>CM057383.1:68329122-68929122 GCA_030015415.1 Cynopterus sphinx
AAGTGTGAAGGCGTCATTGGATATCACATTTGTTTGGTTTCCTTTGAGAGTAAACACAGCTGGCTAGCAGTTAACTCACCCACTGTTTTATATAACTGACCCTTGAGCTCTTTGAGCAATGAACGGGTGTAGGGCCACCCTCATTGGGCAGTGCTGAGGTCATCGACTGGCCTTAATCTGGCTCTGTAGATTGCACTAGAGGATTGTACCGAGGCAGGTAAAACAAAAATACTTTTGACGATATGTGTTCTTCATCTCTCATTAGAACCTACAAGATAAAAGTTATGAGACCGATAAAACTTGTTTTACGCTAGAATTTTCTCTACTTGTGAGACTGAATATAATAATCCGCAATTCTTTCCTAAAGGTTAAAGTTTAGAATTTAACTAAAGTTAGTGTTTGAACGTTAGCCGGGCGGGCGAGGCGGGGGAGGGCGGGGATATCGACGTTTGCTTGTGCTGATAAAATAAGAGCCCTGTACGTGTAAATTGCCATTACAATAAAATCAAAAATCTCTTGTAGACTTTTTCCAATTTTAATAAAATCAGTCTTAGATCAAGTTTTAGAAAGTCATTATGTCCTGCTGCTTAATCGAGAAACTAACCCTGCAATTCAGAAGCTGCATGTAAATTGGTTGGCCTTTTATCTACCTATCTATCTACTCCATTGATTGTAGATTGTAAACTCCTAATTCAATTTCTTTCATGGTTTTAGATGTATGGAAGTTTTCTCTTTTTTCTTGAGTCACTTTTAGTGAGATTAATATTTCCAGAAAACTGTCCATTTTGTCTAAGTTTTCAAGTTTAATGGCAGAAAATTGTTCACAATATTCTTTACTTTTAAAATCCCTGCCCTCGTTATGTCCCCATTTTTTTTTATTCCAACAGTTTTTACTTCTCTCCATTTTTCAAAAAGCTGTCATGTTAGCATCTTATTTTCTCTCATTTACTAGTCTTTGTAATTGACCATCTGATGATATTAAATAATCTGAAGAAGAAGAGGCAGAGGTGAAAGAGGAATGGAGAATGGAAAAGGGACTTTCCCTCACATATTACAATGCATTTTATACCAATACTGACGTAAAAACAGAAATTTCATGTAGTATGAAAATTGGAAAAGCTAAAAATATATTAAATTACATGTAAAATATATGTGTGATGTGTGAATATGGATGTATTAATGTTAAATTAAAATTGGAAAAAACTTGAAATTTTTAACAATTAGAGGCAGTTAGGAAAAGCATCATCTACAAATTGGGTTCAATATATGTGCTTCTTAAAAATTAAACACCGAGAGTTTGCTATGTATATATCGTCATTTGTTGAACACTTGCTGTGAAGTATATACTTTTTATATATGTATCATCTCTTAATCTCATAATCACTCTGTAAATTAAGTACTTTTTTTTCATCCTCAGTTCAAAGGTTCTATGTTTGCTGCTCTATGAGCTTAAATCATTTTCAAGGCTAGTGAGTGGTGTTAAAGCTGGGCCTTGATCCCATGCCAGCAGAATGCCTGCTGCACCCATGGCCTAGTCAAGGGGGAAAGGGCCGATCACAATGCCTGCTAAGATAACAGCCTTTGGCAGCCACATTCTGCACTACGTAATTTCTTCACCTTTACCCCAAATGACCTTCCTACCACCACCATAGATGGGGTCTCATTCAAAGGCAGAAAATCCAAGGTCAAGTGAGTACCTTATGAGATGCTCTGTCACAGAAATCTCTGCTAGAGAAGAGAGGAATTATTTAAGTTCTCACTCTTATTAATTCAATTTCAGATATAGTGAGCAAATCAGGCAGTTGTTTGAAACAAGTTGGGAGAATGTCAGATAAGTATATAGGGCATTTAATAATGCTCTTAAAAGCAACTGCTGAATATGAGAGACAGACTACAGATCACCTGTGACAGAAAGATTGGGGTCAGTTCAAATGAAGCAGAAGACAACATGAAATAAAGAAGAATAGTTGTCAATCACACTAAATTCTTCAAATAGTATCTACATCAATAAAATCGTCCTCATTACATAACCTTGTTCCTCCACCATCTTGCCACTTTCCCAGGTTCATCTCCTAACTCCAGCTAAGCCAAATGACCTGTGCATCTATAAATAGATTGTGCCAATTATCAATTTTTTGACTCTCATCTCCAAATTCACCTTTTTGCCATAACTAGTAAGTACACCGTGCTGCCCCCTTCCTAGAATGCATCAGAACGAAGCCATGTGAACAATACACCATAGAGACCCTTTTAGCTATTAGCAGTATTATATTAGGAGATAGTACATGAGTAAGGATTTATATGAAATAAAAAGAAAAAAGAGGATTAAATAGCAGCTGTTACAGGGACTGAAACATAATACTAACCCCTAAATTTGCTAAAGGAAAGTTCTCTACAGACATACACTTTTATTACAGTCATTCATAAATTTTAATTTTGCCTCATTTAAAGTAAATATATTTTGATATTATATGTAAATTATATTAAGGAAAATTATATATTAACATGTATATATAAGTGAAAGCCTGTTGTGGACAGACTTTTTATCCATTTGTACCTGGGGCAAAACCAATCCAGTTCTAAATTAATGAAAATAACACAATAATAGCATTTTTTGTTACAAATAGTTCTTGATACAACCATCTGTACTACACCAATAAATTTGTTTCGGAAACTGCAAGGCAACACTTTCCCAGAGTCCTATACAGAATCCAGATGCAAATTTGCCTGGCTAACTGCCTTTGCTTTATCCATATAACTCACTAATTTATGAGCAAATTTATATATATATATATATATATATATATATATATATATATATATATATATATATATATATAATTTAAAAAGCTGACTCAGGACTCTAGTATAAGGTATATTTATATTTATGTGTATAGAATATTTGACCTAGATGTCAGATTATTTTGAAATATTCTCTTTCATTCACATTATATTATCAAAAGCTGAGAAAGTATAAATATTTTAAAAGCATGATTTGGTAAAAAGTCCTAATTTTGAGATAATTTTGTGAGTGGCATAAGATAAGGGTCCAATTTAATTTTTTTTCATGTGATTATCCAATTCTCCTTACATCATTCATTGAAGATACTGTCCTTTCCCCACTGAGTATTTTTGGATCTCTTGTCAAATATTAATTGACTGTATATGTGTGGGTTTACTTCTGGGCTCTCAATTCTGTTTCATTGGTCTATGTGTCTGCTTTTATGTCAGTAGCATACTGTCTTGATTCTTATGGGGTTTTTTTGTTGTTCTTCTTTCTCAAGATTGCTTTGGCTATTTGGGGTCTTTTGTAATTAATTCCATACAAATTTTCTAATTGTTTTTTCTATTTCTATAAAAAAATGCCATTGGAATTTTAATGGAGTTTGATTGAATCTATAGATGGCTTTGGGTATTATGAACACTTTAACAATATCTACATTTCTAATCTATGAACATAAAATTTCTTTCCATTTATATTGTCTTCTTCAATTTCATCAATGTTTTATGCTTTTTACTTTCTTGATTAAATTTATTCTTCTTAAGTATTTTAATCTCTGTATAGTATTGTAAAGGGATTTTTTGTTATTTTTTAGATAGTTTATCATTAATGTACAGAAATGCAACTGAATTTTGTAAATTGATTTTGTATCCTGTGACTTTACGAATTTGTTTTTTAGTTCAAACAGTTGTGTGTGTGTGTGTGTGTGTGTGTGTGTGTGTGTGTGTGTGTAGCCTTTAGAATTTTCTATATACAGGATTGTGTCATCAAAAAGAAACCATTTTACTTCTTCCTTTCAGATTTGGATGCCTTTTATTTCTTTCACTTGCCTAATGGCTCTGGCCAAACTTCTAGTACTATGTTAAATATGCATGGTAATAGTGGGCACCTTTGTCTTGTTTCTGATCTTAGAGAGAAATCTTTCACTACTAAGTATGATGTTAGCTGTGGGCTTGCCATATATTACCTTTATTATGTTGAAGTACCGCTATACCCACCTTTTTTGAGAGTTACATCCCAGGGATAAGTCCCATCTGATCATTATATATGATACCTTTAATATGCTATTAAATTCTGTTTGCTAGTCTTTTATTGAGAATTATGCATCAAGAACCTGAGCTTAAATATATGTACTTGCACCATTTTTCCTGTTTCACAACTACATAGGAATATCTGTGCTTAGCTTTTACTTTCTATTCTTCTTCATGAAATTATTTTTAGTGACTCCAAAAAGAGTTAACATGTATAGGGATTTCTTAGTCTCCTTTGACTTCTCTGAGGTACCGCCCTCCTTGCTGTGCACATAGTCGCCTCTCTCACATTAGCTTCCCCCTACATGGCAGGAAACAGGCCACCAGAGCTCCTGTATTTTATACCTACAACTTTCTTCCATGGAAGAGATCAGACTCTTCCTCAGATCTACTGCTAAAACCTTGAGTTGGGACTTCAATGGGCTTCATTGAAGTTGAGTTGGGCATACATCACTGAAGAAGTAAATCATAGTCAAAGGCAAGTGTAGAAGGATAGGATGGTGAAGGCACATTCTCCTCTAAAACCACAGTACAAGGAGCATTGTGTCCAAACACAGAGCAAGAAAGGGAGAAAATTATAAAGCAAGTATGATTTATTTGTTAAGTATGTTAACATTTGGGGAATCTGGCTAAAAAGTATAAGATATTGTAAGGTATTAAAAATTTTTTTGAAGTATTTTTGTACATTTTTATGTCTGAAATTAATCCCAAATAAAATTATTAGTAAATTTCATGTTTTCTTTTCTATAATAAAAAATAAAATAGAAAAACATGATGGAGTGAGAGATGTCCCTCGATCTCTCCCCTTGAAACAACAATAAGCTGAACATCTAAAACTCAACAAAAACAACCAACCTATATACCAGCACCTCTGAGCACGGGATCTGTGCATAAGAGCTACCACAGGTCAGAACCCTGGTAGTCAGGCAGTAGACTGGGAGAAACAAAGAAGCTGCCTCTCTCAGCCAAAGCTCGCTGTAAGATGAAGGGAGAGAGGAGAAGGTCCAGTGGGTTCCCTGAAAAGCTGTGAGTTCCACGCAGTGGCAGTGCCCAGGCATAATGCCAGAAAGCAGAGAAGTGGGGACAGTAGAAAAACAACAGTTGATTATTAATAGCCACAGTTGCAAAACATGAGGCTGAGCTGCAGCCCCATCCTCCAACCCAGAAAGCCCCTACCCCCATATCCTCCAAGACCAAACACTGCAGAGCCACAGGAGAATCTGAGAAAACACTACCAAAACTGTTGCTAATACTGAAATGAACTGAGAACGAGGGTAGTGAGCATGACTGAATATGTCTAAGGGAAAAAAAAAGGCAGTATTAAGAGTTTATAGAAAGCAAAAATCCAAGAGGATTAGACGCTGTCTATTGGCAACCAAAAGAAACACACCTTCTTTGCAACAGGCTAAAAAGACACCTTTATATAATAAATCTTTTTTTCTGGAAAAAAAAAAAAAGAAGCAGAATACACTTCTATTAATGCCCAGGCAGAGAAATGGTCTATTAAAGATTACGAACAACCAAGGTAACAAGGAAGATAGAAAGAGAAAAATCTCCAGAAAATAAGCTTAAAGACATAGAAATATGTGACTTAAATGACAGAGAATTCAGAACAATTCTGAAAAAAAATGAGATCCAAAATAATTCATATCAACAATTTCAGGAATTAAAAAAAATACATTAATAAAATGAGTTCATTAGCAAGAAGGTCAAAAACCCTCAAAAGAACCAAATAGAACTTTTGGAGATGAAGAACACACAGCAAGAGTTGAAAAATGAAATTGCAAGCTTGTGAAATAGAGTCAAGTGAATGAAAGAAAGGATCAGTGATATCGAAGACAGAAATCTAGAAATAAATCAGAAGGAAGAGAGAGAAACTGAAGAATGAAAAATAATGAAAGAGAACTACAAGAACTAGCTGATACCATCAGGAGAGGAAACCAGAATAATGGGAATTCTAGAAGGTGAGGAAAAGGAGCAGGGATTAGAAAGCATGTTCAGTCAAATAATTGATGAGAATTTCCCAAATCTAAGGAATGAGCTTGAGCTTCGAATTCAAGAAGTCAATAGAATATCCAATTATCTCAACCCAAATAGGCTTCTTCAAGACACATTGGATTAAAATTATTGAAGATCAATGACAAAGAAAGAATTCACAGGGCAGACAAGGAAGAGAAAATGGTAACCAGTAAAGGAAAACCCATTAAATTACGGTTGGTCATCTCAGCACAAACATTACAAGCCAGAAAAGAGTGGATTAAAATATTCAAACTATTCAATGAAAGAACAATAAGCCAAGATAAGGTATCCAGCAAAACTCTTTTTCAAATATGAAGGAGAAATGACCTTTCCAACATACAAAAGTTGAAGGAATTCTCCACTGTGAGGATTGCATTACAGAAAATACTGACAGGGGTGAGCTCATCTTAAACAAAATAACAAAAAAAGAAAATACATAACTGAGTAAGGCAACTAGCAGACAGGTAGAAGCAGAGGAGTGCAACCCTTACTAAAAACAGTACATTATAAGCTAAAATGATAAGAAGAGATTTGCTATAGAAAAATAGTAATGAACATTCAGGATACATAGGGACGAACTGAGCAATAGCAGAAAAGGGAAAAATTCAAAGATCCAAATTTGCAAAGTGGAAAGGAGATAAGGCACATGAAGAAGAAAATGGATTAGTATATATGTAACTATACTTTATATATCCGTAATGGTAACCACACTCCCAAGATCCAAAACTGAAGTATATAACATGAAACAAGAAGAAACTGAGGGAAAACCCACAAAACTCAATCAAAGAAAAGAAAAAACCAAACCAGAACTAAAACCAAAAACCAGACACACAATAAGAAGAAAGCAAAGGAAATATCGAACCACCAGAAAACAAAAGATAAGATAGCATTTGAAAAATGGAAAGAAGTTAAAACTGTTGGAATAAAAAAAAAATGGGGACACAACAAGTGCAGGAATTTTAAAAGTAAAGAATATTGTGAACAATTTTCTGCCATGAAACTTGAAAACTTAGACAAAACGGACAATGTTCAGGAAATATTAATCTTACTAAAACTGACTCAAGAAAAAAGAGAAAACTTCAGCAGGTGAGTTAACTGCTAGCCAGCTGTGTTTACTCTCAAAGGAAACCAAACAAATGTGATATCCAATGACGCCTTCACACTTCAGTCACTCACCATGACAAAGACACTTTTTATTTTTGCTTAATTGAGGTCTAATTGACAAAACAAAATGGTAATATATTTTAAAAGTATACAATGCAATGATCTTGATATGGGTATACATTGTGGAAGAATTCCCACCACCGAGATGATGAACACACCCAAGATCTGTTATTGACCTTTATTATTATTATTATTATTATTATTATTAATATTAATTATAATTTTGTAGGAGGGACGGACCTAAGTTCTACTCTCTTAGCAAATGTCAGTTCTACAACACAATATTATCAGTTATCGCCACCATGTTATACGTTAGATCCTCAGACCTTACTCATTTTATAGCTGAGTCTGTGCACTTTTATCAGCCTCTTTCGATTTCTCCCAACCTCTAGCCCCTGGCAACCACCATCCTACTTTCTGTTTGTATGTGTGAGATGTTTTTTTCTTTTATTTTAGATTCCACATATAAATGATATCACACAGCATTTGCCATTTTCTGTCTGGCTTATTTATTTCACTTAGCATTATGCCCTCAAGGTCCATCCATGTCGTCACAGATAACAGAGTTTCTTTATTTTCTAAGGATGAATGACATTTCCTTTATCCATTCCTTCGTTGATAGACACTTAGGTTTTTTCCCTACCTTTGCTACTGTGGATAATGCTTCAATGAACATGGGAGTAATACAGATATCTCTTTGGAATTTCTTTTCTTTTGTATATATATACACCCAGAAATGGAATTGCTAGATCATATGGTAGTTCTATTTTTAAATTTTTTGAGAAACCTCTGCACTGTTTTTCATAATGGCTGCACAGGCTTACATTCCCATCAATAGTGCACAAGGGGTCCCTTTTCCTCCACATTCTCAACGTTTGTTCGCCCGTATTTAGGCTGAGTTACCTGGAGGTTTTGTTGCTGCTGCTGCTGCTGCTGCTGTTGTTGTTGTTGAATTCCTTGAGTTCCTCGTATGTTTTGGACATTAACCTCTTATCTGATATGTGGTTTGCAAATATTTTCTCCCATCTCATAGGTTGGCTTTTTATTTTAATTTGTGATTTTTTGTTTTTTGTTTTTTTGATGATTTCCTTTGCAGTGTGAAAGCTTTTTAGTTTGATATCATTCCACTTACTTATTTTGGCTTTGGTTGCATTTTCCTTGGTGTCAAACAAACAAACAAAAAAGTCATTGCCAAGACCAGTGTCAAGGAGCTCACCCTCTAGGTTTTCCTCCAGGAGTTTTATAGTTTCCATTCTTATGTCCAAGTCTTTATTCCAGTTTGAGTTTATTTTTGTATGTGGTGTAAAATATGGATCCTCTTTTATTCTTTTGCAGATGGATATCCAGTTTCCTCAATTGTCCATTCTCTGTTGTATATTTTTGCATCCTTTGTTGAAAATTAACAGACCATATATGCATGGAATTATTTCTGAGCTTTATATTCTGTGACATTATCTTTGTGTTTGTGTTTATGACAGAACCATACTGTGTTCATTCCTATAGCTTTGTGATACCTTGGAAATGTCATACCTCCAGCTTTGTTCTTCTTTCTCAAGAGTTCTTTGGTCATTTAGGGTCTTTTGTGGTTCTGCACGAACTTGAGGATTTTTTGGTTCTGTTTCTTTGAAAAATGCCGTTTGATTTTGATGGGAGATTGTATCAAATCTGCATATTGATTTAGGTAACATGAATGTTTTAACAGTGTTCATTCTTCCAATCCACGAGAATGGAATATCTTCTCATTTTTTTGTTTCTTCAATTTCTTTCATCAGTGTTTTATAGTTTACAGTGTACAGATTTTCACCTCCTAGATTAGATTTATTTCTAAGTATTTTATGAGTTTTGATGCTGTTGTAAATGGTGTTGTTTTCTAAATTCTCACTCTGATAGTTCACTGTTAGCGTGTAGAAGTACAGCTGATTTTTATGTTGATTTTGTCTTCTGCAAGTTTACCAAATCTGTTTATCAGTTTTAACAGTTTTCTGGTGGAGTCTTTAGGGTTTTCTGGTGGAGTTTTAACAGTTTTCTGGTGGAGTCTCTAGTCATTAAGAGTTATATACAATAGCATATCATCTGCAAACAGAGACAATGTTACTTCTTTCTTTCTGATTTAGAAGTCTATCCTTCTTCTTTCCTTTTCCTTTATCCTCCCTCCCTCCCTTCCCTCTTTCTTCTTTCTTTCTTTCTTTCTTTCTTTCTTTCTTTCTTTCTTTCTTTCTTTCTTTCTTTCTTTCTTTCTTTCTTTCTTTCTTTTTCTTTCTTCCTTCCTTCCTTCCTTCCTTCCTTCCTTCCTTCCTTCCTTCCTTCCTTCCTTCCTTCCTTCTTTTCTTTTCTCTCTCTCTCTCCCTCTCCCTCTCCCTCTCCCTCTCCCTCTCCCTCTCCCTCTCCCTCTCCCTCTCCCTCTCCCTCTCCCTCTCTCTCTCTCTCTCTCTCTCTCTCTCTCTCTCTCACCTGATTGTTCTGGCTATGACTTCCATTATTATGTTAAATAAAGTAATGAGAGTGGGCATGCTTGTCTTGTTCCTGATCTTAAAGAAAGCTTTTGGCCTTTCACCATTGAATATGAAATAAGGTGTGGGCTTTTCTTATGTGGCCTTTATTATGTTGAGGTACATTCCTTCTATACCCAGTTTCTTGGGATTTTTTATTATGAAACAATATTAAATTTTGTCAAATGCTTTATGTGCATATATTGAGATGATTATATGATTTTTATCTTTCATTTTGTCAGTTTGATTTGCATATGTTGAACCATCCTTGCATTTCTGGAATGAACCCTACTTGGTCATGTGGTATTATCTTTTTAATGTATTGTTTTATTCAATTTTGCTAGGATTTTTAAAGGATTTTTGCATCTATGTCTCAATGATATTGGCCTATAATTTTCTCTTTGTGTGTGTTGTTCCTGCCTTTTTTTTTCTTTTTTTTTTTTTTTCTGATATGAGGGTAATGCTGGCCTCATAAAATGAGTTAGGAAGTTTTTCCTCATCTCCAGTACTTTGGAAAAGTTTGAGAAAGGTGCGTATTAAATTTTCTTTGAACGTTGGTAGAATTCACTATTGTAGACATCTGGTCCTGGACTTTTACTTTTTTGGAGGGTTTTTGATGGTTGTTTCAATTTCCTTACTATTGATCATTCCATTTAAATCTTTTAGTTCTTTGTGATTAAGTCTAGGAAGGTCGTATATTTCTAAAAACTTTTCCATTTTTCATAGGTTATTAAACTTGTTGGTGTATAATTTTTCATAGTATTCTTATATGATCCTTTCTATTTCTCTGGTATCTGTCATAACTTCTTTTTTATTTCTCATTTTATTTATTTGTGTCTTTTCTCTTTTTTTTCTTTAGTGAGTCTATCCAGGGGTTTGTCAATTTTATTAATATTGTCATAGAACCAGCTCTTTTTTGCATTTAAAAAAATTTTAAAAATTTTTTATTCCTAATTGTATTTAATTGTTCTCTAATTTTGATTATTTTCTTTTCTGTTGACTTGGGCATCATTTATTCTTTTTATAGTTATTAAAGATGTGATGTTAGGTTGTTTATTTGGGATCTTCTTTGTTTCTTGAGATAGGCCTGTAATAATCTAAACTTTCCTCTTATTACTGCTTTTGCTTTGTCCCAAAGGATTTGCTATGTTGTATTTTCATTCTTGTTTGCTTCTACATATCTCTTGATCTCTCCTTTTATTTCTTCTATGACCCAGTTGTTCTTTAGTAGCATGTTGTTTAATCTTTGTGTATTTGTGATTCTTCCCATTTTCTTTTTACAGTTGATCTCCAGTTTCAAAGCATTATGGTCGGAGAATATACTTGGTTTGATTTCAATCTTCTTACATTTGTGTAAGCTAGTTTTGTGTCCCAACATATGGCTTATCCTTGAGAATGTTCCATGTGCAGCAGAGAAGAATGTATTTTAAGATGAAAGGCTCTGTAAATGTCAATTATGTCCAGTTGGTCTAATGTGTTTGATAACTTCTTTATTGATTTTCTATTTGGATGATCTATCCATAGCTGACAGTGGGGTATTTAGGTCCCTTATTACAATTGTGTTTTTGTCAGTTTCTACCTTTAGTTCTGTTAGTAGTTGCTTTATATATTTTGGTGATCCCTTATTGAGAGCATATATACTGATAAGTGCTACATCTTCTTGATGTATTGTCCCCTTTATTATTATGAAGTATCCGTCATTGTCTCTACTTATCTTTTTTTTATCTTGAAGTCTATTTCGTCAGATATAAGTACAGCCACACCAGCTTTTCTCTGGATGCCATTTGCTAGGAGTATCATTTTTCACCCTTTCATTTTGAGTCTATATTTGTCCTTGCAGCTGAGATGTGCCTCTTAAAGGTAGCATATGGCTGGGTCTTGTTTTCGATCCAATCTGCTACTCCGTGCCTTTTTCTCGTGAGTTCAGTCCATTTGCATGTAGGGTGATATTTGCAAAATGAGGTTTTCCTATAGCCATTTTATCTTTTGTTTTCTGGTCTCTAGGTGTCTCCGTTGTTTCCGTGTCCTTGTGTTCTTTCTATTATTTTAATTTTATGGTGTTTTATGGTTTTTCCCTCTTGTTTTATGTTATCTATCTCAGTTCTGGATTATTTTTCTGTGGGTACTATTAAGTTTATGTAAAGGAAAGTTATACATATATATAGTAGCTCTTTTTTTTTTTTCTGTGTGATCCTTCCCCTTTTCTGTTTTTGTTGTCTCACATTATTCCTATTTATGCTATACATTTATTTTTGGGTTGCAGTAGTTATCATCTTCTTCATATATTTTTTTAAAATTTTTCTGACACTTAACCATTATGTAATATTTAAACTTACAATATGCTGTTCTTACTAAGGGTTTCACTTTCCTGTTTCTGTCATCTTACTCATAGTTATGTATTTTTTGTCCTTTCGTTTCAAATAGGATGACCCCCTTCATTATTTTATGTAATGTAAGCCTTGTGGTGGAAAATTCCATCAGCTTTTGTATATCTGCAAAGGTCTTTATTTTGCCTTTATACCTAACAAAGTGCTTTGCTGGATATATTATTCCTGGGTGATAATTTCTGTCTTTCAATAGTTTGACTATTTGGTTCCACTCCCTCCTAGCTTGTAAAGTTTGTGCTGAAATGTCTGATAATAATCTAATGGGTTTTCCTTTACATGTTATTGTCTTCTTTTCCACAGCTTCCTTGAGAGTTTTTTCTTTGTCATTAACTTCTTACAGAAAACCTTTTTGGATTGAGATAATTAGGAGTTCTGTTTGCTTCTTGGATTCAAGGATCCAGTTCTTTCCATAGGTTTAGGAAATTCTCACCAACTATCTGTTTGAATAGGCTCTCTGTTCTCTTCTCCCTCTCTTCTCCTTCTGGTATACTCATTAATTTTGTATTTGTTTTTCTGATGCTGTCAGACAGCTCTTGTGGAATTCTTTCATTTTTCTTTCCACTCTCTTCTTCTATCAGCATCTTTTCCAGATTTCTGTTTTTGGATATCACTAATTATTTCTTACATCTGGTCTGCACTATTTCCTTAGCTAGCTATTTCATTCTTAATCTCTTCTAATGAGTGGTTCATCTCCAGAACTTTTTTTTTTTTTAGGGTTTTAATCTCTTCAGTGAAGTATTCCTGTTGTTTGGTCATTTTGTTTCTTAGTTCTTTGAACTGCCAATCAGACTTTCTTGCATCTCACTGAAGTTTTTTGTTTTTTTGTTTTTGTTTTTTTTTTTCCCCCAGGAGGGCAATCTTGAATTCTCTGTCATTTAAACTGTATATTTCTATATATTTAAGCTTATTTTCTAGAGATCTTTTATTTTCTTTCTGGGACGCTCTGTTATCTTGGTTGTTCATGGTGTTTGATAGACTATCTCTTTGCCTACGCATTAATGGAAATGTACTCTGCTTTTTTGCTTTTCTTTTTTAATTATTACATAGTGATCTCTCTATAGCAGGTTGATAAGAAGAGGATTTTCTTTTGATTTCCAGTTTGTGGTGTCAAAGCCTCCTGCACTGCCCAAGTCTCATGGATCTCTGCTTTGAGGTTAAAAATGCCCTTTATTCTCCAGGGAGATGTGTGTCTCCTCTGTGAACAGGTCACCTAGGTCTCAGGGCTCTACTCTCATGAGACAATGTGAAGAGCGATGGTGAGTCGAGTCTCTGAAAAGGTCCCGAAGTCTTGGTACTGCCCCAACAGTCAAATGTAATTCTTTGCTGCTTCCTTCAGAATCAGCCTGTCAGCATCACGAAGGAATGAGAAGACCTCTTTGTTTTCCCCTTAAAATTACAAGTCAGACAACTATAATTCAACAAATGATTCCCACTCAACACACAAACATTTTGAGAGACCCATGCATTGCGCTATCTGAATATGAATATACCGTAATGAGCAGGGGAAGCAGGATGGGTTTCAGACCTAGTCTGGCACCTTCCAAAGCCTCAGCTGACATGTTAGCAGGGAAGGAGTTGGGCTGCAGCCCTCATACATCATCTTGGAGGGCTGAAGGGGCAGAAGTAACATTCTGGCCTGAATGGTTGGTGCCCATTGCAGCTAAATTGGTGACAGTGGCAGAAAAACAGCACAGCAGTGTGATAGCTGGGGACTGGAAGCCTCTATTACTGGGGAGAAATCAATGCCCCCAGACACATGAATTGGCCTCCCCTTACTCTCCCCATGCCCACTTTGGCCCCAGCTGATGAGGTAGCAGGGGAGGTATCAGTTGGCAGCCCACACTTGGCAGCCTGGAAGGTGGGATGGTCATAAGCGACATTCCTGCCTGAGTAACCGGTGCCAATTACAGTTAAACCCTGGTGGAGACTTGGAGTAGAGTTCATCAGCAGAGATCTAGCAGCCACTATTACTAGCAAGAAGGCAATGACACATACTTGCTAACTTGCCTCCTCCTGCCCACCCCTCCTCCACTCATCACAGCAGAACCCAGTAGAGGCAGACACCTTGGATTGTACAGTGCAGCTGTCAGCCTCTGGGTCAAGAAGGCAGTGCCAGGAACTCACAGGCCTGGAACCTCATCACCCACCACACCCCACCAAGTGGGTGATACCCTAAGATTGAGATGACCTGGCAATAGAGGGGACATCCACCTACTCGGGGATTAAGGAGAATTTTTCATGTTAAAGGCAATACTGCCTGGTGGAAATCCTGGAACTCCAGGTACAGTAGGTAAGAGAACACAAAACCTTGCACTATATCACCATCTGCTGGAAGAAAAAAGAAAGACCTCTACTCATTAACCTGATGAATTCCTAAAAGCAAAACAGTACCTAAAAATTCTTTCAATATCTCCAATATACAGGCAGAGAAACAATCCATCAAGTGCCACGCACAACCAAGGTAACAAGGGAGCTCAGGAAGAAAACGAAGTCTCCAGAAACCAAAGTCAAAGACATGGAATATCGCGTTTAAAAGAGAGAGAACTCAATACTGCCATTAAAAAAAAAAAAAAAAAATCAATGAAATACAAAATATCTCAGAGAGGACAGTTAAAGATGAATGAAGAGAATGAGCTCAGGAATAAAATCAAGAAATAAAAGGAGTACTTTACCAAAAAGATTAAAACTACAAAAGAGAACCAAGCAGAAATCCTAGAGCTGAAGAACTCAATAAATGAGATGACCGTGGAAAACAGAGCAGACCAGATGGAAAAGATAATTAGTGAGCTCAAAATGTCTCCGGTAGAAGAAAAAAGGGAACTGAGAGTTAAAAAAAATAAATAAAATAAAGAACTCTATGAGATCTGATTTTATTAGAAAGAGCAATACAAGAGTAATGAGTATGCCAGAAGGAGAAGAGAGGGAGAAGGGGAGAGAGAGCCTATTCAAATAATCAGTGAGAACTTCCCAGATATATGGAAAGGACCCTTGAATTCAAGAAGCTAAAAGAACACCTAATTATCTCAATGCAAAAGGACCTTCCCCAAGACACATTATAATTATCAAAGTTTAATGACAAAGAAAGAATTCTCAAGGCGAGGCGGGGGGTTGGAGGGGGACAGGCGAAGACTAAAGGAAACCACAGTAGATTGTTACTGGATTTTTTCAGCAGAAACCCTACAAGCTAAGAGAGACTGAAATAAAATATTCACTATATTGAAAGAGAGAAAGAAAGAAATTGCCGCCAAGAATAATATATACAGCGAAGTTATTCTTTAGGTATGAAGGAGAAATAATGACTTTTCCAAACAAAGAGCTGAGGGAATTTACAACCACAAGATGTGCATTACAAGAAATGTTTAAAGGAACTCTTCTACCTGAAACAAAAAGATAAAACTTTGAGTAAGTTTACAAATAGACAGACCTAAGCAGGAAATTGAAACTCCATTTCAGAATGGTATACAAACGCTTAATTATAACATAAGGTTTAACAAGGGAAAGCATCTTTTAAAAGACTATAATTCTACAATTTGGAAATGAATGCACAGCAAAAAGGAGATAATTTGTGACAACAAAAACATAAAAGGGGAAGAGAGAGGACTGAACTTGCAAAGATGAATGAAGAGAAGATGTAATCAGAAGAAACAGGACTACTTTACATATGAAACCTTTATGTATAAACTTAATGGTCAATGCAAACAAAAAATCTCTAACTGAAACACATGACATGAAAAAAAGAGGAAACAAAGGGGGGAAAAGATCATACAATACCACCAAACTAAAGTAACAGAGAGAAAAACAACAATAACGGAAAAACCTAATAGAGACACAGAACTGCCAGAAAATGAAAGATAAAAGGCTATATGAAGTCCTCATACAGCAATAATCACCCAAATGTAAATGGAATGAATGCACCGATCAAAAGGCACAACGTAGTGGGAAGAATTAAAAGTAAAACTCAACTATTTGCTGCCTTCAGAAGACCTATCTCAGCTACACACACAAACACAGACTCAAAGTGAAGGGATGGAAGTTGATACTCCAAGCAAATTGCATCCAGAGAAAAGTAGGTGTAGCTATACTTACATCAGATGAAACAGATTTCAAGATAAAAAAAATAACAGAAAAAATGGCCATTTTTCTAATGATAAAGGGGACAAATCATCAAGAAGACATAACATTCTAAGATGTAATACCCATCATTTACAAACTTTTTCAAAATATTGAAGAAGAGGCAATAATTTCTAATTTATTTTATGAGTCCAACATTACCCTGATACCAAAACCTGGTAAAGATAACACAAAAAAAGAAAAGTATCAACCAATATCTCTTATGAACACAGATGCAAAAAAACTCCTAAACAAAATACTACCAAATTGAATACAACAATACATTAAAAAGATCATACACCATGATCAAGTTGGCTTCATCCCAGGGGCACGAGATAGCTTAACAAACAGAAATCGATTAAAGTGATACACCACGTAAATAAAATAAAAGATTAAAATTATATGATCATATCAATAGACACAGAAAAACCATTTGACTAGATACAACATACATTTATAATTAAAACACTTAATTAAATGTGTATAGAAAGATACTACCTCAACATAGTAAAGACCATATATAACAAACCCTCAGCAAATATTAAACTTAATGATGAAAAACTAAAACCCTTCCCTCTAAGATCAGGAACAAGACGAGGCTCTTCACAATCCTCACTATTATTCAATATAGTGTTAGAAGTCCTGGCCTAGCAATCAAGCAAGAGAAGGCGGGGGGTGGGAGAAGGCATCCAAATAGGGAATTAAAAAGTTAAATCATCACTTATTGCAAATGACACGGTTCTCTATATAGAAAAACCTAAAGACTCCACCAAAAAAAAAAAAAACTGTTAGAAATAATAAACAAATACAAAAAAATCAATGTACAAAAATCCATAACATTCCTATACTCTAATGATAAATTTTCAGAAAAGAAAATGAAAAAAGCAATTCCTTTTGCAATTGAAACAAAAAGAACAAAACACCTAAAAATAAACCTAACAAAGCATGTAAAGGAACTACACACTGAAAACTATAGGACATTATTAAAAGAAATTGAAAGAGACAAAGATATAGAAAGACATTTTGTGTTCTTGGATTGGAAGAATCGACATAGTTAAAATGAGTTTATTACCTCTAGCATTATACAGATTTAATGCAATCTCCATTAAAATTCCATCGGCATTACTTAAAGAAATAAAACAAAAAATGATCAAATTTTTATGGAAGCACAAAAGACCCTGAATTGCAAAAAGCCATCCTGAGAAATAAGAACAAGGCCGGAGGCATCACTCTGCACAACTTCAAATTGTACTACAAAGCGACAACAATCAAAGCACATGGTATTGGCAGAAAAACAGAAGCACGGTCCAGTGGAACAGAATCAAGAGTCCAGAAATAAACCCATGTTTATATGGGCAAATAATTTTCAACAGAAAGAAGCCAAAAACACACAGTGGAGAAAGAAAAGCCTCTTCAATAAATGTTGCTGGGAAAACTGGAATGCCACCTGCAAAAGAATGAAACCAGACTGTTGTTTATCACCATACACCAAAATTAACTCCAAGTGGAGCAAGGATCTGAATATAAGACCCGAAACAATAAATTGCAAAGAAGAAAACAGGAACTAAACTCATGGACCTTGGATTGAGGGAGATTTTGTAAATTTGACCTCAAAGGCAAGAGAAGTAAAAGCAAAAATGAACGAATGGGCCTACGTCAAACTCAAAAGCTTCTGCACAGCAAAAGAAACTGTCAACAAAGTAAAGAGGCAACCATCTGAATGGGAAAATATATTTGCACACAATGTCTCAGATAAGGGCCTGTTACCCAAAATATATAAAGAACTCACACGACTCAACCAGAACAATAAAACAAACCATCCAATTAAAAAATAAGCAGAGGACCTGACAGACACTTCTTCCCAAGAAGACATACAAATGGCCAAAGGACGTATGCAAAGATGCTCAACTTCCTTAGTTATTAGGGACGTGCAAATCAAAACCACAATGAGATACCACCTCACACCTGTTAGAATGGCTATCATCAACAGGACAAGTAATAACAAGTGTTGCAGAGGTTGTGGGAGAAAAAAAGAACCCTCATACACTGCTGATGGAAATGAAAATTATTGGTACAGCCACTATAGAAAACAGCATAGCGGTTCCTCAGAAAACTAAGACTTGAATTACCATATGACCCACCAACCCCTCTTCTGGATTTTTACCCACAAATCCTGAAAACATTTATCTTCAAAGATATATGCACCCCGATGTTCACAGCAGTATTATTCACGGCAGCCAGGACATGGAAGCAACTGAAATGTCCTACAATAGATGATTGGCTAAAGAAGCTGTGGTACATATATACAATGGAATATTACTCAGCCATAAGAAAAGATGAAATACGGACATTTGTGACAACATGGATGGGTCTTGAGATAATCATGCTACACGAAATAAGTCAAACAGAAAAAGTTGGAAACCACATGATATCACTTATATGTGGGATATAAAACTGGAAGCAACAAACAAGCACACCAAACAGAGACTCGTGGACATGGACAGTGGATTAGAGGTTACTAGAGAGAAAGTGGGGAGGAGGAAGGTAAAAGGGGTCAAATGTTTGGTGACAGAAGGAAATCTAACTACGGGTGGTGAACACACAATGCAGTGTGTGTGTGTGTGTGTGTGTGTGTGTGTGTGTGTGTGTGTATGACTTTGTTAAATGACATACTTGAAACTTATTTAATTTTGTTAATCAATGTCACCTCAATAATTTTTAATAAAAAATAATAAAATGGAAAAGTAGAATAATAAAATAAACTGATTACAATCATTGGGTAGGTAAGTTGTTCACTGTGGTCTGGAGGATGTTTAAGATAAAAGTGATAAAATTCCTGAACAGGACATACAATCAGAGACTCATGGTCATGGACAATAGACTGGTGGTTATTAGAGTGAAGGGGAGAGGGGCAAAATAGACAGGGCAAAGGGGGTCAAATATGTGGTGACAGAAAGAAATCTAACTATGGGAGGTGAACACACAGTGTAAAACATATGCCTTACTGTTGGAGTGTACAGTTGAAATTTATTGGATTTCATTAACCAATGTCACCATAATTAATTAATTAATTAATTAATTTTTTGTAAGAAAGGTGATAAAATTCTCTGCTTCTGTTGAGTTAGTTCTTGGATTCCGATTAAAGTTATCCAGGGAAAGTAATTTTTTATGGAAAAGACCAGGTTAAAAGTACACCTGGAAAATGCTAACACATGGGAGATATTACAAAACCCATGCATCCCTAGACCCTGTTAAATCTGAATTAATATTCTGAATACTTCCACTTTTCTTCTCTCTTGGAGGTTCAAAGTAAGCACTGAGAATCTGGGGATTTTTTTAGGGTAAACAAACGAACAGTGTTTTCTGTGCTATTTACAGGTCTTCTCATTTTATGCCTTGAATGTTCTGATATGACACCTAGACAATTCACATTATATATTAAAGCATTTCTCCTTTGCCAAATTGGTTTGTAATCCAGACCTTAAGGGAAGGAGGGCACACTCGCTTCTTTGCATGAATGTGGAAAATTCTTAACAACATTCTTTTCATCGTTAACACAGAGACTCGTGGACAGTGTGACTGGGTTTACACTTTTAATTCCTTGACTTGAATGATCCATGTAGATATGTAAACTACGCTTAAGAACCAGGATGAACAATTGCTTTAAGAATGTTTGTGGGGGAATTGGATTAAACATGGTGGTGTGAGAGACATTCCAGATACTCCCCTTGTAACAACAATGAGCTGAATGCCTAAAACTCAACAAAAATCACCCGAACTGCACGCCAGCACATCTGAGTGTGGGATCTGTGCATAAGAGCTACCACAGGTCAGAACCCCGCGTGGGGCGGTGTACTGGGAGAAAGAAAGAAGCTGCCTCTCGCAGCGGGAGCTCCCTGTAGGAGGAGGAGGAGAGAAGGTGCAGCGGCGAGTTTCCTGAACAGCCCTGCCTGCGAGTACTGTGAGCTCCACGCGGCTGGTGGCTGTGCCCAATCACCGGGGCGGAAGGCAGAGAAATGGAGACAGCAGAAAAGTGGTGGAAAACACTTGATTTTTACCAGCCATGGTTGCAAAACTGAGGCTGAGCCCCAGCTTCCAACTCCCAAGCCAGAAGGGCCCTCCCCCACCCCCATACCCTCCAAGATGGAACGCCGTGGAGCCCCAGGGGAATCTGAGCAAACGCTACCAAAATTGTCACTAACACTGACAGGACCTGAGATTGAGGGTAGTGAGCACGATTAAACATCTATGAGGACAAAAAAAGAACACTTTCCATAAAGCAGAGATCCAAGAGGCTTGGATGCCACCTACTGGAAATCAGAAGAAAAACACCTTGTTTGCAACAGGCTAGAGACCATTATACAATAATAAATCTGCTTTCTGAAAGAAGAAGAAAAAAAGCAGAACACACTTTCATTAATGCCCAGGCTGAGAAATAGTCCATTAAACACCATGACCCAAGGTGACAAGGCAGCTCAGAAAGAAAGAGAAAAATCTCCAGAAAATAAGCTTTCAGACATAGAAATATGAGACTTAAATGATAGAGAAACAGGATGGTAATTCTGAAAAGACTCAGTCAGATCCAAAATGAATCATAACAATTTCAGGAATTGAAATAACAACTAGATGAGCAGCATGAGTTCCTTAGCAAGGAGATTGAAACTCTCAAAAAGAACCGAATAGACCTTCTGGAGATAAAGAGCACACTGCAAAAGTTGAAAAATGAAATAGCAAGCTTGGGAAAGAGGGCCGACCAAATGGAGGAAAGGATCATTGATATAGAAGACAGAAATCTAGAAATAAATCAGAAGGAAGAAAAGAGAAACCGAAGAATGAAAAATAATGAAAGAGAAATACAAAAACTACCTGATATCATCAAGAGAGAAAACATAAGAATAATGGGGATTCTCAAAGGGGAGGAAAAGAGCAGGGATCAGAAAGCACTTTCAGTCAAATAATGATGAGAATTTCCCAAATCTAAGGAATGAGCTGGAGCTTGGAACTCAAGAAGTCAAAAGAACACCCAATTATCACAACCCAAAAAGGCCTTCACCAAGACACATCGTATTAAAATTATCAAAAATCAATGACAAAGACAGAATTCTCAGGGGAGCCAGGGAAAAGAAGACAGTAACTTATCACAGAAAACCCATTAGATTATCGTCGGACTTCTCAGCACAAACCTTACAAGCCAGAAAGGAGTGAAATAAAATATTGAAACTATTAAATAAGGGAATGACCAGCCAAGAATAATATATCCAGCTAAGTTCTCTTTTAGATATGAAGGAGAAATAAAGACCTTTCCACACATACAAAAATTGAGGGAATTCTCCACTATGAGGCCTGCACTACAGGAAATACTGAAGGAAGTCAGCTCACCTAAAACAAAATGACAAAAAAATATGCATATTTAGGAGTAAGGTGACTAGCAGGCTGATAAAAGCAGAGGACTGCAACCCTTACTAAGAACAGGACATTATAAGCTTAAAATAAGAAGAGATCTGCTATAGCAAGATAGTAATGAACGTTCAGCATTCATAGGGGCCAAATGAGACAACAATGGCTGAAAACGGGAGGATTCAAAGATCCAAATTTGCAAAGTGGAATGGAGATAAGGCACATGAGGAAGAAAAGGAACGACTGTATATATGCAACTATCCTTTCAGACTCGTAATGGTAAGCACACACCCAAGATTTAGAACCATAGATATGTAACATAAAACAAGAAGGACCAGAGGAGAAATCCACAAAAGCCAACCAAAATAACGAAAACAGAAACACAAGGACAAGGGAGCAATGGAAACACCGAGCTACCACAAAGCAAAAGATAAAATGGCTATAAGAAGACCTCATATTTCAATAATCACTCGAAATGTAAATGGACTGAACTCACCAACCAAAGGCACAGAGTAGCAGATGAGATAAAAAAAACAAAACCCAACCATATGCTGCCTCCGGGAGACACATCTCAGCTCCAAGACAAATGTACACTCAAAGTGAAAAGGTGGAAATTGATATTTCAAGCAAATGGCATTCAGAGAAAAGTGGGAGTAGCTGTACTAATATCAGACGAAATAGACTTCAAAATCAAAAAGGTAAAGAAAGATGCTGAGAGGGACATTTCATATTGATAAAAGAAATCATGCACCAGGGAAGACATAACACTTATTAATACCTATGCTCCCAATCAGGGAGCCCCGAAATATGTGAAACAATTACTAACAAAACTAAAGGGAGAAACAGACCAAAATACTATTAAAGTAGGGGACCTAAAGACCCCACTGTTGGATACGTACAGATCATCCAAACAGAAAATCAATAAGGAAATAACATCTTTAAATGATACATTAGACCAACTGGACATAATTCACATTTACAGAGCCTTTCATCCCCAAATAGATGCTTGCCCATACATTCTTCTCTAGGGCACGTGGAACATTCTCAAGGATTGACCACTTACTGGACACAGAGATAGCCTCAACAAATATAAGAGGGCTGAAATCATACTAACCATATTTCTGGTCACAATGCTTTGAAACTAGAGATCAAGTATAAAAAGCAAGTGGAAAGAACCACAAAGAAATGGAAATTAAACAACATGCTACTGAAGAATAACTGGGTCAGAGCAGAAATAAAAAGGGAGATCAAGAGATACATAGAAATGAATGATAATGATAGTACATCAAAACTTTTGGAACACAGTAAAAATAGTTATAAGAGGAAAGTTCATATCATTTTAGGTCTGTCTCAAAAGAGATGAACAAGCCCCCCAAAACAACATATTGCTTCATATTTAAAAGCTAGATGCAAATAATTTTTGACAAAAAAATTCGAATACATACAGTGGAGGAAGGAAAGCCTCTTTAATAAATGGTGCTGGGAAAATGGGAAGGCCACCTGCAAAAGAATGAAACTAATCTGTTGTCTATCACCACACACCAAAGTTAACTCAAAATGGATTAAGGACCTGAATATAAGACTGGAATCAATAAAATGCATAGAAGAAAATATAAGAACCAAACTGAACGACTTTGGATTTAAAGAGGATTTTATGAATTTGATCTCAAAGGCAAGGGAAGTAATTGCTAAAATAAATGAATGGGACTACATCAAACTAAAAAGCTTCTACTCAGCAGAAAAATATATATATATATCATCAACAAGGTAAAGAGACAACCATTTAAATGGAAAAATACATATGCAAGCAAATCCTCTGATAAGGGCCTAATATCCAAAATATACAAAGAACTCATACAACTCAATAACAAAAACAAAACAAAACAAACAAACAAAAACAAAAAAAAAAGTGATCCAATCAAAAAATGGGCAGAGGACCTGAACAGACACTTCTCCCTAGAGGACATACAAGTGGCCAACAAATACATGAAAAGAAGCTCAACATCACTAACGATTAGGAAAATGCAAATCAAAACCACAATGGGATACCATCTCACACCTGTTAGAATAGCTATAATCGAAAGAACAAGTAATAACAAATGTTGGAGAGGATGCAGAGAGAAAGGAACTTTTATACACTGCTGGTGGGACTGTAAATTGGTACAGCCACTATGAAAAAAGTATGGAGGTTCCTCAAAAAACTAAGAATTGATCTACCATATGATCCCTCTACTGGGTATTTACTGCAAAGACTTGAAAATCCATATCCAAAAAGATATTTGCACACCGATGTTTATAGCAGCACTATTCACAGTGCCTAGGAAATGGAAACAACCAAAATGTCCTACATTAGATGATTGACTAAAGAAGCTGTGGTACATATATACAATGGAATATTATTCAGCCATAAGAGATGAAATACTGCCATTTGCGACAACATGGATGGACCTTGAGATAATCATGCTAGGCAAAATTAGCCAGACTGAAAACGCTGAAAATCACATATCACTTATATGTAGGATATAAACCTAAAAGCAACAAATGAACAGGACAAACAGAGACTTGGGGACATGGACAATGGACTAGTGGTTACCACAGGGTAGGGGTTGGGGGAGGAGGGAAGAGGCACAGGGTAAAAGGGGTCAGATATAGAAAGATTGGCGTAGGGTGAAGTGGATAAATAAGATCAAATATATAGTAGCTGAAGAAAACTGGACTCTGGGTGGTAATCACACTATATATATATGTGTGCATATATATATGTGTGTGTGTGTGTGTGTATATATATATACACACATACATACATACTACATACATACATACACACACATATATGTGTATATATATATATGTCAAATTATAATGTACACCCTCAAATTATATAATTGTATTAACCCATGTAACTGCAATAAACTTAAAAAAAAATCCCCAAACCAGCATGAGTGTGAGCTTTGGGTTCAAAATTCTCAAAGGAGATTTTTTTCTTTTTATCCTACTCATTCTAGAGCCAAGTTGTGTCTACATTAACCTTTTCTAGAGCAGAAAATTTTAGTAGAAAACTTTACTTCTCACCCTTATTTGGATCCAGACTTTGTCTCCTACATTAGAGATCATGATAATTCTGAATTTCAGGCCTTCCAATTTGGGGTCACAAGAGATCACAGCTGCTATCTTAGTAATAACAATAAACCAGGTAAGTTACAAAATTATAGTTTTTTAAACTCATCATAGACCTAACCTAAGGACAGAAATAAACTAAAGTCTACAACTGAAATCTAGAAATTGAAGTTTTTCCTTTAAGAGTAGAAATATATAACTGTTTTTATCCTAGTGGAGCAGCTGAAAGAAAAAAGGAAGACATCATAGTGGGTAAAGAGAAACTAGCCATATTTTGATGAACTTTTAATGACTGCATGTGAGCTAGCATGATGAATTAGAATTTCAAGGAGCCTTAGCCACAGAAAGTGTATGAACCTACATCACAACTCTTTCCCACAGGTTTTCACCAAGGGCACATGGATTGTTTGTTGAATGCTAGGAGGAAAGCAGAACTTAGATCTCATGTAAAGTACTCAGACCTTTCCCAATTTAAGACAACCACCCAGTGAAGGTTGGAAGCAAGGTATAAAAAGGAGAGAAATCTCTGAAGTGACTGCTGAAAACCAGAAGTGGGACAGTAGAGCACAGAGAAATCTCTATAAGTATGTAAAAATAAGGATGAAACTAAAGAGCAAAGATAAATTTTCGTGACTCAAAAGCTAGAATCCAGACTGAAGCAGAGAGAAATCTCTCATGGTTCAGAAAACTGGTATCTAGGCTGTAAATTAACAAAGAAATTTCTCATGGCTTACTGGTATTTACTTGGTGCTTCTACAGAGCAGGGATTTTTTTAGCATTTTGACAAAAGAAAGGCTGAGTAATTTTCTGAAGAAAATATTATTTGCTTCAATCTCTACTGTTCTTTTATAGACTATATCTAATGTACAATTAAAACCATGAGACATGAAAAAAAAGACGTAAATGGAACTCATGATCATGGAAGATAGGAAGCAGACTGAGAGATGGATCAACTGTAGGAATTGTCAGATAGAGACCATGAAAATGTGTTACAGGATGTAGTGAAAAAGCTGGACAACATTCATGAACATATAGAAAATGTCAGCAGAGAGATGGGAGCAATATAAATTGATCAAATGGAAGTATTAGAAAAAAAAAGTATGACATTATAAGTGAAGTATTCATTCCACGTGATCAGAAGCAGCCCAGACAAAGTGGAAGTAAAAGATGGATAAATTTAAAGATAGTAGAAATTATATAAACTAAAACACAAAAATAAAAAAAGATAGAAAATATAATGAAGTACCTAAGATATATGGAACACATATATGTAATTAGAGTCCCAGAGGAAAAGAAGAGAGAATGGGGCAGAAGAAATAGTGGAATAAATAATAACTGATAATTTTCCAAAAAAATTAAATGATATGTTATCAAACTCCAAGCAAGATAAGTGTGCGCACACAGAGTACACAGCATACATATGCACATCAGACTCAAACTGCTGAAAACCAAAATAAAGAGAAAATCTTAGCAGCATTGTTCATAACATACAGGAAAACAACAAGAATTATTGCTGACTTCTCATTAGAAACAAGGTAGGCCAGAAGATAATAGAAAGACAAATTTTAAGTGTTTGAAGAAAAAAGAAAGACGACCTGAATTTCTCTATTCACCAAAATATATCCTTCAAAAGCAAAGGCAAAATAAAAGCATTTTTAGTTAAATGAAAGTGAAAGGTTTTATTTCTAGAAGAGCTGTACTACAAGAAATAATAAAAGTTATTCAGGCTGAATGGAAATGACACACTATGGAAGCTCAAAGCTGAAGGAAGAAAAGAAGAACATATAAAAAGTATGCAGGTAAATACAATAGACCAATTTCATTGTGTTTAAGAGACACATATATTGATACATAAATTCCTTTAAAAGACTAAGCATTATTTAAAGCATGAATAACCATATGTTGTGGTGTTCATAACACATGTAGGACTAAAATAAATGACAGAGCACAAAGTATGAAGGGGGGATAAATAGAACCATATTATTTAGGGTTCTTATATTGATCACAAAGTCATATAATGCTACTTAAAAATGGACTATGATGTTAAAGCTGTATATTGTAGTCTCAGATAGTCCTCAAACAGGTACAGCTAAAGAGGGTAAAATAAAATTCTAAAAAATACTCAGTGTGTTTAAAAGAAGACAGAAAGGGCTGTACCAGTTGCAGGTCAGTGGGTGATGAATGGACATTGGGTGTGGTAACCAGATGATTCAGGTCATGGATGGACAGACTGACCCTCACCCTCAGATCCTTGGCAAGTTGCTCAACTTATCATCAGACAGCAGTGCGTTGGAAGATTCATAGCACCTGGAGTGGGCGTACATGCAGAAGTCAAGTATTCAGAGAATGCTGAGCTGCAGCAGTATAGGTGACAGGAAGGGGAGTGCTGCTACACTGTCTACTAAACTCTCCAATCTACATGCCTTACTGGCACGACTCTGAAAAGAGATAGTTGCCTTCTCATAGCTGGACATTTCCTTGCTCTGTACAGTCTCTACCAACCAGTTCAGGCATACAAGGAAACTTTCCAGGCAGTCTCTATCCCAGACTTCACTTAGGTACTGGAAAATGGCTCCTTTGATGATAAGGAGGACTATTTCCAAGAGCAGACCCTCCCCACAATGAGAGGAGATGAGGTGTTCTACAGGATTTGTCACTGCCTATCTCACCCCAATCTCCCTAGTGACTGTATTCTGGAATCCATCTAGAGGAACTTAGAAAGAATGTGACTCTTGGAGAAACCCTTAATATTGGACAGACTGTCAGCACTTGGATCTCCTCTCACAAATTCTCCCTTCAAGAAAGCATATTTGCTACTCCATTGTGGACTATTCCAAGGCATGTGGTTTGAATGCTGCCAGTTTAATTTGTAGGCAGAGAGTTCTTCATTGACATGTATTTGCAGTCTATTTTGGTGATTAAAGTTTCTCTTTAGGTAGACCTACTGTTGCTTCATAATATCCTTGGCAACCTTATAATGAGGCATGCCTGCTATGGATTTATCATCATAATATAATACAAGGATCTTTATAAAATACCTTAGTGGGTGTTTACCAGGTGTAGGTATTTTATGTTAAATGATTTTTATCTAGTTAATTGCCTTATATATGGTAGATTATTTGTTTATGCATTCTTGATTATAGGGTTCCTGCTTCAAGTTTATGATGTATTGAAACTTGCATTTCACTGCTCCTCTTCTCAATATATTCCACAGCTTTTTATGCTGTATAAATGAACTTTTGGCCTTTTGGTTAACCTTTGTTTATTTTCAGGCCACGTTACCAACTCTCCAGGTGACTCAGTGCAAGATTTTTACTGAAAAGCAAACACTCCAGTTTACACCAGTTAACAGCTTTTTCTCAATCTATCGAAAACTTTATACCATTCTTTGTCCATTGAATATGAGTATTAGGAAGATAATACGAAGGTATGTTAAATGGAAAAAAAAAACAGGGCGAGGTAATATTTCATATCATTCATGGTAAGAGGATAAACTTTGTTCTTGAAGATTTTGAATTTAGACTAGTATATTAGAAGGCAAACCACCTTCCTCCACTCAATAAAAAGTTTCCCATAAACCCTAACATGTTTGTTAAAATATTTTATGAAAACTTAAAAAATCCAGGAAAGCAGAAACAAAAAAAATAATAAAAATGAGATGAATAAGAATAAATCCTGATATAGTATATTTCAGTCTAACCATATTAATAATTACATTAAATATAAATAGACTGAAGCCCAAATTCTAGGCCAGCAAACATCACCTCAGGGAAAATTCCAGTTCCAGGCTCCTTTTCTTTTGAAGAAATATCTTTTAAAAATTCTGGTGCAGCTTCTGTGGAAAGTAATTTTTCTTCAAGAAGTAAAATAATTACTGTAGAATCCAGCAATTTCACTTCTAGGTAAACATTCTAAAGAATTAAAAGTGCGACTCAGATAGTTGTACACCAATGTTCATAGCAGCATTAATCACAATAGCCAAAAGGCAGATACAACTCAGTATTCATCAACAGATAAAATGGGTAGACAAAATGTGCTATATATAAACAATGGAATATTATTCAGTCTGAAAAAGTAATAGAATTCTAATATATGCTACATAACATAGATGAACCTTAAAAATATTATAGTAAGTGAAGTAGGCCAGGCACAAATAAACAGAAATTGTATAATTTCACTTATATGAGGTACCTAGAATAGCAAATTCATAAAGACAGAAAGTGGAATAGAGATTACCAGATATTGGAGGCTGGGGGAAAATGGGATGTTATTGTTTAATGAGTACAGAGTTTTTGTTTAGGATAATGAAAAAGTTCTGGAAGTGGACAGTGTGATGGTTGCACAATATTGTAAATGTACTTAATACCATTGAACTCTGAAATGGTTAAAATGACAAATTCATGTTACATATATTTTATAACAATTAAAAAATGGGGAAAAGCCTGACCTCAGATTACTAAACTCTACTTTATGTTCCAATTGTTATGGTTTAAAATAATTTTTCATATTTTATTCAGGCACTTCTATATCTCACCAAATTATTGAAAATGAAAATCTACTTATCTTTTAAATTTTGTCTTGACCTAAATTCCTTTCACAGAAGTTATGCGGAAGACATTATTCACTAGCACTGGCAGGTAGACTTATGGGCAGAGGGCAGATATATGGTTTGTAGCAGCTTCCAGGCAAGGTTCAGTGAATTATGTGCTGCAGTACTTTAGATAGCTGATACTAACTATAGCAGCTTCCTATGATTCTATGCTCATTACTTTTCTACAAGCTCACAGCAGTTCTCCCTGGCCTTCACTCCCTCCAGGTCTTCCTTTAATTTTTTAAAGCATCTAAATGCATGTGTTATATCCCTTTTCACTAAACGTCTGTTTTTTTTGTTTGTTTGTTTGTTTCCTGTCTAAACCTAGACTGATAAAGAATTGATTCACATTAGTATTGGTTCCATGGAATAGATTCTGAAGAACTGAAGATCATCTAGACTTATTTTTTCTTAAACCTAGTTACACATGTAATCAGTAATGGCCTTACTAGCAGAAAACAAAACACTAGTAATCCATGGCACTCAATGAAAAACAATTACTTAAAATTCATTACACATAGTTGAAACAATAGAACTTTAAAGTAGAAATGAGGACTATAATAACTGTAGGGTGGGCTAGCACCTTCAGACTATACTGGCGATCACACAGAAGTAAAATGACAAGCTCAGGCCTTTAAAATTTGGAGTCACAGGAATTTTAGAAAATTAGAAAATTTCTAGAAATTTCTTGAAAAAGTCAGGTTTTGATATGTCAAAAAAACCAGATTTGAATTGTGATACTAAGAATTGCAAAATTATAAATTGTAGTCACTGCCTTGTCAAGTCTCTTATGTAAAAATGCGGATATTAATTGAAGAAGTATGAGATCTTGTATACTGAAATGATAACATCTGTGTGCATTCCAATGACACCAAGAAACTTAAACATCTGAATTACTTTCCAATAGAATTAGCCCATCCTTCCCATCTGAGGTTAGTCTCCCAAGCATGAAGACCCTGCAATTTTCTCTCTTACAGCAGATTCTTATTCTCCTCAAATGAACTCCCACCATCTCTCATTGCTACTAGATATATAACTATAGTTATATCCCATCATAATCATAGGCAGGGGTTAGAATTTTGTTTTTAAAGAGCCATAAAATAGTTTAACAGGCTTGCAGATCATATAGTTTCTGTCACAACTACTCAACACTGTTCATGTAGTGCAAAAGCAGGTGTACGTAATATATAAACAAATGAACATCATTATATTCTGATAAAATGGTATTTACAAAAATAGGTAGTTAGCTCAGGAGCCACAGTTTGCTAATCCCTGATCTATGGGGATGTGTGCAAAGACTAAAAAAAAAGATAATTTTAATTTATACACCACTGGATTCCAAGATTTTGCCAATTGACATGAACAAAAACCTGAGAATGAATTATAAGACCAGGTTGGAATTTACTGATAAGGTTAAGTATATATATCAGAGATTCTGTTTCCGATGTTTAGCTTGAGCAACTAAACCAGTGCTGAATGTCCAACTGTTAACAGGGAAATAAATATTGAGTTCCTGTATGGCACAATTTCTTTGTGGGAATAGTCAGCAGCTACAAGGTCAGAAGTCAATTTCCTTGGATATCTTTCATTACAGAAATTATAGCATTTTGTTTTCACTGGAATATATACTTACATAGGGTAGAAGTATGCCTTCCCTGATTATGATGGTTCTGCCAGCATCAACATGTACAAACTTAAAGATGACAATTTACCATAATGGTATCTCCTACAACATAGCTTCTGACAAAATAATTCATTTTACAGTAAAAGGTGTGATCATGCCCACAGAATTTACTCATTTTACTACGTACACTATCACCACAAAGCAACTGGCAATATAAATAGAATAGTAGATTTGCCTGTTAAAGATAAAATTATAATTGAATAAATTCAATTCAGTTAGAATCCAGTGACAACAGCTTGTGGAGTTGATGTGCTGTCATACAAAATGTGATATATTTTAAACCAGTAATAATTTATAATACTGTTTCACCCTTACCCAGAATATAATTTTTTTCTTTCTCTCTCCTTTTTCCTACCCTTCTCTATAAATCATAATGATGACTATTAACATTTTAATTTAGGTTATAAGACTATACTAGAAAAAGAATTACCATTACCCAGATGGAGTTACAGTGACTTGAATGTTTAATCTACCTTTTTTAAGACAGGGTGGATGTTTTAATTTGAACAGGAATAACTGCATGATATTAGGTAGAAATAGAATATTTTTTCTATTACTTTTGTGTGAGAGAGAAGCATAGGAAGAAGGCGTTGTAAGAATGTTGAGTTCCATGTGGTTGGACTGTGCCATATTGTCTGTTATTGACTCAGCACTATCCCCAACCCTTTCTATTCTTTCTTTATGGGGCTGGCACATAGCAACTATGTTTCCAAGAATCTCTTGTCAACTGGGTTCCACAGTATAGGAAACTAGAAATATGTAAAAGAAGTATCAGTATAAACCATCATTTTTCCTTTCAAGAAGATAGATGTTTTGGCAAAAGGCAGATGTGAAGTTTGCAATAGCTTCTGAATAAACTTTTTCAAATCACCCAATTCAATGCTGCAGGCAGCTAAGATTGCTGGTGGTTATTATCATGATTCTCTACTTCTTGAGTTTCTAAAAGGCAGTACCAGGTCTCCCTTGACTTCCATGTCCACTTCCACTTCCCTTTCAAAGATGTTGTAAGCATCAGTTTACTGTACGAAAGCCTTTACTATTAAAATACCTATAATAGTTTTTGTTTTCCTAGATGAACAATGACAGATATATGCAATAAAATATCCATGATACATATAGATGCTTAACTATCAGAATATCTGACAAAAATGATTTGTTTTAGTTCAGTTTGTCTAAGCTTGTTGCTGTTGTTGTTGTTGTTGTTGTTGTTGTTGTTACACTTGAAATATGAGTCTAAAGAGCAGAGAGTAATGACCGCATTTAGGGTTTCTCAACATCCACACTATTGGCATATTGGGCTGAATAATTTTTTGTTGTGGGGGACTGCCTTGTGTATTATATGAAGTTTAGCAGCATCTCTGGCCTCTACCCACTAGATGGCATTAACACCACCTTTCTCTCCTCTCAAGTTGTGATGTGACAAGGAAAATGTCTCCAGATATATTCAAATGTCCTCTGTCGGTGGGGAAGCAAAATCACTCCTCAGTTAAGAACTATTGGTATACAAGAATTCTCTTCACTGTTCGTGTACATTTTCTGTAAGTCTAAAATTATTCCCAAATAAAAGTTAAAAAAAAAAGAAAACTTCCCATCGAAACTCCAGACACAGATGTCTTCACTAGTAAAGACTTCAAACTATGAAAAATTAATAATAAAATAAAAACACCAATCTTACACAAACTTTTCAAAGACCAGTAAAAAGAAGAAATATTTAACTCATTTTTGAGGCCAGGATCAGCTTCATACTCAAATCTGTCAAAGATATTCTAAGAAAGGAAATTATAAGCTAATCTCTCTCAAATCCACAGATGAAAAAACTGTAAACAAATATTAGCAAAATTATCTTAGCCGGGGGGGGGGGGAAACTATATCGAGGCCCAGTTAGGTTAATTTTAGGAATGCAAAGTTGGTTTAATACTTAAAATGCAATTAATGGAAATTCAGTACATTAATAGAACAAAGGAGAAAAATCATGTGGTTATCTCAATAGATGCAAAAAAAATTTAGTAAAATTTTCAAAATTGTTTCATAGTAAAATATCTTATGAATCAAGAATAAAAAATAACTTCCTTAATCTGATCATCGATGTCTACAAAAGCTATAGCAAACATGGCATTTGAACCAAAATACGGAAAACAACTCTTAAGATCTTATTAGGAATAAGACAGAGATATTCACTATCAACAATTCTATTCAATATTATCTCAGAGGCCCCAGAGTAATAAGAGAGACAAGAAATAATTAGATTGGAAATATTAATGTAATTATTCATATATATGACAAGACTGCATATGGAAAAGCCAATAGGCCTGTAGAAAACTTAAAATTAATAAAAAAAATTAGCAAGATTGCTGGATACCAGATCAGTATACAATAATAGATTGTATTTCTATATACCAACAAACAATCTCAAAATAAAAATTTTTTAATAGTATGATTGTCTCGTTGGTATTTGTCCAAAGGATTTGAGAATTATATCCACACGAAAACCTGCACACAGATGTTTATAGCAGCTTTATTCATAATTGACAAAACCTGGAAGCAACCATCTGTCCTTCAATTTGTGATTGGATAAACTGTGGAATAAAAAATGGAATATTATTCAGTGCTAAAAAGAAATAAGGTATCAAGCCATGAAAAGATACGAAAGAACCTAAGTATATTTTTAAGTGAAAGAAGCCAGTTTCAAAAAACTATATACTGTAAGATTCCAACTATATGACATTCTGGAAAAGGAAACTATGGTGACAGTAAAAAGATTAATGGTTGCTAGAAATTGGGGGAGGAGGAATAGGGTGGAAAGAGACACATAGATGAAGCACAGAAAATTTGGGGGAGCAGTGAAACTATTTTGTATCGTTATTATAATGATGAATACATGTCATATATTTGTCCACAGAATATACAACACCAAGAGTGAACCCTAATGTAAACTATGAACTTTGAATGATTATGATGTGTGGATGTAACTCCATCAATTGTAATAAATGTACCACTCTGGTGGGGAATGTTGATAATGGGGGAGGCTATGTAGGCTTAAGAGCAGGGTATATAAGAGAAACCTCTGTATCTTCCTCTTAATTTTTCTGTGAATCTAAAAGTGCTCTGAAAAATAAAGTCCTTGGGTCCAGTGCATCTTGTGGGATCTACAGAGTAGAGTCAAGAAAACATCTCTTTCTTGGCTTCTCTGAAATAAACCTTATCTGCTGGGCCTTTTGATAAATGAATGAATGAATGAATGAACGAATGCATGCCTAAAAAAATTGAATTAAATAGCTTAAAAAGTATCAAACATCTAGGAAGAAATCCAAGGAAAACTGTACAAGATTTTGACACACAAAAAATATTAAATAGTATTGAAATAAATTAAAAGATACCTAAAAAATGGAGAGGCATACTATATTTGTGAGTTTGAATGATCAGTGTAGCAATTCATTTAATATCAATCTATAAACCCAAGATACTAACAATCAAAACATCAGAAGTATATTTTGTGAAAATTGACAACCTTATTATAAAATTTATATGGAAATGCAAAGGGCCAGAATAGTGAAAAAAACTTTAAAGAGAAGAATAAAGTTGGAGGGCATATACTACTGGATATTGTCATATTATAAACCTTCAAAAAAAAAGTAATTAAACAGATTAGAGTCCAGAAACAGACCTCATATGGATTGCTAATAAAGATGGCACTGCAGAACAATGAATAATATATATATTTTCAGTAAATGGTGTTGGGTTAATAAAATAGTTCTGAGGGGGAGAAGAATGAATATTGATCTTTACCTCACACCATACATAAAAATCAATTTCGGGTGGATAATGTATCTAAATGCAAAATATAATATATTTTTAGAAGATAGTATTGAATGTCTTTGTGATTTGTGAGTAGACAAAGATTTCTTAAGTAGGATCCAAAAAACAGCAAATATAGAAGAAAGACTGATAATTTGATGACATTAAAATTAAGAATCATATCATTTAAAATAGCATAAAAATTATCAAAAAGCTAGCAATAAATCTAGCAAAAGATATGTATCAAGAGATGCCATTAAGACAAAAAATTCAAGCTACAATTTGGGAGAAAACATCTGCAATACATACAATTGACAAATTGTGTATCCAAAATATATTTAAAAATACCTACAAAGTAATTTTTTAATGTAGCATTTCAATATGCAAAAACAGTGAGCAAAATGTCTGGTCACATTAACAAAGTGGATATTCAAACGATCAATAAACATGAAAACATACTCATAAGTCAATGAGGCAGTTTAAATTAAAACCAATATCTGTGTAAGCTATCATAACACACCCATAAGAATAGCTATAATTTAAAAAGAATGATAATACTCAACATTGGGAATTGGAAGAGAATTTGGAACAATTGCAACTTTCGTATGCTGCTGGTTTTATTGGAACCATGACAGATTTATACTCTGGAGGAAGTGTACTTTGGTAAAAACATTTTAAAAAATTGTATGTGGTATCTACTCAACTGAACATATATAAGATTTAAGATCCAGAAATATAGAAAACAAAATGCATATTTATATGTACCAAAGACATATCCAAGAAAGTCCTTTACAATATTATTTGTAAAGCCCAAAGTGAAAACAACCTAAATGTCTATCAACAATGTAATAGATAAATAAATATGATATATTCATGCAACAGAATACTATATAGCAATAAAAATAAACTGTTGCCCACTGTAATATTAACTCACAAACATAATTTCAAATAAACAGCGTAGACAAAAGAATATGAATTGTTCTAAAACAGGCAAAACAAGTCTATGATATTAGAAATCAGAATAATGATGACCTTTGATTAGGAAGGGTAGTGACTAGAGGGGACATGAGCATTTTCTGGGGTGCTGGTAATGTTCTCTTTTTTGTCTGGGTGACAGTAACATGTGTGGGTTAATTTTGTGATCATACTTCAAGATGAACATTTATGACTTGTATCTTTTATCTGTATGAATGCTATACATCAATAATAGCTTATTTAAAACAGCGATAAGTACTATAATTAAGGTACATGATATGTGTGATGTGTTTTGATAAAGAGAAAAGGGAGCGACCCTAGAAGATAGGTATTATGAGTTGAATTGAGTTCCACAAAAGGATATATTGGAGTCCTAACTCCCAGTACCTCAGAATGTGACCTTATTTAGAAATAGAATCTCTGCAGCTGTAATGAAGTTAAGCTGAAGTCATACTGAAATTGGGAGAGCCTTTAATTCCATATAACCAATGTGCTTACTAAGAGGGAAATTTGAACACACAGGGAGAACACTATGTAATGACAAAAGGCAAAAAAGATAGGAGTGACGCATTTTTAGGCCAAGGAACACCAAGGATTGATGTCCATCACCCAAAATAAGAGGCAAGAAAGAATTCTTCCTTAAAGGTTCAAAGAGAGCAGGACACAGCCAGCACCTCGATTTTGGACCTTTAGCCTCCAGAACTGTGAGACAATAAATTTCTATTGCTTTAAGCCATCAGTTTGTGATAAGTTGTTACACAGCCATAGAAAACTAATATAGCATGTATTAATGTTTAATTTTTACAGAAGAGACAAGTGAAGTCCTGGAAGTTACAAACTTATACATAGCAATACTGGCATTATACCTAAGTCTTCAAAACTATTGTTCTTACCGCTAAACTAGGGGCCAGACTAAAACTCAGCTTTGGTATTTAAAGACCATTGAGGACAAGCAAAGGAATGAGTAGATGAAAGACATTTGGAAAAAGTCCAGCTCTCTGTCATTAAGATTAATCATTTCCGTGTTCTTTCCTTTACCTAAAATTTTATAAAGCAAATGAATTTGGAAATAGTTTCTGAGCAGATAAGATGCCAATAAATAAAACTCTAGATCCTTCCATCAGAAAGTTTTTTATTCTGTTTCTAATTATTGGATGACTTAGATATATTCTATTTCTGATTATTTGGTGACAGGTATACAGATAAACTTTTTCACTAAAATATTTCCACCACTCCCGCCCCTATCCAAGCCCTAGGGAACTACACAAGTAAATAAATAAATTCAAAAAATACATGCTGACCGAATAAGGAAATAACTGACAAGAATTCAGAACTGAAAGCCAACCTTCAAGCCAAATTCTTGCTATCTTGGTAATATTAAAAGCCTCAAAATGAGAATTTAAATTAGAGTGCTCTTGGATTAGTAGACTCCCCAGAAGCTTGGCCAAAGTAAATTATATGGAGAAATTCATACCAGGCCACAAAAAAATTCTAACAAGTAGAAACAATTCATTACTCTATATTCCTTATGTCTTGTTTATGATTCTCAACATTACAATATGACTTTCACATTCCAGACATGCTATGCTTTTTCATTTTGTCACCTATTGCATAGGCAATGACCTTTGCCTTCTAGTCATAACTATCGCCTGACACTGGTGAACTCCTTTTTCTCAACTTCAAGTTCTTAGCTTGAGCTGTTAAGCTGCTTTGCCTCCCTTAGAGTAAGCCAATATCCTCTCTATGCTTCTATTCTATTTAGTACATACTCTCTACTGATAACCCAAATTTCTTCAGGTCTTGACAGTTTATGGTTATGGGTGATATAACTTGTTACCAAATGCAAGGGGTCCATCTCTTGGTGAGCACAGTACAAAGATAAAATATGAGCAAAGAAAGTTTATTGCTTGCAAGTAAGGGGAGCACTGGAGACCATTCCCAAAGCAGTGTCTATCCCTGAATACACAAGGGAATTGCCATTACTGGGACTAGTTATGCATATTTATCAAAAGCAACAGGTCATCAGATGTAGAGGTTAGGCCATTCTACCACAAGGATCGAAGGGGTCATGCTTTATCATATATCACATGTATAGAAAATGGTGGATAAGTTCTTTCTGGGGAGGAGAATTTAGTATTATAATAAAGCAGGGTCAACCTTTGTTTCTTTAAGGCATTCTCATCTGGTTTCAATAGGAGCAGGGTATCATCTTCTTGTGGTCAGTCTTCCAGGAAACATCCTTATTCTGAAAGACAGTTCAGCAAGGATTGATAGTTTCATCACTCAGCAATCTTTTTAATCCCATTCTGCTTACAAGTACATCAATATTAAAGGTTCAAAACTAAAATATTAATTGCTCTTTTACTGGTATGTCTCACAAAAGTCTCCCTTAATTATTTTTGGAAACTTATGTTGTGCCTCATATGTGCACATGAGTGAACCTATGTTCTGCTGTTGCAGTGAAATCCATCTGATGCAATCCATCAGTTTTGTCTACAAACTTGTAATATAGGATCATGGTCCCTTGTACGACAATCAGGAGGGCCACAGATTTTTTTGAAAAATACATGTACTTTTTTAGATGCTGTAGAAGATGGTACAAGAAAGTGCTTAGACTATGAGTTCTGACTTTTGCTTTTAAGATAAAAAAATGGGGGACCATATTTACCCTCCTACCTGCAAAAATAACAACAATCCCACCACCACCACCACCAACAAAAATACATTAAAGAATGACTTTCAAGACACTGGACATATGGCAATGAAATACAATGTCCCCTGAGAAATGGGAAATAAATGAACGAGCCCACGGATGGCCCCAGTTCACTGCCCTGAGAACTTCTTGGCTGCAGGGCAGGGACAAAGAACTAAGGCAGAGTTCAGTGGACTCTTCAAAACTGATCAGACAGAGCTGAGAGTATGTAGAGACCAAGTCAGCTAGAGTTCATGGACAGAAGAGGATAGAGCTATGTACAGAGAGAATCCCAAAGATCTGGAGTGGGTCTCCTTGGGGGAACTTCCTGGGGCTGAGAGACCAAAGAAAGAGGATGACAACTCCAGAATTACAGCAAGTTTCTTAAGGAAACTACAAACAGAAGCAGAGTCTTGGGCAGCAGCAAGATTGTAGATTTCTATACCCAAAGATGAGACTTGATATATATAGTCAAGTGGCACATGCTAACACAGGTAGCCTATAGCCATGTGGCACGTGCTTGTTGAGAGCATATATATAAACTATGTAAAAGCAATAAACAACTTAATGGGCTCGTTTATCTATGCAAGAATATTCTCTTCAGGTGATATGGATGACCCTCTTTAGGTGAACTGGCGTTCAGCCTGCTTTGTAAAGTGGCATTGGTCACATACGTACATGCATTCAAGGAAACTACCGATAAAAGATAAATTCATGCAAATAAATGTTTGTGAGCCAATGGCCCCACCAGTTCACCAAAAACATTTGGACTGTATATCTCAGTTTACAATCTTCCAAGCAAAGTACCTTTTCTCTATTCAGGTCAAATGTTCTCTCCTCAGAGAAGCTGATTCTGACATTGCAGTCTAAAGAAACAGCCCTTACCAACAATTTTAATCCTTTTACCCTTTTTTCTTTTTCTTTTTTTCATAGCATTTATCACTATATGACATTGCATCATACATTTATGTTTCCTGTCTCCTCACTAGTATATAAGCTTCAAGAGGCAGGACTTAATTTCTCTTGATCACCAATATATCTTATGTGCGTAGAATAGTGCCTGGAACCTATCAGCCATTTTATAACTATTTACTGAACACAGATATGAATATAAAAATCTTAATCTAAAACATTAAAGGATGAAATAAGAACAATGACAAAGAAAAGAAGAAATGTGATTTGGAGTAGGAGACAATTTCACAGTATATACAAATATCAAATCTTTTATACCTGACATAATATCATATGTTGATTTTTTTTAAAGTAGGAGGCAAGCCACAAATATTGAAAACAATATTGATTTAGCAGATTTTTAATGATTGGAGTCTAATAATCTCTCCCCTTACCTTGTAGCACTTCTGATGGTTCTATAAGGAAATAAAAATGATTTTTCCCAAACTCAGTCATCTCCCACTTCCCTGTATTTTATTCTATCACTCTGGAGGGAGCAAAATTAAATGACTAGAGTTTCTCCTGATTGATAAGTTCACTAGAGCAGTGTTTCTTAAATGTTATTAAACATTAGAGTCACTCCAGTGTTTGTTAAAACCCAGATTTCTGGGGCACTCCCAGTTTCTGATCCAGCAGGTCGGGGATGACTGGAGCCCAAGAATTTGTATTTCCAGTAAATTATCAGCTGATGCTGAGCTGCTGGTTGAATTTTGAGAACCACTACACTGAGGCTCCCAAGAAGGTTGATTTACAAGTGTGACCACCATAACTCATGTTTTAAAAAGCTAACAACCACAAAAGAAAAATCCACACACACACACACACAAAAACAAATCTCTAGCAATCTACAGATATTCCCGTTTAGTCTGCATATATTTGCTCTGTTTGTACTATGAAAAGATTTCTGCCACTTAAACACCTACATTAACTGGTTCAGCCAGATTCCGGCCACTCAATGTTATATAAAAAGGGCAGACTCCGGGTTGAGAAATATGAGCAGTTGTCCCACAGATATCTGAGCCTCCTGCATTCACTGGAGAGGGAAAATGCCTCCGACATGCATCTCAAAGGAAATCCCATCTCTTTCCCTAAAGGTAAAGCATCATTTTTAGGAACGGTCCCATAAATACGGTAAACTTGCTTTGTTCAAGACTCAAGCTACAGGCGTCAGGGCTAGATAAAAAGCAAAATAAATAAATAAATAAATAACCTGACACTTCATCCTCAGCCACCTCAGGCCTGACGCAGGGGCCCGCCCTTCCTTCCTCCGGGAGGAGTGGGGGGCGCGGCCGCGCGCGGTGCCCACGTGACCTCGGCTGGCCGCGCGGGGCCAGGTCGCGCGATGCGCCGTCATATCAGCTTATTCCGCCGGCTCGTGATTGGCTGGCAGCGCCGGCAGCTCGGCGCGGGGTCTGGCCCCGCCCCTCCAGGCAGCGCCCGCTAGCTGCCCAGGGCGTCCGGAAGTCCTGGCGTTTCGGGACCCGGCAGCGACTGGACCGGCGGCGGGTCATCAGTAGGTAGGGACGGCAGGAGGGCGGGAAAGGGGGCAGCATACACCCGAGCAGGACGGGAGAGGACAGACAGCAGAGGGGCTGGAGAGAAACTGCAAGATGGGGCCCAGATGGGAAACCTGAGAGTGCGTCCGGCTTTTTCGGCCAGCGTGCCGCAGGCGTTTGTTGCATGCCTCCCAGATGCCAGCCACTGGGCCGGCGCTGGGAGTGTAATGGCGAAACGGACCTTAGGACTCCTTCCCTGACCACTAGCAGAGACGGACAGGTCGCTGGGCATCCTGAAAACACCGGCTGCGAAAGCTGCGATAGGGCTAGTGCAGTGCGCAGGGCACACACGCTGGTCCGCGCAGAGGAAGAGAGGCTGTGGGCAGACCTTTGGTTAGGGGCCTCTGCGCAGCTAAAGGAGTATTTCAGGGCGCCCAGGAGGCCTGGACATAAAAGAGAAAAATAAATTAACACATGGATGGGCGTGAAGAAAATGAAATATTTTTTATTTACTAGTGCAGATCTCTTATCCAAGGAAAGTTTGTCCACTGAACACTTGCTTTGCGACGAATTTCCGTCTGTTCGTGGAGGATTTTTTCTTTCTTGTTTGTTTTTTAAGGAGCAAAGGAATTAGACTGAAGAACTAGTCGTAATCTGTGACATCTTGACCATTGCAGTGAGAGCCACAGTTACTGCAAAGTAATTAGGGTGTGTGTGTGTGGGGGGGCAACAATCTATGGTTTGAGACGACTAGAATGGAAGGGAAATGAACTATTACTTTAGCATTGTAAAAGGAAAAATCATGTATACAAGCATCTCTGTGTAATAGAGTAAATTTAGAGATGGTATAGGAGAAGAAAAAATTACCTCCGTAGATAAAGTGTCCAAACTGGGAAGTTCGTGGTAGCTGGGTATTTTTAGCCAAAACCTAAGAGGTTATGTGTCTTTATAGCACCTTTTTCTCTTTTTCTTCTTCAAATAATAAGTACAAGACCCTTGATCTTTGAAGAGTGCTTTTCCATTCGTTATGTATTGTAATTAACGTGGGATACTGAATTCCTTATCCGCGTGCAGAATATCTTGAGAAATACAATGTAGTAGCTGCTCAGGAATATATATCCCAGCTGTTATTTGTTATTGTTAGTTCTTACTGAACAAGTTAGATACTCCTGACCTCAGTTTCCCATCTGTAAAACGGGGGTTATAGAAGTACCTACCTCAGAGGGTTATGAAAATGAAGCAACATAATACATAAAAATGCTTTAAATAATACTTGGTTCTTAATAATGTTAGCTATTAACTATAGTTTTAAGGTAAAGCAAAAAGGTAATTGTAGACTCATTCTAAGCCTAATTGTGTTTTATTGATAACTACATTTTAAGAAAAGTTTTCTTTGTTTTTGCAAAGGTAAAATATTATTTATGGCAGGGGTACTTAGGATCTGTGGAGTCCCTAAATTTAGTTCCTTAAAATTATACAAGCTTGTAGAATCACTGAGAATTTAAAAAACGAAAAAGCTCAACAGTCGATAGTGACGAAGAGGCAATGAAACTTGGTTAAAGTCAATGGACTGCGTGTGTTTGAATCCCAGCTCCAGCATTCATTTACTTGATAGCCCTGGGCAAGTTACTTGAATATTCTGTGCCCAGCTTCTCCATCTGTAAAATAAGAATAATATAACTCCTAACTCCTGGATTTCTTGAAAGTGTTAAATTAGTTAATATTTAAAGTTCTTCATGTATAGCAAATATTGATTACCTGTTATTATTACCATTATCAATTAGCTGTAAATTATTTTTCAAAGAAAAATCAAATACCACCTTAGTTAAGGTTTTTGATTTAGCTTTGACTCTCGTAACAGTAATAATAATAGCTCCTATTTATTGACTAACTTCCATGTGTCAGATGGTGCCAAAAGACTATGTATGTACTTAAGTCTCTAAATCCTAACAACATTCTATAATATAGACATGTTTTCACCAGTTTACAGATGTGGATTTGAATATAAACTTCAAAATTGAATGGCAGTTTTTTGCAGTCATATTATTGATTTCAGAAAATTGTATGGTAGATGTTAGAAATTACAGCAATATGTCCATAAATAGCTGTTTACTACATTCAAATAAATAATAAAATTAAATGAAACCAAAATTTTAAAAACACTTAAAACAGGTTTTATTTAACAATATCTAAACTGCCTTTAGATTGACGGAGGTACATTTTCTCCTCCCTTCCAGGCACTGGTTTACTATAGTAGCAATTATATATGGGAAATATACAAATTAATACAACCTGATCTTTAGGTAAAAGCAAATATGGCCACATTGTGTAAACTTATAGGACACAGCTTTGGTGCTGGCTGAGACTGGCTAGATCAGGGTTAAGAACATAGAAATTAGCAAGAAATCAGGGATCACAAAAAGATAGCTTTTTTTTTTTACATCTACACCTGTACACCATTATAAGGACACCACCATTCACTCAGGCAAGCTAAAAATCTCCCAGTCATCCTGGATTTCTCCCTCTTTCACATTACAGTTATCTAATCTGTTATCAAATCCTATGCCAAATCTCCAATGCATTTGTCTATTCTCACATCTTCTCTGGGTTAGTCTACCACAGGAGCAACTAAACTAGTCTCCCTGCTTCTCATCAATACATATTCCTGATGGAATGGTTTTTATGAAATTGAGTCTGATTATATACTTCATTCCTACTCAAAAATATTTAGTTTCTCCCAATCATGTATAAAAGTTCAAATTCCTCAGAGAGTGTCAGATCCCTTCACAGTATAACACCAAGTTTCGTTTTACCAGGTTCATCCTTGAACATTTTTCTCCCCTGCTTTACCCATTACACTGGCACCCACCAACCACAGGGAGCCATGAATGTACCATGACCTTTCCATGCCTTTGCGGTTATTATTGCTGTTCGAAATGGCTATCCCTAACCTTTTCTTTATGGTAATGTCCTTCAAAGCCTTCCACTGTAAACTGAGGTGGTTGGGTTGTCTTTTCTCATATCATAGAATTTGTACATATACCTTTATTATAGCACTTGTTATGTTAATATAATTATTTGTTTCTGTAGTTGTCTTACCTTTAAGATGGCTTTAGATTATCTTTTTAAATCTTTGTATACTCATTACCTAGTGTAGGGTTTGATACTTAATTGTTATTTAAATGAATTAACAATGTAAGATGAGGATATATGTCAATATCTGGCATTTGGTATTAAAATTTTCTTTCTGCAACAAGTGAGAAAAAAACATTTGCAACTCATATCACAAAGAAGGGACTAAATACCTTAATAAAGACCTTTTAGAATTTGATTTTGAGAGACTAAAAACCCAATGGGAAAATGGGTAATGTGCAAAAACATAATTCACAGAAAAGAAGTATAAATTATTCTAAATATGTAAAATGATGCTCACTCATAATAAGATAAATGTTAATTAAGTATACACTGAGATATCATTTCTTTGCTATCAGATTGACAGATATCTAAAAGTTTGATAATATTCTCTTTTGGTAAGGTTGTAGGGAAATAGGCGGGATCCTACATTACTATGGGCTTGCAAATTAGTATAACTCTTATTAGGAGCAATTTAACAATATTTATCAAAGTTACCATGCAATTACTTTTCGACTTAACTCTTCTCCTCTTAGAAGTTTACCAATGTAGCATTAGTTATTGCAGCATTGTTTGTAATAGCAAAAAGTTAGATTCTATTCAAATATCTGTATGTGGGTTAAACAAACAACAGTGAAGTCACATTAAGGAATATAGGCCCACAGCCCCTTAGCAAGTTTCCAAGTCTGGAAAGCCCTGAGAACCAATGGGGTTTTTTGTTGTTGTTTTTGAAGTTTGGCACTCAAACTCATTTAATGGGAAAGCTTGCCTTCAACTGACTGAGGCTCCTTTTGTTTCTTGGTGCTCCTACCAGAAACTCCTGCTTCTGTTGCTTGTTCATACTGTTGTGTTACTTTGGGTTTAATTGTATATGAAATACAAAAAAAAATAGTTAAAGGAAGCTCTTTGAATAACAATGAATGGAAACATCTGTGATTAGTAGTAGCACAGAATATGGAGCTAATCTGAGAGTTTATGCATGATATGTCTGTTAGGCATCATACTGAAGAAGACTGTGTGGAAACTATAACTATATGTAACTTAAAGAATAAAGAATAAAACAGATTGCTGAAGTTTTACATTGGCAGTGAGGACCAAGAACTGAGGAAGAATAGGAAACCATTATGTGAAGATCCTAACCATGCTTTGATTAAGTGGATTTGACAGTAAGGATGTAAAATCCACTGATTGCTTTGTTGATCATGAAGCAAGCTAGAATACATCATTAAGAACTGCTACTGAAGTTGAATGTTAGTATTAAGAAGGAAATATTCAGAAATTTCGGAAGCAGTGCGGTGAAAAATATCTGAAAGTGGAGAAAATTATTCTGATTATGAAGTATTTTAATGAGTTTGCTAAGATAATATCTGATGAAAACCTGAGTGCTGAATAAATTTTTGGTAGGATGATATAGTCTTAGTCTTATACTTGCTTTTCATTCCTAAAAAAATCTTTCGACCTCAGGAGAAACTCCAAATTTTAATACTAAGTAAAAGTTGACTATTGTGAAAGGTGCCAGTGCTCCAAACACAAAAAAAATAAAATTGGCTTTAGAAAAAGCCATGATCTACAGTGTTTGAATGAATCTCACAAAATATCTGGGGTAACTTTACGCAAAAATCTTCAAGTTGGTTCAGTCACACCTATGCTGATGGTACAAGCTCAAGGCAGGCTGGACTGAAAGACAGTTGAAGATTTTTAATTATTCCTAGACAGCTTTTTGTGTGTGTGTGTGTGAATTCTCCTCAACTTTTTGTTAAAATAATGTTTTTAGCATTTACTTTCTCTCCACTGTGACTGGAATATAGCCATTTTCACCAAGGGTTATTACATTATGGGAAAAGCAGGTATTTGTATTGCCTGCAGTAGTTAGCAGAGGCCTGAAAATCAAAACTTCTTTAAGACTTCAGTCTTAAATGTCTTGTTTTCAAAATTGCTAATGCTTGAAATGATGTTGATAAATTACCATTAATAAATGCTTAATATTTTAGGTGGTAATGAGGTTTGAAAATGAACCTGCGTATAAAGATTTTGATAGATTTTTTATTGCCAGTGAGATGATACCTGACTTCATTAATTATACCATATATCTTAATAGCCAAAACCATAAATAAGCCAGGAGAAGCTGACACTTCTGAAGAAATGCTGCATGTTAATCATGATGCTTCTGTTACCCATTTCTTGGTCAATGGGAAAACTGCTGAAAGGTTGTTGAACACATGTAAGCATGAATATAGTCTTGACTACATTAAAGATGACAGCAATGGCTACATTGTGTACACAAATAGAAAAATTGCTGAAGGCATATGGTAAGCAATTAAACAGCAATTTCTTAGGCAGAAACATGTTAATGAGACAGATGACATTAATAGAAATCTCTCTAAAAGGCTATGTTAGGTAATGTTACCTTTATCACTTGAAAATCTTGATCCTGGCCCATCATCAATGTCTGATTTCAACCTGGTGGACCCTTCTTTCTAAGATCCTCATGCAATCAAATTTAATGAATATTTACACATATGTGAACACATACATACAGAGATATTTAACTTTGGTCTGTATTTGAAAGTTTACTGAATATTTTCCTTGAAAAGTACTAGTCTATAACAATTCTATTTTTTATAGTTTAGTACTATATAATTTCTACATAAATTATTACCATAAAAACAAACTGTAATGCTATGTATCCCATTTAATGTGAATATTCATACATTTTCTAAACAAATATTTATGTATTTAATAGTGAGATGTTTTGACTTTTGAAAAATTTAGAAATTCTGAATTCCAAAATACATATGAAATCAAATGTTTTATGAGAGATTGGTAGATATGTACTATAAAAATGTGGAGGTGGTGACTTCTGGAATAGTAGAGTAAGAACCTCTGAAAATCTGCTTCTCTATAAAAGCAATAAAATCCTGAGAGAAGTTGTCAAAATCAGCTTTTATAGAACTCTAGAAGTTAAAGGTTTACAACAATCCTAGGAATGTTTATTCCAGAAAAGTGGCTGACCATCAGTAAAAAGAGCAATTTTGTCATTTTAACTTTGTCCATTAACATATTCCCCTTTCCTCAGCTCCACCATAGCCTTGAATACTAACAGTTTTGCAGGTAACTGAAAAACAACAGCCTAGCAACAGGTTTGCAGTTACCCCAAAAGTCCAACCCAGAGAATTTTCACTATTTGATCTCTCAGGGTAGTTCCCTGAAAAAACTTTATTCTGAAGGCTTGTCTTTACTTGATCTGACTTAGAGCTTGTTTGTGTGGGTAGATACTCCTATCCCCAGGGTTTTTATCAAGACAATTAGTAGTGATTACTTAACATCATAGCTACAGGAAGCAATATTGAAAGTTGACACAAGAGCCTAACCAAAAAATTTAAAAGGAAACACTGATGAATGAACACAGGGGGCTTTAAAAAGCTCTGACATTTTATTGGAACTCTAGAATGATTCTCATGAGATAGGCTGTGCAAATACCCAACAAAGATAGGAGGAGGCCCTAATCTCTTACTCCTGGCTGACCTTGCAGGTCTGTTACAAGCAGTAAATGAAGTCTAAATCAGAGTTGTAAATTGCCCACAGAAGCATTGAAAGCATGGCCCAGCATAAGGTACCTCAACAAAGGCTGGGGGACTTGTTGATTTAAGCTTTTAAGAAAATCTGTCCAGTCATTAGTGAGCAAACTTCATTAGATGCACACAACAAAGAATTTGGGTGTTAATACAATTAACCTGGGAAAGTCACTTAAATAAACAACAATAGCAACATGAATCCCTGAGGGAAGCCCATGGGGAATCTGATATTCCAGAGCTGCCACATTATATTATTTAAAATACTCCATTTCACACACACACACACACACACACACACACACACACACACACACATTATGAGACACAAAAGAATGTATAATTATGGTCTTTGCACTCACAAAAGAAACGGTCAATATAAACTATCTCTGAGAAAGTCCAGATAATAGGCTTACTGGACAAAGACTTTAAAGTCAGCTACTATAAATATGTTTAAAGAACATCACGTCTAAATAACAAAGTATGAGAACAATTTCCCACCAACTAGAGATATTGTTAAAGTGACAAATTTTTTTCTTTTTTAAAATAACGAATAAAAATTCAAGAATCAAAAGTATAATAACTGAAGTTTAAAATGAATCTGCAAACTTAACATAGATTTGAGCTGACAGAATCAAAGGACTTAAACATAGTTCAACTGAGATTTATCCAGTCTAAGGAGCAGGTAGTAAGATTGAAGAAAAATAAACAGAGCCTCAGAGAGTTGGAGGATATCATCAAGAATACCAACATAAGCATAATGAAAGTCGCAGAAAGAGAATAGAGAGAAAATTGGATAAAAGATTATTTTAAGAAATAGTAGCCCAAAACTTCTTACATTAGATGACAATATTAACCTATACATCCAAGAAATAATGGTATGGAATACAGAGTTTTTGGAGGTGATGAAAATATTCTGAAATTGGACAGTGATGATGATTTCATGACTGAGAATATACTGAAAACTTCTGAATCATGCTATAAAATGATAAGTTAAAATTAAGAGTATATGGATTGTATCTCAATAAAGCTATTTAGTTAAAAACAAATGAGAATATTCTTTTATACAATGATGGTAAATCTTCAAGATACATTGTTAAGAGAAAAGAACGTCATGGTGTGCATAATATGTCACTTTTTCGTCAAGAAGGAAGAAAATAAAAATTTGTAGTTTGATCTTACATTAGAACAATATTTATTAGAAACTAATATTGTTACCTAGAGGGCTGAAGTGAGATAATGATGGTGCTGTACAGAGACAGTATAGAAGCAAGACTTCTCTCTGTATATCTTTTTATATCAATTTTAAACTATGTAAATCACTGTAGAGATTTAGTGGGGAATCTAGTACAGGAAATAGGCTATAAATCATTAAATATTTTAAATTTTTTTCAGTTTTTCTTTCAACTTTATTTCATAAATTGATGTTTATTAAGCCCACTATGTAGCAGATAAAGGCTATTTGAATAACTAAAATCTAATGTGGATAGGCAATTTTGAACATTTTTTTATTCTTGTTGATGTTGTTTAAAGTTTCTCTAAGAGATGAGAGATGTTTTAAAATTTTGGACAGATTTTCCTCTATAAACAGTGCAATGAAGAATAAAGGAATAGGTCATAAATAATAGATTCAATGGTCATCTCACAAAAGCTGACCATAATGTTGCTGAACTATATAACAGGATCACAAATATAAAATAGACTTAAGTATTTGCTAAATTGAGTAAAATTTTTCAAAAGTTTAAGCATCTGAAACAGAAGTTGGCAAATTTTAACAGGCCTGATGATAAATATCTTAGGCTTTATGGGCCACACTGTCTCAATTGCAATAACTCAACACTGTCTAGAGAAGCAACCATAGACAATAATAAACATTTGGACATAGCTGTGTTCCAATGAAGCTTTTTTTTTACAGAAACAGGCTCTGTGTTTGGCTAATGGGCCACAGTTTGCCATCCTCTGATCTCAAGTATTATTTAGGGGAAAAGGAATAAATGTATTCTTTACCGTCAAGAACACATCTCCCTTTGTTCTGTTAATGAGCATGGCCTTTGTTCCGTCACAAGAACAGATAGTCCCTGACTTCTGTGCTTGTGGTGGTAACATAGATACAGTTTAGGGAATTCATCTTAAGTTTTAGCATGAAGCAAAAAGCTCTGAAATGTTTTATTTATTTATTTATTTATTTATTTATTTATTTATTTTTATTTATTTATTATTTTTTAAGATAAAGAAACTGGCGAAAGAGCAAACCATTTGCCTGAATATTGCCCCCTGTGTTTCACATCTTTACTATTTGCCATGATGCCATTGGGCATAGTAGAAAAAGAACACTAAGATAGAATTAGATCTGTTCTTGTGCCACATATCAGCTAGACCTTAGAGAAAAAACTTCCTGAGCCTCAGTTTCTCTAAGTGAGCTTTGGTGTTGTCCCCATGTATAATATGAAGAGACTGGACTAGTGATATTTAAGAACCTTTCCAGTTCTAAAGATGGCATTTGGGGGATTGTGGTAGGAGTAACTTGTGCTATGTATGCTTATTGAAGCAGGAGCTTCATATTTAGTTTTTCCGGAAAATTTTTGCTTTGAGCAATGTCAGTGTGGTTTAATAATTGTTACATGCGTTTATCTTTTAGGGACTAAGATGGATCTTGTACTCAGTACAGCAGATCATTACTTTTTTACACCATACATATATCCAGCCACGTGGCCAGAGAATGACTTCTTCCGACAAACTATTAGTCTCTTGATTATAACAAATCTTGGTGCTTATATCCTTTATTTCTTTTTTGCAACACTGAACTATTATTTTGTCTTTGATCATTCATTAATGAAGCATCCACAGTTTTTAAAGGTAAGTGATTTTCTTAACCTATTTTTAACTACTGTTACAGTAAAAATTACAGTATGATAAAATTGTGATTTTCAGATTAAACTTATAACCATTAAAGTTTTGAAACCAGACCCAAATAGGTTAGATATTTTTGAAAGAGCTAATCCCACCTCTTCTTCCCTTGCTTTAAACAAATAAATGAATCCAAACTATTTTTTTAACCGAAAGTCTGGTATTTTACTAGTTAAATAGACAAGAATTTCTTTGCTAATAGCGATGAATAAATAAATAATTGCACACATCTGTGTAGTTATTTTAATGTTTGATTTTTACAAACAAATATGTTTTTACTATGTATGTATTTTTTTGACTAGATAATCTAAACTCAATAGTTTTAGATTTGTTTACAATTATTTTTCTATTTTATTTACTTGCATTTGACAAATACAATCTCAAATAAGTCTCCAAGGACTGGAAAAAAAGACAGAGAGGGCTAAGAATGGAAGTTAATTATGAAAAAAAATGAATATTCAGTAAATAGAAATTTAGAATAAACATTTTGTGGGAAGGAGAAAAAATTTGAGAATTTAAAATATTTATTGCTTTAGCTCAATACAAAAGGAATATTTTTCTTACACACCCATCCCCACATATTAACATTATAACAGAAAAAGTTTAGAGCTAAGCTCCTTTATATAAAAGAGATTTTAAAAATTCATTCTCAAACAATTTTATGCTAGTTTTGCTAAATCTAGATTTTGTGATTTTTAAGTATTGGAAATTTTATTTTCAGAATCAAGTCTATCGAGAGATTATGTTTACTGTTCAGGCATTGCCATGGATAAGTATTCCCACTATTTCATTGTTTCTGCTGGAGTTGAGAGGGTACAGCAAATTATATGATGATATAGGAGAGTTTCCAAATGGTAAGTAAATAATAAAGAATGTCAGGCACAGATTTTTTTTCTAAGGAACCAAATCTGCCTCCTTTTGTTAAAAAAAATTATAAATTGTTTAGTTGTTTTGATGTTCTGCTTTTATGCATTTATATCTTGCCATGTGTATGCATATCTTTAAGTTTATCTATGAATTAAAGTTTTTATTTTAGATGAAATTATGCCTGGGGGAAGATTGGTATGATCAGATATAGGCCTTAGCATTTGTTTCCTATTATCTGTATTGAATTCAAACTTCTAAAAAAATAACTCAAGTAGTACATGACAATTACAGAAAAATCAGAAAATATATTTCTCTTAGCAATATATGTGCCCATATTTTTATGTCTATAAATATTGGCATTATGTAGTATATTAATTATAGTATCTCATTGTATAGATATCCATAGTTTATTTAAATGACCTCCAAATTTAGACCTTTAGATTTTTTATTTTTGTCTTCTATAAGCAGTCCTGCTAAATTTTGGTGAAATTCTGAAATCATTTCAAGGTACATTTCTAGTATCTAGTATTAGAAAGATAATAGTTAACATTAATTGAATGTTAATAAGTACCAGCTACAGTTTTAAGCTTTTCACATGTATCAATCCATTTTATTCTACATCAGTTCTATGAAGTAAGTACTATTATGTTCCTTTTATAGATGAGTAAATTAAGCATATGGAGCATTTCAGTAATTTGTCCAGGTTACCCAACAAATACGTGGTGTTTTGGTACTGGAACCCAGGTTTACTGGCACCATCAACCCTGCTTTCTAAGTAAGAGGTTAGTTAGTTAAAGGAAGGAATAAAAATAATGCATTAAGGTGATAAGCAGATAGGATTATGAGTGAAAATAAAAGGAGAAGGCATTCTAGATACTTGGAATAGTATGAGTAAAAAAGTACAGAGGTAAGACTTTCAAGATGTTGGGAGGACATTGAGTAAACCAGCCTCATTAGTACAGCAACAGATGAGGTTTAGAAAGATCAGAAAGGGTTGAGTTATGGAGTAAATGCTTGGATTAAGGTATTTAGTGGAAAATAAAATTCTAAGCAGGAAGATAAATTATAAAGATGTGTTTATGAAGAAAAATCATTAGATAGCATTATTCTAAGAGATATAAATAACATACTTCGAGAATATCCTTTTCCTGTCTCATAAATTTCTTAATAATTTAATTAAGAGATATTTTAGGTGGGATACTTCCAAGTTTTTATATGAGGCACAGGAGGAAATGAGCAGATTCCAGAGAGTCAAGGATTAATTTATGATGTGTTGAATTAGTCAAAACAGATCATTTATATTGTTTCAGTCTAGGATCATATTTTGGTTTTAAATGTAAAAAGTAAATGCTGATCCTGGAAGCTGAATCTTGATTCTGCTATATACCCTGTTATCTTTTCTAGGCTGGTTTCAACTCATTGTTAGTGTACTGTCCTTCCTCTTTTTCACTGACATGCTGATCTATTGGATTCATAGAGGCCTTCATCATAGACTTGTATATAAGGTAAAATCATTTGTAGGGGAAAGAGAAAATATATATACATTTTCCAACAGTGTATGTTTATAAATTTTGTTATTTATTTATAAGAATTTACTTTATATTAAGTATCTAAGTAGCCATAGTCATGACAGGTACCAGGTATGTTTCATGTTCTTTATGGGTTTGGAGTGCTTATTTTAAAATTTTAGTGTTTACTTGGGGGTGAAGAAGGAGGGCATTTTATAGAGTGATTTTGGTAATTTCAAAGGGATTTTTTTAGTTACTCCATTTCTACAACATAAGGATGATAAACTAAGTTTAATGTTGCACAGGATAATGTTGGTTGTACTAATGGTGTTCTTTCCTTCTATAGCACATACATAAACCTCATCACATCTGGAAGATTCCTACTCCATTTGCAAGTCATGCTTTTCACCCTGTGGATGGCTTCCTTCAAAGTCTACCTTACCATATATACCCTTTTATCTTTCCATTGCACAAGGTAGTTTATTTAGGTTTGTACATTTTGGTCAATATCTGGACAATTTCTATTCATGATGGTGATTTTCGTGTTCCTCAAATCTTAAGGCCATTTATTAATGGCTCAGCTCATCATACAGACCACCACATGTTCTTTGACTATAACTATGGACAGTATTTCACATTGTGGGATAGAATTGGAGGCTCATTCAAAAATCCTTCCTCTTTTGAAGGGAAGGGACCACTTAATTATGTGAAGAAGATGACAGAAGAAAAATACAACAGCCATGCAGGAAATGGTTGTAAAAATGAAAAATTATTCAATGGTGAATTTACAAAGACTGAGTAGATTACTGCCCAATTATTAAATGTTTTTTAATAAGGAAAAATTATATATAGCCAAAAAACATAGCAAGTAAATGGTATCCTTTGAAAATCAGCGTGTGGTTACTGCTAAGGAATGATCATAATGGTAGATCAAGGAAAGGTGCTATGAGCACCATGATTTTAACTTCATGCTCAAAATACTAGATGTTGGTCTAAGGGACCACTTGTATTTTTCTTTCCAGCAGATCTATGATTTGTATAGTCTCAACAACCATTTTTAAAAAGATAGAGAATAAACAATTGCCCTTTTGCCTTACTCTACCATATTCATAATGAAAAATTCATTGTATTTAATAATACCAAGACTAAGCACCATAATGAAGAAATACTAATGTAAAGATGGTATGGTTCCTTGTTTTAGGAATGATTATGTTTGCAGTGTTGGTATAATTTGTTCAAGTGAAAACATCAGTGTGACCAAAAAAAAAAATACTGATGTAACATATTAGTGGCTTTGTAAATGACCTAATTAATAGTAAGTATAATTAGATTATCACTTCCTACACATAGGAAGCTTATTCTCTGAGGGTATTGATAAATATTACATTTTACTGATGAATACATAAATTGGAATAAAAAAATAATTGATACTACCATGATTTAATTTAGATCTGGGATTATTAAAGAGTTTGATGGTTATTATTTAAAACCATCATTTATTAAGTATAAAAATGTGAATATATAAATATGTGAATCTGAATATAGAGTAGTTTCCCCTTATTCATGGGGAATAGTTTCTAAGACCCCCAATGGATGCCTGAAACTGCCGATAATTTCAAATACTATATATACTATGTTTTTCTACACCTACATACCTATGATAAAGTTTAGTTTGTAAATTAGGCACAGTAATAAATTAACAACAATAACTAATAAACTATTATTATTAGAGAAATTTGATGTCCAAATAATATCTTTGACACTACTGATTTTTAAATTGATGCAATGCACTTTTGATTCTTCAACATCACAGACCTATAATTTTCTATAAAAGGGAATAGTTGCCAAATATTTAGACATATCACTGAAGAATAGTTTTGAAATATCCTCTTACTTCTCCCTCACTTTTTCCCTACTTCTTCTGCAAAAAAATTTAACAAATATTTTCATAATGAAATGTACGTAACAAATATTTTCAAAACATGGTTTGCATAGGCTTTAAGCTATTTATATAAAATCAATAAGGGTTGACTATGACTATTAAGCTATATCAGGTAAATATTGTAACAACACAAAGTATTCTTTGTACAAATTTTATACTAATTTGAAACCACAGAAATGATTTGGATTGTCAAAACTGATTTAAAATGTCCCCAAATGTTCATTGTCAAGGGGAGAAAGAGAGAATGGGGTATTACATTCTTTTTATGTCATTTTATTAGATTTGAGTAATTTAGCAAGAAAGAAAGCAGTCATAAATTTAATGCTTGGGATCCATATAAAATGTATTTTTCTCTTTGAGTTATTGTTAAATAATGTTTGTCTTCCTTATGTATATCAGTATACTAATTAGTATTTTTAACTGATAAATGCAGCTGAGTGCTTTTTCAATAATCATCCTCACCCTCTAGTATTCCACTTTGCCCAAGAAAAGGAAAGAAATTAAATAAACTTTGTTGCTTAATAATAATGGCAGCAACTATTTATTGAGGTTTTACTCTTGATCAGACACTGTTACAAGTACTTGACATGAGGAAACTAGGACCCAGTTGTTCCACTTTTCCGAGAGTATTTCTCTCATGTGTGGATATGTTTCTAGTAATTGGGCAGCCTTCCACAGTAATTCTGAGACCCAGGCTCTTTCTATCTTGGAGAGCTGCCTTTGCCTCAGTATACAATCTTCTTTGTGGAAGGAGCACATAAGGCAAGAGGGAAAAGTACACAAGGAAAATATGTAGGTCAGGCCTAGAAGTCATGCATATCTCTTTCCTATGTTCCTTTGAAAATTCAGTCACATGGCCCATCTGACTGAAAGAGATTCACAGAGTCAGGGAAATGTCTCTGATTATATAGCTGGGAGGATGAGGTAACCAATTTCTCAAACCATTAGCTAATTTGTCATATTCATAATTTATTCCCCTCTTTTTGAGGGTCCCAACAAAGGTGTTGAAGAGACGTATGAGCTCAAAAGTATTTCAAGTTATCCATGAACTGGTTATCTTTGTGTCCTTAATTCTATAACTCCAATTAAAGTTTCCTCTATATTCTTATTACTGTGTAGCTAATAGAAAAGATAGGATGTAATTTATGGAGAGAGAGAAGCTTCCTCAAAAGTAATCAAACTAGTCTCTGCCCTCCCACCATTTTTCTTAAAGCCTGATCGTATTAAGCCATATGGTTTTAAGCAGTCTTAACATTATTTGTAGACTATTATCACATTCTCCTAGTCTCCATTAGAGAAATTTAGAGAATATTCATGGAATTGAGGATTTAAATTCTTTTCTACAGGAATATCTGATGAAAGACTTTTTGCCTTGACTTTGAAACCTTTTATACTTACAGGACAGAAAGGGAAAATTGGGATTATATATTCTGCTTTTATGTTAGAAATTAAGAAATGGATGGAGGTGGTAGAAAACCCAGAGGCCTTTACTGAATCCTTATCTTCCTCTCTCTGTCTCTTTGCTGGTCTCCCTGTGTGTGAATGCTGTGATTTCCTACTTCTCATTACCCTGTATCATGTTACTTTTTCCTCCCATCTTCAAGAAGTCAAGACAAATTTGGGAGAAAATTGTGAGTTCAGTTTTTCTTACATGGAGTGTATAGTGTATGCAGATTATTTATATAGAAATGATGTCTGGGAGGAAGATGGAAAGCAGGGAGATAAATCAGAACAAAGATATTTGTGATTAACTCAGATGGAAGAAAAATTTGAGGCTCTGAGATTGTCAAAGAGAGCATGAAAAATAGATGTCCAAAGAAACAAACCAACTTAAAGGAAAATGAACTTCCTTTCCTTTCTAGTTTCAAACTCAAAACACTTGACTGGCAGTCTTATATCATCATTTATTGCTTTCTATAATTGCTATGCAGGCCCTATTTATTCTAGACCCCCAGATACCTTCAAAGTAGAGACCATGTTTGAACCATTGTTGGGTTAAACCATGTGTTCCTACAGAATGCCCAGGATATGGTTGAAGTTCCATAAATGCTTTGCTGGATGACTTAATGAAATGGTAGAAATGCCATTCCCATCAATAAATATTTAATGAACCTCTGTTAGGTGGCAAACACTACACTAAGTCAAATATTTAATCCCAGACTCGTAAAAGCTATCTTTTTAGCCAACAATTTGGTTTTCATTTATTCATGAGCTGATATTTGCTCTGTTCCTCAGGGGAGTCACAAGGAGAACTAAAGGGGAATCAAAGACAGTCTCTACATCAAGGATAGACTATCCTTTTTTTCTCACTCAAAGTCATGCTTTCCACTTGAAACAAAACCCATCCTGGAGTCAGATCATATGTGAATCAGTGGTATGAGTACTGATTATAGGGGTGAATATGTGCAGTTATTATGTAACATTGTGATTGGATTAAAAAAAAAATCTTCATAGTTATTGTTTGATTATACCAAGTAATGACAAGCCTAGCATGATAATCTACAACTTTGACTGGAAGGTAATTTATATCAGAAGAATTGTAGAAACTAAGAGCTTTGAAGTTAAACAAGTTTGAATCCTGGATCTGCCACTTAGTAGACTGTGTGATCTTGGTCTCTCTATCTGTAAATTAATGAAAATACTACCTATGTAATAAGATTAAGGAAATTAGAAACACTCAATTAAATGTCAATGGAGGCTATTATTCGTGTAAATGGTGCTCAATGCTGCTTTCTAGGTTCAAGGATTATTTAATTATGCCCATGGTAGGCCCTCAGTAGAAACCAAAGGCGGAAGAAAAAGGCCTAGATAATGCCAACTTTACCTTAAAATTGGAAGGTGAAAAACATGAGATGAACTAGAATAAGGGATGTAGAGGAAAGTCATATCAGTAAAACTAAAATTGCTACATTATTTACTATAAATTTTCTTTGTAAAGTTTAAAGGATATTTATTGTTAAACAATTTTATTTTTTAAAATGCATTGCTGTAAACCATAAGACCAGTTTATAAGATTTTGTGTGTTTTTAACAATTTTTTTATTAAGTTTTTGGGGTAACTGGTTAATACAATTATATAATTTTCAGGCGTACATTATAATTCTACATCTATATATTGTGTGATTACCCCCCAAAGTTCAGTTTCCTTCAACTACCACATATTTTATCCCCTTTACTCACTTCAGCTAATCCCTATCCCACTATATGTGATTTCCTTTACCTCATCTACCTCCCCGCTCCTCTCCCATCCCCTATCCTCTGGTAACCACTCGTCTATTGTCCATGTTCCTGCGTCTCTGTTTCTCCTGTTCATTTGTTGCTTTTAGGTTTATATCCCACATATAAATGATGTCATGTGATTTTCAACTTTTTCTGTCTGGCTTATTTTGCTTAGCATGATTATCTCAAGGTCCATCCAAGTTGTCGCACATGGCAGTATTTCATCTCTTCTTATGGCTGAGTAATATTCTATTGTATATATGTTCCACAGCTTCTTAAGCCAGTCATCTACCATAGGACAGTTACGTTGCTTCTATGTCCTGGCCACTGTGAATAATGCTGCTATGGACATCAGTGTGCAAATATATTTTTGGATATGGGTTTTCAAGTCTTTGGGATAAATACCCAATAGAGGGATTGCAGGATCATATGGTAGATCAATTCTTAGTGTTTTGAGGAACCTCCATACTTTTTTCCATAATGGCTGTACCAATTTGCAGTCCCACCAGCAGTGTATGAGGGTTCCTTTCTCTCCACGTCCTCTCCAACATTTGTTATTACTTGTCCTGTTGATTGTAGCTATTCTAACAGTTATGAGATAGTATCTCATTGTGGTTTTGATTTGCTAATAGCTAGCAGTGTTAAACATTTGTATGGCCATTTGTATGTCCTCTAGGGAGAAGTGTCTGTTCAGGTCCTCTGCCCATTTTTTGTTTGGGTTGTTTGCTTTTGTTGTTGTTGTTGTTATTGAGTTGTATGAGTTCTTCATATATTTTGGATATTAGGCCCTTATTGGAGGTGTTGCTTGAAAATATATTTTCCCATTCAGATGGTTGTCTCTTTACCTTGTCGACGGTTTCTTTTGCTGAGCAGTTTTTTTTATTTTGATGTTGTCTCATTCATTTATTTCTGCTTTTATTTCCCTTGCCTTTGAGGTCAAATTCATAAAATCCTCTTTAAGTCCAAGGTCCTTGAGTTTAGTTCCTGTTTTCTTCTATGCATTTTATTGATTCTGGTTTTATATTCAGATTTAATTTGGTGTGTGGTGATAGACAACAGTCTAGTTTCATTCTTTTGCAGGTGGCCTTACAATTTTCCCAGCACCATTTATTGAAGAAGATTTTCTTTCTCTACTGTATATTTTTGGCTTTTTTATCTAAAATTATTTGCCCGTAAACATGGCTTTACTTCTGGACTCTCTATTTTGTTCCACTGGTTTATGTGTCAGTTTTGCTCTCAATGCCATGTAGTTTTGATTACTGTTACTTTGTAGTGTGATTTGAAGTCGGCCAGAGTGATGCCTGCAGCCTTGTTCTTTTTTCCCAGGATGGCTTTGGCAATTCGGGGACTTTTGTCCTTCCATACAAATCTGATGATTTTTTGTTCTATTTTTTTAAAAAAATGCTCATGGAATATTGATGGGGATTGCTTTAGGTAATATGGTCACTTTAACAATGTTGATTCTTCCAAACCAAGAACTCGGAATATCTTTTCATTTCTTTGTATCTTCGATTTCTTTCAATAGGGTATTGTAGTTTCCATTATATATGTCTTCACATGTTTTGTTAAATTTATTCCTAGGTATTTCATTCTTTTTGATGCAATTGCAAAGGGAATTATTTTTCCCACTTCTTTTTATGACACTTCATTATTAGAGTATAGGAACACTAAGGATTTTTGAACGTTGATTTTATATCCAAAGACTTTACTGTATTTGCTTATTGTTTCTAATAGTGTTCTTGTGGAGTCTTTAGAGCTTTCTATATAATCACATCATCCACAAATAGTGACACTTTGACATCTTTGTTTCCTATTTGGATGCCTTTCATATCTTTCTCTTACCTGACTGCACTTGCTAGGACCTCCAATGTTACATTGAATAAGAGTGGCGATAGTGGACAGCCTTGCTTTGTTCCTGATCTTAGAGGGAAGGTTTTTAGTTTATCACTCTTAAGTATGATGTTGGCTGAGGACTTGTCATATATGGCCTTTATTATGTCAAGGTACTTGCCTTCTATACCGATTTTGTTAAGTGTTTTGATCATAAATCGATGCTGTATCTTGGCAAAGGTTTTTTCTGCATCTATTGATATGATTATATGATTCTTATTCTTGAATTTGTTCATGTGGTGTATCACATTAATCGATTTGCATATGTTGAACCACCCCTGTGCCCCTGGGATGAAGCCCATTTGATCATGGTATGTAATCTTTTTAATATATTGCTGTATTCGGTTCCTTAGTATCTTATTTAGGATTTTTGCATCTGTGTTCATGAGAGATATCGGTCTGTATTTGTGTGTGTGTGTGTGTGTGTGTGTGTTATCTTTACCAGGTTTTGGTATCAGAGTAATCTTGGCCTCATAAAATGAATTGGGAAGTATTGTCTCCTCTTCGATATCTTTGGAAGAGTTTGAGGAGAATAGGTATTAAATCTTCTTTGAATATTTGGTAGAATTCACTGGTGAACCCATCTGGTCCTGGACTTTTATTTTTTGGTAGGTTTTTGATGATTGTTTCAATTTCTATACTGCTGATCAATCTATTTAGATTTTCCAGGTCTTCTTGATTCATCTAGGAAAGTTTTTTTTTTAAGTATTGGTCCATTTCTTCTAGGTTATTGAATTTGGTGTTATATGCTTTTTCATAGTATTCTTGCATGATCCTTTGTATTTCTACGATGTCAGTCGTAATCTCCCCTCTTTCATCCCTGATTTCGTTTATTTGTGTCCTTTTTCTTTGTTCTTTAGTGAGTCTAGCTTGTTGTTTGTCAATTTTGTTAACCTTCTCAAAGAACCAGCTCTCTGTTATATTTATTTTTTTATTGATTTTCTTTTAATTCAATTTTATTGCTGCTCTAAAATTGACTATTTCCTTCTGTGGACTTTAGACCTTATTTGTTCTTCCTTTTTAGTTTTTTAAGATGAAGCATTAGGTTGTTTATTTGAGCTTGTTCTTGTTTTTAGAGATGGGCCTGTAATGATACAAACTTTCCTCTTATGATTGCTTTTTCCATGTCCCAAAAGTTTTGATATGTTGTACTATCATTGTCATTTGTTTCTTTGTATCTTTTGATCTCCCTTTTCTTCTCTGACCCAGTCATTCTTCAGTAGCATGTTTTTAATCTGTGTATTTGTGGTTCTTCTTGATCTCTAGTTTTAAAGTATTATGATCAGAGAATATATTTGTTGTTGAAGCTATTTCTGTGTCCCAGTAAGTGGTTGATTCTGAGAATGTTCCATGTGCACTAGAGAATAATGTATAATCAGCTGTTTTGGGATGGAAAGCTCTGTATATGTCAATTATATCTAGTTGGTCTAATGTATCATTTAAGGATGTTATTTCCTTATTGATTTTCTTTTTGGATAATCTCTCCATATCCATATGTGTTAATGTTTTTGTCTGTTTCTCCCTTTAATTCTATTAGTAATTGTTTCATATATTTCAGGGATCCCTGATTGGGAGCATAGGTATTAATAAGTGTCATGTCTTCTTGGTGCATGATTCCCTTTATCATTATGAAGTATCCTTCAGTATCTTCCTTTACCTTTTTTATTTTGAAGTCTATTTCGTCTGATACTAGTACCGCTACTCCTGCTTCTCTCTGAATGCCATTTGCTTAAAATATCATTTTCCACCCTTTCACTTTGAGTCTATATTTCTTTGGAGCTGAGATATGTCTCCTGGAGGCAGCATATGGCTGGGTTTTGTTTTTTGATCCAACCTACAAATCTGTGTGCCTTTTGATTGGTGAGTTCAGTCCATTTACATTTCGGGTGATTATTGAAATACGAGGTCTTATAGCCATTTTATCTTTTGCTTTGTGGTAGCTTGGTGTTTCCATTGCTTCCTTATCCTTGTGTTTTTGTTTTCTTTATTTTGGTTGGCTTTTGTGGGTTTTGCCTCTAGTTCTTCTTGTTTTATGTTGTATACTTCAGTTCTGAATCTTTGGTGTGTGGTTACCATTACGAATATGGAAAGGATAATGATATATATACAGTCGTCCATTTTCTTATGAGTGTGCCTTATCTCCTTTCCCCTTTGTGAATTTGGATCTTTGAATCCTCCCTTTTTCAGTCATTGTTATCTCAATTTGTCTCTGTGTATGCTGAACATTCATTACTAGAATTGCCATAGCAATTCTCTTCTTATTGCATAAGTTTATAATGCCCCGTTCTTAGTAAGGGTTCCATTCCCCTGCTTCTATTTTCCTGAGGGTCACTTTACTCCTAATTATGTATTTTTGTTGTTATTTTTATTTTATTTTTTTAGGTGACATGACCCCTTTCAGTATTTCCCATAGTGCAGGACTCATAGTAGAGAATTCTCTCTATTTTTGTATGTTTGGAAAGGTCTTAATTTCTTTCATATCTAAGAAGAACTTAGCTATATACATTATTCTAGCCTGGTAGCCTGAGGATAATCTAATGTTTTTTCCTTTATAAGTTACTGTTTTCTTCTTTCTGGCAGCTCTGAGAATTCTGCCTTTGTTGCTGATTTTTGATATCTTTAATACAATGTGTCTTGGTGAAGGTCTTTTTGGGTTGAGATAATTGGGTGTTCTGTTGAACTTTTGAATTCCAAGTTTCAGCTCATTCCTTACATTTGGGAAATTCTCATCAAATATTTGTCTGAAAATGCTTTCTAATCTCTTTTTCTCATCTTCAATAATGCCCATTATTCTTATGTTTTCTCTCCTGTTAGTATCAGCTAGTTCTTGAATTTCTCTTTCATTATTTTTTATTATTTGGTTTCTCTCTTCTTCCTTCTGATTTATTTCTAGATTTCTGTTTTTGATATCACTGATCCTTTCCTCCATTTAGTTGACTCTATTTTCCAAGCTTACTATTTCATTTTTCAGCTCTTGCAGTGTTTTTTTTGTTTTGTTTTGTTTTGTTTTTTATCTCTAGAAGATCTATTTCCACTTGACGGTTTCAGTCTCCTTGCTCTGTTCATCTAGTTTTTTTCCAATTCCTGAAATTGTTGATATGACTCATTTGGAACTCATTGTGTTTTTTCAGAAGTACCATCCTGAATTCTCTGTCATTTAAGTCGCATATTTCTATGTCTGTAAGCTTATTTTCTGTAGATTTTTCTCTTTCTTTCTGAGATGTCTTGTCGCCTTGATTGTTCATGGTGTTTAATGGACTATTTCTCTGCCTGAGCATTAGTGGAAATGTATTCTGTTGTTTTTCTAGAAAGAAGATTTATTATGTAAGAGTCTTTCTCTTTAGTCTACTATAAAGAAGTCGCTTTTCTTCTGGCTTCCAGTAGGTGGCGTCTAAGCCTGTTGGATCCCTGCTTTATAAAAAAAACCTAAGTGTTTTATTTTATTTTATTGTCTTGTAGAAATTTAATCACACTTGCCACTCTCAGTTTTAGTTCCTGTCAGTGTTAGTAAAATGTTTCAGTAGCACTTGCTCAGATTACCCTGGGGCTCCACAGTAATTGGTCTCGGAGAGTGCAGGGAGTTGGCCCTTTGGGTTGGGAGTTGGGCACTGAGACTCAGACTCGGATTTGCAGTCACAACTGGTAAAGATCAACAACTGTTGTTTCTCTGTTGCCCCATCCCGCTTCTCTGCTTTCTGCCCTGATGACTGGACCCTGCTGCCAGCTGCGTAGAAATCCCGGCACTTCCAGGCAGGGATGTTCAGGGAATTCACCTCACTTTTACCCCTCCCCCTCCTCCTGCAAGGAGCCCTGGTGGCTATGAGAGGCAGCTTCTTTATTTCTCCCAGTCCACCACCCTACACCCAGGGTTCTGACCTGTGGTAGCTCTTATGTGCAGATCCTATGCTCAGATGAACTGGTGTGCAGTTTGGGTGTTTTTGTTGAGTTTTAGATATTCAGCTTACTGTTTCAAGGTGAGAGATCTGAGGACGTCTCTTATTCCACCATTTTTCCCAGAATCCCCTATAAGATTTTGAAGTAAAGAGTACGAAGCTTAGCTTTCCTGAAAAGTAAAATAAATAAATTAAAAAAGGCAAGAAGGAAGTATTGTTTGAACCATATTGTCACTGAGCTTTTACTGTCAAATCAGGATTTCAGTAAGAAAAGAAAAACTTATAAATATTTATTTTAATTATTTGCTTTATTAAAATACATATAAAATAGTTTTTCTTAAATCTCTAAGCTCAACTTGGAGATAATAAAATATAAGTAGGGTAAAATTCATATAAAAATGAATTTATTTCTTTGATTAATGATTTAACTTAAAAAATTGATCAGTCAAATTTGATTCATCACCAAAAAGGGTGGACTTGTATTCTCAAATGATTTTTCTTAGCCTCCTTGACAACTATGATTCAAATATACTCAAAATGCTTAAACACAAAATAGCACAATGATATGAAAAGTAAGTCAACATTAAAGTATTCACACTATATATAGTCTTCTGTTTACCTCTTGTATCATTTTTTATGCCTTCCTCTATTTTAAGATTATAATTTTACTAACTAAACCATTTTCTTAGATGAAAAATTGGCTTCCTGACATGCTACCATCAAAGAAACAAATAGAAACCTGGAAAGTTAGGGCACTCCATTATTTGACAGCAATTGCTATAGTGACTTTTGTCTGCCCCTTCATTAGGATCTTTATTTCTCTTAATCAGCTTAATGGAGGTATAATTTACATGTAATAAAATGTACCCATTTTAACTGTACAGTTCAATGAGCTCAGACAAATGTATATACCATGTAACCACCAGCCTAATCAAGATAAAAGAACATTTTCTTCCACCAGATGAAAAGTTTTATCTCCCTTTACAATCTCTCCCCACCCCTAAGTAACCACTGATCTATTTACTGTCATTGGAAATTAATTTTGACTATTCTAGAATTTCATGTGAATTGAATCAGATGGTATGTACTCTTGTGTTTAGTTTCTTTCACTTACTGTATTTTGAGATGCATTTGTGCTGTTGCATATATATCTAGTCTGTTCCTCTTTATACCTGAATAGTATTCCATTGTAGTATATTACAGTTTGCTTATCTGTATGTCTGCTGATAGATACTTGAGTTAATTTCTAGTGTGAGGTTATTATGAATAAAACTACTACAAATGTGTATGTCTTCGTATGGATATTTTTCTATTTCTCTTTGTTAAATACCTATTAGAATTAATAAATGCTAGGGTAAATAGATATATGTTTAGTTTTATAAGAATCTGCCAAACTGTTTTCTAAAGTTGTTGTACCATTTTACATTGCCACTACCAATTTTGAGAATTTCCATTTCTTCCACATTCTCACTAATAGTATCATCGGTTTTTATTTTTTGCCCTTCTAATGGGTGTGAAGTATTCTCTTATTATGGCTTAATTTGTATTTTCCTATGACTAATGATGTTAAACACCTTTTTTCCTGCATTTTGATTGTTTTGTGTTTCTTTCATGAAGTATTTATTTGTTCAAGTCTGGCCATTTTTTTAAACTATGTTATTTTCCTTTATATCATTAATTTATAAGAATTCTTTTTATATTGGCATAAATATGTTATCAGATATTTATACTACAGATATTTAATCTGTGGCTTGCCTTTTCATTTCCTAAATTGTGTTTTTGATTTTAAAAATGATTTAATTTTGATTAAGACCAATTTATCACACTTTTTGTCTTTCATGATTACTGAAGTTTATGTCCTATCTAAGAAATCTTTGCCTATCCCAAAGCAAGTCTGGAAATTTTTTTTGTGAGATTTTTAATAATGAATTTAAATTCTTAATAAATATAAGGCTTTTCATATTTTTATTTTTCTTTGTCAGTTTTGATATACTGTTTTCAAGAAATTTGTTCCTTTATCAAAATTTGTTATCATAAAGTTGTTTGTAACATTCTCCTATTATCCTGTCAGTCTGTAGAATCTGTATTTTTATTCCTGATATTGATCATTTGCATATTCTTTTTCTTGGCAAATCTAGCTGAAAGCATACCAATTTTATTTTATATTTTAACAACCAACTTTGGCTTTGTTGATTTTTCTATGTTGCTTTTCTTAAATATCATTAGTTGTCTGACTCTTTTTATTTTCTATTATTTATTTTTGGCTTCAATTGCTCTGTTTTTGCCCCCTAACTTCTTGAGGTAGAAGCTCAGATCAATGATTTAATTTTTTTCCTTTTATTACATTTAAAGCCACAAATTTCCCTGTAAGGCCTGCTGTGGTTGTGTTCCACAAATTTTGATATGCTGTGTGTTCATTATTATTCAGTTCAAATTATTTTCTTTTTTCAATGAGATTTCTTCTTTGACTAGTGGTATGGTGGGCTGGTATTGTGTCAACTTCGCTAGGCCAGAACTGTTTCTCAGATCATCTTTCCTGTATAGTTCTAATTTGGCATGGCTACACATGTAATTTTGTGTGAGATTTAGAAAGTGGAAGTAGAGCATTAAACTTGTTACTTTTTATGCTTGGGAAAATGGATCAGCCTGTGAAACACTATTGCTGTTTATTCATGTTGTCACTTGTCTGCTGTCTTACTTGGTTGACTTAAGGCAGCATCTGAGCCCACAGCAGCTGGAGTTCCTCTCTGATACTCCAGCTTCTCCAAATTCTGGACTTGATGTATGATTAACTCCACATGAAGGGCTCCAGCCTCTGACACCCTTCATCTCAAAGTTGTGAGAGAATGACAGGGATACCAGTCTGCCGTCATGACTTCCAGCTCAACTTCCCAAGTTATATGTTATCCTTGCCACCACCTCACTTCCATTAACCTCTTCTTTTTGACCTCCTACTCTGTAGACTTCAGATTTTATCACCAGATGCAGGAAGTCACTTCATTGTGACCTGCTTTCACAGTTGTATGTGGTTAAATTCTTGCTTCTCTGATGAAACACTAATAAAGAATTTGGTCCTGAAATGGTTCCAGAGGTCAAAACCTAAAGAACGTGTTCTCTGAATTGATCCTATGTTATCTGCAATTGGTTCACTGATTTGATTAGATTTGAAGTCATTAATGATCTTGTTCTCAGTATTAAAAGGGGATACTAGAAGTCTATGATATACCATAGAAAAAGTTACTTAAATCCTTGAAAATACCTGTAACAAAGTGCCTATAGAAGGCAAGGCTTTGGAGGATCAAGTATTTGCTGCATAGAACATTTTAGTGGAAATTAAGGAGTATTGTCAAGGCCAAGTGGCTCATGTTGGCTACACCAAGTATCAGTGTATTGCTGATCAAGAAGGGAAGGTTTGATGGTAAGAAGCCCAATTGAAAGAATGCACAAGAGGCAGACAGAATGAAACAGCAGGCACCAACTTTATTGCACTTCTTTTTGGGAAGTACAGTTTATTGCAGGGGGGATGAGGTACTGTGCGCACTTCTGCTCCCCTTTGTCATGCTCCCCTTCTCTCCAGGGGACTGCATGGCTCCTCACATAGGAGAATACAATGTGACCTTCAGCATTCATGATAAAATAAGCTGAAGTATGTTCACATATTTTCTAGATATGTATACACAGCCAGACCTTGGACCAGCCAGACCTTGAGCCAGTCAGACCTCAGATCAGCCAGGCCTTGGCTAACAGCCAGATGTTGGATCACAGCCAGACCTTGGGCCAATCAGGCCTGGAGCCCACAAGTATAATATGGGGTTGGTTGATTTCTTTCAAGTGTGATGAGGAACTTGTGCAAAGAAAATGAGTTTATTACTTTAATAAATACTTAGTTCAGAGTCCAACTAAGGAATCCAAAAGTTTTTATGATTGCCCTAAAACCCTATTTCTGATAGTAGTAGGGTCAATTTTAATGTGTGAGAGAGGTATTGGGTCCTTTCCTACACCAACAAGCAATCCAACACTAGCTGGATATCTTACAATTTATCTAAAGCCTGACAGTACTCAGAGACAGCATGAGATTCCACAAGCTAAGGGCTCAGTCTCATAGATTGCCCTTCATTTCTGATGTCAATCATAAGTTCAGGTTGATACCCGTGTTTCTAACTGACAGGTTATAAATTAGAGGTTTCCATGACAACATCCTTGGTTTTGATTAATTTGCTAGAACATCTCACAGAACTCAGGAAACCTGTTTACTCACTCACCAGATAACCAGTTTATTAAAGAATACAAATCAATAGCCAGATGACAAGATACATAAGGTGAGGTATTGAGCGAAGGAGCTTATGTTTTCATGGAGTTTAGGGCCTGGCACGGGAGCATGCAGTAGCATTCTGGTTCCCCACCCTTAAAGCTCTCCAAATCTTGTCTTTTTGGTTTTTATGGAGGCTTCATTACATAACCATTATTGATTTAAACATTGGCTATTGGTGATTGATTCAATCTCTAGTTTCTCCTCCATTCCCAGAAATCAGTGGAGTGGGACTGAAAGTTCCAGCCCTCTACTAACATGGTTGGATCCTGATAACTGGCCCTCATACTTAGGTTTGGTCCAAAATCACTGGTTAACTTAACAAAAAGCCCCTTTTTGGCTCTTCCCACTTTCGAAATGTCAAGGGTGTTAGGACCTCTGTTCCAGAAGTGGGACAAAGCCGAATACATATTTACTATAAATCATAACAACAGGTTTATAGGTAGATTTTGATAAAACTGGAAACATTGAACCCATAAATGCTGTTGAACCACTTTTGCCAATAGAAGAGAAACCTGTGTGGGAGGAAAAGCAAAACCCTTCTTCAAGAAACTTTTTTGGAATGACAAATGTTAGACCTATAAAGGGCATTAGGAATCATGGGTTCAACTCTTTATTTGCATAGGAAGAGGCAAGTCCAAAGAAATAAAATCAATTACTCAATGTCACATGTCATTTTGTAGGCTGGAACAACTTTGTTGAGGTTAATTGAAAGACCAGAGTTCACCAAGGTGGATATTCAACTTCCTGTGAAGTGACTGTACTAATGATGTCGTGCAGGGCAGCTTTAACTGTAAACTTTTTCAGTGCTGGAGTTGTGGAAAAGTAATTCCTTGATGAGTGTGAAATCACTTATTGGGTAGTTATGGATAACTTATAAAATTCTACTGTTTGAAGTACCACCATAGGAGAATTTAAGAAATTTGTCAGACTTCTGGATTAAGAACTGGCGTGGGAAATTCCTACTCCCATAGGAAGTAGCTACTAGCTACTTGAATAGTAATTAGAAATTAGGTGCTTATTGATAAAGGCCTATGTTGGGCTCGGCTTAGGACGTGATTAGGACCAAGAATGAGACCTAAACATGTTATGGAAGTGTTTACTCTCTTTCCTTTCCTGTCTTTCTCAGTAATTCAGTCCCAAAGCCATTAGATAGGGTCAAGTAAGGAAGGCTCTATGTCAGCAACAGTGATGATGAGAGCTGGAACCACAGCAGATGGAAGAGAGCTTTGTGCTGCATATTCTGTTTGATATATGCATTACATTTCACAACAAAAGTTTAAATATATAATTGAAGTTAAAAAAGAATGAATGAAAAACTTATAGGGTACTATTTTAGAAAAGATAGTTGAGGAAGCCCTTTCTGAGGGGTGACATTTGAGCAGAGAATGAATGAAAAGGAAGAGCAAGCCATGTGGGTATCTGAGAGAAAAGTATTCAGGGCAGGTCTTTGGTATGCTTGAGAAAAATAACAAGGCTGCTGTGACCTGGTAAGACCTGGAAGGTTTATAAAATTGGGAGGAAGTTAATAAGGACAGAGGGACAAGGTTCAGGTTGAATGGAATATAGAGTGAGTACCAGGACCTGTAAGTGAAAGAAAGAATTTAATGTATACTGTTTGACAAGAGGACTGCAATGTTGGGTAATTCAAAGAAGTTTAGAAATCTTCACTCTTATTTCTTATTGGTAGTCAGAACACCTGGGCCTTGACTCGGGCTATATAACCATGAACAGCTAACTCACCTCTCCAAGTCTTGCTTCTCACTTGTGAAAGGAAGAGCCAAATTTTCTCTCTTCCCTTTCTCATGAAATGATTTTACATATTAGACATTAAATATATGAATGAATGAATGCTGAGAACTGTGAAAAACATTAAAGTTACATTTGCTTTGAAAGTCTGGACTAAAAGCAAATATATTTGGGAGAAATAACATTTGGGGGAATGTTATAGACTCTGAAATTGCATTTTTAAGGTGGGTTTTTTCTCCCCTCTTGTTTTATTTTTCCTGGTAGAAGCTTTGCAGATTCTAGGATCAGACTGTAGGTGGAGCAGTTACACTTTTCCCCGTGTTCCAGCAGAAGCAGAAGCACTGACACTTTAGGTCCAGACAGATGATGTGCAAAGAATCATACGATCTTCATACTGGAGGGATCAGAAAATGTCATCTACTCCCTCCCTAGTCTTTAGAAAATCTTGCTCCTTAACCAGCCTGGCAGTGATGTATCCTTGCTGCTATGTTCCTTTTAACTTCATTTAAAGCTACACCATTCCATTCCCAGCCATGTATTTTAGGCACAATGACAACAAAATACACAAAGCCACCCCCAAATAAAATCCAGCTTGTGCATTTACACACACCCCTTCCACGTGAGACAACATCACTTTTGGTGCTGCAGGATATCAGAGTGGTTCTCTACATTCTGATAGTTTAGTAAATGTTATCTTTAAATTCTCATGAAACATTTTGTCTTAAGTTGAAATTTTGGGTCCTCTTATAGGAGGAAAAACATCAGACAAACATTAGTAGGACAAGATTTAGACAGATGCAACATCCTCATAGGCCCCAAAAAGGCTCCATTATGGTTGACCCTTGGACAGCACAGGGTAGGGGTGGGGGTGGGGGTAGGAGTAAGGCCCCGACTACATGCAGTCATAAATGAGAGAACTTAAGTAGATTCTCTGAATATGCAGATTTCCAACCTCCAGCTGACCCTTGGACAATTCAGGCCAAATGAACTGCATGAGTCAGCTGAGGAAAAATCTACCTATAAGTGGACTTGCAAAATTCAAACCCACATTGTTCAAGGATCAACTGTACTTGTCTCACCCAGAAGGAGGTGTATGAAAATATTTTTTTCAATTACATGAAAGTAATATGCTCCTGAAAGTTTTTCTATGATGTTAATGTTTAAATATCTAATTCTGTTTTGTTTGGTTTGGTTTGGTTTGGTTTGGTTTGGTTTGGTTTGGTTTTCATTAGAAGCCATGTTTTTTCCTCCTCCTTTGGAAAAACCCAGATTTAAGAGTTAATAAAGCCACATTCAGGGGTATAGTAAATATTTTTTAAATGTTTGAAAGACAATATTTTCATGATCTGCTATTAATCATAATACTCAAAACAGGTTGCTAATGTGGATGAAAAAGGAGCCACATACTACACCTGACAGGCTTAGTGGAGGCCTGCATGGCACGCCCTATAAACTCAGAGACTGGAAGTAATCATATAGGGTGGTCTGAACATAAAAATTCCTAACTAAAAGTGGGTCATGGTGGGTAGTCACATTTTAGGCCTATAGCTTCCTTAAGAAAGGTCAATCTTTACCTTAAGTGAGGCTTTCTATTGTCTTTTTGCATCTAAGATTACATACCCTGTAAATGTCAGAGTAATTTTCTTTTCCAAACTCCTCAGGGCACAACCGCTACCCCAGAACAGAAGACCACAGAGCCCCTCATTTTTATTTTGTTCTCCACATACCATTTCTATGTGCTATAAATGTTAATTATTAACTATTCTGTACACACCGATGTAAAAGTAGTATATGTCTCTCCATTTTACTTTTTATCCAATCCGAGAGATTTCTCACTTTGTTCTACTGCCCCCTTAACCTACCATCTTTTTCTTTGATTCTAATGTATCATATTGGCTGCAAAACTGCTATTCTCCCGAGTATTTTCCCAGTAAGTTGAGATTTTGCTTCCTGGCAATTATTGTCAGTTTGGCTCAAATAAACTCAAGAACTCTCTACAGGTTTGAACATTTTTTCATTATCACATGGTATATGTGCAAACTACTCAGCAAGTTTAAAGGAAAAAAAAAGCCATGAATTATTTGAATCAGATCTTAGACATTTTTCTAATTAAACTCACACTCTGTTCTACAGCAAGAGAGTATCATAGCTGTCTTTTAATATTGCAGCATTTTCCTCCACAAGTTTATAAAAGAGCCAAATTGTTTTGAATGTTTTTTAGAAGCAGCAGTTGATTAGCAAATGGAAGAACTCACAAGGACCACCTTCCTGAAGGGATGTGAAAATACTCAAATATGAATGTTTGGATAATATTATTATTTAGGTAAAATTTTTCATTCAACTAGTAATTATGAGCATCTTATGTAATTGGGCACTGGGCTAGGAGATGGGATACAACATTAACAATTAAACAGGAATATCAGTAAAATATGGTGACTATTTTGATAAGCAATGTACAGAAGTGCTATGAGATCAAAAGTCAGTAGGACATAACCCAGCTTGGGGTGAAGAAAGATCTCCCCAAAGGATGTAGCACTTAATAACACATGCTTGAAGGTGACAGGTGAGTAGACCAGTAGAAGAATTAGGTGAAGGAAGGTTCAGAGTTAAAAGATTATGCACCATTAAAAATGAAGGAGGTTTAGCATGGCTAGAATTTTAGGAGAAGGCTGGAAAGTGACTGAAGCTGGAGTGCAAGGTAAGACCAGATCCTGGAGGAATTTTTGCCCAGTAAAGAGTTTTGGTTTTATTCTAAGAGCAATGGGAAGATACTGAAGAGCATATTCAGTGAAGTGATATGATATTATCTGTGTATAAGAAATATCATGCAGGCTACTATGTGAATGTATGGATGATAGGGGATATAGTTTTGGACGTTAGCAGTGTATAGATGTTAATAAAAGCCATGTGAGGGATGGCTCAGAGAGTATGTGATAGAATTGTGTGTTTAACAGCAAGAATTTGAGAGTGTTCCCATTTGGTGACTTTCATTTCCTCTGTAAAAGAAAAGGGAATGCGGGGTACCTGTTTCAACAAACTGCTTGTGAGAGTTTAAAATCTCTGATGAAAAGAAAGTTTTAAAAATGCATTCATGAAGCTGAGAGAGAACATTCTTAAAATGTTTTATTAAAAAACAAATTTAGACAAACGTAATCATGGTGAGGACAAAGTATGAAACTTCATAAGTTTTATAAAAGTTTTATAAAAGTCTAATCACTATGTTATACACCTGAAACTAATATAATATATGCCAACTATAATTTAAAAATAAAACTATTAAAAAGAAAAGTAAGATACTCACTGTGAAAATTCTACTTATAACAGTTGATGATGGATACGCTAAAAAAATTCAAACTGAAATTGAATATCTTATTCTAATAAACATTTTATGACCAAATCCAATGGTTAGATAAGTTGAAATAATTTACTTTTTATATCCAGATTTAATTTTTTGCTCTGAACGGTTGAATGAATACATAATTTCTAGTTGCAGTAGGATTATATTAGAATCAGTAACTTAATAAACTTTATGGACCTGGATAATAACACAATAATCTGAACTTAGGTAACCATAGGAAATGCTGACAATAAGCAAGTGCTTTCTTTGATATTCATTCTGAGTGTGTACTAAACATCACAGCATGTCTCAATAAGAATATATTGAAATTTGAAGAATCTAGAATAAATGAATCTTACTTTTATTTATATGAAGCCCACTCTGGGGTAGGGGAGAAGGGCACAGGGAGGCAGCACAAATTTGTTGTTCTCTGTCTTAATATCATTATAGAATCCAATGTTCTGAAACATAAAAAGTTAACCATACCTGAATCATTTGTGGTATCATTTTGAGAAGAGAATGCACTTGTCTTCTAGGAAGGAATTGTAAAGCATTAGGAGGGCTCCTCAAGAGCAGGAACCCAAATTCTCTTTGTTATAATTCAAATCATAATTTTTTCTATTTTCTACCCAGGTACATAGAACCGCTCTCCCCCCCTCCCACCCCAAGTAATCATAATACTCCTTCAGATCTTAGCTCCTTGGCATCATCTCTGCGAAAAGTCCCTTGGATTAACTATTCTCTACAGTAATGTTGGAAGATTAACTTGAAAACCATAGTACAAAGGCTCAGAAACTCCTCCGCCCCATTCTAAGTAAATTATAATGACTTCAGATTTGGTGCAGCAGTCTTGGAAGCCATACTCATGTGAGTCCTGCTCCAGAGAAAGTGCCAGGAACCACTGACATTATCCCCATGTTCGTTTGTTACATCAGAGTAAATTATTTACAACAGCAGAAAGGAAACAAAGCTTTACACTCTTCCTGAAAGTCACTGTCCTAGTTACTCCAGAACATTGCAGCAAATTGCAGGTACCTTGAATCCCAGAGGCCAATAATATTGGCTATACTAAAGCATGAGGTATCTTGACCATCCTTCTCATCCTTCCTGGTTTTAGTTCAGGCCAGGACCCAAAGGCCATTACAGCTAATGATGTTAAAGGGGCCAGGAATGATCGCCAAGGAAGCCACACTCATACTCTTTCTCTCTCTCTCTCTCTCTCTCTCTCTCTCTCTCTCTCTCTCTCTCTCTCTCTCTCATTAAAATCTAGTGAATCATATCCATCTTCTTGAAAGGTTTTTCAGCCAGCCCTGCCTAGTTCTTTTATCTCATTCTCCTATCCTTCATATATTTAATTACTCAGAAATTTCAGACTTGCCCTGCTTAGTGCATTTTAGATATGTTTTGTATGTGCAGTGATTATGTATTCCAAATGAAGATAACCACCTTTTTTCTTGTTTCCCAATATGCCTGTTTCTGGTTCTGCAGAGTGAAGGTTCAGACAATGAATACAATTTACAACCTGACTATTTGTAATAAGAGTTAAGAATATGAGTTTTGGCATTGTACAGACTTAGCTCTAGATCTTGCCTCTTGCCTCTTGGTAAGTTTGGAGACTGGGTAAAGTTGCTTAACTTCTGTGGATGCAATTTTCATCATTAGTAACATTAGAATAATTACGCCAAGTATTACTATAGCATTATCACAGTACCTAGAAGTCAGTGGTTTCTCAATTCTGCTATTATTAAGAGTCTGAGACTTACCTTGTACAGTTTTGTGGAAAGGACACATGATTTTTGTCTCCATACTTTATTGGGCTTCTAATAGGTGACATCCATTGTGCTAGATGCTAAAGCCATCATAAGAAATGAGAGGAGTGGGTCTTTGTCTACCTTCCCTTGTGAAATTTAGAGTCTAGTAGGGAGATCCCATTGACAAGAAAACAAATAAGCTGATATGTGTCATGAATCAACCAGGACACTGCAAGCTACAGTCATGGTGGGGGGACTTGCTTTTGGTAACACAGTCAGTAAAGACTTCTTAGGGGGTGGTATTTAAACTTGAGCCTAAAGGATAAGAAGCCAACAATCAGAGGAAGAGGGTTGGGAAATTTTTGCATAAAGGGGAAACTACAGGTGGGAAGTTCTGAAGTTAGTCCTGTTCAGTCTAGTTAGGAGCTGAACAGATAAAAGAAGGCCACTGTATCAGGGGTTTGGGAGTGAGTGGGGTAAGCAGTTTCTAAAATCCTATTTCACCTGTTGTCTCCTTGAGTATTTCAAAACTTCTCAAAGAAAGCACCAACCTACATATTTCACAATTTAAAAATTGATATATTATTAAAGCAAATGGGGAGTTTCAGTAGAGCATAACAATTTATGAAGGGCATCTCAGACTTGGTAACCTAAAATGATAAGTGGAATTGCATTATTTTAAATGGTTCATCTCCACTTTTCAATATAGAAAATTATTATACCTCAGATCTCTTTGTGTCAGGAGTCTGTATATTCAGCAGCTAGAGACAGCTTTAATAATGTATCAGACTTTATCCTTTATGATGAATTGCAATACAGTCATAGTCTACAAATTTTCTTTTGTTCAATTTTCTTTAACGTTTTTAAAAATAATAACTGTGATTTTTTTTTTTTTACAATTAGAGAGAACTGTCTGCAGGCTAAATGAAATGTTTTTGAAGCACTTTGACAACACTATTAATTATCAAATCAAGCATCTTACTTGGTTAGGTCAGTTTGACCTGCTATGGATTTTTTGCAGATTATCATACACACCTCTCTGCCATCTTCCCTCCCCTCTGCACTTTCAGATAGATGTGTGCTCATAATCCACAGAAACTGAGCAACAATGCCCTAAAAGTTCTATGCTTCCCCTGTCACCCTCCCCCAAGTCAGGCACTACTGTCTTGGGGAGGGGCAGACTGTTGTTTCAGGCCTGAGAAATGAAAGTTAGTGCCCAGCATTAATTAAGGGCCTCATATTCTGGTTAGTGACCCAACTCCTTTCACTGACTGCTCCTTCTGTTCATTCCTCTCTGCTCCCTTTCAACCCTTCTCTTTAGCAGAATAAATGTCAACAGCTTGCCTGACTTTAACAGAAAATAATAGATCATTTGAGAGGAAAGAACTCAATCATCTTTCTTCATGGGTCTTTTAAAACACGATTATAGTAATAAGGAAAGCTATAACCTCCTCCACTATTTACTAATAAATGAATTAATATATGTAAAGCAATTCTTAATGCTTGATGTATGTTAATGGAAAATATGTATTAAATATTAGCTATTATTAATATAATTGAGATCATGTATTAAGCATATACTAAGTTCCAGGGCTCTATGCTGAATATTTTCCATATATAATCTCATTTAATTGTTGCAAAAAACCCATGAGGAAGCAGATATTTTGTACCCACTTTATAGATGAGAAAATGAACACCGTAAGAAGTCAAGTGTCCAAATTCACACAACTGATATTTTTGGATCTGGGATTCAAATCCAGTCTCCATAACCTATGTGTCTGTCTTCTAAGTTGACTATATTTATGTTCAGGTGAAAATGATATAGGAATAGTCCTTGTGAAATTTGGAGATCATCAAACTAAAAAATTTCTTAGACTTGAAAAATCTATAATGAGGACTTAGTTTATTAAACACGAAATGCATCTAGGTGTGGCTGGGGATAGGATAGAAGAAAGAGAAAAAATAGTTATGAAGTATATATTTATACATTTATATTTATTGAGTATATACCTTTATTTACACACACATGCACATGAGTGTGCATCCAAAGTTCTTAGTACCTTATGTTATTTGTTTTATTTTTATTTATTTTTATTTATTTTTTTTAATTATCTTTTTTTTCAATTACAGTTGACATACAATATTACATTAGTTTCAGGTGTATAACATAGTGATCAGACATTTATATAACTTACAAAGTGATCACCTCAATAAATCTAGTACATATTTGACACTGTACATAGTTATTACAATATTATCAACATTAACTCTATTCTTTACACTGTACTTTATATCCTCATCATTATTTCCTAACCACAAATTTTTACTTTTTAATCCTTTCCCCTTTCAACCATCTCCAACATCCCTCACATCTGGCAGCCATCAAAATCTCTGTATCTATGAGTTTGTTTCAGATTTATCTGTTTGTATATTTTGTGTTTTATACTCCACAAGTAAGTGAAATCATATGACATTTGTTTTTCTCTGTTTGACTTATCCACTCAGCACAATACCCTCTAGGTCTATATATCTTCCTGCAGATGGCAGGTTTTTTTTTTTTTTTATGGCTAAGTAATATTTTATTCTATCTATGTACCACTTCTTCCTTATCCATTAATCCATAGATGGACACTCAAGATGCCTCCATGTCTTGGCTACTGTAAATAATGCTGCAATGAACATATGGATTCAAATGTTTCTTTAAAGATGGGTTTCATCATATGAATACACAGTAGTTGGATTTCTGGGTCCTTCTTTGTCCTTGTTAAAGACTGTTTTAAAGTCTATTTTTTCTGGTATAAGCATTGATACCTAGCTTTTTTTCTTTTCATTTTCATAAAATATCTTTTTCTATCCCTTTTCTTTCATTCTCTGTATGTGAATTGAATCTCTTGTAGACAGCATATTTAAGGGTCTTGTTTTTGTATCCATTCAGCCACCCTGTTTTTGATCAGGACATTGAATCTAAATACATTTAAAGTAATTGTTGATATGTAGTTATGACCATTTTATTCTTCATATTTTTTTATCTTCTTTTCTTTCTTCCTAAAGAAGTCTCTTCAATATTTGAAATACTAGTTTAGTGTTGATGAACTCCTTTAGCTTTTTCTTGTCTGGGAAGCTCTTTGTCTGTCCTTCAATTCTAAATGATAACTTTGCTGGATAGAGTTAATTTTGGTTGTAGACCCTTTCCATCACTGAATATTTCAAGTCAAACCCTTCTGGCCTGAAAAGTTTCTGTTGAGAAACCAACTGGCAGACTTATGGGCATCCCCTTGTATGTAACTAATTGCTTTTCTCCTGTTGCTTTTAAGATTCTTTGACATTTTAGTTATGATGTGTCTTGGTGTGGGCCTCTTGTTGAGTCTCCCTTTGCTTCCCAGGCTTGTATGTCTATTTCCTTCACCAGATTAGGGAAGTTTTTAGTCATTATTTCTTGACATAGGTTCTCAATTCCTTGCTCTCTCTCTTCTCCTTCTGATAACCCTATGATGCAAACGTTGTGCTTGTTATTGTCCCAGAGGCCCCTTACACTATTCTCATTTTTTTAATTCTTTTTTTATTTTTGCTGTTCTGATTGGGTTTTTCTGCTATCTTATCTTCTAAATGGATGACTTGATCTCTACTTCATCTAATCTATTGTTAATTTTTTTAAGGTATTCTTTATTTCAATTATTGTATTCTTCACTTCTGACTGCTTCTTTTTTATTGTTTATATCTCCACTTTTATGTTTTCCCATCTTTTTGTTAAAATTCTCACTGAGTTTATCTACTCTTCCCCTAAGTTCATTGAGCATCCTTATAACTATCATCTTGAACTCTGCATCTGGCGGATTGCTTGTCTTCATTTTGTTTTGTTCTTTCATTTGGGACATATTTCTTTGTCTACCCATTTTTCCTGCTTTTCTGTGTTTTTTTTTTCTATGCATTAGGGAGGGCTAGTATGTTTTTCAGTCTTAGTAGAGTGCTCTGATGTAGTAGGTGTCCTCTTTTTCCCAGAAGCACAGTCTTTCTGGTTACCTGAGCCAGGTGCTTCAGGTGAGTCCTTTGTGTGGATTGTCTGTGCCCTCCTATTATAGTTAGTTGCTGTTTGCACATCAGTGGGAAGGACTGGCCCTCAGGCTAATTGGTTGAGAGCACTGGTTGAGACTATAGTAGAAGAGCTATTGTGGAGACACTGACCCTGTGGATCAGGATTGCTTTAGCAGGGCTCTGGTGGCTTCCTAATCTGACCTTTGCATGTGTCAGCCTCAGATTTGGGCCTGGGTGGTGCTCTGATTTGGTCCAAAGTAGAATGCCAGGAATGTTGAGCTTGAGGCCTCCTGAAAAGGGCTCTGCCATAGGCCAAGTTTAACAGTAGACTGTGCCCTGCCCTGGGCCACCTGGCATGAGCCACTAAGCAACCCACAGATGGCTACTACTCGTGCTGGCCTTGGAAGTGCCAGGAGAGCTGAAGCCTCAAGTCAAGGTCAGCTGCCACTACTGCAAGGCTTAGAGCTTCTCATCAAGAAGTACAAGGCACACCAAGGCTAGATATGGCTTGTTTGGATTTTGTGAACCTTCGAGAGATTTTAGGAAAGTCCACTTCATGAGCCAAGATAGGCTATTTGTATGAAAATGCTACTAGAAGTGGCTTGGGTTGGCCAGTATGTTGGATAGGGCAGAGTCTCAGGAAATCACCAGGGCAGGGCAATAAATGTTAGTCAGGTTAATGGAGACTCAAATATGGCAGCACCTGCATCTGCATGCTAAGAAGCAGAAGGGATCAACAAAGGAACAATGGATTCTGACAGCACTTCTGTCTAGGAAAAAGCTGCCCCTACAGCCCTCATCCTGAAGCCAGATAATTCAGTTCCTCCCCATATGTGTCTGGTATCTTTCAAGCTGCTACCTCAGCACTGAAGCTCAGAGTAAGACCATCAGAGAATAAGCCCACTCATGAGCCCTTTAAAAGATACACCTGGAACTCCAACAAACCTTCATCTTACTCTGTCACAATCTCCACTGATTTTCACAGCAGAAGTTATGCAGGCTTCTCTTCCTGACACTGGACTCTGGGGGAGCCTGACGCAGACCTAGGATCCCTTGCTCCAGGGAGAATATATGCAGCTGAGATATCCCTCTCGATTTTTAATTTCCACTTTCGGGTTTGGGGATAGCCAATTCTGCATCTCCACCCTTCCTAACAGTCTTCATGTGGCTTCTTCTGTATGTCCTTAGTTATAAGACTTCATTCAACTAGAGTTCAGGTGGTTCTAAATGATAGTTGTTCTGTAGTTGAGTTGTAATTTCGATGTGGTCATTAGAGGAGGCCAGCACTATCTTTCGTATTGTCTTTCATTTAGAGGTTAATATGTACAAGGCCACCCAGTTAATTCATGTTCAATTTAAAATTAAAGCCCTGTGTGGTCAGGCCTTGGAACCCAGCCTCCAGCCTAGGACTCCAGGGTTGTACATTTGTGCTCCAATTTCATAATTTTACAGCACTGCAAGTGCTTTAATAATAATTTCATATTTTCCACAAAGATACTAAAATCTCTTTTCAAAAAAGGTCAGATTCCTTAGGAAAAAGTCAGTGAAAAAACTAGATGGTTGTGTTTGGGGGATAGGTTTTCAATACAGAACTTTCCCAAAGTGTGAAGACAGATGACCTGACCTCTTAGGTCCTTTCCAGCTCCAGAACTCCAGCATTTATTCACCAATGAAAATGCCAAGCTTTTTCTTCTATAAAATGATGTATGGTCATCTGAGTAATTTCCCACTCCCACCACAACCTCCTTATGTCTGATTAAAGAACAAAGATTAAATCACCAGAAGCAATGGGAAGGAAGAATTTCTCTAAGAGTGATGAGGTTTTTCTGAGACAAGGCGACAGGAAGAGTAGAAAGAATAAAGGGAAACAAAGTGGAGTGGTCTGAGAGGGATGAGCAGATTCATCTATAACATGGGTGGATGGGACAAAAGACAGATACAATTGAGCTGTAAGAGCCATCATTTTGCATTAATCAACAACCACAAAGTGTAAATCAGGTCTCTACTTCCGGAAAGAATATATTCTAATTAAACAAACTAAGTTAATGTATTTGAAATAATTGTAAAACCATCTATTTCTAATGAGGAGATAGAGGACTGCTTTGAATCAGAATTTACTTATTCAATAAATATTCACTTAGTGCCTACTCTGCTGGACACTGTTCTGGGTATGAAGAGATAATACAGGAATGAAGTGAACAGTCTCACTGCTCTACTTGAGGAAGCAGAAAACAAACAAGATAGGTAAATAAAACAAATAGTATTCTAGTCAGCATTATTAAGTAAAAAAATAAAGCAGAAAGATGGATAGGAAATATCAGGGGCAGGAGTAGGCAGTTATAATGTTTGAAAAGGTAACCAGGGGTGCCTCACTGAGAAGGACATACCTGAGTAAAAGAGCTGAGGAAAGAAACAAGAGAGAAATAATGAAATCTTATGGAGAATTTCAGACAAGGAATGTCAATGCAAGGTCCTAAGGTGGGAGTGGGCCTAATATCTTAAGAAAGAGTGAGGACACCAATGTAGTTGAGTAGAATGTGAAGTCTAAATTAACAGAGGCAGGCTGTGTAGAGCACTGAAAGGGTTTGAAAGGATTTGGCTTTTACATTGAGTGAGATGAGAACCATTCGAGTTACTGAGCAGAGGAGACTTCATCTCACCTACACTGTATCAAAATGGCTCTGGTGCTGTGTTGAGAATAGCCTGTACCCTGGAAAGGCTGGAACAAGAAGACCAGTTATTAAGACCCATAATCCAGGCAAGAGATGATGTTGGCTTAGATCAGCAGTAGTAGTAGAGGTGAGGGAAAAGTAGTCAATTTTGGGATCTATTAAATTCTAGTTCTTTAAAGGTGAAGAAAAAGAAAGTATCAGAAAAAAGAAAACCTTTGCAAATTGCTCATCAAAATTCTGCAAAGTCTTATCATCTCAACAAAATAATGATGAGGCTGTGTTAAGACTGATTATGTGGTGAACTAACTCATGCTTTTAGTTGTTTTCTACGGAGAGTCATGTTAAAGGTACATTTCTGGTATTTGCAGGTGACTGACCCATATTTGCACCAAGTGTTGTGCTGGGCACCTTCTACAGAGATTAAAAGTTTCTGCTCGTAGTCTCATGGGGAGACAGGTGTATTGGCAACAATATTAATGTGATGAAATAAGGTAAGAGCTTTGGGTACTAGTAAGAACACAAAATAGGGCATTTTGTTCATTCTGAGCAAAGAAAGGTGGTTGGGGAGTTTTAAAAGATGGAAGAATTAGCCAGGAGACAACCACAGGAAGAATATTCTAGGCAGAAAGACAGCAGGTACAGATGCAAGGAGATGTGAACTACCATAGGGGTATTCATGGACCTATGTGGGCTGTGTAGGCAGATTATCAAGGTAAAGCAAAGACCCCTCCTTGACATAAATACATGCCAGTAAGCCATTTGTCAACACTGTGCTTATGGTCACAAATAGGGATGAAAATATTTCTTTTGCTCCTAAAAAAATCAATCCAGCTGTATCCTTTTATTTCTGACTTGGATTATCAATGTTTTTTAATATCAAATCATATTTGTATGAAGCCTGGAGACTAAATAGCTACTTCAAAGTCCTGACTTTGCTACTTATCTGACCTTTAGTCACTATTTCCATGAGTCTCAACTTTATCTCATAGAACATAAGTCTCATAGAACTACTATGGAAACCAAATGGAATGTCTGAAAAAACTTTTCCTAAAATATAGAGTTGTTCAAATACCATCTGTTGTTTTAGAACTAACTAAAAAGAACAGAAACCCACTCTCTGCTGCGGATCTATTCTCTTTCCATTGCTTTCAAGCCCCCATTGCCACGGCTAGTATTTCATGGACCACAAAGTTCCTTCCTTGTTCCATTTCAGTCAGTCTGCAGGTTCTTCCTGTCTTCTCTTTTCTCTAGCCTGGCCAACTCCAGTGTAGTCACCATTTCCTTGATTAGCATCTGCTCTTCTGATATCCCTGATGTTCATGCCAAACCTTTTCTATTTTCTCAAGCCCCAACACTTCAGCAAATGACATTTCCTCCTATTTTATCAAGGAACCAGAGCCATTGGCATGAACTTCTTCTCTCTCCTCCAGGCTTCATCAAAAAATCAACAACAAAACAATGCCTGTCTCATTTATAAATACCCTTCCTTCTTTTTTTAGGGTCTCAGAAAGAAGGAATTTCTTCTCTTATTTAAGATAATGTCCATCCCCACTGTCCCCCCATACACACCCACCCTACTCCCCAACCCCATCTCAGTTTTTCATTAATTATCTCCTTTAACCTTAGGAACTTGCACCCTCTATAATTGCTTTTTTACAATAAATTCACCTTCCTGCTTTCTATTAGCTCATTGCCCTCAGTCTATGAATACATCACTTGAGAAGAAAGTCTCTCTTGACCAAATCTTGACTTCTCAGCCAAGCATCTTGAAAATAGCCCCTTTAGTGAAGGGGCCTTCACTTTGCTACTTCCCTACTTCTGTCACGTGGCCATATCACTCAACTCAAACTGCTTTCAAAAGTATCACTTCCTAATAGCCAGAGCCACTGGAGATTCCACATTTATTCTAACTGAAATTTTATGCTGTGTTTGATACTATTTCTCACTCAGTTCTTTCTGAAATTCTCTACTTCCCTGACATCTCTCATGATTTCCCCCATACATCTCTGATCATTGCTTTTTGTCTAGTTTCTCCAGTTCTTACTCCTCTGCCAACTTCTTAAATATTTGCCTTCCACAAAGGTTTTCCTTCTGGCCCACTGTTTTATTTTCCTGCACTATCCAACACAGTTATGCTCCCCTTCCTATGCTGATGGCTTCCAAATTTAAACCTGCAACACTGACATCACTGCTAGACTTGAGACTCATATACAACTGTAGTATGGTAAATATCTCAACTGGAAATCCTACACATGAACATCAATATGGCCCAAACGAAATGCATCATTGCCTCTCTTTGCCCAAATCAAATCCTTTTCCTGCGTTTCCTCTCTCAGGAGCTGAAATTATAATGAACTGTTACTGAAGTCAGAAAAATAGGACTCATCTCAGATTATTCTAATTTATTTCATCACATCTGGCCAATCATTAAATCTTATTTATGTGGTTTCCTAGCCATTTGCTGAATCAGGCTCTCCTCTACACTTTCTCCTCTGAACTAGCTCAGGACTCACCTTCCATAGTAACTTCAGTCACTTCTAGATTGGTCATCCTGCCTTTCCTAATTTCTTTCACCCTCCCCAACATCCATGCTCTACACTGTTGCTAGAGACTAATGTAGAATAAACTCTGAGTGGGTTACTCTCCAATCTAAAACCAAATTCAGAGGGATCCCATACATGGCATTTAAGATAAAGATATTCCATGATCTGGCTCTTCCAAATCTGTTGAATCTCATCTCCTGCCCTCCCCACCTCATAACTTCCTTCTATGTGGGTTCTAGAATGCCCACTGCATAGCAACTCTCTTCCCTGCTGAAGTTCTGAATCAATTAAGTAATGGAACAAGGAGACCACATGTGAAAAACCAACATACCCCCTTTATTATTGACAAAGTCAGTACATTCCTTTACACTGCCTCACAGCTCTGTGCCCTTTCACATGTTTTGACTACCTAGAATATCATCCCCCACTTTTTCATCTATCTAACTTCTACTCCTCATTCTAGACTCAGGTCAGTTTGACGTCCTTCAGAAACTCTCCCTGAATTCCCAGGATGTGCCCCTCTTCTGTGCTCACATCTCAGAGCATTTACCTTAGTGCAGTTATTGTCTCTTAATTTACCTGTTTTCCATAAGGAAAAAATCATGCCATTCAACCTTGTATTCCCAGTGCCCAATACAGTTACTGGTAGGTACATAGTAATCACTTAATGAATGCTCAGTGGATAGACTAAGATCATTCAGACAGCCCTCTTCATTTGATAAATGCTCTTTTAAAGCTCCATTTTTTTGTAGTGAGGATATTGGTAGTGAAAAGTGTTCCCAAATTCAATTCCAACATGTCTTTGGAGGCTTCCCCATATTAACAAGATTTAACTTAATCCTGGCACTATCTACAGAATCAGAATAAGATTTCACAGGTAAAGGGGTCAGTCCCAAAAGACTGCGCTCCACTTTAGATGCTAGTCATAGTCCAGGATGTTATCAGCTACATGTTGGAGGTTGCAATGACCCCTTCCAACTTAGGGTGCTAATCACAAATTAAGATTGTTACTTCTCTTCAGGCTTTATTAATTTGCTAGAATGGCTCACAGAACTCAGGAAAACTTATTTACTCATTAAATTACTGATTAATTATGAAAGATATTAAAGGGTGAAAGTCAGCACCCAGATGAAAAAGTACATAGAGTAAGGTCCCGAACAAAGGAACTTCTGTTCTATGGAGCTTGGGACCCAGCACAGTGGCACATGAAAGCATTCTGAATTCAAACAAGTAGTTCTCTGAAAAAGGGCTGATAAGGTATTCTTTTCAGATTTTAAGGTGGCTTCTTTATGTAGTCATGACTGACTGAGTCATTGGCCATTGGCTATTAATTCAACCTCAAGCCCCTCTCCCTTTCCCAGAAACCAGGAGGTAAGACTGAAAGTTCTATCCTCTAACCACAAGGTTGGCTCCTACTAGAAACCATCTCCCCACTCTTAGGTAGGTCCAGAAGTCACCTCATTAACAAGAGACATTATTGTTACTCTCTTCACTTAGGGAATTCTAAGGGATTTTGGAGCTGTGAGTCAAGAACTGTAGATAAAGACCAAATATATCTGCACAATATATTTTAGTTATATAAATCACAATAATGCAGGAATCAAAATCGAGTAAGACCTGGAGACTAGCACCTTGGGTTTCTAATTCTAGATCTACAGCTATTAACTGTATGAACTTGCTCAAATTGCTTGCCCTTAATTCCTAGTTATCTAATCTGTAAAACAAGATAAAACTACCTTACTTATAAATTTTTTATATAATTAAATGAGGTAAACAAATTACCTAGCTCGCTAATGCTTTGCATAACATAAATACTAAATAAATGGTAGCTATTAATATGTTATCACAATTCTTACTAGTAAATTATATTTTTATTTATTTTTTATATCCCATATTTTCTTTATAACCCATCAGATATCACATCTTTAGTTCATATTTGTGCTTTGATTTTCACAAATCCTACTGAGTTCCACTGTTCCATTTGACATTAAACCTTAGAGTTTGAATTGATGGTAAAATCACAACATTTTATTTTTTACTTTTAATTTCTTTCTTTCTTTTTCTTTCTTTCTTTCTTTCTTTCTTTCTTTCTTTCTTTCTTTCTTTCTTTCTTTCTTTCTTTCTTTCTTTCTTTTCTTTTCTTTCTTTCTTTTTCTTTTTATTATGATGACATTGGTTCATGAAATTCAGTAAGTTTCAGGTGCATAATCCAACTGTCACAAATGGCAGTATTTCGTCTCCTGTTAAGACTAAGTAATATTCTATTGTATATATGTACCACAGCTTCTTTAGCCAATCATTCGTCATATGACACTTCCATTGCTTCCATGACCTGGCCATTATGAATAATACTGCTATGAACATCAGTGTGCAAATATCTTTTCGGATATGAGTTTTCAAGCCTTTGGGGTAAATGTCAACTACAGGAATTGCTAGATCATATGGTGGTAGATCAACTCTTAGTTTTTTGAGTCACTTCCATACTGTTTTCTATAGTGGCTGTACCAATTTACAGTCCCACCAGTAGTGTATGAGGGTCCCTTTTTCTCTGCATCCTCTCCAACATTTGTTATTACTTGTCCTGTTGATAACAGTTATTCTAAGAGGTATGAGATGGTATCTCATTATGGTTTTGCTTTGCATTTTTCTAATAGCTATTGATAATGGGCATCTTTTTGTATGTTTGTTGGTCATTTGTGTGTCTTCTTGGGAGAAGAGTCTGTTTAGGTACTCTGCCCATTTTTTAATTGAATCATTTAGTTTTTGTTGTTGTTATTGAGTCATGAGTTATTTAAATATTTTGCATACTAGGCCCTTCTTGGAGCTGTTGCTTGCAAATATATTCCATTCAGATGGTTGTCTCTTTACCTTGTTGAAAATTTCTTTTGCTGTGCAGAAGCCTTTAGTTTGTTGTAGTCCCATTCATTTATTTTTGCTTTTACATCCCTTGACTTTGAGGTCAAATTCACAAAATATTTTTTAAGTTCAAGGTTTCTATGTTTTTTCTATGCATTTTATTGTTTCAGGTCTTACATTCAGATCCTTAATCCATTTTGAGTTAATTTTGGTGTGTGGTAATAGAAAACAGTCTAGTTTCATTCTTGCAGATAGCTTTCCAGTTTTTTTAGCACCATTAACTGAAAAGGCTTTTCTTTCTCAACTGTATGTATTTGTTTTTTTGTTGTTGTTGAAAATTATTAGCTCATTTAAACATGGGTTTACTTCTGGACTCTTGATTCTGTTCCACTTGTCTTTGTATCTGCTTTTCTGCTGATACCATGCCATTTTGATTATTGTTGCCTTGTAGTATAAGTTGACGTCAGGCAGAGTGATGTCCCCCGCCTCGTTCTTTTTTTCTCATGGTGGCCTTGGCAATTCGGGGTCTTTTGCACTTCAATACAAATCTGATAATTTTTGTTCTATTTCTTTAAAAATGCCAATAGAATATTGATGGGGATTGCATTAAATCTGTATAATGCTTTAGGTAATAAGGTTGTTTTAACTATGTTAATTCTTCCAATAAAAGAACACAGAATATCTTTCCATTTCTTTGTATTTTTTATTTCTTTTAATAGGGTCTTATAGTTTTCATTATATAGGTCCTTCACATGTTTCGTTAGCTTTATTTTTGGGTATTTTATTCTTTTTGTTGCAATTGCAAAAGGAATTATCTTTTCCACGTCTTTTTTTGACAGTTTATTATTAGAGTACAGGAAAGCTATGAATTTTTTAACACTGATTTTGTATCCAGAAACATTACTGTATGTTCATATTGTTTCAAGTAGTATTCTTGTGGAGTCTATAGGGTTTTCTATACAGAAAATCATGTTATCTGCAAATAGTGACAGTTTGAATTCTTCATTTTCTATTTGGAGGTTTTTATATCTTCCTCTTTCCCAATTGCACTGCCTGGGAGCTACAATGTTATAGAATAACAGTGGTGATAGGGGACAGCCTTATCTTGTTTCTGATCTCAGAGGGAAGGTTTTTAGTTTTTCACCATTAACTATAATATTGGCTGAGAGTTTGTCAGAGATGGCCTTTATTATGTTAAGGTAATTTCCTTCTATACCAATTTTGTTAAGAGTTTTCACCATAAATGGATACTGTATCTTGTCAAAGACTTTTTCTGCATCTCTTGATTTGATCATATGATCTTTATTCTTTAATTTGTTCATGTGGTGCATCACATTAATCGATTTGCATATGTTGAACCATTCCTGTACCCCTGGGGTGAAGCCCACTTGATTGTGATGTATAATCTTTTAAACATGTTGCTGTATCCAGTTCCTTAGTATCTTATTTAGGATTTTTGCATCTGTGTTCATGAGAGATATTGGTCTGTAGTTTCTTTTTTTGTGTTATTGGCTCTTCTTCAATTTTTTGGAAGAATTTGAGGAGAATAGGTATTAAATCTTTTTTGTGATAGAATTCACTGGTGAAGCCATCTAGTCCTGGACTTTTACTTTTTGGTTAGGTTTTTTTTTTTTAATGGTTGTTTCCATTTTCATACTGCTAATTGGTCTATTTGTATTTTCCAGTTCTTCTTCATTCAGTCTAGGAAGGTTGTATTTTTCTAAGTACTGGTCCATTTCTTCTAGGTTATTAAATTTTGTGTTATATACTTTTTCATAGTTTTCTTGCGTGATCCTTTGTATTTCTACGATGTCAGTCATAATTTCCCCTCTTTCATTCCTGATTTTATTTATTTGTGTCCTTTCTCTTTTTTTGTGTCCTTTCTCTTTTTTCTTTGGTGAGTCTAGCCAGGGGTTTGTCAATTTTATTAACCTTCTCAAAGAACCATCTCTTTCTTGCATTTATTTATTCTATCTTTTTTTCAATTTCATTTAATTTTGCTCTAAATTTGATTATTTCTTTTTTTCTGCTGACTTTAGGCTTCATTTTTTTCCTAGTTTTTAAATATGAAGCATTGGGTTGTTTTGGGGGCTGTTCTTTTTTGAGGTAGGCCTATAATTATATGAACTTTCTTCTTATGACTACTTTTGCTGTGTTCCAAAATTATACTTCGTTATCATTCATTTCTCTGTATTTCTTCATCTTTTTTATTTTTTCTCTGACCCAGTCATTCTTCATAGCATGTTGTTTAATTCTCATGTATTTTTTCTTCCTTCATTTTCTTTTACAGTTGTTCTTCACATTATGATCAGAGAATATGGTTGAAATTATTTCAACCCTCTTATATTTGTTGAGACTATCTCTATTTCCCAGTATGTGGTCAATCTTTGAGAATGTTCCACGTGCACTAGAGAAGAATATATGCAACAGCAACTATTTGGGGATGAAAGGCTCTGTAAATGTCAATTATGTCCAGTGTTATTTTCTTCTTGATTTTCTGTTTGGATGATCTCTCCATATCCAATAGTGAGGTATTTAGGTCCCCTACTATTATAGTGTTTTGGTCTGTTTCTCCCTTTAGTTCTGTAGTAATCGTTTTACATACTTTGGGGCTCTCTGATTGGGAGCATAGGTATTAATAAGTGTTATGTCTTCTTGGTGCATGATTCCCTTTATTATTATGAAGTGTCCCTCTCAGTATCTTTCTTTACCTTTTTGATTTTGAATTCTATTTTATCTGATAATTGTAAAGCTACTTCCACTTTTCTCTGAAAGCCATTTACTTGAAATATCAATTTCCACCTTTTCATTTTGAGTCTATATTTGTCTTTGGAGCTAAGATGTGTCTCCTGGAGGCAGCATATGGTTGAGTTTTGTTTTTTGATTCATTATGCAACTCTGTGCCTTTTGATTGGTGAGCTCAGTCCATTTACATTTTGGGTGATTATTGAAAAATGAGGTCTTCCTATAGTAATTTTATCTTTTGCTTTCTTGTAGTTCGGTAATTCTATTGCTTCCTTTTCCTTGTGTGTATGGTTTTGTTTGTTTGTTTGTTTTTGTTTTGTGGGTTTTCCCTCTAGTCCTTCTTGTTTTATGTTATATACTTCAGTTCTGAATCTTTAGTGTGTGGCTACCATTTTGAATATGTAGAGAATATTTATATACATATATATGTGTGCGTGTCTCTGTGTGTGTGTGTGTGTATATATATATATATAGTTGTCTATTTTCTTCTGCATGTGCCTTATATACATTCCCCTTTGCTAATCTGGATTTTTGGATCCTCCCCTTTTGCAGTCATTGTTATCTCAATTTGTCCCTATGTATGCTGAACATTCATTACTATCTTGCTATAGCAATTCTTTTCTTATTGTTTAAGCTTATAATGCCCTTCTTTTAGTAAGAGTTGCACTCCTCTGCTTCTATCTGCCTGCTAGTCCCTTTTCTCATAATTATGTATTTTCTTGTCATTTTATTTTAGGTGAGCTGACCTCTTTCAGTATTTCCTGTAACACAGGCCTTGTACTGGAGATTTTCCTCAATTTTTGTATATCTGAAAAAGTCTTAATTTCTCCTTTATATCTAAAGGAGAGTTTAGCTGGGTACATTATTCTAGGCTGGTAGTTCCTTTCACTTAATAGTTTAAATATTTTATTCCATTCCTTTCTGGTTTATAAGGTTTGCACTGAGAAATCTGAGGATAATCTAATGGGTATGCCTTTTTAAGTTACTATTTTCTTCTCCCTGGCTGCCCTGAGAATTCTGCCTTTGTCATTGATTATTTATAATTTCAATACAATGTGTCTTGGTGAAAGCCTTTTTGGGCTGAGATAATTAGTTGTTCTGTTGACTTCTTGAATTCTAAGCTCTGGATCACTTCTTAAATTTGGGAAATTCTCATAAACTATCTGAAAATGTTTTCTAATCTCTGCTTCTTTTCCTCCCCTTTTAGAATGCCCATTACTTTTATGTTTTCTCTTTTGATAGTATCAGCTCGTTCTTGCATTTCTCTTTCATTATTTTTCATTCTTTAGTTTCTCTCTTCTTCCTGATGATTTATTTTTAGATTTCTGTCTTTGATATAATTGATCCTTTTCTTCATTTGGTTGATTGTATTTCTCAAGCTTGCTATTTCTTTCTTCATCTTTTTTAGTGTGTTCTTCACCTCCATAAGTTCTTTTTGTTCTTTTTAAGAGTTTCAATCTCCTAGCTAACGAATTGATTCTGCTCATGTAGTTGTTTTTTCAACTCCTGGAGTTGATGATATGAATTATTTTGGATTTCATTGAGTTTTTTCAGAAGTACCATACTGAATTCTCTGTCATTTAAGTCTCATATTTCTATGTCTGTAAGCTTATTTTATGGAGATTTTCCCCTTTCTTTCTAAGATGACTTGTCACCTATATTTTAATTTTAAAATGTTTTGTTGCATGAATCAGCAATGAATAAAAGTTCTCAAATAATTTATAGAGTAGAGAAGGAGCTTATAATACCTTGATGAAGATTCTGTATTTCTAGAATTATACAGAGAAATTTGTATTTCTGGATGTACTAGTCAAAAAGTTCTTCAGAGAAACAGAATGAATAAGATATATATAGAGAAAAAGGTAGGCATTTATATATAGATATTTTATGAGGAACTGGCTCATGTAAATATGGAGGCCTAGAAGTCTCATGATCTACCATCTGCAAACTGGAGACCCAGGAAAGCTAATGATATAAAACTGGTCCAAGTTCAAAAGTCTGAGAACCAGGAGCACCAATGGTATAAATCCTAGTCCAAATACAGGAGAAGATTGATGTTCCGGTTTATTAAATCTGGCAGATAAATGGAATTACCCCTTTCTCTACCTTTTTGTTCTATCTAGGCCTTCAAGGGACTAAAATACCCCCCATAGACACACCCATAAACAATGTTAAACCAGATATCTGGGCATCCATGGCCTAGTTAAGTTGACACATGAAAATAACCATCACATTGGATAAAACTTTATATTTTTAAAAGATAATCTTTATCACTTTATAGACTCTAGGCTCTGTGTGGGAAGTCATACCTCTATTCATTGACTTATAGCAAGTCTTTATCTTACCCATTACCATTGCTATGGATAGAATAGTGCAGATATTAAAAGCACAATAAATTATTTAAATGAATCAAAATGGGGCCTCAACAAATACTTCTAAACAAATTGATGAATTTGATCATTATCTAAACAGTGTAGTCCACAAATTCACTTCATTTTCTATTAATCTTCAAAGTCAGCTCCTCCCATCCATTCTGTTCCACTGTTCTTTTGTTTCTTCTTACATGTAATCAGCCTCTCCAACCTAGGGCCTCTGGACTCACCTGCTCCCTATGCCAGGAACATTCTTCACCTTAAGTACAGCCATAGATCATTCGTTCACTTTGATTAAACCTGTGTTCAAATGTCATCATTCCCACCCATCCTCTTTTAAATGGAAACATCTGCTCTCCACACTTCTTATCCCCCTGCCTTGCATTTGTTTTTATCACATATATCACTACCTGACAAATCATAAATTTATTTATTTTTGTTTATTATTTCTTTATTTGTTCATTTGTTTATCCCTGCACCCCCAACAGAATATAAACTTTCTGAGGAAAATGATGTTTGTCCATTTTGTTCACCACTGTATCCTCAGTTCCTAGAAAAGTGTCTAGCATATAGTAGAAAACCACAATTATTTTATAAATTAATCTGATTGAGTACGAAAAAACAATACAAAAATCAGTGAAACCAAAGCTGGTTCTTTAAAAGGGTGAAAAAAATTGATAAACCTTTAACCTGACCCATCAAGAAAAAAAGAGAGGACTCAAATAAATAAAATCAGAAATGAAAGAGGAGAAGTAACAATGGACTCCACAGAAATATAAAGGATCATAGGAAAATATTATGAGCAATTATATGCCAACAAATTAGACAATCTGGAAGAAATGGATACATTCCTAGAAAAAATAATATCCCAAGACTGAGTCAAGAAGAAACAGAAGATCTGAACTGACCTATGACACCAATGAAATCCAGTTTGTAATCAAAAACTTCCCCAAAACAAAATTCTTGGACTAGATGGCTTCATAGGTAAATTTTACCAAACATTTGAAGAAGAATTAACACCTATTCTTCTCAAACTATTTCAAAAAATTTGAGATGAGGGGAAGGCTCCCTAACTCTTTATGAATCCTCCATTATCCTGATATTGAACCAAAGACAGTACAAAAAAGGAAAACTATAGGTGGATATCCCTGATGAACATTGGTGCAAAAATTCTCAACAAAATATTAGCAAATCTAATTCAGCAATACATTAAAAATGTCATACACCATGATCAAGTTGGATTTATTACTGGCATGCAACGTTGATTTAATAATTTTGAATCAATTAATGTGATACACCACATTAACAAATTAAAAGAAAAATATCATGTAATCCTATCAATAGATACCAAAAATTTATTTAAAAAAATTCAACACTCTTTAATGATAAAAACTCTCAGCAAAGTGGGAATAGAGGGACCATACCTTAACACAATAAACGCTATATATTACATACCTACAGCTCATAATATATTGAATAGGAAATGGCTAAAAACACTTTCCTTAAGATCAAGAACAAGACAAGGATGCCCATTTTCACTACTTTTATCCAACAAAGCCTTAAAAGTTGTAACTACAGCAATTAGACAAGAAACAGAAATGAAAAACATCCAAATTGGAAAGAAAGAAGTAAAACTGTCATCATTTGCAGATGACATGATACTATATTAGAGAACCATAAAGGTTCCACCAAAAAAACCTGTTAGAACTGATCAATGAATTCAGTAAAGTAGCAGATAAAAAAATTAATATTCAGAAGTTGGTTGCCTTTTTACACACCAATCATGAAGTATCAGAATGACAAATTAAGAAAAACAATCCCATTTACAGTTGCATCAAAAACAATAAAATACCTAGGAATCAAATTTACCAAGGAGGTAAAAGACCTGTTCTTGGAAAATTACAAGGCATCGAAAAAAGAAATTTAAGATGCAATTAAATGGAACATGTATCATGCTCATGGGTAGAAAAAATCAGCATAATTAAAATTGCCATACTGCCCAAAGGCATCTATAGATTCAATGCAATTCCTATCAAAATGTCAATGGCATTTTTCAGAGAACTAGAATAAATAAATCAAAAATTTATATAGGACCGTAAAAGATAACAAATAGCCATAGCAATCTGGAAAAAGAATTACAAAATTGGAAGTATCACACTGACTGATATCAAACTATTCTATGAGGCTATAGTAATCAAAACAACATGCTACCAGTATAAAAACAGACATATAGATCAATTTAACAGAATAGAGATTCCAGAAATAAATTCACATCCATATGGTCATTTAATCTATGACAAAGGAGAATATACAATGGGGTAAAGACAGACTCTTCAACAAATGGTATGGAGTAAACCAAACAGATACATGCAAAAAAGAAAGAAAGAAAAAAAAGAAAGAAGGAAAGAAAGAAAGAAAGAAAGAAAGAAAGAAAGAAAGAAAGAAAGAAAGAAAGAAACTAGACCTCCTTCTTATACCATATACAAGAATAAACTCAAAGTGGATTAAAGACTTCAGTGTAAGACCCGAAACCATCAAATTCCTAGAAGAAAACATAGGCGGTAAACTCTTTGATATTGCTAAAAACAAACAACCCAATTAAAAATGGTCAAAAGACCTGAATAGATATTTCTCCAAAGAGGAAATACAGATGGCCAATAGACATATGAAAAGATGCTCAAAATTGTTAATCATCAGAGAAATGAAAATTAAAACCACAATGAGATATCATCTCATACCTGTCAGATTGGTTATCGGCAGTGAATCAAAAGACAAGTGTTGGTGAGGATGTGAAGAGAAGGGAACCCCCACACACTGCTGATGGGAATGCAAATTGGTACAGCCACTAAGGAAAACAGTTTGGAGTTTCCTCAAAAAATTAAAAAATAGACCTGCCTTTTGACTCAGCAATTGCACTTCTGGGCATTTATCAAAAAAAAAAAATCAAAACACTAGTTTGTAAAGATCTATGCACCCCTTTGTTCATAGCAGCACTATTTACCATAGCCAAGATATGGAAGCAACCTAAGTGCCCATCCATGGATGATTGGATAAAGAAGTTATGATATCTGTGTGTATACACACACACACACACACACACACACACACACACACACACACACACACACACGAATATTACTCAGCCATAAAAAATGAAATCTTACCACTTGCAATGACATGGATGGAACTAGGAGGTATTATGCTGAGTGAAATAAGTCAGACAGAGAAAGATAAATACCATATAGTTTCACCTAAGGAACAAACTAAATGAAAACAGACTTACAAATACAGAGAACAAACTGGTGATTGCCAGATGGGAAGAGAATGAGTTTGGGGAGGGGTGGGAGGAGGCTGGGTGAAAAAGGGAAAGAGATAAAGAAGTACAAATTAGTATTTACAAAACAGTGGCATGAATGTAAAATATAACATAGAAAATATAGTCAATGTTCTTGTATTGGCTGTCTGTAGTGCCAGGTGGGTTCTAGAGTAAGTTGGAGTATCACTTTATAAATGATATAAATGTCTACCCATTGCACTGTATATCTGAAACTAATATAAAATAAAGAATAATAAAAATTAGAGCAGAAAGCAATGAAATTGAAAATAAGAAATTAATACAGAATATTAACCAAACCAAAAGGTGATTTTTCAAAATGATCAATAGAGATCAATAAGAAAGCATTGGACTTAAACTATATATTAGACTTGATAGGCTTAAAGATAAATTAGAGAACTTTCCATCCAACAGTAGCATAATACACATTTTTCATGTGTTCTTACACATGAAACATTCTCCAGGATAAATTACATTAGGCTATAAAGCAAGTCTTAATAAAGTTAAGAATATTAAAATTATATCAAGCATGATTTTGGACCACAATGGTATGAAACTAGAAAGTGATGACAAGAAGAAAACTAGAAAATTCACAAATATGTGGAGATAAAACAATATGCTATAGAAAAATTAATGGGTCAAAGAAGAAATGAGAAAAAAATTTAAAAAATTTTTGAGACAAATGAAAATGGGAATACAACTTTTAAACTTATGGAATGCAGCAAAAGCAATTCTAAGAGGAGCGTTATAAGATTTTGGAAAATTTCATGATTATATAATTCTAGTGACTATGTATTGATAGCCATAGGATTCTACAATCACTTCAAGGGTAAAAGAAGTATCTCTCCTCTCAGGGCAAGAGCATTTAGAAATATCAGTCCTTAAGGAGGAATGGAAGAGTTGCAGTTTACATGGTGAGACTGGGTACTAAGGGGAAGTATGGGAGGGAGGTGGGGGTTGGGGAGATAAAAGAGGCCAGGAAGGACTATCCAAAAAAAGGAGAAAGCACAACTTCTGGGGACTGATATTTCTAAATGCTCTTGCCCTGAGAGGAGAGAAGGCAATGAAGCCAGCACTGTGGAGAATAAGAATTGAAGATTGTAAAGCTCTGAGGTAATTCTGTTAATCATGAATAGTTAACTTCTCTGTAGAGGAAGTCACTTAATCTTTTCAGCCAACTCAGTGAAAAGCAACAGGTCTACTGAGCTCTCCTCTTAGTACACCTCTTTATTCATTGCGATCTTTTCCTACCACCTCAAAGAGATTTGCTGGCTTTAAAAAAATCAGCCTCTAAATTGCTAGGAACTTGGCAAGTTTTTCTTTTTCCTCTCTCCTCTTTACCCTAATTCTTCAAGTTAAAATAAAAATTACAGCCGTGGGAAGAAAAGAAGGTACATAAATAAGGTGGTTCTAACTAATGAAAAGGACTCTGTAAATAAGGTGAAATATGCCAAGTCATCATAATACCACACAGGTTTCAAAGTATTTGAGATCTCATAATAATTTTAATTAAAAAAAAAAACATTTCCAATTGATGTACATAATAAAATTTTTTGAAAAATACACACACACACACACACACACACACACACACACACACAATCACCACCCCTGTGATGACCACTATGAATATTTCAGTTTACTCTTTTTTTCCTTACCCTACCGCTCTGATGGTATCTTGTTCTGTTACTGTCTACCTCTTTCTCTGTCTTGCTCCCTCTTTCTTAAAAACTGGGATCATAAAGTACGTGATATTCTATAACTTACTTTTTTGTTTAATCATATAAAAGAAATACTTTTTTTCCATTTTAAAATACAGCCACAAGAGAATGATTCAGCTCAAAGCTCTTAATTTAGGGTGTGTTAGTTGTAATTCTTTCATTCACATATATGCACTGAGTGCCCAATGGATTCCAGGCTCTATACTGGGCCTAAATGTGATAAAAGAGACCTGGTCTCATGGAGCTTAGAGTCCAACAGGGAGGGTAGATGAGGAATTACCAGTGGGACAAACATTACATAAAGATAAGCACAAGGGTTCTTGTAGATACACAAGGAAGAATAGTGGTAGGTCAAAACTACCCAAAGATGAAATCCCCAGAACTTATTGACATTGTCTCAGGGCCAACTTGCCTTCTTGTTGGTTTCCTCCACAGTGAGAAGTACATTGGTCCATTCAAGCTGGTTTTTAAATAGAGCCCTACTTACTAAAGTCAAACTATCATCCAAGTTCAGTGTGAGTGGAGATGGAACCTCTCCTAAATCAGTTAGAACTTAAACAGGTATGCTCCTTTAAGAAAAGCAGTCTGGAAATATGTATTTAATATTAAAATGTTTAAAATTACCTAAGCTTTGATCCAGTAATTCCTTATTAAGAATCTGCCCTACCAAGTTAAGGAGAAATTTACACAATTTACAAAAAGTTCTTAACACAATTGATTATAAAAATCATAGAAGAAAGTTAATAACCTGAATGTTTATCAAAATCAGAAAGGTAAAATACATTATATTTTCTGTCATTGAGTGAAATATTGTGTAATAAATAATAATAGGTAGCATTTATTAAGCACTCTGTCCCAGAACATGTTCAAAGCTTTTGAAATATTTTTTAAAACCTAATTATATGATAAATGTTTATTATATATGGTTGAGAGGGACATGAAAGCCAACAGGATTTTATTTATAGTCTAATTTGTATTTTCTCTTGTTTGTATGCACATACAATGAAAAAAGACTAGAATGCTAATGATGGTACAATTATAAGTAAATGGTAATTTCTTCTCTTTTTTATATTTGTAAATTTTTCATAAAGATATATCAAACACATTGATATATCTCAAGACATATTATCAATAAGAAAACACATTTGAATGTTATTTATGACTTCCCTTGAACAAATGTTTTAATCTGTTTTCTAAAAATATCAGAGAACTGTGTTTATTAGATGGTTATTAATAAAATTTCCATGGCCCTATTTCCTAATTAAAATCAGTTTCACAGTATAGAGACCAGATCTACTTCTCCATTTGTCAGTTCCTACTTGAATCTCCCTACTCAATGATGAAAAATCTGAAAGCTTTTCTGCTAATATCTGGAGCAAGACAAGGAAGCTCACTCTCACCAATATTATTTAATACAGTATTGGAGGTCCTATCCTCAGCATCAGACAAGAAAAATAAAATGTATCCACATGAGGACCCAAAGACTGCCAAAAATTATTAAAATTTATCAGTGAATTCAGTAGAGTAGAATACAAAATTAATATACAGAAATTTGTCATGTTTCCATATACTAGCAATAAGTGATCAAAAAGAGAAATTAAGAAAACAATCCCATCTGCAATTGCATCAAAAAGAATAAAATACTTAGAAATTAAATTTTTATTTTTTTTATATTTCAATTACAGTTGGCATTCAGTATTAAAATAGTTTCAGGTGTATAGCATAGTAGTTAGATACTTACATAACTTACAAAGTGCTACCCTAGATAAGTCTAATATCTACCTGGCACGATACATAGTTACTACAATATTATTGACTATATTACCTATGCTGTACCTAACATTCCCAAATATATTTTGTAAATGCCAATTTGTACTTCTTAATTTTCAACTTTTTCACTCAGGCCCCCAACACTAACCTGTCAGTTTATTCTCTGAGTCTATGAGTTTGTTTCTATTTTGTTTTAGTTTTTTTATTCCACATATAAATTAATCATGTGGTATTTGTCTTTATCTGATTTATTTCACTTATCATGATACCCTCTAGGTCTATCCATGTCACAAATTGCAAGATGTTCTTTTTCGTGGCTGAGCACTATTTCATTGTTTATATATACCACCTCTTCTTTATCCTATCATCTAACGATGAACACCTTAGTTGCTTCTATATCTTGGCTATTATAAATAATGCTAAATGATGTATCTATCTTATCCAATTAGTGTTTTGGATTTTTAAAAAATAAATATCTAGAAATGGGAATGTTGGATCATATAGTAGTTATATTTTTAATTTTTTTTTAATGCCTATAGCACCTGGTATTCCTAGGTGGTCTCCTATCCAAGTACTAACCAGGTTTGACCCTGGTTAGCTTCCAAGATCAGACGAGATTGGGCATGTTCTAGGAGGCATGGCTGTAGACTCTACTTTTAATTTTTTAAGTAACTTCCATAGAGTCTTCCATAACAGCTGCACCAATTTATAATGCCACAAAAAGTGCATGAGGGTTTCTTTTTCTCCACATCCTTGACAACACTTACTGTTTGCTGAATTTTTGATAATAGCCATTCTGACAGTTGTGAAGTGATACCTCGTTTTGATTTTAATTTGTATTTCTCTGATGATTAGTAATGTTGATCACCTTTTCACGTCTGTGGCCGTCTGTATATGCTCTTTGGAGAAATGTCTATTCAGGTCCTCTCCCCATTTTTAATTGAACTGTATCTTTTTGGTGTTAAGTTGTATGAGTATCCCCTTTTAGATTTCGGATATTAATTCTCTATCAGATGTAACACTGGGGAATATCTTCTTCTATTTGGTAGGTTGTCTTCTCATTTTGTTAATGGTTTCCTTTGCTGTGCAAAAACTTTTTAGTTTGATGTAGTCCCATTTGTTTATTTTGCTGTTGTTTCTCTTGCCTGAGGAGACATATACAAAAAAAAAAAACATTACTAAGAGCAATGTCAGAAAGTTTGCTTCTTATGTTTTTTCTAGGAGTTTTATGGTTTTGAGTGTAACATTTTAGTCTTTAATCCAATTTGAGTTTATTCTCGTATATGGTGTGAGAAAGGGGTCTAATTTCATTTTTTGCAAGTATCTGTCCAGTTTTCTCAACATCATTTATTAAGGAGACTGTATTTATCCCATTATATATTCCAGTTTTCTTTGTCGTGGATTAATTTACCATATAGGCATAGGTTTATTTCTAGGCTCTCCATTCTGTTCCATCGATCTATGTGTCTGTTTTTATGCCAGTACCATGCTTTTTGATTACTATAGCCCTGTAGTACAGTTTGATATCAAATAGTGTGATGCTTGCAACTTTGTTCTTTCTCACAATTGCTTTGGCTATTGGGGATTTTTCGTGGTTCCATGTAACTTTTAGGATTATTTGTCTTAGTTATGTGAAAAATATCATTGACTTTTTTAAATTAAAAAATTATCAAGGTGACAATGATCAACAAAATTCAGTAAGTTTCATGTGTACAATTTAACAGTATGTCATATCTTTATTGCATTGTGTATTCACCACCCAGAGTTAGATTTCTTTCAGTTATCAAATATTTAACTCCTTTAACCCCTATGTACCTCCTCCCTCTTCCTCTTCCTTCTGGTAACCACTAATCTGGTAACCACTGTCCATGTCCAAGTAATCGTTGTTTGCTGCTTTTAGGTTATATTTCACAGATGAGTGATTTTCAACTTTTTCTGGGTTATTTCACTTTACATAATTACTTCAAGATTCATACATGCTGTTGCAAATGGCAGTATTTCATCTTTTCTTATAGCTCAGTAATATTCCATTGTATATATGCACCACATCTTCTTCATCTACTCATCTACACTAGGACATTATGGTTGTTTTCATGTCCTGGCCACCATGAATAATGCTGCTTTGAACATCATGGTGCATATAGTTTCATGGATAAATCTTCTATTATTATTTTTTTTTTTTTTTGGTGGTGGGGATAAATACTCAGTAGAGAGATTGCTGGATTATGTAGTAATCCAATTCTTAGTTTTTTGAGGAAACTCCATACTGTTTTCTATAGTGGTTGTACCAATTTGAAGTCCCACCAGGAGTGTATGAGGGTTACCTTTTCTTCAAATCCTTTCCAATACTTGTTATTACTTATACTGTTGATAATAGCCACTCTAACAGGTGTGAGATGGTATTGCTTTCTTTTTCCCTAATAGCTAGTGAAGTTGAGCATCTTTTCATATGTCTGTTGGCCATTCGTACATCTTTTTGGGAGAAGTGTCTGTTTAGGTCCTCTGCTCATTTTTTGATTGGATTGTTTATTTTTGTTGTTGATGTTGTTGTTATTGTGATGTATGAGTTTTTTGTATATTTTGGATATTAGGTGGTGTTTGCAAATATATTTTGCCATTTAGATGATTACCTCTGTGCCTTGTGGACAGTTTCTTTTTCTGCACAGAAGCTTTTAGTTTGATATAGTCTCATTCATTTATTTTTGCTTTTACTTTCCTTGCCTTTAATGTCAAATTCACAAAATCTTAAGTCCAAGGTTCATATTATTTACCCATATAAATGCAAGTTTACTTCTGGACTCAATTGTATTTCTGGTCTGTATTTCTGTCTTTCTTCCAATATCATCCTGTTTTGATTATTGTCCTTTTGTAGTATAATTTGAAGTTGAGCAGAGTGATAGAGAGCCTTGTTCTTTTGCCTAGGATTGTTTTGGCTTTTTGGGGTTTTTTGTTCTATTTCTTTGTTCTGATGATTTTTTGTTCTATTTCTTTTAAAAATGCCAGTGGGATTTGATGGGTATTACATTAAATGTGTATAGTGCTTTAGTTAATAAGGTCATTTTAACTGTTGATTCTTCCAACCCAAGAACACAGAATATCTTTCCATTTCTTTGTCTTTTTCAATTTCTATTAATAGTGTCTTATAGTTTTCATAGTATAAGTTTTTACATGTTTTGTTAGATTTATTCCTAGGTATTTTATTCTTTTTGCTGCAATTACAAAATGGGTTTATTTTTTCTGAAAAATCATTATTACAGTATAGGAATGCTATAAAATTTTGAACATTGATTTTGTATTTTGAAACTACTGTATTTCTTTGTCATTTCTAGTAGTGTTTTAGTGCAGTCTCTAGGGTTTTCTATATAGAGAATAATGTAATCCACAAATAGTGACAGTTTGACTTATTCATTTTTTATTTAGATGCATTTTATTTCTTTCTCCTGCCTGATCGCGCTTGCTAGAACTTCCAAAATGATATTGAGTAATAGTGGTGATAACGAACAGCCTTGTCTTGTTCCTGATCTTAGAGGAAAGGTTTTTAGTTTTTCACTGTTAAGCATAATGTTAGCTGAAAGTTTGTTGTATATGGCCTTTATTATGCTGCAGTACTTTCCTTCTTTACCTATTTTATTAAGTACTTTAGTTATAAAAAAGATGTTGTAACTTGTCAAAGGCATTTTCTGAATCTATTAGTAAAATCATATGATTTTTATTGCTTATTTTGTTTATGAGATGTATCATATTAATTAATTTATGTATGTTAAACAATCCTTGTGCCCCTGGGATGAAACCTACTCAATTACTGTGCATAATTTTTTAATGTGTTGTTATATTCAATCTGTAGTATTATTTAGGATTTCATATATGTATTCATGAGAGATATTGGCCTACAGGGTTTTTTGTTGTTGTTGTTTGTTTGTTTGTTTGTTTATTTTTTGGTATCATCTTTACCAGGTTGTAATATCAGGGTAATGTTGGCCTTGTAAAATAAGTTAAGAAGCATTCCCTCTTCTTCAATATTTTTAGAAAGCTTGAGAAGAATGAGTATTAAATCTTTAAATGTTTGTTCAAATTCATATGTGAATCCATCTAGCCCTGGACTTCTGTTTGTTGGGATTTTTTTAATGATAAGTACTCATCAGTATCTCTCTTTACCTTTTTTATCTTGAAGTCTGTTTGTCAGATATAATTACAGTTACACCCACTTTTCTCTGGATGCCATTTCCGTGGAATATCATTTTCCACCTTTTCACTTTGAGTCTATATTCATCCTTGTAGCTGAGATGTCTTTTTTAGATTGCATATAGCTGGGGTTTTTTGTTTGTTTGTTTGTTTTATAAAAAGTAAGCTTTATTAAAAGTATTTTTTTGTCCTTTGTCTCAGGTGGGATGACCCACTTCAGTATTTTGTGTATTGCAAGCCTTGTAACATTAACTTTTGTTTGTCTGTAAAGGATTTTCTCCTTCATATGCAAATGAGAGCTTTGCTGGATATATTATTCTTAGCTGGTAGTTCTTTTCATTTAATAGTTTAAATATTTGCTTCCACTCTTTTCTTCCTTGTTTCTTGCTTGTAAAGTTTGTGCTGAGAATTCCGAAGATAGTCTAATGAGCTTTCCTTTATAGGTTACTATCTTCTTTTACCTGGATGCTTTGACAATTCTTTCTTTGTCATTACTTTTGACAATTGCAATATGTTTCTTGGAAAAGGCTTTTGGGTTAAGATAATAGATGTTTTATTTGCTTCTTGAATTTGAAGATATTTTGGGAAATATTGTCCTTTGTTTGAATGTGTCTTTTTTTTTCTCTTCTCCTCTTCTCCTTCTGTTATATGCTTATTTTTTATGTTGCTTTTTCTGATGGGATCAGATAGTTCTTGAATAGTTCGTGCGCACGCGTGTGTGTGTGTATGTGTGTGTGTGTATGTGTATGTTGAGGTCTCTCATTTCTTCTGAGTCACTTCTAGTTTTCTGTCTTTGATATCACTGATTCTGTCTTCCATCAGGTCAGCTCTATTTCTTAAGCTTGCTATTTCATTCTTCATTGTTTTTAATGTGTTCTTCATCTCCAAAAGTTCTATTTAGTTCTTTTATAGGGTTTTGATCTCTTTGCTAAAAAAAAATCTTTTCATTGGTCTATTTTGATTCTGAGTTCTTGGAATTGTCAATCTCATTGTGCATCTCATTGAGTTTTTTCAGAGATGTAATCCTGAATTTGCTTTCATTTAAATCACATCCTTAAGCTTGTTTTCTGGAGATTTTTCTCTTTCTTTCTGAATTGCCTTGTCACCTTGGCTTTTCATGGTGTTTTATGGACTATTTTTCTGTCTGAACATTCATAGGAATGTACTCTGCTTCCCCCCACCCCCAAGATTCATTATAAATAGTGATCTCTCTTCAGCCAGTTGATAAAAAGGGGTTTTTCTTTTGATTTCCAATAGGTGGTGTCCAAGCCCCTTGGATCTCTGCTTTGAGGCTAAATTTTTTTTTTTCTGTCTAATATACTGTATATTCGATCCATGATCAGATCCCCTCAGTCCCAACAACTATCTGTGGTACCAGCTGTATTTTATATTTCAGTACCAGTTGCAAAAATTCCCCTGTGGCTCTATGGTGCTATGTCTTGGAGCATATGGGGTAGGGGGAGGGGAGGCACTGCCAGGCACAGTATCTCAGCCTCCCACTTGGCAACGGCAGCTGCTAAGACAAAGCTGTTGCCCCTTTATTCTTAGTTTCTATTCTGCCCTCTGCTTTGACTCCACTTCATGGAACACTCTGATCCCCTAGGCAGAGCTGTTTGGGGATCTAGCCACAGCTTCTCCCCTCCCACTCCTTCTGCAGGAGGCTAGAGCTGAGTATGGCATCTTCTTTGTTCCTCCAAATCTAACCCCCAGACTTGTGCAGTTTTGAAGCCACAATGTGCACATCTCTCCAATGTGCTTGTGTGCATGTGGTTGTTAAGTTTTAGATGTTCAACTTATTATTATTTCAAGAGATCCCTTACTCTGCCATCCTTCTGACATCATGTTGCCATTTGTATTTTAATAGGGATTGCATTGAATTTATAGATTGCATTGGGTGGCTTTAACAATGTTAATTCTTCTTATCCATGAGCACAGTACATGCTTCCGCTTGTTTGTATCTTCTTCAATCTTCTTCAATGTCTTAAATATTTCAAATACAGGTCTTATATGTCCTTGGTTAAATTTATTTCTAGGTATTTTTTTTTTAATTTTTGATGCAATTGTAAATGGAATTGTTTTCTTGATTTCTCTTTGATAGTTCTTTAGTGTTTTATAAAGATGCAATCGATTTCTAAATATCAATTTTTACCTAGAAATGAATTTAACCAATGAGGTTAAAGACCTATGCTCTGAAAAGTATAAGACGTTAAAGAAAAAAATTGAAAAATGCACAAATAAATGGAAGGATATATCTATTGTACTCATGGATTGAAAGGATTTATATTCTTAAAATGTCCATGCTACCCAAAGCAATAAAATCCCTATTAAATACTAATGACATTCTCCTCAGAACTACAAAATACCAATGACATACCAATGACAGTCTTCTCTAAAATTTATATGAAACCACAAAAGCAATCTTGAGAAAGAAGAATAAAGTAGGAGGTATCATGCTCCTTGATTTCAAACTCTACTACAAAACAATAATAATAAAAACAGCATGGTACTGGCACAAAAACAAACGCATGGATCAATGGATGAGAATAGAAAGCCCAGAAATAAACTCCCGCTTATAAGGTCAATTAGTCTTTGACAAAGGAGGCTAGAATATACAATGGGGAAATGGCAGGCTCTTCAATAAGTAGTGTTGGAAAAACTGAACAGATACATACAAAACAACAAAACTGGACCACTCTATTACACCATATGCAAAAACAGACTGAATTAAAACTAATGTAAGACCTAAAACCATAAAAATCTTAGAAGAAAATATAGATAGTAAACTTTTTGATATCAGTCTTAGCAATATCTTTTTGAAAATGTCCCCCTGAGGAAAAAAAAAAGTCAAAAGAAAAAATATACAAATGGGACTACATCAAATTAAAAAGTTATGTATAGTGAAGGAAACCACCAACAAAACAAAATGGCAGTCTACTGAATGGGAGAGTATATTTGCAGATGATGTATTCAATAAGGGGTTAATATCCAAAATACATAAGGAACTCATACAACTTAATAACAAAAAATAAACAATCTGATCAAAGTATGGGCAGAGGATATGACTAGATATTTTTCCAAAGAAGATACCATATGGCCAACAGACATATGAAAAGATGCTCAACATCACTAATCACTAGGGAAAGTCAAATCAAAGCTGCAATTAAATACCACCTCATACCTGTCAGCATGGCTATAATCAGAAAGTCGACAAATAAAAAATGTTGACAAAGATGTGGAGAAAGGGAACTCTTGTGCACTGTTGGTAGGAGTGCACCTTCGCGCAGCTACTATGGAGAGTTTTATGGCGCAGTTTTATGGAGATTATTCATAAAAGTAAAAATAGAATTATCATATGATTCAGAAATTTCACTTCTTCATATTTATCTGAAGAAAATGAAAACACTAATAGGAAGAGATATATGCACTGATATGTTCATTGCAGCATTATTTACAATAGCCAAGAGATAGAAGCAACCTAAATGTCAACAGATGAATGGATAAACAAGGTGTGGTACACACACACACACACGCACGCACGTGCATGTGCACTCACACACATACACACTCAATGGAATTTTACTCAGCAATAAAAAGAATGAAATCTGGCCATCTGCAACAACATAGATAGGCCTAGATGGTATGCTAAGTGAAATAAGTCAGACTGAGAACGACAAATGCCATACAATTTCACTTGTGTGTGGAATCTAAAACAACATCATCATCATCAAAAACAACAACCAAACCAAATAAATGAACAAAACAAAACAAAAACAGACTCAGGGAAACAGAAATCAAACTGATGGTTGCCAGAGGGAAGGGAGGTGAGGGGTTGGATGAAAAAAGTGAAGGGGAATATAGTTGATAATATTGTGATAATTTTGAATGGTGACAGATGGTTACTAGACTTAGTGTAGTGATCACATAGTAAGGTAAATAAATGTCGAATCAATATATTATCTCCCTGAAACTAATATAACATTGTATACCTAGCATACTTATTTTTTTTTTAAATGTAACATTCTGGCACTCATTCCTAAAAAGGTTGCTGTAAAGATATACCCCAGTGCTGACCTTAAATAAATCTCCTTTGAAATTTTTAAAATGTACTAAGTTTCTATTTTGTAATATGTACCTTATACTGTTCTTTTTGGGGTAGGGGTTAACCAGGCTGAGCATAAGGACGGACACCCACACACTTACCATTATCAGTCGCTTGAAGTTTATTGCATTGCTGACTGCTCTGAAACTGTAGTCTGCTATAGTACTCAATTTTTTTTTAAATCTACAAACCCAGTTCTACTCCTGCTTTTGTACAACTGAGTGTCCCTATGTGCTTTTATTCCACCTGAACATCCAAGTCACAGTTTCTGACTTACAACTTCTATCTAATAGATGAACAACAGTTGAATCACAGTACTGAAATGGCAGCTATACTAGATTTATGGCTTTATGCAGGTGTTATCCCTAAAAATAATGGCAGTTTATGTCCAGAGGGGCTCATCATCACACAGTAATTTCATCACTGGATATCAGCAGAAAAACTAATGAGACATTTAAAATGTGTATTAATGTGGTATGCAAGAAAAATTAACAACCTTTTGATCACTGAGCCATAACACCTTTCTGAGGTCAATCTGTAAGTCTCAGAGATGTGTGTCTCTCTAAAGCAGTGTGCCAGATGTGAGTGGGAAGACACTGGAGCCGGGGGATGACACAGCTGCATCTTAAAATTAATATCATGTTAAAGTAGCCCCGATATAAATTCTGTTTTGTACAGCTGCCTGGACTATTTGTGGGAGCAATAACAGTTGGATATATACAGAGCCCTGCCTCCCTTTTTGGTTAATCAGTCCCAAACAATAAAGGCAAAACTACTGCTTTAATAACTGTAGCTACCACTTATTGCTTTTTCACTATATACTAAGCACTGTGCTAAACCTTTTACATGCATTATCTTGTTTAGTCCTTCCCACATTATGTGAGGTAAGCACAGCTACTATTCTATCTAAAAGATGTAGAAACTGATCATCTGAAAGTGATTTGCCAGTCTCACAGGCCAGTGAGTGAGGCAGAATTTTTGCCTGGGTATGCCTGACTCTAACAGATGCTTTCTTAACCTGCAATTCGTACTTCCTTTACACAGGGCCAGTGGTGGGCCTCCTCCCCTCAGCTCACAGATGTTTCTCCAGTATATTGCAGTCAAAGTCCAGAAATATTTCCATCCAACAGATTAATATGTTCTTCTGATGGGCTGGGGCAGAGGCATCTGTATTTTGTTTTAGTAAGATCTATTCCCAATCCTACCACTATCATTAGACCATAAAAAAAGCAGGAGCAGGCACTTTTTGAAATGCAGCCTAAGAGTTGAAAAAAGTCTTACAGAAATGAATCTTTCCCACAGGACATCCGGGCATCTGTTTATTGTCCAGCAGTTTCTGAACTAGTCTGAGTCAGAGAAGAGGCTTCTGTGACCTCATCCTAATGGGCTGGTAACATACAGAATGGAAAAATTGGCCACACAACCTAACCTCATACAGATGCAGTTTAACTCTACTGCCCTTGCTTCCCCATTCCAGGGACTCCTGAGGGGAGAGCAGGGATTGTCTTGCTGAAGTATGTTCCCAGAATACCTTAGGGCAAAGTCCTGAGACACAGATCGTGTCATGTTATACAAGTCACACTGACACTAGCCTCTGCCAACAGTATACTGAAGAGCTTTCAGATGCTAGCAGACACACAGCCAAGAAACCCATCCCTCTTTTTGAGAAGGGAAGAAAGAGAGGCAGCCAGTTGACAAAGAAGGAATACTCCTGGCAAGAAGCATAACCCAACGACCAGCCCCATGGTAGATGGGAAAGAGAGAATTAAGAAATAGTCAGCAACTTATGCTTCTTTCTATTTTCACAAACAAGATTCTCCTGCTGACCTTTCAGGACAGCTTGGAAATTATACCAAACACAGAGAAAGCAAATAGGGCCCACTTTGTATCCCTCTGCCACTCTCTCCACTGCCTGTTGCAAGCTCCCTCAATTAAATCAGAAAATCCCAAATGAGCATGACCTAGCTGGGGACAAAAAAAACGGGGGGCATGAATAAGAATTCAATTGGCTCTGGGGCCCCTGTGCTAAATATTTTTCTGAGGGCATCCGTGTGCTAAATATTTTTCTGAGGGCATGAGTTCTAATTGCTAAAGTATAGACCCACTCCCTCACGCAGAGGACAGGAGAATACTAGTGGTACAGCAGTCAGAAAATGGGTTCCCCATGATGAATCCCAGGAGCACAAATAACTCTCTTCCTTATTCTCTTGAATGCATATTTAGGGCAAGTACTTATTTAGCACATGACACATATTCATTATTCCTAAAATCCAATGCCATTTAACATTCTCCACAATCTAGCCTAAACTTAGTCTCAAATTTTGTCCCCAGCTACCCCAGATATAGCCACTCTGGCTAATTTACCATTCCCTAACCTATTAAACTTACCACTTCTTTGCTCAAGTCATTCACCATGCCAGGCATGCCCCTCTTTTTACCTCCTTTTAGCAAATTAAACCCTACCTACCTATCATTCAAGGACCAGATCAAATGCCACCTCTATCATGATGATGTCCTTCCTCATTTCAGCCCTAACTCATCTAAGAAATGTGGACAGTACCCCTCATATTGCTCCCTCCTACATAACAGTATATAGTGTAGACATTTGTGGGGTTCTCTCCCTTTACTATATTGTAAGTTCATAGTGGTTAATGAACATTTCTTGTATTGCTTTGTGTTCCTCATATCAGCTAGTCCAATACAATGTAGCTATTCTTATTTTTCTGCCAAATTCTAGTCCTCACCTTTTAAATATGGTATCTTTCTACTGTTCTAAATGGTGATCTCTCTGACTTTCTTCAGGTCCCGTGGCCTTTGAAGATTCTGGCACATTCAGAACTACATTTTACAAGATTACTCAAGATTACACATGGGAGAAAGTCAGGTCAACAATGTTCACAGAGTATTCATGTAGACTTTCATACAAATTGTACCCCATGGAACTGTGTGATATGGCTATGCTGAATAAAGTAGAAGCTGGAAAACTAGTTAAGAGCTTTGTTCAACAATTCCGGCAAAAATCTAATGTTCTTGGCTAAAGAAGAGACAGAGGAAATGGGTAGGAAAGAACAAACACAAGAGACACTATAAAGGAAGAAGCAGTAAGACAGACTGGTCATCGTTTGTTATTTTGCACCTACCTGTTATTTATTCTCTTTCTCATAAGAGAAGTCAGATTAATCTTCCCTTGAGGAACCACCTTTATTTACCATTCATAGGCCATACAGCTTGAGTGGGCATATACCCTAAACTTGGCCAAAGAGAACACCATACCCTCCTAAGGACTGATTTTTGCTGGCACTATCAGAAAAGACTCTTTTTTTTTTTTTGCTGGCCAAACTAGAGAGCCTTCTGAGATTGAAACAATGGGAAAACAATGCAAAAAGACAGAGACAGTCTTGCTAACAGCTTTGAGACTTTAGATCCTACTGTGCTTGAAATCACTGAACTTCCCAATTATATGAACAAGTTCAGGGATTTTTTGGCTTAAATTAATTGAACTGGATTTCTGTAACTTTCAACTGAGAGTCCTGACTAACATAATAACTAGCTTAATATACATTAGAGTCAATAATGCCCTGTGTTGGGGGATCTAGGAGGAAGGTGATTACCACCATTGATTGTTGTAAACACAAAGACAAAGAGGTAATGTGAATAGCAATATTTAGAAGGCAGTACACTATGTGAGCGGAAAATTCTATAAAAAAAAAAATCCAACCCAAGATTGGTGTTCAGAGCAAAAAAAAGAAGGCAGGGAAAATACTATAATTTTAACAACTAGTAGGAAAAAAAATTAGTTCAGTGGATATTATACTTCTGCCTTCTCCAGCAAATGATATCTTTAAACTGAAAAGAATAGTATGAATACCATAAAAAAGAGAAATGAAAGTGAAGGCATGTTATGTTCTAGTGAAAAAAGAGTTTTCCCAATGAAAATGTGTTTATGTGTCTGAGACTATTTGGATTACATCTTTGAGTATTGGAGGAACTTGCAGGTTGTGGACTCAGTATCACTCCAGGTAATATCATGGAAAGTGGAAGACAAACACACACACACACACACACACACACACACACACACACACACACTAAAAACAAACAAACAAACAAACAAACAAACAAATAATGTTCATACTTTCAATAATGGAAAGGGATGGCATCTGAAAATGTCATGTGGAAAATCTAGGCATTAATCCTCAGCAAAATCCCAGAATTGGTGATTAAATGAATTGATATGAATACTTAACAAATGAATGTAGTATTCACCAGAAACACATGTGATCTCACATAGAAACAAGGCATATAAAACCAACATTATTTCCAAAGTCTTTACAGTTCCCACAAGACCTTTAATGATCTGTTACCTGCTTATCTCTCCTTGCTAATCCTTACTTTTCTACCCCTCCCACAATGTACTCTATCGATTGCCACTCCCCACCTACTGTATACACACATGCAGTCTCACTCTGCTCTAGCCACACTTTTATATTCATTCCGTTCCTGAGATTTTCCGAATTCATTCCTACTACAGTGACTTTGCTCTCCTTATTCTGTGACCTGGAGTCCTCTTTCTTCTCATTTTAACATAGCAGCCTCCTGCTAATCTATTAGATCTCACTTCAATGTTACCCCCTAGAAAAGAAAAAAAACTTTAATAAAATAAACTCCATCCAGTTACTCTTGATCCCATGATCTTATTTTATTCTCTCACAGTTATATCCCTAAGATGATCAATTTGTTCATTTCCTTCTTTGTTATTTATCTCTATTCCCTAGATCTATGCTGTCCAACACAGTAGGAGTTAATACAATATATTATTATATTGATTTCACCTTTTTCTTTAACTTTTTTTAATATGGCTACTCAAAAAATAAAATTATGAATGTGGCTTCTAATATAGTCCTGTAGGACAGCTAGAAAAACAGTTTAAGTACAAAAACTATACCATTGTTATTTAATATATATCCTCATTTAGAATCATAGCTGGTATATAGTAAGTGCTCAGTTAGAAGTTGCTGGTTGTGCTAATGAACTGCATTTTTTTGTTGTTGTTTTTTTGTTTTTTAAAGAAAAGGGTCACCAGACTATAGAATTTTAAAATGCTATCTATTTTCTTTTATCAAGTCATTTGACAAAAACTGTCATTCGTTCATAGCCAATTCAAGGTTAATTGAAGAGTCATACTCCAAGGATGTTGATTTGAGGCTACTAGAAGAAACAACTTTCACAAAGAAAGAAGGAAAGCAAATTCAAATTATTGGATTTCACTGAATCTAAGTCACCATCTACCGTAATACTTTATTATATTATATACAACTGAAAAAAAAATACCAAATAAACTAAGATTCACCGTTGATTCTAAGCTCTCATTAAATTTCAGAAATGGGAAAATGTATGTCTTAGAATCAGCAAAATATAGTATAAAAGTCCAAAAAAAAGGAAGTTGATAATCTCTCCCTGTCTCTCCAGTCAGACCTCATCTGAACCATGTATGTGGAGGCTGAAATTTTTGTTTCTCTCATCCTCTTCATTTCTTCTTTCACTTCACTATGGTAGGAAAAGAGCCTTTCATAGGACATAGTAAAAAAGCCAATATTTTTTTATCATAGTCATTCTTTGAAAATATACTGAGAGATAGTCCAAAGGTGGCATTGAGATTTAAAGAATGTGGAACATTTAAATGTACTCTTACCACAAAAAAGTAAGAAATTTCAGCCATTCTTATGGGGGAGGACTCAGGGCATGTTGGGCATAGAGTGAAAGGTAGAGAAAGAACTCCATGAGGCCCTCAGGGCTGATATCTTTGGGAGAAAGCAATACTTTAGAATTCTGTATGGTTGTAGCAAATTGGTAGTATTTTTTTTTCCTTTCCTTTTTCTCATGAATTATACTTGCACACATCTAGAGGTTTCTGTGCATATAGATTATTTTGACTGCTACAGATTGAGAGATGCTGACAAACAAGGTGACCCTTAGACCAGAAACTCTCAAATAATGGTTTGAAAACCATGAGCACTAATGAATTTTTTGTAAAATTCTATGTTCACTGTGTTCACTTTGGGGTGGGGTGGGGGGTGAGGAGACAGACCTTGGATCTCCACCCCAGCCCCTCTTTATTGGTTTTCTTAATTCTATTTTTATACATGTCTTCTAATAACTCAGTGATACCTGGACAATTTTCAAATTTTAAGACCTCTGACTCATAGGTCTATTTTCCAATCTTTAGAATTGGTTTCTAGAGGTTGCTAGGCTATAGTTAAAATGAACATTTATGATCATACCTCTCCGTCTTCAGAGCTATAGGCTAATAGCCCTCTTGCTCTCTACTCTCACTTGAAGGTCCTGCTTCTATGTAAGTTTTGGTTTTTACCCATACACTATTTGGCTAAAATAATTTTGAAAATCACTGATCTGAAACAGTGGTTCCAAAACATAATCAAACATTGATATACTTTGCTATCACAACATCATTGATATAACAATATAGATTCTTCAGTTTCATATCTGACTTACTAAATCAGAATCTCAAGCTTTTATTCAGTGATAAAAGTCATTGCCTGGCAAACATGTGAGCTCTCCATCACTGAAAGTGTTCAAGTAGAGGGTAGATAATCATTTTTCAGCAAAGTTAGTGGAAATTTATTTGCTGAGAGTTACATTGAATTAGGAAAACTCTCTAATGTTACCTCCAATGTAGTTATGCATTGGTTCTGATATATTTCCCAGACAGAAGAAATCAATACAACAAATTAAAGAATGGAAAGAAACAGTGACAAGAATAATTCAAATTAATATTTCATTTAGAAGATAATAAATTTTTAATTTCAATATGGAACACCTATTGGTATATTACAAACCTGATAATGACAATTAGCAAGCACCAACTCAGTAGGAGTTATCATGCTTTCCTGCTTCTTCTCCCCTTCTCTATACCTTCTTTTTTTTTCCTTACCCCATGCCAGAGATGGAGAGCATAAAGTGTAAGACTATGTCAGCCTCTGTCCTTTTGCCTTTCTCAACTGTAATATTTAATCATGTAGGTTTAGTCTTCCCCTTATTTCTGAGCCAATCCTAATCAGGTTCTATATGCGAGTATTTCTTTATTGAACAAATATTTATTGAGCCTTTGGTTTGAAACATGCCCTATGTTATGTGATAGAAATTAAGATGTGAAGAATGTAATTCCTACTTCTTCAGGTGAAGAGGCAAATAGAAGATTCTAGCAATCAAGCTTCCATAAGTTCAATGTCCATAAGTTATTGTCTTTCTTTAATCCCAACCACACATGCTCAAGCCATTAAATATATTTCTGCTGCCATTTTCCAATCACACTCCAGTTTCTATGATGAGATTGTAGACCTGCCTCAAGTCCTATCTCACTTGACTGAAATCCTACTAATAGGTTTCATTTTATTGTCCCAGGACCAAACCATCTATCAGGATCCAACTGAAGTGGCCTCTTGCTATCTCTTCCTCTCCATCTCTGCCCCATGCTGCCACCGGTCTGATTTTGATGTAAATAAGGTTTCCTAGGTCTCCCCAATCTGAGGGTATGATGAAATCATAGTAACTGTAATAACTCATTTTTGGTATTATTGACTGTTATAGGTATGGTTTCCAATATATGTATTTAAGTTTTTAACCTTTTCAGTTTTTCTGTTGGATCCTGTGTACTTCAATAATTGCTGGATCTGGAAGTCAGCTGAGAAACAGAATGAATGCCATCCTCAGAATTGCCCCTCTTTCTTTTTGATCAAGACTTTTTCCCAGAGTCCCATTCCTGGTGATTGCTTCTCTCTTCCTTAGCTCTTCATGAAAGTTGTCTTCTCACGAGCTTCCCAATAAGTTGAGCCTCATCACCTATTTTAATGGCTGCATCAGGCCTCTTAAGACATGACAGTGCCTCAAGTTAAGCTCAAATATGCCAAAACTCCATGAATTCTGCTATGATTTAAATTGTTCTCCCCATTTCAAGAAGATATGTTGAAGTACCTCAGAATGTGACGTTATTTGAAAATGGAGCTGTTGCAAATGTAATTAAGACTCATATTGGAGTAGGATGGGCTCCTAATCCATTAACTGTAGTTACCATGATGCTCTAAGAAACTAATAGATATCATATTAACCACATGGCCATCCCTCCAGGGGATTTGAAGGAAGCAAGGAGACTATAGTCCTGATCTGCCATGAAACTTTGCATCAGACTTTAGTCCTGTTGACCCTACAGTTGGGTTATTTATTCCCAGAGTCACCTGGACCTCATCTGATCATGCCCTTTTCAATGGCCAGTTGCTGACACCCTTGCAGGCTTCCTAGATTATCTATTTGATTTGATACAAGAACAAAGACTTTCAGCTTCTCAGTTCACATCTTAGGGACATAAAGAAAAGCAAGTGCCTTTGAGTATAGGATTTGTTCTCCTAGCATCTTCAGGGTTGTAGGCTAAATGAAGAGAGAGAGAGAGAAAAGAAAACAGATAATGTGCAGTCCATCTTATTTCAGGATAATACATGCTCATTGTCAAAGTACATTTGTTAGAAAAGTACATTTCTCTACCAGTGGTGCTGACTCATACCTCCTTTCCCATCTCGTGAAAACAGATAAGAAGATAAATCGTTGCTTTGAGACCAAGAAAATTAATTTACCTACATAGAAAAATGAACCTGTCACCATGGTTTCAATAAACAGATTATATGATGTACTACTCATAAAATTCAGAAAGTTAGAATTCTCTGTTGCAAGTTTAGAAACCATCTCAAGCTGGTGTAAGAGGAAAAAAGAATTTATTATTTAAAAACAACATAAACAACAACAACAAAACAAAAATTAGAGTATGCCCAGAGCCAAGGGCCAGAAGAAGAAAACTGGAAGAAAAGACAGGAAAGCCATCTATATTTGCTCTCCACCTTTATCAGTTTTGTTTTTGTTTTTGTTTTATAGCTGAAGACCAGCACTCCTGGTACATCAATCTACTTGGTGGAAATGGCTTCCAAGGTCATATGTTACAAGTCCAGCCATTAACATTCTCCTAGCACCAAGTCCTAATTCCTGGGAAGGGACTCGCATCCAGCCTAGTCAAGATCCCACCTCTGCACCAATCAGGGGCAGTAAGAGTGGGGTGAGGCAAGGAGAGGGCAGCACCACCAAGCTGGAACATGGCTGCCAAGAGTCACCTCCATGGCTATAAATGTCAGTGTCAAAAAAAAATGAGCTTGCTGAGCAAACAGTACTAAAGTTGTCTTCTACCATAATGCTCTAGGAAGCTTCTAAAGAAGCCACATGGAGACAAGAGTAATGTCAAGAGAAGACCAGAAATAGAATAGATAATCAGTTTATTCTTTGTTCTTCATTAGACTCAGAGATGGAATTAGTGGACAAATACTAGTGACTGAATCATGCTATACTTAGAGTTGTCACTCAGGGGCTGCTCTTCCTCTCAGGATAAATTCTCTTTCAGTAAATAAGCTTAGTTAACATCTATAAGCCACAGTGGAAAGAGAATAAAAGATAATCAAGACCACTGAACATGGGCTCTGTATCTGGAGTTGAGGAAGGAGTTTGGTTAAAGTTAAGAAATGGCTCTTCTAGCTCAGAGGATAATTTCTTAAAAGATGTGTTAGTTCCCAAGTGTCTGCTCCCTGCTTCCTTCTAGAGAATACAGTGTTGGGTTTAGGAATACAAGCCATTGTGTAGAATTATTTGGGTTCAAGTCCTGTTTCTGCATTACCATTAAGACTTGAGCAAAGATAAAAACAAATACTTCATGGAATCATTTACATGTGGAGTCTTTTTTTTAAAATAGAATTCATAGAAACTGCACATAGAATGGTAGTCACTAGTGGCTGAAGAGAGGGTGTGAGAGAAATGGGGAAATTTTGGTTAAAGGGTTCAAACTTTTTGTTATAAGATGAATAAATTCTGAGAATCTAATATATAGCATAGTAACTTAGTAACTACAATTAATGATACTATATTCTATTCTTGAAGTTTGCTAAGAGAATAGATGTTAAACATTCACATTACCCAACCTAAAAAAAAAAAATAACTATATGAGATGACAAATGTGTTAATTAACTTGATTGTGGTAACCATTTCACAATGTATATGTATACCAAGTCATTTAAAAATTAAAATAAAAAAATATTTGGGCAAATTACTTAACCTTTTTAAACCTCTGTGATATAGTCATGACAGTACCTTCCTCACAGAGCTATTAAAGATTAAATGAGATCATCCATGACAAGTGCTGGCAAGTGTCATAGTATCTGACTCAATACTCATTGGGAGCTATTAATGTCATTGCTTTATTTGACATAGTACTTCTTATTGGCTTCTCTGCATCCCTAACCTAGCACTCTTTTATTCTTTTATTTTATTTTCTATGGTACAGACAATACCCCTAACACAAACACAAATCTTTATATCTCAGGTGCAGTTCTTTTTTAAACAGAAGATCCCCCCAACCCAACATTAGAGTTAGGAGAAAACTAAACAGCCTATAAATTAGCCTTCCCATAAAACTGTAAATACCATGGAGTTCTATACCTTGTGATTTTGGCTTCCCTACGGTTGAGCTGGGTAAACAGTATTAAGGAAGAAATTTAGCATGCTTGGGAGAGACAACAGAGGAAAGCAAAATATTATTAGCACTCTAATAAATCAATCACAGATGGCTTTCAAACATTAACCCAAAATCAGAATGCTCATTTTCAGAAAGTTCCAGTTTTCTAGAAATCTGGAGAAGTCCCAAGAACATCTCCCATGTAAGTGATCCCATAGTCACTGCTTCAGTTAGAAATTAAAAAAAAAAAAAAAAAAGTCTTGTTCTTTTGGTCTTTGCTACTCCATTTTTTTTCTGATGACAGGAGGTAGGGAAATAGCAGCACATAATAATGGGATAGGGGCCTGTCTGCTCAGAGCTGAGCTTCTTTGCAAATAAGTGCAGAAGTAAGTCCTTGTCTACCTGGGTCCAGTATGGGACTGTTGCCCAAAGGACACCTGCAATACCTTCCCTCTCCAACCTCCCATATACAATGGCCCTTTTTCAATGAAAAGTTGTTTATTGTGTAATTAATGAAAAGTGATGACCCTTGAAAACACTTTACCAGGGAGCTCCAAATGTAAACATACACTACTGGTTAAGATGGACTTTCTTACTCCCCTTAATCACCCAGCTATAAAACGATTTTAAAGCTCAAGAGGCCTCTGAGAGTATCCTGTGTTATTACTCTTAGCACCAGCACACTCTTTACTCAAATAAGGGTCCTACAAAAACACAAAAGAGCCTATGAAGCAGAAAGAGAGCCACTTATTTTTCCCTTTAAGTCTATTACCTGATTTTTCTTATGAGAAAAAATAGCTCAGTCAAGAGGTCCTGGCTGGCTGACCAGAGCCCCAAGCTCTGTTTTTGCTCAGAACTTCCAATATGTAATTTAAAAATTGTAGCTAATACTTTATGAAAACAAATGTTTCAAAGCCACTTGCTTTCTGGCCTGCATTTCACACTTTCAACTGTCTCAAACTACAAAAAACTTGGTGACTCAAATTTTGCACTGAGGTTCATAATCCTAGAATAGTGGTTAGGGTGGTGGATGGGTAATACACAAAGAATTTTCCTAAATTAAAAAAAAAATAATAATGGAATGAGCTCCACTTGCTTCGCTTGAATATCATAGCCCAATCTGAGGAATATTATTCACAGGTAATTTTGCAGCAAAAAAATTGAGTTAATCAACACAGCAAAAGTTTATGTATTTACCTCTTCATTTTGCCCCCCACCCTCACCTCAAGTACTACATTAGTTTAGTCACCCTTATTTCTCTTGCTTCTTGCATAGATAGATTCAGAGAATGCCAGTCTTTACGATGGGTCAACATACTTGAAATCCCTTGCACATTGGACACAGATGCACTTAAGAGCCTAAGGAAGACTAAGAGACAGTCTTCAGAATTCTTTTAGATTCAAAGCTGACTCAGTCTGTTTGGGCTACTATAACAAAATATAGCATAGACAGAGTGGCTTATAGGCAAGAAATTTATTTCTCACAGTTCTGGATGCTGGAAGTTCAAAATCAAAGAAGATCTGGTATCTGGTGAGTACCCACTTCCTGGTCAGAGACAGTTGCCTTCTCTCTGTGTCCTCATATGGCATAAGGGACAACAGAGCTCTCTTTTACAGGGGTACTTATCTTATTCATGACTCACCCTCATGTCCTGATTGCCAACTAAAAGCCATACCTCCTAATACCACCACATTGGGAGTTAGGATTTCAAAGCATTTTTTTTTTTGGAGGGGGGAGGAACATAGGGGAGCACAAATAGTCTGTTGCAACAACTTTGAGTTTGCTTAGGTTCATTCTGACTTTTTCAGGCTTTGTGCTGAAAAATATATTGGGATAATAGGTAATTTATTTCTCTTGTTGCCTTATGTTTGTTATTATCACCACTATTGTTATTGTATAAGAAATATATATTCATTAAAGAAAAATTTAAAAACAAGAATAAATTAAATTAACCAAAATTCAAAATATACAAACACCCAAACTACCTTGAATTTTATAATACAGAGAAAACACTATTAACATTTTAGTGTATATTCTTCCAGACTTTCTCTGCCTGTATATTATATTTTGTGATACCAGGTTTATACTGTATTTACTGGTTTGAAACTTTTTCACTTAACAATGTGCACATCTGGATATTGTGGACATTTTTTCAAGGCTATCCAAACCCTTCTGCAATATATGTGCACACATGTACACACGGAGCATTTGGATCACTTGCAAATAGGATCTTCCTACCCAAAAGATGCTCACGAATTTCAAGAATTTCAGTGTCAGGGTTTAGTTTAACTAATAAGAGCAGAAGGGTGATTCCCCCACCCCAGATCCTGTGGGTGTTCCCAGTCTTAGCTGTGGTCAACTCTAGGTATAAGATTGGGCTAGGAAAGGGAGGATGGTGAACCAATTAGAGGCTGTGAAGAAAGGCTGTGTGAAGAAAGGCTGAGGTCATAAACTATGAAAGCAATTCCAAAGCAGAGGTCCTTGCTCTCACCTATCCTTAGATAAAGCCTAATGTTCAACATAAAAAAAAAAAAAACACAACTCTGTGGAACTGTGGCTGCTGCCTCTTTTCCTAATTAGCATGAGAAATGCCCTGTTCTTGGCAGGCCCCACTGCTTCTCTCTCTCTCAGTCCATGAAGCCAATTGAGAGAGCTTTAGCTGCTGGGAGCCTCCAGCAGCCCTGCCAACCAGCCTTTTCCCAAATGTGTGGAGACTGCCACCATCCTCATGTTCTGCCAATAAACCTTGCAAAGAAGCTGTGCTCCAGAAATTAACACCTCTGAACAACCTACTTTAAGACAACTTCTCACCTGACAGGTATCCAGAACTGCAAGGGGACTTTAAGGCTCTTAGTCTATCAGTGAACCCCCTAGAGCTCTAGCTACCAGTGGTATCCTATGCACAGAAACTACAATGTACATGATCATACAGCACACTCACTCCATGCAGAGTATATGATACAAACACGAGGAAATTCATTCATTTGTCCATCAAGTATCTATTGTTGACCTACTATTTAGAGTTTATCCCCAGAAAAGGAGTAGGTCCCAGGATTCTATAACATATCTGTTAAAGTTGGTCACTAGGGCAGTTGTAACCAGAACCTCTGAGCCAGGTTTAAGTCAGCTCAATCATTCTTCACAGCTCCATCCCCACCTACCATAGAATTCTCATATAAAACAACTGCTACCTTGAATCAGTAGAAGCCTGACCCCACTAGAAACTCATTATAAGCTTTATTCACTTGAAGAGCTAGAAAGCTTTTGTGATTATATTGAATTTAGTCCTAGGAATCTAAATATGCATGGAGTCTCCCTATTCACTCCTCAGAGTGTGTGGCCAAACTCCTCCTGTTTGTTCCTACTTGAGTCCTGGTCCTAGTTCTAATCCACATCACCTAATACTAGCCTAATAGGTTCCCATCCTGATCCTTTCATGTAGTTTCCCACCAGCTACTTCCCTTCCTCAGGGACCCTGACTCCAGAATCCCTTGCATCAGTTTTAACCCATCTTTTGAGTCAAGAGCTCTGGCCAGAATTCCCTTTTCATGCACCTACCCTATTATGTACAAGGTTCACTCTAGTTAGCTTGTCCCTGGGGTAGTGACTGAGACAGCCATAGCTCCAGAAGAAATAGCACCTAGTTTTTCCCCAGTGTCATTCTACTCTCATTTAGCCAGTATCTCCCTCTTCCCAACTCTTTCACCTAATCCCTAAGAACCTCAATGCAAATTATATGGTCTTACTGAACACTAATCGCAGCTCATTTAAGCACTCCAAAACTGAACTCATAATTTGCATATTTCTTGTCCCACTGGCTAAGTCTTACTTATCTTCCAGAGTTTTCCTTATTTCAATTAAATATAACACCCCAAACTCACTCAAGTGAGAAACCTAGGATTTTACAAAAACCCTCCTTTTCCCTTTTCTCTTTCTCATTTCTTACCTGTCACCAACTCTAGTTCATTCTAACTCTTTAAAAGTTGTTTTTAAAAAAGTTATTGTGTTTATCCTTTCTGGCTCAAACCTAGTTCTTCATTAGTTGTTACTTAAATAAAATTGATTATGGCAGATGTATTTTTACCTGTCTTATCCACTCTCTTTCTCTTCTTCTTTTGATAACTGCACCAGCTAATATTAAAAAGAAGTGTCCTTTCCAGAGCAATTAGGGGGATAATTTTATAAACTGTATACTTGAATATTAAAATAAATTTTAAAATAATATTTAAAAAAAGATAGATGAAACATTAAAAAAAGGAAGTGTTCTTTCCCCAACCACAAGGGTGGCACATTACTATGGCCTGGACAGAGTGCCCAACATACCTGTCCACAAGAAGGATCTAAGTTCCATGCAGAGCTAATCATAGTGATTCCATGAAATTTGACATAAGAATTCTGGGAGAAAGAGGGTGTCTTTCACTTCTAAATTAATCAGTCTTGAGATTTCCAGGAACCATCATTATTGCCATGTGGACATAATCAATCTGTATTATGAGAAAATACAACACATAAAAGAAAACTAGAAGAGTCAAGCAATGGAAATTTGATGACCTTTGCACTCCTGGATACAACCTAAAGTTTTTACACCCTAATATATACATAAACATAAACATAAACACAAACACAAACATAAACATATGCATATATATACACATATACGTATACATACACATACGCATATACTTTAAGCTAGTTTGAATTGGGTTTTTGTGAATTTTAACTGTAGAACTAACAAATGTACCTCTAAGTGGTGTCTCTGCTCCCAGACTCACCCCTCACTTCCTTTAATCTGTTCTCTTTGGTGCTACTAGAGTGAACCTTATAAAATATATTATAATTTATAAAATACAATATAATAATATTATTTTCTTATTTAAGATATATCAGTGACTCAATATGATGTATTGAATTGATTCCAAACTCCTTATCATGACATGTTAGTCTTCTATTGTCTAATTGTTGACTTTTTCACTTCTAACCATTCTCACTTCTAATCATTCTCTTGCCTTCTTTATGCCCCTAAACACTGTCATCACTTCGTATTATACATTCCAGCTTTACAAACATACTTGTCATTTCTTTCCCAAGATTTGTTGTTTGCACATGTTTTTCCCTTGTCATTGCTTTTTGAATACCTGGTAGCCTGATACTCATTCTTCAAAACTCAGCTCAAGAGATGCTGACTTCTTCAGATAGAATTGGCCATCTTGCTTTGTGCTACTATATCTTGTACACAGCTTTATTATAGTACCTGTCCATCTGTACATGCAATTGCTGATTTAACATGACAGTCTCAATTACTGGACTAAAGCATATTGGGGGTCAAAGCTTATGTCTTATCTGACTTTATGTTCTCAGCATTTAGCTTTGTGCCTAGTAGAAAGTAGGTATACTGTAAATATTTGATAAATGATTGAACAAATGAATGGCATGGCTCAACGAGGTTATATTATCAATCACATTTAAATACATCTAGGACAAGTCAGCCCTATTATTTGCCTGCTTATTTTCTCCTTTTCCATCTCTATTTTCATCTTGTCATTGTGCTGTTCCAACCTGAAGAGCATTAGAGGGGATAAGGATGAAGCAAAATTAGAGTTTATCTTCCAGGTACTCAAAACATTTTATAAAAAGCCACTATATGAAGTAGCACTAAAAGTTAGTGTCTACTGACTCTCGGTTCCATGAGTCCCAGGGCCCTTCCTGTCTCCTTTACGGTGATGTCCCAAGACACTTAGAAGAGACACCTACTAAGTATTTAATACATGGCTAATTAACTGACAGGTCACATTTCATAGGCAGAGCAGTGACAGAATGTCAAAATCTTGACTATACTCAGTATCTTATCTTCCCCTGACCAAACATGTGATTCTGTTTTCTAAAGCTTATTGACAAGTACTGACTCCTCCAGGCATAGCATTACCATTTCTCAAACACAGCTATAGCTGAATCTTCAACCTCTGATTTCAACCTTATCAGCCCAGTCATAATTCAGTGGGTCAGCCTGCATTATTATTCATGAGAGCTGGCTCTTTTTTCCTTTCTGGGTCATAACACATAAGAATTAATCTAGGAAAGGCTGGTATTCAGGTCAGGCTGACACTCTCTCAAAGAAGGGAAATGAGACAGACCAAAAGAAACTCACCCTGATAGGAGAGCAAAGAGTGCACAAGCCCAGTCAGGGACTCTAACCAGGTTCAGTGAAGAGTAAATTTTGAAATGAACAATATTGATATTATTCACTGGCCCTGAAGTTCCTGAGCACAAAGTTGGTTGTGAAAAGAGAAAAAAAAAGTGTTCTATATTACAGAAAAATCAAGTAAAATAAAATACTTGGGACAGGGAGGCATTATAAGAAACTAACTTTACAAGGTCACTAAATTGAAGATTAATTTAAAAAGTTAAACCACATAAGAAGATAGCCTTTTCTCTTCTCTGTCACCAGCTGATGGTGCTTATGGCATCAGAGAAAAATAAGGGTGCAGAAGAGAAACAAAGCAGTGAGGTAGGCCATGTTTAAATTGCCATCAAACTCACTCTGCCAACACCTTCTCAAGACCACCAGGGAACTTGAGAAGAAAGAAGAGGACCTCAAAGGTAGAGGAAGGTAGGTGATGGAGGCTCAGAGCTAGAGTCCAGGGGGGTTATGCTGGTGAGGGAACAAAGCTAGACCTATAAGGATTTTGAAGGGGCTTGGAAAATTAGGTCTCCCAATAGAGAGCCCTGAAGAAACAAGGAGTAGGCTACCCAGATTAAAACAGTCCTTTAAGAAGGGAGAGAGATAAGGAAAGACTTTGCAACTCTCTGACATTGATGGTTTAATATGGGCTCTTCCACTCACTCATTTTCACATTGAGTAAGTCCACTACTTCTCTAAACTTGGGTTTTCTTAACACTTAAATGGCAATAACATTGCCTTCTTCATAAAATCGTTTGGGGTTGGGATTGAATGAGATGATTCATGGAAAGCACTGAGTAACATGCTTGGTAAACAGGAAATTTTCAATATTAATATTTTCTTTATTTGCAATACCAAGTTGGTATTGGCATTGAGCCAGCTCAATACATTAGCAAAGACAATAGCCAAAAAACAAGAAACAATTCTTTGTTCAATAGAACTTTTTGAGCACCTTGTAGGCACTGTCTCCAGGAACTTGAGCATACAGGCTGGCAGAACAGTTGGTCACACCCAAACACACATTCCCATGGGGATCTCATGTAGGGCATGTGGTTAGGCATTTGATCCAGAGAAAAACTGTATAACTGACAGTAACTTGTCAGTTCCCAGGGAGCTGAGCTCAGTTTGCAGTGCACATGTAACATGGAAGTATAACCACAGAAGGACACGTTGGAAGGAGAACTGACTGCGCATGTTCAATATGCACTTTTGTGTCAGATTCTACTAAGTATCTGTTTGAGTTTTACCTGACCAAGATGGATCTTCTCTACTAAGAGATGCTAACAAGCTTTCTGGACACACAGACCTTTAGTGAACGTTCCTCTCAAAACATGTAAGAGAGCCACCTAGAGTGTCTTCCTCTGAGGAAGTCCAGCTCTGTAACTTTGTGCCTGAAATGTCACTCATTCATGAAAGAGCATAATGTGAGTGGCTGCTAATATGATGGGCAGTTCCCAAGCAAGGCTTCCAGCTACACAGTCTCCCTTAATTGAGTTTTTTGTGAACCACATCATGATTTCCACACCTGGCTGACCATGAGAATCATCTGGAGATATTTTTGCAAATGCGTATTTCCATATTCTCCCTCTCCCTGAGATGCTGATTAAAGGGGTCCATGGCTCTGTATTATTAAAAGTAATTCTAATGCTAGCTAGTTTGGTTAATCCTGATAGACTATGCAGACAGCATGTGATCAGGAAGGAAGCAGAGGCCAACAGGCAAGGGCAAAACCAAGGCAACTTACCCAGGGCTTCAATGACTCTATCTCTTCATGCCCAGAAAGAGTAAAACTAAACAACTGACTCCTGGCACAGTAATTACTGTAGAATCCCTGTAAAAACAAATCTAATATCTGATGCCAACTCTGAGGTTTTAGAGTTCTCTGAGACAGGACTATAGAGTATTATAATGCTAAAGATGGGACTGCTCAAAGATGAGACCAAATAATCTACAATCTTATTTTAAAGAAACTTCCCAGCTGCTAGAAAAGTCATAGAATAAAACTTTACCCTGAAAAAAAAGAAGGAAATGCATCCTTTTTCTTTTTATCACATCCTCAGATTTTTAGAGGGACACTGAGCATAACTGACCAGCTACTACATTCTGAAATCCAGTGGGGCAAAGAGGACATACTTTCTCAGGTGCTACTCCCAGCAAACAACTGAGTAGGATGAAGATAATAAGTCAGACCCTTCCTGGGAGACAGTGACAGCCCTTGACTGCCAATGCTGGCTCAGGGACTCCCTGATAGCTTTGCAAACCATCCTTAGACTCATGGACATCTAAGGTGCCTCCCTCAAACTTCCCACCTCTAGTCAGACTTGCATTGTGACCTGATGGCTCTCCATCTTCTTAGCTCCCTCTCCATTTTTCTCATGGTGTCTTTTCTATTAACAAAGTCCTTGAATGTTTAATCCTATCTTGGACCCTGATTCTTGGAGGACCTGGACTAATACAGGTGCTTTGGAGTAGCTGCAGTTCTGAGGCTTTAATTGTCCTCCAGAGGCTTTCAGGGGCTTTCAGATCTTTGGACTTTGAGATATGATTTTGGGTTTCCAGAGGAATTTAGGTTAATAGTGCCAAGAGAGTCCAGAAAGAAGAAGCAGAGACTAGACTAGATATTTAGAAATAAATCTCCCAGACCAACTCTAGAGACAGAGATGTGAGATCCTTTTTATTTTTTCTTTTTAAAGCAAACTTATTTATTTTAATTAGTTTCAAGTATACAGTAAATTGGTCAGACATTTATATAGTTGATAAAACAATTCCCCTAACTGCTTCTTTTCTCCTCTGGTTTTCCACCTAGCCAATATATTAATGCTAACTGCTTTTTCTATGCCATGCTCCCCATGCCCACGACCATCTATTAACTACTAATTTGGACTTCTTTAACATTTCACCCCATTCTCTTGGCCTCCCCAAACCTTCTTCCTCTCTGTTCATAACCGAATTGTCCACTATATTTGTGAATCTGTTTTTGATTAGTTCGTTTTTTTGTTCCTTAGATTCTGCATATAAGTTAAATAATATCGTATTTACCTTTCTCTGACTAATTTCACTCAACATAATAACCTCTATGTCCATCCATGTAGTTGCAAATAGCAAGATTTCCTTTTTTTTTTAACAGCTGAGTAATATTCCATTGAATATATGAACCATAATTTCTTTATCCAATCATCTGTCGATGGGCATTTATGTTGCTTCCATACCTTGGCTATTAAGTTGCCATGAGTATTGAGGTGCATAGATCTTTACAAATTATTGTTTTGGTTTTCTTTGGATAAATACCTAGAAGTGCAATTGTGGGGCAAAAGGTATATCCATTTTTAATTTTTTGAGAAAGCTCCATACTGGTTTTCATAGCAGCTATAATAATTTGCAATCCCACCAACAATATATGAGGGTTCCCTTTTCTCTGCATCCTCACCTACACTTGTTGCTTTTTAATTTATTGAGGATAACCATTCTGACAGGTATAAAATGATATCTCATTGTGGTTTTAACTTGCATTTCTCTGATGACTAGTAACCTTGAATATCTTTCTATATGTCTATTATCCATCTGTATTTTCTCTTTGGAGAAGTATCTGTTCAGGTTTTCTGCCCATTTTTTTAATTGGATTGTTTCTTTTTTGTTGTTGAGTTGTATGAGTTCTTTATATATTTGAATATTAACCCCTTATCATACATATCATTAGCAAACATCTTCTCCCTATCAGTTAGTTGTCTTTTTGTTTTGATGGTTTCCTTTGCCAAACAAAGAATTTAGTTTGATGTAGTCACATTTGTTTATTTTTTCTTTGTTTCCCTTGGCTGGGGAGATATATTTAAAAAGAAATTACTAGTTAGTAATATTGGAAAGTTTAATGCCTATGTTTTCTTCTAGAAGTTTTATGGTTTGAAATCTTACATTTAAGTCTTTAATCCATTATGAGTCTATTCTTGTACATGGTGTAAGAAGGTGGTCCGGCTTTTCTTTTTTTGCATGTAACCAATGAACACGGTATGTGCTACCATTTATTTGTATTTTCTTCAATTCATTTTTTCAAAGACATAATTTTCTTAGCACAGGTCTTCTACTTCTTTGGTTAATTTAATTCCCAGGTGTTTTATTGTTTTTGATGCAGTTATAATGAGATTGTTTTTGTTTTTTTTAATTTCTCTTTCTGAAAGTTCATCATTGGTGATGAACTTCTGAATATATATTTGTAACCTGCTACTTTACTGAATTCATTAATCAGTTCTAACAGTTTTTTGGTGGAATCTTTAGAGTTCTCTATATATAGTATCATGTCATCGGCAAATAACAAGAGTTTTACTTCTTCCTTCCCAATTCAGATATCTTTTATTTATTTTCTTGTCTTATTACTGTGGCTAAGACTTCCAACATAATGTTGAAGAGGAGGGGTAAAAGTGGGAATCCTTGTCTTGTTCTTGATCTTAAGAAAAATGCTTTTAGCCTTTCCCCATTGAGTATGATGTTAGCTGTAGATTTTTCATATATGGCCTTTATTATGTTGAGGTATGTTCTTTCTATTCCCCCTTTGCTGAAAGTTTTTATCATAAATGGATGCTGGATTTTGCTGAATACTTTTTCTGCATCTATTGATATGACCATATGGTTTTTATCTTTTGATTTGTTAATGTGGTATATCACATTAATTGATTTGCAGATATTGTGTCAACCTTGTAACTCAGGAATAAATCCAACTTGATCATGGTATATGATATTTTTAATGTATTGCTGAATTCAGTTTGTGAATATTTTGTTGATGATCTTTACATCAGTGTTCATAATATTGACATACACACACATTTATGTATTTGTCTGGTTTTGGAGTCATGATAATGGTAGGCTCATAAAGAGTTAGGGAGCCTTCCCTCTTCTTGAATTTTTTGTAATAGTTTGAGAAGAATAGATCATAATTCTTTGAATGTTTGGTAAAATTCTCCTATGAAGCCAACTAATTCAGGACTTTTGTATTTTGGGAGTTTTTTGATTACTAATTCTATTTCATTGGTGGTAATTGGTTGGTCAAATTTTCTTTTTCTTGACTCAGTCTTAGAAGATTGTATGTTTTAAAGAATGTGTCCATTTCTTTCAGATTGTCCTATTTGTTAGCATATAATTGCCTGTAGTATTTTCTTATAATCCTTTGTATTTCTGTAAAGTCTGTGTTTATTTCTCCACTTTCATTTCTGATTTTATTTATTTGAGTCTTCTCTTTTTTCCTTAATGAGTCTGGCTAAGGGTATATCAATTTTGTTTATCTTTTCAAAGAACCAGCTCTTGTTTTTCTTAATCTTTTGTACTGTCTTTGTAGACTCTATTTCATTTATTCTGCTTTGATCTTTATTATTTCCTTTCTTCTATTAATTTTGGGCTTTGTTTGCTATTCTTTTTCTAGTTCTTTTAATTGTATGGTTAGATTGTTTATTTGAGCTTTTTCTTGTTTGTTTTTTTTTTTTTTTTTTTTTTAGGTAGGCCTGTATTGCTTTGAATTTCCTTCTTAGGACTGCTTTCCCATAGATTTTGAGTCGTGTTTCCATTTTCATTTGTCTCTAGGTATTTTTGATTTCTTCTTTGATCTCATTAATAACTCAGTCATTGTCTAGTAGCATGTTATTTAGCCTCCATATATTTGTGTGTTTCCCAGTTTTTTTTTCTTGCAGTTGATTTTTAGTTTCATACCACAGCAATAAGAGATGTTTGATATAATTTTATTCTTCTTAAATTTATTGAGACTTGTTGTGTGTCCTAACATGTGGTCTATCCTAGAAAATGTTCCATGTCCACTTGAGAAGAATGTATATTTTGCTGCTTTGGGGTAAAATGCTCTGAAAATATCTATTAAATCCATTCGGTCTTGTTTCTTTTAGGCCCATTGTTTCCTTTTTGATTTTTTACCTGGAAGATCTGTTCATTGGTGTCAATGGGGTGTTAAAGGCTCCTACTATGAGTGTAGCACTACTGAGCTCTCCTTTTATGTCAGTGAACAATTGCTTTATGTATGTAGGTGCTCTTATGTTGAGTGTGTATATGTTTACTAGAGAGTTATGTCCTCTTGATTTATCAATCCCTTCATCATTATGTAATGCCTTTTTATTATCTCTTATTATAATTTTTGTTTTAAAGTCTATTTTATCTGAGATAAGTATCACTATGCCAGCTTTTTTTTATTTCTGTTGGCCTGAAATATCTTTTTTCATTTTTTATTTTCAATCTGTGAGTGTTATTTGATCTGAAGTGGGTCTCTATAGACAGCACATGCATGGGGCGTCTTTTCTTATCCATTTGGTTACCCTATGTCTTTTGATTGAAGCATTTAATCTGTTTACATTTAAAATGATTACTGATAGGTACATAGTTACTACCATTTTATTATTTGTAATTGTGATTTCTATTTTCCTTTTTACCCCTTCTCTTTTTACAGAAGTCCCTATAACATTTCTTGTAATACCGGCTTATTGATGATGAATTCCTTAAGCTTTTTCCTGTCTGGGAAGCTCATTATTTTGCCTTCCATTTTAATCAAAAGCCTTGCTGAGTAGAGTATTCATGGTTGTTCGTTCTTGGTTTTCATCACTATAAATATTTCTTGCTAGCCCCTTCTGAGCTGCAAAGTCTCCATTGAAAAATCAGCAGATATTCTGATGGGGATACCTTTTTAAGTAACTAGCTGCACTTCTCTTGCTGCTTTTAAGATTTTCTCTTTGTCTTTGACCTTTGGCATTTTATTTATGACTTGTCTTGGTGTAGGTCTGTTTGAGTTCCTCTTGTTTGGGACTCTTTGTGCTTCCTGAACTTGTATATCTAATTCCTTTGCCAGGTTAAGGAAGTTTACTGTCATTATTTCTTTTTTATTTTTTTAATTAAGTTTATTGGGGTAACATTGCTTAATACAATTATATAATTTTCAGGTGTACATCATCATTTAACATCTGCATATTCTATTGTGTGTTTACCAACCAAAGTCCAGTTGTCTTCAGCTACCATATATTTAATCCCCTTTACCCACTTCGCCCTCCACCTAAACCCTGTATGTGACCCCTTTTACCCTTTCTACCTCCCCCCTCATCTCCCACTCCACTAGTAACCACTAGCCTATAGTCCATGTCCATGAGTCTCTATTTGTTTATCCTACTCATTTGTTGCTTTTAGGTTTACATCTCACATGTAAGTGATATCATATGATTTTTGACTTTTTCTGTCTAGCTTATTTCACTTAACATGATTATATCGAGGTCCATCCAGTTTGTCTCAAATGGAAGTATTTCATTTCTTCTTTTGGTTGAGTAATATTCCATTGTATATATGTACCACAGTTTCTTAAGCCAATCATCTATTGTAGAACCCTTCGGTTGCTTCCATGTCCTGGCCACCATGAATAATTCTGCTATGAACATCAATATGCAAATATCTTTTTGGTTATGGGCTTTCTGGCCTTTTGGGTAAATACCTAGTAGAGGGATTGCTGGATTATATGGTAGATCAATTCTTAAGTTTTTGAAGAATCTTCATACTTTTTTCCATAGTGGCTGTACCAATTTGAAGTCCCACCAGCAGTGTATAAGGTTTCATTTTTCTGTGCATCCTCTTCAACATTTGTTATTACTTGTCCTGTTGATTAGAGCTATTCTAACAGTTGTGAGATAGTATCTCATCATGGTTTTCATTTGCATTTCCCTAATAGCTAGTGATGTTGAGCATCTTTTCAAAGATTTCTTGGCCATTTGTATACCCTCTAGGGAGAAGTGTCCATTCAGTTCCTCTGCCCATTTTTTGACTGGATCATTTGTGGGGTTTTTTGTTGCTGTTATGGAGTTATATGAGTTTTTTGTATATTTTGGGTATTAAGCCCTTATCAGAGGTGTGCTTGCAAATATTTTTTCCCACTTGGATGTTTGTCTCTTTATCTTCTTGATGATTTCTTTTGCTGAGCGGAAGTTTTTTAAGTTTGATATAGTCCCATTCACCTATTTCAGCTTTTACTTCCCTTGCTTTTGAAGTCAAATTCATAACATCCTCTTTAAGTTTAAAGTCTGTAAGTTTAGGTCTTATGTTTTCTTCTATGCATTTTATTGTTTCAGGTCTTATATTCATATTCTTAATCTATTTCGAGTTAATTTTAGTGTATTGTGATAAACAACAGTCTAGTTTCATTTTTTTTGCAGGTGGCTTTCCAGTTTTCCCAGCACCACTTATTGAAGAAGCTTTCCTTCCTCCACTGTATAGTTTTGGATTCTTGGTCAAAAATTATTTGCCCATAGAAATATAGGTTTATTTCTGAACTCTTGATTTTGTTCCACCTGTCTATGTGTCTATTTTTCTGCCAATACCATGCTGCTTTGATTGCTGTTCCTTTGTAGCATATTTAGAAATTGGGCAGAATGATGTCTTCAGCCTCATTTTTTTTCAGGTTGACTTTGGCAATTCAGGGTATTTTGTGTTCCATACAAATATGATGATTTTTGTTCTATTTCTTTAAAAAATGCCAATAAGATTTTGATGGGGATAGCATTAAATCTGTATAAATCTTTAGGTAGTAAGGTTGTTTTAACTATGTTGATTCTTCCAATCCAAAAACACAGAATATCTTTTCATTTCTTTGTTATCTTCTTCCCATTTCCTTTAATAGGGTCTTATAGTTTTCATTATATAGGTCTTTCACATTTCATTAAATTTATTCCTAGATATTTTTTGACAGTTGCAAAAGGAATTATTTTTTTCACATTTTTTATGGTACTTCATTTTTAGAGTATAGGAATGCTATGAATTTTTTAATGTTAATTTTGTATCCAGTGAGTTTACTATATTTGCTTATTGTTTCTAGTCGTGTTCTTGTGGAGTCTTTAGGGTTTTCTGTATAGAGAATCATGTCATCTGCAAATAGTGACAGTTTGACTTCTTTGTTTCCTATTTGGATGCCTTTTATATCTTTCTCTTGCCTGATTGCACTTTCTAGGACCTCCAATGTTATATTGAATAAGAGTGGCAATAGTAGATAGCCTTGCCTTGTTCCTGATCTTAGAGGGAAGGTTTTTAGTTTTTCACTGTTAAGTATGATGCTAGCTAAGGGCTTATCATATATGGCATTTATTATGCTAAGGTACTTTCCTTCTATGCCAATTTTGTTAAGTGTTTTGATCGCTAATGGGTGCTGTATCTTGTCGAAGGCTTTTCTGCATCTATTAATATGATCATATGATTCTTATTTTTAATTTATTCGTGTGGTATATTGCATTAATCGATTTGTGTATCTTGGACCATCACTGTGCCCCTGGGATGAAGCCCACTTGATCATGGTGTATAATCTTTTTAATATGTTGCTGTATTCAGTTCCTTAGTATTTTATGTAGGATTTTTGCATCTGTCTTCATGAGAAATATTGGCCTGTAGTTTTTTTTCTTTGTGTCATATTCAGCGTGTTTTGGGTTCAAGGTAATATTGGCCTCATAAAATGAGTTGGGAAGTATTACCTCCTCTTTGATTTTTTAGAAGAGTTTGAGGAGAACAGGTATTAAAACTTCTTTGAATATTTGGTAGAATTCATTGGTAAAGTCATCTGGTCCTGGACTTTTACTTTTTGGTAGGTTTTTGATGATTGTTTCAATTTCCATACTGCTGATCATTCTATTAAGATTTTTCAGTTCTTCTTGATTCAGTCTAGGAAAGTTGTATTTTTCTAAGTACTGGTCCATTTCTTTTAGGTTACTAAATTTGGTGCTACATACTTTTTCATAATATTCTTGTATGATCCTTTGTATTTCTGCAATATCAGTCGTAATTTCCCCTTCCATGCCTGATTTTATTTATTTGTGTCCTTTCTCTCTTTTCTTTAGTGAGTCTTTCCAGGAGTTTGTCAATTTTATTAACCTTCTCAAAGAACCAGCTCTTTGTTGCATTTATTTTTTCTATTGTTCTTTTGTTCCCACTTTTATTTAATTCTGCTCTAATTTTGATGATTTTTTTTCCTTCAGCTGACTTTAGGCTTCCTTTGTTCTTCCTTTTCTAGTTTTTCAAGATGAGATAAAGCATTAGATTGTTTATTTGGGCTCATTCTTGTTTTTAGAGATAGGCCTGTAATATGAACTTTCCTCTTATGACTGTTTTTGCCATGTCCCAAAATTTTGATATGTTGTACTATTATTATCGTTCATTTCTATGTATCTCTTGATCTCTCCTTTTATTTCTCCTCTGACCCAGTTGTTCTTCAGTAGCTCGTTGTTTAACTTCCTTGTATGTAAGTTTATTCCTGATTTCTTTTTGCAGTTAATGTCTGATTTCAAAGCATTATGATCAGAGAATATGGTTGGTATGATTTCAACCCTCTCATATTTGTTAAAGCTATCTCTGTCCCCCAGTATGTGGTCAATTCTTGAGAATGTTCCATGTGCACTAGAGATGAATGTATAAGCAGCTGTTTGGGGATGGAAGGCTCTGTAAATGAATTATGTTTAATTGGTCTAATGTGTCATTTAAGGACATTATTTCCTTATTGATTTTCTGTTTCGATGATATGTCCATATCCGATAGTAGAGTATTTAGTTCCCCTACTATGATAGTGTTTTGGTCTTTTTCTTCCTTTAGTTCTGTTTGTAATTGCTTTATATATTTCTGAGCTTCCTGATTGGGAGCATAGGTATTAATAAGTGTTATGTCTTCTTGGTCCATGATTCCCTTAATCATTATGAGTGTCTCTCAGTATCTGTCTTTACCTTTTTGATTTGAACTCTATCTGATATTAGTACAGCTACTCCTGCTTTTCTCTGAATGGCATTTGCATGAAATATCATTTTCCACTCTTTCACTCAGAATCTTTATTTGTCTTTGGAGCTAAGAGCTGCCTCCTGGAGGCAGTATATGGTTGGGTTTTGTTTTTTGAGCCATTCTGCTACTCTGTGCCTTTTGATTGGTGAGTTCAGTCCATTTACATTTTAGGTGATTATTGTAATATGAGGTCTTCTTATAGCCATTTTATCTTTTGCTTTGTGGTAGCTCTGTGTTTCTATTGTTTCCTTGTCCTTGTGTTTCTGTTTTTTTGTTTGTTTGTTTGTTTGTTTGTTTGTTTTGTTTGACTTTTGTGAGTTTTTCCTCTGGTCTTTCTTGTTTTATGTTTTTTACAATGGTTCTGAATCTTTGGCATGTGATTATCATTATGAATACGTAAAAGATAGTTACATTACAGTCATCCATTTTCTTCTGTGCATGCCTTTACTCCATTCCCCTTTGAAAATCCTCCCCTTTTCAGTCATTGTTATCTCAATTTGTTCCTATGTATGCTGAACTTTCATTACTATGTAGTTATGACAATTCTCTTATTATTATTGAAGCTTTTATGCCCTGTTCTTAGTAAGGGTTGTGTTTCTCTGTTTCTATTTGCATGGTAGTCACTTTACTCCTAATTATGTTTTTTTGTTCGTTTTTTTTTTTTTTTTGTCATTTTTTTTAGGAGAATTGATTCCTTTCAGTATTTCCTGTAGTGCATGCCTCATAGTGGACAATTCCCTCAATTTTTGTATGTCTGGAAAAGTCTTAATTTCTCCTTCATGTCTAAAGGAGAGCTTAGCTGGATACATTATTCAAGGCTGGTAGTTCCCTTCACTTAATAGTTTAAATATTTGATTCCATTTTTTTTCTGGCTTGTAAAATTTGCGCTGAGAAGTCCAAGGATAATCTAATTGGTTAACCTTTATTTGTTACCATTTTTTCCTCCTTAGCTGCCTTCAGAATTCTGTCTTTGTCATTGATTTTTGATAATTTTAATACAATGTGTTTTGGTGAAGGCCTTTTTATGTTTAGATAATTGGGTGTTCTGTTGACTTCTTGAATTCCAAGCTCCAGCTCATTTCTTAGCTTTGGAAAATTCTTGTCTACTATTTATCTGAAAATGCTTTCTAATCCCTGTTTCTTTTCCTCACCTTTGATAACGCCCATTATTCTTGTGTTTCCTCTCCTGATGCTATCAGCTAGTTCTTGAATTTCTCTTTCATTTTTTATTTATTGGTTTCTCTTTTCTTCTCTCAGATTTATTTCTAGATTTCTATCTTCAATATCACTGATTCTTTTCTCCATTTGGTCAACTCTGTTTCCCAAGTTTGCTATTTTTTTTTTCAACTCACACAGTGTGTTCTTCATCTCCCGTTCTATTTGGTTCTTTTTGAGGTTTTCAACCTCTTTGCTCTGCTCATCTAGTTGTTTTTTCGGTTCCTGAAATTGTTTATTTGAGTTGTTTTGGATCTCATTGAGTTTTTTAGAAGTTCCATCCTGAATTCTCAGTCATTTCAGTTGCATATTTCTATGTCTTTAAGCTTATTTTCTAGAGATTTTTCTCTTTCTTTGTGAGATGCCTTGGTTATTCATGGTATTTAATGAACTGTTTCTCCATCTGCACATTAATGGAAATGTATTCTACTGTTTTTCCAGAAAAAAGATTTATTATATAAAGTTCTCTCTTCAGCCTGTTGCAACGAAGGCGCTTTTCTTTTGGTTTCCAGTAGGTGCAGTCTGAGCCTCTTGGATCCCTGCTTTATATAAAGTCTTAATAATGCTTTTTAAATTTTCTTTTAGAATTTTAATAATGCTCACTATCCTCCATTTTAGTACTTGTCAATGTCAGAGACAGTCTCAGCAGCATTTGCTCAGATTCCCTTGTGGCTCCGCAGTAATTGGTCTTGGAGGTTATGGGGGAGGGACTCTCTGTATTGGGGATTGGGAGCTGTGGCTCAGCCTCGGTTTTGCAACCACAGCCAGTAAAAATCAACTGCTATTCCTCTATGTTCCCATCCTGCTTCTCTGCTTTCTGCCGAAATGACTGGGTCCGGCAGCTTTGCCAGGCAGGGCTATTCAGGGCCCTCAGCTTTTCTAGGCAGGGCTGTTTGGGGAACTTGTCACAGGAACTCTCCACTCCTTCACCCCTCCTCTCCTTCTGTAGGATGCCCATCAGTTGCCAGAGGCAACTTCTTTATTACTCCTTGTCTATCGCTTGATACCCAGGGTTCTAACCTGTGGTAGCTCTTTTGCTCAGATCCCACCCTCAGATGTGCTGGTGTGCAGTTTGGGTGTTTTTGTTGAGTTTTAGAAGTTCAGCTTATTGTTGTTTCAATGGAAGAGATCTGGGGACATCTCTCACTTTGCCATGTTTCCAAAGATCCTCATTATTTCTTCAAATAGATTCTCAATCTCTTTCTCTCTTCCCCTTCAGGTGCTCCTATGATCCGGATATTGGTCCCAGAGGTCTCTTAAACAATCCTCATTTTGTAAAATTCTTTCTCCCTTTTTGTTGTTCTGATTGCATGTAGTCTGCTACCTTGTCTTCCAGTTTGCTGATTCAATCTTTTGCTTTGTCTAGTCTACTGTTGAATACTTCTACTGTATTCTTCATTTCAGTTATTGGATTTTTCATTTCTGTCTGGTTCTTTTTTATGATATCTATGTCCTTCTTTTATGCTTACTATCTCTCTGTTAATGTTCTCATTGTTTTCATCCATTTTCCCCATAAGTTCATTGTGCATCCTTATAACCATTATTTTGAATTCTGTCTCTGGCAAGTTACTTGCCTCCGTTTCATTTAGCTTGTTTTCTGGAATTTTCTCCTGTTGTTTTATTTGTAGCATGTTTCTTTGTTTTCTCATTTTATTAGCCTCTCTGTATTCATTTCTATGTGACAGGAATATTGGTTTTTTCTCTCAGCCTTAGCCAGATGGCCTAATGTGGAAGGTGTCCTATGTGACCTTGTGGTACACTCTCCTTGATCCCCTATGCCAGGGGCTCTGGACATGATCTTTGCATGGATTGGGAGTGATCTTCTGTTGTCACCAAACCTTTATTGTTATTCGTAGATCAATGGATTGGATTAACGCTCAGGCTGACTAATTGTAGGAATTGGCTGCAGCCACAGTGTAAGAGTTGCTGTGTGGGGACTAACCCCGCTCAGTGGAATTTGCTGTAGCAGACTTGTGTACTTGTTGCAACCATCCTTTGTGTGTACCACTAATGGGACTAGTCAGGAGTTGCTCCACTGTGTTCTGGTGCCAGCCTCCAGATACACTGGTTTTATGGTCCCTTGGGAGGGGCTTCTACATAGGCCAATGTCAGCTGCTGCTTTTGATTGCTCTGCGGTACCCGGTAGGAGCTACAAAGCAAACCACTGATTGTTGTTGCCTATTCTGGATCTATAGGTAAGTGGAAGAGACAACGCTGTAGGCAGCAGTCAGTTATCCCCTGTCTCTGACCTTTGGCAGTTTAGCAGAGGTACTAGTGCTTCTCAAGGCCTGACATTGCTTGTCAGTTGCTTGTGAATCTCTGAAACTGGATGAGCCTCCAGGTGATATGCATGATGGGTGGTGCAGGAATCCCGGGATTCTCCTGGGTCTATTAGGTAAATTTCCCCCTGCTACTGCAGTGTCAGTTTACATACCAATGCTGACTCTGTGGCTCCTTGTACAAGTTTCCACTCATAGCAATGTCAGCTGCTGCCCGCTGATGGCCTGAATATGCTACCTCAGAGGAGGGGCAGCTGCCTATCAAAACACAGCGGACACTTTGTGTATTAAATGGCGTAGGAGCTCAAGGAATTAAGGACTGTCAAGCCAGTGCAAACTGCTGCAATTCTCTCAGGCAGCAGTGGTACGTCTATAACTGTTTTCTCCAAAATGTGCTCATTGCACTAGTCAAAGTATGTTGCCTGTGCAGACTGCACAACACCAGAGCTAAACAGGGCACATGAGGCTGCCTGTCAATGGGCTGCAGGTGCTTTGTGGCTTGAGTGAAACAGGATCTCAGGGAGACAAGGGCCATCAGGCAAATACAGCCTCAGTTTTGCTGAAACTTCTGTGCCCAGGTATTCACACTGTAGTCACAGATCACAGTGAGACCAGTTGCCTTCTAGGGTGGTTCCACAGACCCGTGAGCTCCCCAGACATAATATTACAACTCTTGCAGGCAGCAGAGGTCTACCTGCTACTGATTTCAATTCAGTGCCCACCCAGTGCTCGCCAAAGTTTGTTGCCTGTGTGGATTAGGAGATCACAAGAGGGGTGGGGCAGGGCTGTGGCAGTTCACTGTCGATGGACTGCCTGGCACTACTTGTGGGTAGGGTGGGGCAGGATCTCAGAGAGACAATGGCAGTCAGATCAATACAACCTCAGTCTTGCTGCAACTTTGATAACCGTTTGTGAGTTCCTACAGAAGTCCCAGATCACAGCAAGACCAGTTGCTCTCTGGGACTAGCCCACAGATTCCCGAGATCCACCCAAGTTTGTGTTGGCGGCAGTGATCTGTCTGACTTTATTTCAGAATTGTGGCTCACAATGCTGGCTGCCAGCTGCAAATGCTTGGCCCTGAAACTGTGCAGGGCTTGGCAACCATCCAGCAACAAAAGCCTGGGGCAATCTGTAGATAGGATGGGGCAGGCTGATCTCCTCAACCTAGTGCTTCCTAATGGCCCTGTGGGAGGAGCCTATAGATTGCCCAGTAGAGGGGCCAGATTAAGGCACAATGGTGGCTGCCCTACCAGCCCTTGTTCTGATGCCAGGTAATGCAGACTTTTTTAGTAAGAATCCCACTGGAGCCACTGCTGGTGTCCTGGGTGAGTGTCCATAGGTCAGAAAGCCTGAGCCATGGGTCCTTTAAAGGGACATCTAGGGTTTCAGTTTTCTTCTATCTCACCCAGATGGCCAGAATCCCTTCTGGTTTTTATGGTCAGAGTTATTGAATTCTCCTCTTCTCTGGGCTGTCACCCTGGGCTGGTGAGAACTCAAATAAGGTCAAGACCCCCTCTCCTTCAAAGGAGCTTTGCAGCCTTGCTCTCCCTTCCAGTGTTTCTTCACCAGCCATGGGTGTGGGTCCAGCCCAATTTGGGACTTTGCTCCTCCTACAGGCTTCGATGTGGCGCCTTTATATTATCAGACAGAGGTGCTATGATCAGCTGGACTTCAGATGATTCTCCACGTTGATTATTTTATAATTAGGTTGTAATTTCAGTGTGGCCCTGGAAGGAGATGAACCCTGCTTTTACCTATCTGCCATCTTCCTCCCAGCCAATGTATGAGATTCTTTGATGTTCTTTTCATTTACTCATTACTCTGAGGTAGGAATTATACTTATTTTGAAGATAATAAAACTGAGGCTCATTGAAGTTAAGTAACCTGCTCATGATTATTCAACTAATTAAGTATTAAAGCCAAGGATATTTTCAACCTCAAAGCCCACTTTCTTGTCACTCTACTACAGTGATGTTTAAGAACACAAAATTTGGAACCAGACTGCCTCAGCTTCCTCAACTTTAAGCATAATGTACCAGCTCAGAAGATTGTTATGAAAATTAAATGACTTAATATTGGTTAAGTGCTAAATAAATGTCACGTGATGAGTAGTAGTAGTAGCAGCAGTGGTATTAGCAATAGTTGGCTGGTTTTCCTTTGTGCATCAATTAGGAAGTTGAAAATGAGGTTTAAAAGGGTTGTGGATTCCATCTGCAAGTGTGTAAAATAAATTGTTTATTTTACTTAAATATTAGGACACCTGGTGGGAAAAGTAAAAAAAGAAAAGATTGTGTTGGGTGCTCAGATTGTGAAAGATTGTGAAAGATCATGAGCTGCTTTAACCAATACTGTCTCTGCTAAAGGACTGATAGGGCATGGGGACAGAATAGTATGCTGAGTGTCTCCCAATGGCTACTGAAACCAAGGGCTCTCTAACAGTAGAAAGATCCGTAAGCACAGGGAATCCAGGAAAGTTAAAAATAGCTAAACTGGATCTTCACTTTCATTTATAGAGTATTAGGGGGCAACTTGATAGGCCCAACACAGCTTTTCTCCAGATTTCCTTAGACCCACCGAAAGGCAAGGAAAGCCTTATAAGAAAACAGATTTTTAGAAGTTAGTTATTAAGCATGTGTTTTTCTTAATAACTGAATAACTTGTGTGAAAATGCCTAGGCTTTTTTTGGGAGAAAACAAATTAGATAGTGAATTATACACCTCTGGGAATTAGGACTTAAAAAACTGTTCTTTATGGCAAATAAGAAAAGAGAACAGGTTTTAATGTTGAGACACTCTTACCTTATTTTAAGAGTTTAGCATAGACAAATATTCTAACTACAAAATTCTGAATTATTAATGCATCAAAATACTCAGAGATGTTTTCACTTCCTCTCATACATTGCCACCTTCTACTCGTGTAGCAAGAGTATTGCTGTAACTTGGGGAAATTCAAGGATGTGAGCTGAGAATGAGAGTGCTAGAAAAGAGGAACTCACCAGACAAGGCCAAAGCCAGGGCACTAGTTCAATTCAGTTGGTGCAGCAAGCATTTATTGAGCACTTATTATATAAGTGCTCCTGGGCTGGCTTCTGAGAATATAAAGGTAAAACAATAGATGTGGCCTTCATAGAGCTTGTAGGCTGGTGTGAAGAGAAAGGCAGCCAGATACTCAGACCATAGTGTGACACACGCATTAAAAAGAATAATATATCACACATGCTTAACACTGTAGTCCTACTGAGCTTCTAATTTCTTTAGTAGGTCATCCCTGTCTCACTTCTAATCATCACACATATTCTTCCCTATGCTTGGAATCCTCTTTCTCCCCATGTTTGTCCAGCTACACCATCCTCTAGGTCCCAACTAAAATATACTTCCTCAGAGACCTCTGAGCCCTGAGAGTAGGTTCCCCTGACACCTACTCTGGAAGCTTAAGTTCCAAATTTCACATATGTGAGACTATTTTATTCACCACTGTATTCCCAAATCCTAGCTTACTGCTGGGTCAGCGCTGTAGACATAGAAAGAGCTCAGTAAATATGTGTGAATGAACGAACAATGAAGAACTGAACAGAATACATAATTGTTTCTGAAAAGTCAACTGCCTTACCTATACTGTTTACTGAAGCTTGGCAAACTTGAGTTTGACTGGAGCCAGACTAATCATATCCACTGAGTAAGAGACAGGAGTGGAAAGTTTCAGGAAACACTAAATTTAAAGACTAAAGAGCAGTGCCATTAAGGCTCCGAGTGATTATTCTATGGAAGCAGCAGCAACACAGGAGCATAACTCACAGGAAGGAGTGCTGATGGAGGCAAGGCATGGCATCAGGGCCCAGCCACGTCTGTGAAGGTTAGAGGCAAGGCATCAGTATCATGGGAAACTAGTACAATGATACAGACTAGGCCGAAATAGCCAAAGGTTTTAATGCCAAATTCAACTGATTGCTAGGAATGATGTGCTGACAAGGGATTTGAGGGAAATGAGGCTGTGTGAGGCAGAGTTCTGGGTTTTAATAGTAACATCTTCATGAGAATCAGAAGCCAAATAAAGGGATTCTTCAAATATATTTGCTGTCTCTGTTAGTTGAGAGTTCAGAGGACAGTGTTTAGTCAGCTCCCGGCTCTGAAAATACCTAGACACAGTTCTCAGCACGTGATAGGTATTAATTTGGGTTATTTCCCTCTCTCCATGCTCACAGAGGGGTGGGTTTTGGGGGAAAAAGGACAGAGGATTATAAGAGGCTCAGTCATCAGCTGGAGCTTGTCTCCAAAGATGCTCACTCTCACTTCTTTTGCCCAGTCTCACCTCTATACTGTAAGAATGAGGGCTATAATGCCATCTGTTCATCTTATTGGATGAGGTAATTAACCTCAACTTTCTCAGCTTCTCCACACAGAAATAGCAATGCCTTCATTGCAGAACTATTGTGAAGATCAAATTGGTGTTAAAATGTTTAGCACAATACTTGCCACTCAGTAAGTGCTCTGTAAATCGCAGTTTACAGGCTGCATCCAGCTGGCTAAAGAAACAGCTTTTGTCTTTGAAATCCTCATTTCTTTACTCTTGGGCCTTCTTCTACCTCCTGGTATACTCCGTGTGCCTATCTCCCAGATAGCTTCTTGTATGTTGCCAAAAGTCCCCTTCTTATTCCCACATCATCCCCTTTCTCCAAATCAGCTCTTGCCTTTCTTTCTCTTTAGAATTCTATTGAATTTGTTGAATTTGATCTTAAGTGCTAGGACTCTGTGATTTCACATCAGGACCCAAGTGTATTTTCAAGGAAGATACAGTCTACTGCCATGCTACCAATGACCAAGCCCAATCCTGTCTGAGCTTGGAAGCTAAGCAGGGTTGGGCCTGGTTAGTACTTGGAGAGTAGACCACCTAGGAAGATCAGGTGCCGTAGGTGTAAAAAAAATAAGAGGTTGCAAGCTTACAAGGTCCTTGCAATTTGTGGGGTCAACCAAGGGTTGCCTCACTTAAAACGTTTTTTAACATAATAACAATAAAAAATTAAAAATAAAATAAATAAATGAAGGAAGATATGTGATAATACAACTACTTCATGAGATTCCAGACTGCTGATCTGGCAGTGAAACACAGTGAGCAACCAAACTCAGGCAGAGGTACTTTCATGACTCCTTTTTATTAGACTGAGCGGACTGTACCATGATTCTCAAACCTGCTTGTGAAGCAGGATCACCTAGAGAACTCTTAAAAAGATGCAGATTTTTTGGTTTCCTGAATAATTTATTATTCAGAATCTCCAAGGTTGCTGAAGAGGACAAAGAGCTAGATGACAACTTTACTGCTCTTAAGGTTGAACAGATATGGGACTTTTCATAGCCCTATGCTGAGAGACACTCTCCTTCCCTATTAAGTGCAGGGGCTGCAAAGGCCCAGCAAGTGTGCACCTTGACTTTGAAGGGACCTATCAATACCAGCCTGGCGTCCTATCCAATACCTTTCCTTCCCAGTTTCCTATGCCACAGCCTTGTTGAGGAAAACTCCTCAACCTCTTCCAACATCACAGCCTCCATTGCAACACCCACCCCAACAAAATAAATATAGGCATTTTTTATTGGATACATTATACTAAGTATTAATTTTATTATTTCCATGAACCATCACAACCATATGAGATAGTTACTATTATTATCCTCATTTTACAGGTAAAGAAGAGCAAAACTAAAAGAAATTAAGTAATATGCCTATGAGCATATTACTTAATGGTCCAAATCCAGAATTGTAATTCCTAACCCCTGCACTTTGTTGCCTTTACATTCTTAGCCTCAAGGCCTTCACAAAAACTGTGTCTCCTTTGTACTGCAGACAACTGTTTTGTTGTGTTCTGGAAATTGTATACAGTCTGCCTTGGGAGTGCTAAAGAAGGATCAGCAGCTTGGAGACCCTCAGCCTTGCAAACAAAATCACAGCTCCCATTCTCTGGAGGGGGCCTTCAAGACATGACCCTGAGACTCACAGTTTCTGTCTTCCTGGGCTCTTAAAACAAGGCTATTGAAGTGGTTCCCTTCATGCTCCCAGCCAAGGAGCAGGCCACCTGTTCATAGTATAATGCTTGGGGCTCTAATCCTTCAAAATAGCAATTGCATGCCAGTAAACAAAAACAATGCAAGTAAGTAGACATTTTGTACTCCCCTCCCTTGATCCAGCCAGTATGTTTGAATTACTAAAAAGATCTCAAAGAGGGCACTGACTATCAACTAAACTCACACGGTGCTTCTCTACCCAGGATGCACTTCTGATTACCTGAAAAACTTAAAAAAATATATCAGTTTCTGGGCTCTACCATCCAACTTTCTGATTTAATTAGACTGAATGGGACCCCAAAGTCTACAGTGATTCTAATGGGCAAACAGGTTTGAGACTTCCAGCTTAAGGATGTTGCTGCTATACTGGTACTAAGAATGTCTTTTAAACTTTGGCTGTGGTTTTCTGTTCCCCTTGAGAAACTTATATACCTTTTCCCCAATAAAGGGGCTCAACTGCTCATTTTAAAGGAAGATATTTTTTTTCTCTTTTCATTCCCCACATGAAACAGAAGATCCCTGTGGACTGGGGTCTCACGAGACAGAAACACTGCAGCTATAGACAAAAGATATCTGCCTCAGCAGTCATGGTGTAGAGACCTCCATTGAGAAGCAAAATTGGAACCCCTCTATTAACCAGAAGATTAAGTATTAAAATGATAGATTCCAGGTGCTGGATTTTGGTAAATGGTCTCCTAGGAAGACTGTTTTTGACCACCCCAGAAAGAAAGTTGTCTGTAAAATCTTTAGAAAGAGGACTCTGCCACACTTACCTGTAACTCATTCAACTCACAGTTCTTGGAGTCCAACAATTCTTTCTCACATCTAATCTAACTGCTTCCTATTGTAATTAAACTACAGTTTTTTCTTGTTCATCTTTGCCTAAGACAAAGGACAGCTATACTCTATTGCACAATGCTCTTGAGGACTGGTAGAGATGTTGGTAGTAAAGAGTAAATACAGAATTGTCTGACCTTGGTTTTACATATACCCTCAGGTACCTCAGGAACTAAACAAAAGGGCATTAGAGTTGAAAGTCCTGGCATTAATCCTGGAATGAATAATGATGACTTGGGCTTCTTTGTTATTGTTGCTGATCTCATTTCTTCACTCATAAAGCAGATAAAATTGTGTTGAGAAAAGGCCACATTTAATGAACATATCATCCTTATTTGCATTATTTTCCTTTGCTCTTCTCCCACTCCACTTCCATCATCAACAGCATCACTTAAATTTTGTGAAGCAAGAGGAAGGAAAGATAAAGCCAACATATGACTGTCGTTCAGTAACCTATAGAAACTAGAAGAGCCCCATGAGTATGTTGCATTTAATGTCTGTAGATTTGTTCCAAAAAACAAGTTCATGGGCATCTTAAGGGACTTACTTTAAGTGTCATGTTCCTGTTTGTTTTTGCAGTTTAGCCTGTGTTCACTGATTCATAGTCACTCCCAGCACTTGGAGTTACAAAAAAAAAAAAATTCTACCTGCTTAATGACTAATTAATTGGTTAAAGAGAAATCTGCAATCTGTTGGGCAGAATATCTTACTTCTCTCCCCACCCTACTGCTATACTGCTTAGCTATGAGTGTCTCTTTACAGTTTTCCCCTATTGGGATAGCTATGTTCTCAATGTTGTCTTTGGGAAATTATCAAAATAGAATTTATGATTCATTGACCCAAATTATGTTCCCACTGATAATATATGTAGAGATTCTGTTCAATGATGGTTTGATGAGTTTATAGAAAATAAACATCAGTCTCTGGAATTCACCTGCCCAACAGGCCAACAGAAAAACAAATTAAATCTGATCTCCTTGGAAGTTCTTGATATAGAACATCCTGGTCTTGGTAATTTACTGTATGTTTTCAAAAGTTTTGAGAAAGCAAGATTGTTAGGGTTTTTCTTTGAATCACAGTTAAATCCTGAGGCATACATGGAAGACCTTTCTGTATGGACAGCAATTTATTTTCCTAAGCCACAACTCTAAGATTAAGGTCCTCTGCTTACTTTGTGTCCTAATTACCTTAAGACATCACAGACATTTTTCTCAGGAGCTATGTATAGTACATAATAACCAAGCTCTATCTTTGATTTCTCTTCCCATGATCTTAAAGAAGAATCAAAGTAATCTAAGAAGTTAAGAAATGATACATATATTACTCTCCTTGATAGATAAACTTGTCCCTTAGTGATTTTTGTTATTGTGCATTTTTCTCAGAATGAAATAAAGTGAAAGCTGAAAATCTAATTCCTTGGTTTATAACCTGTTAAGTACAGCTAGATGGAATTCCTGTGAATCAAAATAGAAGCATAAGAGATATAATGAGCAAACTCTACCTTATCTCTCCCAATGAATGCAGCTATAAAAACTGGAAAGAATAATTGGAACAGTGACTTGAAGACTCCAGAAAATAAATGATAGCCAGTGGATTGGGAAAGGAGACTGGAATTTGAAGTATCACAGAACCAGAAATCAGTCCCCTACTCCCCACTTTTTTCCCTTGGTGTCTACTGGCCTGGACTCAAGACAACCTGAAAACTAGAAGTGAGAATCAGACATGGGTAGAGAGAGCTATAGAAGCTGTCTACTTCTGGCTCAACAAGCAGAAAGGAGATTCCTAAAGCTTAGGAGGAGTGGAGACAAGGTCTGTTTTCTCTTTCTTTTTCTCTGCTCTGTTATGCTTCATTCCCTAGACTATCCTGATGTGATGGTGGCATGGCAGCAATGGGACCCATGGGCACCTAGAACCCTGAGAAAGCAAAAACTTCCATGCTGATTGGAGGAGCTGTGGTCTCAAGTGGGTCAGTGCTCCCTATTGCTTTTTCTGTCTCTGTCCTTCTGCCACTTGGCCCTAGAGCTAAGTATACTCATGGAGGTATGCAGCAGAGCAACAGGACTAAAGCCCAGTTTTCTAATTAGAAGAATGAAAAATGGAGCCCCAGGGAACCAGAAAGCACTGCAGATGTTGTGAAGAGGGAGGAACTGGGATGTCGTTAATGAATTTCTGAGCTTATCCACAAGTTTCACTTAAATGGATCTGACCCTAAACAATATACCATAGACTGAAAACTGAGCTATGGCAGAGATCACTGCCCCAATCCAAGACTGGTCACTAGGTCATGTAGGTGTGGAGGCAGATCTGAGTAGCATTGCAAAACTTTGAAAATTGAACTGACATTGGAACCACATACATAGACGTATAGTCAGAAATATGTCCTGAAACCAACCAGGTTGATTGCCTACTAATACAAAAATATCAACACTCTCCATATAGTTTAAGTAAGACGCTGAGTCTCATAATATAATATTGAAAATGTCCAGAATATAATATGAAATTACTTGGCATTCAATGAAACAGAAAAATCTCAGCTCTCACTGGAAAAGGTAATCAACAGATGCTAATGATAAGATAATACAGACGTTGGAATGATCAGACAATGACTTTGAAGTAGCTATTATAAAAATTCCCCAAGAAATAAGTTTGAACCAAATAGAAGGATACAAAGTCTTAGTAAAGAAATAAAAGATGCAAAAAGAACCAAATGGAAAGATTAGAAATAGATAATTACTAAAAAATTTTAATATGCACTGGATGAGGTCAATAGCAGAAATGGAGAGGTCAGAGAAAAGAACCAATAGACTTGAAAATAGATCAATAGAAAGTATCCAATCTGAACAACAGAAAAAAAAACTGGAAAAAAAATTGAATAGAGACTTAGGAACATATGGGATATTACCAAAGTTCTAATATTCGTGTCATTGACATCCTGGAAAGAGAATAGAAAGAATGGAATACAGAAAAGCATTAGAGGAAATAATGGCTGAAACTTCCCAAAGTTATGGAATATATTAATGTATAGATTCAAGCAGCTCAGGAAATCCCTAAAAGCATAGTCTAACAAAATCCATAGCAGACACATTGTAATGAAATTGTTAAATACTAAGGAAAAAATCCTGGAGCAGCTAGAGAGAGATAGGGGAAACAATAGGAAATAATTAAGATATGAACAAAAATCAATAAAATTGAAAATAGAATATCATTAAAAAAAACCAAAGTTGGTTCTTTGAAAAGATCAATTAAATTGATATCAATCTATCTCTATCTCTATCTCTACCTCTATCTCTATATCCCCCTCCTCACCTCCACCCCCAACTCTTCAAATCTCCATTCCCTGGTAGTTATTACATTCCTCTTGCCTTCTCTCTCCCCTGTCTGGTCTCTTCCCTCTGGGTTTCTTTTGTCTTTCCTCTCTTTTCTCCCTCTTTCATTTCAAAATCCCTTTCATACCTGACTCAGTGAGACAAAACCTTGTCTTTAGTCAAAATCTTTACCGCCAGTTACTACTCGGGCCCCTCTGCCTCATCTCATCTAGCCCTAAGTAGAAACTAAAAGCAGCTGCAGAGTAAAGTTGCTTTCACTTGCCTTGAGTTTAACCATGAATTGATACTTAGAGAAAGAGGGTTTAGAATAGTGTTCTTCTGTTCTCTCTAAAGGATTTACCTAAAATACATGAAGACATTTGCATATGAATACTTTATTCATTTATTCCTTCACAGAGGTGGCATGCCTTCAAAGCACAAAGAATTATTGCAAGTCATTATGGGTAAAAATCATAGTGTAGATTCAGGACATAGAAAAATACAGGAATATTATCATTTCCTTACATCATATAAAAGGTATCTTTTTATATATAGGTATCACTTTCTTTCAGGGTGACAGTTAATCTATTGTCATTAACTTGCCACATACTTATTCAAAACCAACTATGTGTTAAGCACTATTAAGACTCTGAGAAACTGCTTTTGACTTTTAAAAGAGGATTTATTTGCACAGCTACACCTTGAAATAGCAAAATGTTATTGCCTGCCTCTTTAACATCCTGGTTGGATCTTGGAAATTAAACTCTTAGTGCATTTACATAGAAATAGGAAAATCTGTCTCCCCTACATTAAGGGGCAAATTAGGTCTGGGAGAGAGTGACCACCCCTGATGATTTACCCACAGAGTCAGCAGCTCCTTTCTAGTCAGAATGCATGCCCCATCAGAATCCTCTAATATGGCCATGCATGTGGGTGAGGAGGCCTAGTTTCCCCTAGAAAAAGCAGAGCTCCTAAAATAAACTCTTGGCTTTGAGAACAGACAATTCTCCCTGGAGTAAGTGGGCACCCGAGGATCCTGCATCTCAGTGCCTAATCTAACCTCCCACCTCCCACCAAAGGGGCCATTGCTCACTCCAAAGGGTTTGTGACTATTAACACAGGCAGAAGGGGGAGAGTTGGGCTGGTCCTCTGGTCAACATCACCCACCACATGTTTCTCATTTCAGAGTTCTATTCAGGGTTCCTGTCAGACAGTGGATCAGTGAGGAGCCAGGATGGGACAGAGCTTCACATTTGAACTCTATGAAGCCAGATTGAATAAATCTTTTCTATACCTGAGCATTGGGCTGATAGAATGCAGAATATTTAATATGTCCCACATATTGAGTCTATAAGGCCTTAACTTTTTGGTTTCTAAATGCAGCAATGTTTATCTGCATTGTTTCCTTGATAAGCTTTCCTGTCTTGACAATGCTTCCAAATTACCTAGGGAGCTTGTTATAGATTCCAGAGAAGCTGATTCCATGGGTCTGATGATATGGGTCCCACAGAGCTAATTTTTAATAGCATATCTGGGGTGGTTCTAAGGAAGTAAGTCTAAGAACTGGCATTTGGAAATAATTGGTGTACCTTGTGGCTCTAAACAAATTAAGAGACAAGCTGTTTTTATTCTTAAATAGTGAATTTGGCATTTAGACTATTCTGAGTTGTTCTGAGACCCCTGAGAGTACAGTTGTCATGGCTTTATTATAGTTTTTTTCAGGACAACAGTTCTGCACACAACCCATTCACCCATCAGAACAGAAAGTGTTGACAGGAGCAAAGCAGAGCTAGCTAATGCCAAAAAGCTCCTAAGCATGAAGAGATGCTTGAATAAATTGGCATTTCCCCTGAACAGTTCTCAAAAGCCCTTTAAAAATGCAACATAGCTGCCTGTATTTTTAATCATATCATTCTGCTCACTCTTCTTCTCCCCACTATCCCATATGGCTTTCTCTAGAAGACACTGAGAACATAAAGTTCTAAAACTGCTGGGCACATGCTCAAACCAATATCTTCATGGAATTATCTGTTTGTTTCTAATGTTTCAAGGTTGTAAACTAAAACAAACACTCCATTCAGAAGATAATAGAGCTGTCATGGTCATCAATCCATTCATAATGCAAAATTTTAGAGTTCATCGTTGTGCTATCACAAGTTTTCTCAAGCGTTAATTATACAATAGCAAAAACATGGAAACAAATTCAATACCTATCAATGAGAGATTGATTAAATGAGTTATGATACATCGACACAATAGAAAATTATGCAGCCCTAACAAAAAATTAGAAAGTTTTTATGCCCTGATTTGTAAAAATCTTTATATAGATATAATGTTAATTGAAAAAAAAGCAAAATGCAGAATCAAGGAGATGATATATGTATGTATTTATATCTAATTATATATGTATTTCTGGGAGATTGTATTTAAAAATTAGCATTATTTATATCTTGAGGTGAACTAAGTAATGGTATGTATGCGTAGAGGAGAATGAGTGGAGGGTTCTCATATACTCTTTTATACTTTAGTTAATGTATTATTCAAAAAATTAAATTAAAAATATATGTACACTAACAACCCTTAAATATCTACATCAATTATGGGAACACAGGTAATCTGAATGGAGCTTAACATAAAAATATTTATATTTCATTTTAATTTGGTTTTACTTTTCATTCTACCTCTCTAATTATGTTTTGCTTTAATTTTAGAGCAAGTCTGAATTATATGAATACACAGCAGCTAGACAGTAAGAGGAAGCAGCTAAGAAGAAAGTCTGGAAAAAAACACTTTCCTTGGGTCACTGATGTGCAATTAATGAAGAGTGGTTATGGTTTTCAGCCCAGTTGTCTCCTGAAGGTGAGAGCATTAAAGTCAAGACTCACAGAGTCTGAGTCAACCTAAAATTATGGCAGTGGATTGTAAAAATGACTCTAGTTATTCCACTCTACATATCCATGTAGCTCTTATGAAGCAGTAGACTCTGTTTTCTCACTTCATGTCTCTGGACTGAACCTGTGAGCTCCCACTTGTCAATAAAATGAAGCAAAAGTAACAGTGTGCCATATCCAAGCCTTGGCATTAAGAGGCTTTGCAAGTTTCATTTCCTCTCTTGAAACCCTGTCTTGGACATTAGCCCAAACTTGGGCTAGCTGCAAAGATGAGGGACCACAGAGACCTGAGTTGAGGTCTCAGATATATGAGACAGCCCAGTCAAGATTGGCAAAGTCAGTCTGCCAACTAAATACAGATACATGAGAGTCTACCTAGGATTGGAACTGTCCAGCTGACCCATATGCTCATGACTTAAATAAATGCTTGTTGTTTCAACTACTGGGTTTTGTGGTCGTCTTTTATAAAGCCTTATTTGGCAGCAGATGACTGGTACAGAACTCCTTTGCTGTCCTAACTTTGGTTTTTTTCCATCTCTAGTTTTCTTGTTGCCTTCTCTACCCATCCCTTATTACAGTCTCTGCTGTAAGCTCAGCTTTCTAAAGAACATCTATCATTTGTGAGATCTTTAATACACAGTCTTTGACTTCAAGGAACAGACAATAGGTGGGGAAGCAGACAGGACTGAATGTACACTGACCATCATGAATGTATAGGAAAGAAGCACTAACTCAGCCTGGAAGTTCATCAAAGTTTACTGGTAATGGCCTCTGAACTGGCTTAAGGTTGTGTAAAAGTTTGTTGGTGAGAGAATATGCAAGGGATTTCCAAGCAAAGGTTGGAGCAACACAGGGAAAAGATGGAGGCCTATGAGATACTAGCAAGCAGAGAAATGCACCTGCACTTTTCTCCCACGTAGAAATGCCTTCCTTCTGGCTTCTCATCTCTGTAGCTCACACCATTCACCAACTCCTGCTTCTTTTTGATTTCAGGTTCTCCTAATTGTAGTTTATAGTAGTTTCTTAGACCTTTGCTACTCAAAGTGTGGCATCACCTGAGAGCTTGTTAGAAATGTAGATTTTTCAGTCTTACCACAGACATGCATCAGAATCTTCATTTCAGCAAGATCCGTGGTGGTTCACATTAAAGTTTGAGAAGTGCTAATTATAAGACTAGCATTGGGGGGAGGTCTAACAATTTGCCCTATAACTTAACCAGATGTATAAACTTTTTAATAGTAAGTTTTGTAAAATGTAAGTTTACCAGCAGCAGGTATATTGCTTGCACCAACGACACTTTTAGACTGCCTTCTAATATAGCTATTTTTCTTGAAGACATGTTTTATCTCCATAATTAGATTGTAATCAAGAATTATGTTTACTTGAGTACTTTGGGCAGAAAGGAAATGCTGAGGTGAAAGAGATAGGTCTGCAATCTAGTGAGAGGACAAATTTCACTATGAATTGCAATTTAGAGTCTCAAGCCTTGTGCTCCTTGCCAAGGGATATCCCTGGACTTGTTTCTTGATGTCACTGAGCCTCAGTTCTTTCATTTACCAAATGGGGATAACACCTAAGTTGCAAGTTTACTCTAAAGATGCATATAAAGTGCTCAGCGTGGGACCTGGAACAGATTCGGCACTCCACACATAGATGGCATAAAAGAGAGATAAAACAATTGTACTGACTTTGCAGAAAAGGGAGAGGTTACATTTAATTGAGGAAATCAAAATAGGTCTTGCAAAAGAACTAGTACTAGAAATGATGATAAGCATTAGACATAGAGGAATAGTAGAGAGTTTTATAGGAGCAAGAAATTAAAAAAGTAAACACATTCTCAGAGAGAAGAGGCATATTTGGGAGACCAAGAACTCACCTAATTTTCTTCTGATTTGTACGTTTATTGACAGAAATAGTCTTTTAAAAGATAGAACAATTAGATCGCTTTTTAAAAACTACACATGCATTTTATGCATTTAACAAGTTCCCTTGACTATAAAGATTAAAATGATGGGAAATAAGATCTCCCAGAAAATTTGAGCAATACTTCACATTGTAGTTGTGAATGCCATTGTGTTGGCTGCCCGCTGCCCAGACCTCAGGGGGTGAAGTCAGGACAGAGTCCCTGCTTCAGCATGAATGCCTCTGTCTTCTTGGGCTAACACATTCCCTCTACCAGTTAAGAATGCACAGAACATTTGCCAGGTTGAAAATGCCTGGCTATGGTAGCACAATTTGCAAAGTAAAGAGTCTATGAAGATTATGGCAATATGCAGGCCAAGCCCACCATAGGAGAACCTTGGCTCCTAATTAGTAAGAGCAGTGCATTTTAATGAAGACTCCTCAGTGGGCAGTTGGCTCCTGCCTTGACTGCCAATGAATCTGGAGCAGAGGGAGTCTTGGCAGAGAGAACACAGAGCAGGTGAGGGAGGACAAATAGAGAAATGCACTCATCTTTTGGAAACTTTAAGCCTTACAACTATTTGATTTCCCAATTATTCTGGTTGTAATCCCATAGGCTGCTTCTCTGAGAGTAATTGGCTTTTAGAAGAGGCAGCTCTTAGGTGAACTAAGGTAACCAAATGCATCAATTTTAGTTACCTTGGGACTATTGCTGATATAGGAAGCAGAGTCCTCAAGGGGATAGAGACTCAGAAATGCCAGCATTTGATCTCTCCTAGAAGGTAATCAAGCAATTTCTTAAAGGCCTACAGAGAAATTTGAATATTTACATATTTTTCTGGTTGAGCAAGAGAGAATAGTAATGGCTCAGGCCTCCATAAACCCAACGTAGGTGATCTAATATCACCAACGCTAATTTAAGACAGAACTTCAGAGTTTGTTACTGAATGATGATGGTATAGTGCTAATGGATGCAAAATTCTTTTAGCATCTATGTCGTTTTTTAATTCTGACTCAAGGAGAATAATCTCCCAATTGAATGGGTAAATGATCATTTATAGGTGAGAATAGATGCTCCAGAATACATGAAGGAATTGTGGGAACACCCTACTTCTTTAAACAACTTCAAATCTCTAGCCCCTGCAAGTTACACCAAGACTCCAATGCATCAGGGATAATAGAGAAAGACTAGAAAACTAAATTATTTTCAGAAATAGAAAAGATTCCTAGAATATAGACCTGTGAGTTTGACAATGAGGCTAAGCAAGATAAACAATGAGATTTTCAAAAGAATATGGAAAACTTGAAGCAAAGGAGGTGATCTTCAGAAATAGGCCTCAGTTCACTACACAAAAAGTCGTGATAGAAACTGTTAATTACAGCTTCCCCATATCTCTTCTTTCATTTTTCAATAGTAACAGACATTTTAGCAGACAATGAATACTGTATTAGTTCTCAATTGCTGCTCTAACAAATTGCCACAAATTTAGTGGCCTAAAGCTACACAAATTGATTACTTTACAGATATGGAGGTCAGAGTCTTAAATAGGTCATCAGGGTTGCATTTCTTCTGGAGGTTCTGTTTCCATGACTTTTCTGCCTCAATTCTTTGGCTGTGGCCCTTTCCTTTGTCTTCAAAGCCACCAGCATGGCATCTTCAAATTTCAATTTTTTTTCTCTCTTTCTCTCCCCCCCCCCCCCCCCGTCCCTGGCCATTCTCTCTCAATGCCCTCTGGTTCCATCCTTTTCCTTCTTACCCTCTTGCTTTACTTTTATAAGAATCCTTGCTATTATATTTGACTCACCTAAATTATTAAGGATAATTTCATCTCAAAATTCTTAATTTATTCACACCTGCAAAGTTTTTCCTGCATAAGATAACATATTTACAGGTTCCAAGGATTAGGGTACAGCCATCCTTCAAGAAAAGGGGCATTATTTAGCCTACCTTTCCTATGTAAAATAAAACTAAATTTCCCAGCTTCACTTTCAACTAGATATAGGACATGTGACCAAGTTCTGGCAATGGGTATAAGCAAAAGTGAAGCATGCTCTTTTTGGGTCATGCCCTAAAATGAAGATGCATGTTATTTGCTAATATGTGAATGAGTGAATCCTTTTGGACCATGCAGATTAGGGCATTATGTGGGAGTGGTTCAGCAACAAGAGCTTATGTTCCTGATAATTCCTGGGAGCAAAGCCCACTTACCAACTTGGACTCTTACATGAAAGAAAGATAAACTTGTATCTTGTTTAAGCTAGACTGACAGAATTATAACCTACTTAATACATTATCCTAATAAACCAGGGAACTGTAATTGACAGTGTTTTGGGACATTTATTGAAGTTTCATCTGATTTCTGTGAGCTCAAAATACAGAAATATGGCTTAAAGCCAATAGTGAGGTGGGTTTATAACTGCTTGAGTGACCATAAAAGTACAGATTAATGGGTTGGTATTAATCTGTACAGAGAAGTTTTAATGTTATGGCCTTGTTACAGTCCATGCACAGGGCAGGGCAGATCACAGCTGAAATGTTTAATTTTCTTTCAAGAAATTCACTTGAAGAGGCAGTTGATATAGCAGAGTATATCAGCAATGACAATGAAATGGGGAAGGGACTTGAAACTACACTGTATAAGGAAGAATGGAACAAGTAGTAATAAAGATATGAGAAGAGCCTTCATATATTGAGTATATCAGGTATAAGGCACAATGCTAAGAGACACAGGATAGAAAAAGTGAGGACGCATTTCTTTCTCCTCACCTCATAGAGAATAAGAGGCATCTATATAAAGTATACAAGGTTACCCACCAAAGACCTTGCTTGCAGGGTGGCCCATTAAGATCCTTTTTATGGGGGCTCTTTTGTTTGTTCTATTTAGTTTATGTTTTGTGTTCTAGCAAAAAGTCTTTTTATCCATCCATGGTAGATGATGACTCATCAGAAAGTGTTGGAAACATGCTTTGCTCTGGCAAGAAACCAGCTTGTGCTTCTAGGAGTTGGATCTTCCTCAGTCTCACATGATGGCAAATAAGTATTGATAAAGGATATACAAACTTGCCAGTCTATCACCAGACATCAAGTTCTTTAGGAGACTCAGTAAGTCCTTTTATGGTTTTAAAAAAAGTTAAGGAGAAGAATAAGGGTTTAGAGAGCTTAAAAAATAAGGTCTTAAAGAAAAAGGAATGGGTAGAAAACTGAGGAGGAGATAGAGAAAGGGAGCCCTGAGTCTGGGGTATTTACCCCTTAGAGTCAGACCAGTTGGACCATGGCCCAAAAAGTGCCAGGGACAATGGACCCCAAAAAGAAGCATGGTGAAGAGTAGTGTGTGAGTGTCCTATGCATGTCCAGGAGCTATGAACCATAGGACCTCAGACCTTTGTCAGCCCTGCTGGGACGCTTGTCCTGTCTGTGCTTCAAGTACTCATCTGCAAACCCTCTGCCCACAATTTTCAAGCCCCTAAGAACACTATAGGGCCACCATAGTAGTTCTTTGTCCTGACCTAGGACGTGTTAGTGTACTCTGAGCTGTGGCTGCAAGCAGGGCATATCCTTGTTTCATAGGTAATTACAGCATAGGAATACTGTGGGTTCCCAGAAGCAGTGGCATTTACATCAGACTTCAAAGACAGCCACAACCTAGATAAACTAAAATGTCATTCAAGTTTCCTTTTATGGGTAGATCTGGAGAAATGTCTGTTTTGTTTTGTTTTCCTATTTCCATATCCAATTCTTAAGAAAGTTCAGAACAATTTCAATTTTATAAACCAGTTGAACAGCAACTTTATTTGTCCTCTAGCCCTTTTGTACTCTTTCCTGCCCTTAGAAACCAATCTGCATTCCTCTCTCTGCCTGGGAAGTCCCTGGCCTCCTTTCTGCTTCCTGGATTTCGCCCTGGTGTGGTATGGGTGAATTGCAACCTTGCATGCCAATTTGGCTTAGGATAAAGGTCAATTAGAGAAAAAAGTACTTTACAGGCAAAAAGTGTTGACCCTCTCTTGTTTTCCAACTCATGGAGGTGTTCATTTGTTTAGTTGATAGAACTCTGTGAATGGATAATAAAATGGGACATGATCTCTTATTGGCAACGACTACTCAGAGGCCCCTACCAGAACTCAGAGCTGAGTCTGAAAGTTACTTAGGAGCAAGAACTCACCAACGGAGTTAGATAAATTATTATTTTTTCAGAAAAAAATTGTCAGTGATCTTGATGACATTTTCCCAGCCTACAAGTTTTGTATTGACTCCTGCTGGGTTCCCACTAATTTTAACTGCTCACATTAATTAGATCCCTGCTGTGTTTCATGACTTTTCCATATCATATGTTAGGTGGATAATATCTCTGTCTCACAGAAAAAATAAACTGCAGCTTGGAGCCCATAAGTGACGTGTGCAGTATCATCGGGTTGAAGTGTGAAGTAGGATTTGAACCCAGCTTGTCTGGTTCTATAGCATGTGTTCTTCCATGATGTATTACTAGTAACATGTTAATAACAGCAAAGAGAAAGAGATCTGAGCAGGAGTTACTTAAAATTTTCCACGGTATCCAATGTATTACTGTCCCTATAAACCCTTCTGCCACTTTAAACTGTAATGACTAGGAGAGATTTTACAGAAGGCAATTGGCCCTGACCCATTTGCATGCACATGAACAGAGCTACAAAAATCCGAAAGGCATTCATATATCTTCATGTGACTAGTACTTAGTGTAAAACCCACCCTTCCCATACAACCCACAGCAACCCTGCTTTGAAAAACAGTTTATCTAAGGGACAATTGTCCAGTGTTCTTCTGAAGAATTTCTAGTCTTCACCCCAGGGGCTGGGGAGATGTATACATTGCTATAAGCACCTCAGTCTTTGCCTGGGCACATGGAGTATTTGTATACCCTGCAAAGGGCAGCTAAGAAGGGAAGAGTTCCAGGTCTTATGTAAACACCTATGTTCTCTTTCTCAAAAGGGAGAATTAGGCTCATTTCTCAATTCACGGTATCGTACACACTAGAGAGTCCAAGAAGAGACTACCAGCAGGGATGACCAAGAGAGTGCATTTCAGGACATCCTTCCTGGCCCCTCACTTCTTCTGCCTCACTGTATGCATGGCTATCAGGGTCTAAGGAGCCCCAGAGATTTTAGGACAAAATTGAAGAAGATGCAGGACAGAGCGGAGACTTCTAGTCAAGATGGCAGAGGAAGTAGCCATTGTGCTTCTCTCCTCCCATGACCACAACAAAATTAGAAATAAATTATAGAAAAATCACCCTGGGGAATGATCTGAAGACTAGCTGAATGGGACTCCTATAACTAAGAATATACAGAAGCCACAGCAAGACTGGTAGGAGGGTGAAAACATGAATGCCACATATGGTATTTGAGAATTGAGAGAAATACCTTGAATATGAAGGTACCAGCTCTGAGAGTCTCCATATCTGTCTGTGAAAATCAGTGGGGATTCCAGGCTGCTGGAAACCCAGGCATTCTCTTAATGGGCCATGTGCAGACTCACTCACTGGCACTCATCCCAAGTTCCAGCAAAGAAACAGCAGCTCCTAAGGTACCTGGGACATATGGAGAGAAACTGAATTGTGTAGCTTCAGAGTGAGTGCTGGAGGGGAAGTCGCTATTGTTCCTTTGTTGAGCACTCCCCCCACATAGCCTGTAGGTGAAGATGGGCACCAAATCTGAATTTATATTAACCATTCGCACCACCCTGGTGACCCCTTGAGACCCTTACCCACCCAACTCACACACTATTCAAGCCTCTTTCAGTGGCTGTTCCTCACAGCAACCAGCCTCATTCCTCATTGCAGATTTTCCTAAAATTTCTCACAGATCTGTAGACCCCAGGCAGATGGCAGATGGCATTGGCATGCTTTGTGCCTCTTGCTGAATAGCCCCTGGTGGCAACTGACCTTGATTCACAGCGTGGCCTCTCCCATGCATCTCAGGGCCCAGTACAGGCAGCTGAGGACTGTTTTGTAGCTGCTACCAGATGGCCTGGGCTAGGCACAGATAGCAACTGACCTTGGCCTGAACCACAACCCCTCCCAAAAGACCCCAGAACCAACACCTGGTGGCTCGTTTCAGATCACAATAGAGTACCGCCTGATTAATTTCACAAAGGGCACTCCCAAAGGATGGTTTTGGCAGGCACCAGAGCCCCACTGGGCAAATCCTGCTCCATGGGGTCAGCTCCCCATAGAAGCTTGTCCACTATAGGTGTAGCCAGTCCTCAGAGCCAGTCAGGTTGGGGATCAAACCCACTAACTAATATACCAAAATCAACTTAGGCTCAGCTACAACAGGGGCACACACACAATCCACAGAAGGAACACTCTAGGAGCACCTGGCTCAGGTAACCAGGGAGACTGGGCCACTGCATTCCAAAAGACACCTACTACACTACATAAGGCCACCCAGCCAAGACCGGGATATGTAGTGGATCTACCTAATATACAGAAACAAACACAGGGAGGCAGCCAAAATGAACAAAGAAACATATCCTAAGCGGAAAGCATAAGGCAAAACTACAAAAAAAAAAAAAACCTGTAGGCAAGCAATTTATTAGATACAGAGTTCAAAACACTGGTTACAAGGATGCTCAATGCACTTAGGAGAATAGTAAACTCATTAAGAACTTATACAAAGAGACAGTAAACATATTTGTTTATTTCTTTTTCCATCTCTTACCAATTTCCTGTTTTCACACTCTATGTTCCAGCCCTGTTCAGTGATTTTCAGCTCCCAGCAATCAGGTGCCTTGGTTTACACTTTTTCTCTATCTCAGTTTTCTTTGTCTCTTTGCCTCCTTTCCTTTGTCTTAGAATCTTTTAAGCCTGGGCTTTGATGTAAATTTCTCGGGGAAACCTTCACCAAGACTGGGTTTGATGCTCTTCCTATGGACAGATCCCCTTGGCCCTTGTAAATATCACCATGATAACAATTTACTGCATTTATTGATTATTTTGTTTACAATTACCTCAGACCTTAGAATATATATCAGCAAATAGTTTTGGAACGATCTATTATTAGAAGTAGTTGTAAGGTAAATGCCTGACATGCTGACACAAGTTTGAAAAGCAAGCGTTTATTGGGAGAGCGCTCCAGGGCGAGGCTCTCCGGTCCAAAGAGGAGAGGGGCCAGAGAAGGCACGCCCCGGGTGGGAGGGCGTGGCTTTTATGGGTTATGTGGGGGTAGGGGTATAAGGTGGGAAACGTTAATCATTAATCGAATGCTAATTGAGCCTCTGGATTATGGTGGTGACAGGGCTTTAGGATGGGCCCTATTCAGGTCTGGATTCCTGGTTTCAAACTGGAGAGTCTCCAGGCAGGCATCTGGCTGGCCCTTCCCTTGCCGACCTAACAGTAGTCTCTCAGAGGTTAGCTAACTATTGGCAATAATGTAGAATTGACCTCTACAGTGGTTAGGGAATGGGACCCTATCATATGAAATGCTCTAAATGGAACATTATCATCTCTTTGGTCTAGTCACCTGGGTCTAGTCAATTTCTGTTCATCTTCTAAGTCAATTAAAAAAAAATATATATATATATATATGTATATATATATATGTATGTATGTATGTATACAGACACACACATATATAGCCTTAAACTGTACATTTTAATGGTTTTTGGTATATTTACAAAGTTTTATAACCAGCACCACAAAAAAATTTAGATCATTTTTATCATTCGTAAAGAAACCCTGGGCCTATTATCAGTCACTTTCCATTCCCTACCAAGGTTCCCAGCCCTAGGCAACCACTAATCTTACTTTTCTATTTCTATAGATTTGCCTATTCTGGACATCTCATGTAAAGGCAATCATATAATTTATGATCTTCTATGACTGCCTTTCACATTTTTAAATCTATTCATCATTGATGGATATTTTTTTGACTATTATAAATAATGTTACTATGGAGGTTCATGTACACATTTTTTATGTGGATGTTTGTTTTCATTTCTCTTGGGTATATACACCTAGGAGTGGAATTGCTGGGTTACATGGTAAGTCCACCTTTTGTGAAACTTCCAGACTGTTTTCCAAAGTAGCTATACCATTTAACATTCCCACTTATATTACATGAAGGTTCTCATTTCTCCACACACTTACCAACACTTGTTACTATTTGTTTTTTATTACAGCCATCTTAGTGGGTATAAGGAGTATCTAATTGTGGTTTTGTTTTGTAATTTTATGATGGATAAAGATGTTGAGCATCTTTTCATGTGCTTATTGGACATTTGTGTATCTCTTTCGCAAAAATGTGTATTCATATTTTTTCCCATTTTATAATTGTTATTTGTTGTTTTATTATTAAATTATAAAAGTTTTTAAAAATACAAATACAAATACAAGTCCCTTTTCAGATACATGATTACAAGTGTTTCTCTCATTCTGCAGGTTGTCTTTTTACTTGATAATATCTGTTAGGTGGGAGGGTGGACAGACAGATGCCTGCCTGGAGACTTCCCAGCTTGATACAGGAATCCAGACCTTCTGATAAGGGCCCACCCTAAAGCCCTAGGCCCAGCCACCCTAATCCGGATGTTCAATTAGCATTGATTAACATTCCCCACTCTACCCCTACCCCCACATAACCCCATAAAAGCTGCACCCTCCTGCCCCAGGGCATGACTTCTCTGGCCCCTCTCCTCTCTGGACCAGAGAACCTCCTAGGGGATTCCTCTCCCAATAAAGGCTTGCTTTTAAAACTTCTCGGCTTGTCACGTGTTTACCTTACAATATCCTTTTGAAGAACAATTTTTTTTGTTTGTTTGAGAAAGTCCAATTTATCTATTTTTTCTTTGGTTGCTTGTGCTTTTGGTATCATGTTTAAAAATCCTTGCCTAATCAAAAGTGATGAAGATTTATGCTTATGTTTTCTTCTAAGAGATTTATAGCTTTAGCTCTTACATTTAGACATATGATTAATTTTGTGTTAATCTTTGTGTATGATATTAAGGATACCAACTTCATTCTCTTGCATGTTGCCCTAGCACCATTTGTTGAAAAGCCTATATTTTCCTAAACAAATTATACAAGTTTATTTCTAGAATCTTAATTCTATTCCTTTGATCTATATGATTATCCTTATTTCATTGTCTTGATCACTGTAGCTTTGTAGTAAATTTTGAAATTGAAAAGCATGAGTCCTTTCATTTTTTTTTCAAGATTGTATTGTCTTACTTTAGATTCTTTGCATTTCCATATGAATTATAGATTCAGCTTGTCAATTTTTGCAAACAAATCAGTTTGGGGTATGATAAGGTTTATGTTTTATCTGTAGATCAATTAGGAGAATACTTTCATCTTAAAAATATTAAGTCTTCCAAATCATAAACATGAGGTATCTTTTTATTTATTTAGGTATTTATTTTTTCAATATTTTATAGTTTTCTGTGAACAAATATTGCACTTTATGTTAAATTTTTTTGTGTTTTATTTTTGATGCTATCGTAAAAGAATTATTTTCTTAATTTCAGTTTTGATTGTTCATTGCTAGTTATGAAACTATAATTGATGTTTGTACATTGATCTTACATCCTGCAACATTAATTAACTCCTTTATTAGTACTAATAGTTTGTGTGTGTATGTGTTGATTCCTTAGGATTTTCTATATACAAAATTATTTTATCTGATAATAGAAATAGTTTTATTTCTTCTATCCAATCTGGATGTTTTTATATTTTCAATTTTTGCCCAATTGTCCTAACTAGAATCTCCAGTACAATGTTGAAAAAATGTGGAAATAGTAGGCATCCTTACTTATTCCTGATTTCAAGGAAAAACTTTCAGTCTTTCATTATTAAATATGATATTAGTTGGGATATTTTTTATAGATGCACTTATCAGATTAAGAAAGGACCTTTTGACCCTAGTTTGTTAATTGCTTTTATCATGAAAGTGTATTGAGATTAGTCAGTGCTTTTTTAGTGTCAAATCAAGATGATCATGTGCTTTTTTTTTATCCTTTATTCTATTATGTGGTATATTACACTAATAAAGTTTTATTTGTTAAAACAACTTTGCATTTCTGGGATAAATCTTATTTGGTCTTGGTATATAAACCTTTTATATAGTAGTGGATTTGGTTTGCTAGTGTTTTACTGAAGATTTTCACATCTATATACATTATGGATGTGGTTCTGTAGTTTTCTTTTCTTGTGATGTCTTTAGATTGGTATTGGGGTAAAACCGGCCTTATAGAATGAGTTGGAAAGCATTCCCTCCTCTTGTACTTTTGGGAGAAGTTTTGTGAAGGGTTGGTATTAATTTATTTTTAGCTGTTTGGTAGAATTCATCAGTAAACCTATTTGAGCTTGGGATCCCCTATGTGGAAAAGTAATTCAATCTCTTCTTATAGGTCACACTTAAGCAAACCAAGATCCAGAGAGGCAAGATCCTCTAGCTATCACTTAAATAAGTTAAATAAATAAAGGCAGAGAAGTTAATGACAAGTCACCTCAACATGGCAAGATATATGATAAAGATGTGTTTCTCTCTCAGATAGAACCTGGATCTAATCCTAAGCAGATATTCATGTTCCTGACCTCTCTCACCAGCAATATTCCCAATATTTCATCTCCATTTCAACACCATAGACTCTAAAGAATTAAAAGATTTTTTGAGGTAATGTCCTTCACTCAGGAGTTCTTAAGCAATAACCTCTAAGTCTCTGGGAATCTTACTTTTTGAATGCAGGCAGGCCTGTTTCATTTTTGGTACACTTTGATTATCAGAAAGTATTTTTTCTTTATGAAGAACATCAATGATTCTATGCTAATTTCAACCATCAGGATGAATGCCTCTACAAAATGACAAGGAACAGCTCTACTTTCTTTATACAATAGCTTTTCAAATAATTGCAAAAAGTTTTACTTCCACCATCCCTTTCCCCAAGGTCATTTGTCTGAGTTTTTTCCTAGTTTAACATTCAACTTTTTACCATGTTCCACAGTAATGTGGTTTCTGAACACCTTTCTATTTTCATCTCTTCCGTCTTGTGACACTTAGAGCCATTAAAGGATCCTTAGGTTATAAAAAAGATAATAAAACAAAGCAAAAGTACCGTGGGATATATTTTATTTTGATTTGTTGATTAAAAAGCCAGTAATAAAGTTATAGGACCAGAAAGACTGTGACCAAAATCATAGTACAAGAGTACGTGTGTAAGTGGAGGCTTTTGGTTGCAAGTAATAATACCTACCTGGGACTTGCATAAGCAAAAAGAGAAAATCTCAAAGAGAAAAGAGTCCTCTTCTGCTTCAGTACCAGTTGGAAAAGTTCCAGGAAAGGACTATGATTGGTTAAATTGGGCCATTTTCCAACTCTGCATTAGAAAGTCAGAGGAAAGCTCTACCTGGATCACATGGCTGGAGGGCATTACCAGAAAGGACTGGACACACTTTTCCAAGAGGGAAAGATGCTAGGCAAACATAAAGAAATGTGCTCTACAGTGGGTGAGCCAAAAGTAAAGACAATATTATAATAATAGAATTGATAAGACAGAATCAATAGTAAAAAAATTTTTAATTAGCTGAGTAATATACAGTTTTCTTATTTTTAACAGAGATAAAGCAAATAATGAGGAAACAATAAAATGTTGAGTATGTTGAATTTTTAACTGATATCTACTTAAATGAAATATAATATTTTACAGTAGAAAGAATAATTATTTAAACACATTTTATGTTAAATTTTAAAACCTAGATGAGTTAATAGATGCATGAAAATCCAAATAGAAATAACATGAAAATACAAAAGAACCAAGTATTTGAGTGGTGAAACCTGGCTGAAAGACCCTGTCATTCCAACCTTGGCAGTGCTTCTAGGGAAGAGGCACACAGATCATGTGTCCTGGGTAGACACTCAAATTGCATTTCTAATCAACTATTTTCTTGGGCAGAAAAAAAATGGAGAGGAAGACACTGTCCAATTAAGGGTGGGCTTTCATTGAGGGCTTCCTTGGAGCCCACAGACCACAGACTTATATGCGTTAGCTACTGCCAAGAGACAATAAGGCAGCTAAAATGTCAGCAAGCAGGGCCACAGAGTGTTTTTAGTTTTCTTGTGGTTGGAGTCTGTTGAGTTAATAGCTCAAATCTGACCATAGATGGCTGGGACAGAGTGCAAGAGAACAAGCGAGAGGAAGTTAGCCAATATTGGATCCAGGCCAGTTAACCTCCCTAGAAAATGTGCCAACAAAAGGGAAGCCCTTTGTCAAGGGAATACTTGCCACCTATGACTATTTCTCATGGAGACATACTGTATTAACTGACCAAATGCTCTCACTGGCCCAACACAAATGCTTCCCATTTCTCTAAGCCTACAGAGCAATTGCTTTGACTAGAGCCTCTTGAGCTGAAGGAAGATTAATATGGCTGCTCATGTAGCTCGAGGCTCTTTGGATAGCTTGTTATGTTCTCTCAGAGGGCTTTGGCTGTTTATACAAAACAGAAAAACACTGTTGAACATCAAAACTTTTGATATTTACTTTTCAAGGGGAACCACTGTGGACATTTTTAAATCAATCAGCAAATATTTATCAAGCATCTATTATCTGCAAGGTGCTCTGCTAGGTTGTTATAGATTCACAGTAGTGGTATAATTAAGCTATAAACCACATGAAATTAACTATTTTATCACCAATATACTTAAGTTTATACATCAAATGATTATTGTCTTCTTCAGAACTTCTTAGTCCAATGGTGTCATCTGTGTAGAAAGAATTTTCAGAAAATCTTTCCTTTGGGCATCACCATCAGAAGCTATGGTACATTTTAAAGAATATTTTCAATATTGCAAAGCTACTCTGAATAGAGACAAAATAAAATTGAGAAATATGTTTTCTTATTTAAAAGAAATGAAGTTCATACAAAGACTTACATGTGAATGTTCAGGGCAGCTTTATTCATAACAACCCAAAACTGGAAACAACTCAAACAGTCATCAACTGATATTTGGTATATTTATACAATGGAATATTATTCAACTGTAAAAAAGAATGAAATACCAATGCATACTACAACATGGGTGAACCTTAAAAATGTTATGCTAAATGAAATAAGCCAATCAAAAAAGATCATATCCTGTATGATTCTATTGATATGAAATATCCAGAAAAAAGCAAATCTATAGAGGCAAACATTAGTGGTTGCTAGAGCTAAAGGTAGGAACAGATTATGGAGATGTTCTAAAATGAGATTCCAATGAGTGTTGCTCAACTCTGTAAGTTTACTAAAAATCATTGAAATTTATACTTCAAATGGGTGGATTTTATTACATGTAAATTATACCAATAATTCTTTTAAAAATTAATAAATGAAGGGTGATAATTATAAAGTATCCATACTGATTTCTTTGTGACTTCTGAACCAGTTCTAAAGCAAATGCAGTAAATGTCGAGAGCTAGAAAATTTCCCCCTTCCGAAGTTTCAAATTAGCTAGGAAAAAGCAGTACCTTGAGAATGAGGGTAACTGATAGCCAATTCTCATTCATATACAGTCTGATGGACACTACTCCCATAGTGCTATAACTATTACAGAGCTATTACCTTTCTCCAAGTTTACACCCACTGGGGAGAAAATATGTGTATGTATATGTATATGTATATGTATATGTATATGTATATGTATATATAGTAAATTTGTTAAACAGTTAAAAAAACTTTTTCAATTTTCAAAGGTGAGTTGATGGCAGGGTAAAAAATAATGAAGCTTTCTCTTCTGTGGCTAATTTGCAAAATTTCTACATATAGGAATAAGAAAAAGCAGTTATAAGTAGGAGAGAAAATCTCTAAATGGGAGACTTATTGTTCTCCCTTCCAACCTCTCTCCCTGTAATGTTGCTATAGCAATGGGCAACCTTCCACTCAAATCCTCTTGCCTAAAATTCAAGAGAACACCACAATTGATATTGCATTTTTAAAGTCACAGATATATAGAAGAAACTCCAATCTATAGTCAAATAAATGGCTGCATTTTAGATTTCAGCTGATATAGGATTAAAATCCGTCTCTATGTGACTTCAGTTCCTAATCTCTGTAGAGCCAAAGTTGGCAGCCTGAGGTTTTTCTTTAGCAGATGCACCAATCACGTTTCTCTCCATCTACTTCTGTTTCTTGTCTTAAGATTTTCTCACTAAAATTTAGAATAATTTTCTTATTGTGCTCTAAAAGATAAACATATGCAAATGACTATGACACCAAACTCCATGGAAGGGAGTGGAAGTGAGATTAGAAATTTGTGGATCCAGCTTTATATGATTTTGAAAGAGTTAGCACAGCAGGGAACTGGAATTGTCAATTACTCAGATAAATGCTGGTTGATTTATAAAATGCAGGACTAAGTCGTTGTTAAGATCTGCCCCAACTGGCATTATGGAAGGATGGAGGAACTCAGGCTGGAGTTATAGTTCTCCTGAGGGATGGGGAGATGCATGCGGATAGGTGCTGCAAAACCAAATGTCCTTTCCTTGTCATTGAGGGGCTTCTTAGGGGATATCTGAATAATAAGAAGAGGAAGCTCAATAAACTTATGTAGTGGAGAATGGAGTTACTTAACATGTTCTAGCAAGTTGTAACCTAATATTAAAACAAAACAGCAAGCTACCAGTCACTAAGGAGGGAAATCCAACAGAAGGGCAAGTTGGAAGGTCAAATCCAGTTGGAAGGCCAAACTTAAGACTTGAGAAAGTGTCACTTGGGATCAGTGTCTGAGCATCAGGCAATTCTAGTGTATTTCAGTAGGTCTGGTAGGAGGGAGGCTTAGAATTTAGTTTCTAAAACTTTAGCTAGGAAGCAGTTGTGAATTACTCATTATAACATATGAGCATATTTTATAGCATCGTGTTAAACTGTGTCTGTGTCAGCTTTGGAATATAAATATTCGGAGGACGCTAAATGTTAGTGTTTAGCATAGATTGTATAAGGATGCTTAAATAATATTATAGGATTTTGCTGACTTTATACAGGTCAGCAAACTCAAATGAAGAGTTAAAAACACAATCTCTCACTTTAATAAAATAAGTTATGCTAGCCAAGAGTGCCTCTTAGATTTGTCATGTAAGTTGGCAGTAAAAAAAAAAAAAAAACTCCCAAACTAAGCCACTGAATCAAATCCCCATTTCAATCACCTCTTTTCTAATTACCACAAAAGTGCAGCTAAGCTGGATGAACCATAGTTCAGGAGAAAGCATTAAAGAATACACATTAACTATAAAAGCTTCTCAAAGTCACTAATAGAGTGGAAATGTATCTCTCAGACTGAGCAATGGCCTAAAGATATTCTAGATTTTCATTGAGGACTATCAGGAGGAAGGAGATTGAAGCAGTGCCCAAAGGTAAATTAGACAGAGTTTGTAGTCTACAAGGGATGATGCCAAGACAAAATGAACCTCAAGGAAAGCAAATGGTTTCACTAAAAAATCAACCAATATTCATTTTCCAGGTATCAGAGGGCTTGAGGAGCATGGATCAGCCTGCTTGAGCAAAAAAATCATATCTCAGGCATGGTGATGAGAAAATTAGGAAAGGAAGAGATTTTTGACTCAGGGAAGTAAGGAGAGGAAGAAGGAGAAGAGGAAAGGAAATTGCTTTAGATGGATGATTTGTGCCAGGTCTCAATTTATAAAGGTGCCTGAGTGATGACATGGAGAGGTGAATGACAATGCAAGACATTTTATTACTTACAAGTTCCCAAGAGAAAAAAGTACTCCGTGCCACATAGGATCAGATGGAGAAAGACAAGGTTTGGTCAGGAGGCAGAAGCAGGAGTGAGGGGAAAGAAAGCATAGGCCACAGAATTTATTAGGGTTTCTGCAGGAAAAACGTGGTAGAAAAGGGTCAGTAACTTAAGATTGGCGAGTTTGAATAATTCTGGTGAGCTTTGGGGCACAGGGGCTGTCCTCATCTTCCACTGTGTTCACTCTTCATCGCTCTAGCCACACTAGTAGCATCCTTGAAGCTGCTGGAACACAATAAGCTGGGCATTTGCACTTACTCTTTCTTCGCTTGGAATGCCCCCAGATACTCATGTAGCCGATTTCTCACCCCCGCCCCTCAGCTTTCTAATCAAATGTCACCTTATCAGAGAGGCTTTCTAACCACCACATATAAAATAGCAAACCACATTCCTTACACACACTTAATTCTTTATCTTTTACATTGCTTCATTTTATTCATAGCATTTATAACTACCTGGTATATTATGTACTTATTTTTGTGTATCCTCCACCCCCACCTAGTAGAATATAAGTTCTATGAGAGCAAGAACTTAGACAATCTCAAAACCTGGAAAAGGGCCTGGCATATGATTGGTGGCACATAATTGGTGCCCAATATCTTTCTGCTGAATAAATAACCTCAATAAAAGTATATGTTTCCTCTTATTACCAATTATGTTTTTTTTCCCTCTTTCTCTCATTCTATGCCCAGAATTTCCAATGAATAAGAGAAACTGGCAATGAAAGACACATAAACTTATTCTGCAAGAAAATCACCCTTGCCCAACATCTCTTCTCCTGTTAATCATTCTCTGGGTAAATGGCAGCACCATTAAGTAACCTGGAGTCACCTATTATCTCCCTCTTCACCTGATTCCCCATTCTCAGGGGATCAACAAGTTCTGTAGTGTCAACCTCCAGAACAATATTACTATTCACTTCTCCAGACTAACCCACTATTTTCTTTCACTTAGTCTCACCCTGTCCGTTCTTTTCTTGACCTGCCTTCATTCCCCACCCAATATGCACATAGTAACCATAAAAGGCTTTTAAAACTATCTAAGACCATATAACTAAAAGCCTTTCAATGTTTATCCAAATTTCCTAATATAGGTCCCCAAATTCTGGCCTGCCCACCTTTTAAACTTAGTTTTTGTCACTCTAACTTGCTCATTTTCCTCCAGCCCTACTAGCTTTTGTACAACTTTTTGAGGAGTCTGAGTTCATTCAAACCTAAAACTTTACTACTTCCTTCTTTCTGATCCTCTTTGTATGGTTGGTACCTAAAGACTCTTCTTTCAATCTCAGCCCAAATGTCATCTTCTTAGAGAAGCATCCCACAGACCAGTTTGTCTAACATAGGCCTCATGTTAATTTCTCTTATACCACCTTGTTACTTCAAGTACTTCACAATTAGTAATTATTTTATTTAGTAGCCCATGGGGTAATCCTTTACACTGGGCCCTGAGATATACTGAGTAATGGTGACATCTTAGAAAAATATATCATGCAGAACTTGCACCCTTTCTCTCCTAGAACCCTATCTTACTGCTACATGTAACAATGAGTGTTACTTTACTCCCTTCCTTTAATCTTCCCCCAATCCTATGATCAAATCTTGCTCTTGTGAAAGTAGTAAGTGTAAATGATGTATGTGTTAGCATGAGTGGATGAACTCCATTTGACATCTACTGTTTGTCTAGAGTCCTGGGTTGAGAATTCTGAGGTATACCACATACTGGGTGGGACATTCTACTTTGACCAATTTACAGTGTCAGTCACTGGTAAGGGAAGGAGAAGAAATGGGATAGATGGCCATATATTTCTCATACCTGGCAGAGTGAAAGTATTTGACTTTATTGTTACTTGTCCCAAGATTATTTACAATTTCAATCTTATTTCTAATCTGACATACAAGATTTTGTCTTCTGAAAAAGAATTTCAAATGTCAATAACAAACAAGAAGTCTATTTAATGGACTCAGCAGCTTCTCCAATCATATTAATAAGGAAACAGAATCTACAAGCATCCTTAAATGCTTTTGAACACACATCTTACTTAATTCTCATACAAGCCTTAAAGAATGTATTATCACTTTTTCAAGTAAGAAAATAAAGCTTTCTAAATTTGATCCTTTTCCCATACAGTTAGTAAGTGACAGAGCTGGAATTTCATCTCAACTCTTGAGGAGCCCAGGATTTTTCACTGCATCAGAAAATAAGTACCTCCTCTGTCTTTACTTAAAGCAGTGGGGTTGAGGCGATGGAGAGGAATGGGAAAGAATGACTAGATAGACACTGCCGGAGCCTGTCGGCAACACTCAGGTCCTGAAAGACACAACAGTTTGCGGCGAAGAAGAAAAGAGAGACAGAAAGTATGGGGTCGAGAGGTTCAGTTCTAAGGAACTGACCTCGTCTTTATTTTACAGAGGCTTTTTATACATTTATCATTTCCAAGATACAGTAAAGTTTTCAAACAAACAAATCATCTCCTGAGAACAATCTCTTGGGAACAGTCTCCTGGGAAGAGTATATTTATTAAACTTTTACTTATGTGCATAGAATCTGTTACTTGGCGTCATAAGTCTTCAACTGCATCCAAGGGCTATGTTCACAGGGAAACTTCCTGGGAACTGTGGGCACAGAGAGCTTTTATCTGTAAACAGATACCAGAGTGCAATGGCAGCTCCCTCGCCAGCCCAGAACCTTATCCGGTTCCTTCTCCAGGGCGGCTCCCCACAAGACACAGAAGAGATCTCTGCCCAAGAGTTGCTACCTACTTGGGAAAAAGCAGGAGGTGCACTCACATTGCAAGGCTCATGAAACTTTAAATTCATATACGAACAAAAGAAGATGAGCCTAATTGGAACTATATTCACAATTATTGTTTAATATGGTGAAAAATTTGTAATTAGATCTGGAAGTGATTACTCAAAAAAGGCTTCCTGGAGAGAATAATTTCATATTAGGTTTTGAAAGGGTATGAATTCTGAGAATGGGAACATGAGACTCTCATTCAGCTTGACCATGAATGCAAATATGTTTAGATGTGAGAAACTGTAAAGAAATTGATTTCTTTGAAAATTTCTATTATGATCTGTTATGGCTGAAACTCTAGGGAGGCTGCAAAAGTTATTTTAAAAAATTGTTATTAAATTGAAACTATTTAGTAGATGAATTATAAAAGCCAGCTTTCAGAAAATTTTACTGAAAAAGAAAAGGCACCATGGAGTTATCACAGAGGAATTATAAATAACATAGCCATGGCCTCTTTTCATTTTGTCTTTTTGGCTTTACCCCAGTGGAAAGAAAAAGCAGATTGGGGAACTGAGAGTATGAAAGTATAAACATGGCTGTTATTTATGACCAGTCTGTGTCAAGACACTTTTCTTTTCAGTCTCACAGGTGTGTCTCTAATTACTATATGGGGCAGTGAGAGGTAGTTGGGGAAGTAATGCAGCAGAATATCTTTCATTTTTAAAATCTAGATTATAATCACTGGGGAGATTATCATCATCAATCAATGGTTCACCACAGAGTACAAAGAGTTCTCAGATTGAACTAGGAGAGATGACCTCTGATCTGTCCTCAATACCACCAAAACTGGAGTGCTCCTTTTCCCAAACTGAATAACACCAAACTTCAGCAATGTTAAACCAGCTCTTAATTAGAGCATTCAGAATAATCTTTAAGCCAAATAGACTTTGGGGCTATAGTGGATAGCTGTTCTTTAAGGTTGCCTTCTGAGAAATGCCTTTTCCTTACATTATGTAATTGTTGTAGGTACATGTCTCCAACTAAACAATTGGAATCTTATTGGATGTAGGGCATATGACCTCACCAGGGTCTTCAGAAACTGATAAAGACTGAATAATATGCTAAGGTGAGGTTCTCTCTTTTCTTTTTACCTTTTAGAATGATATAAGCCAGAGACAATTGGTGATCGTCTTGCTGTTACACAGAGAAAAACTGAACTAACTGCCTATAAAACAAAAAGGTAGTAAAAAGCATAGTACTTATGTTGTAATTTGAATCCCTGAATATCATTGGGCATGAAGTCAGGTCACTTCTTTGACTTCTTAGTTGTAGAAGTATAATACTGCGATTTATAATAAGATATACAGTCATGTACTGCATAACAACGTTTTGGTCAATGACAGACTGCATATACAACAATGGTCCCATAAGTTTACAGTGGAGGTGAAAAATTTTATCAGGTAGTGATGTCATAGCTGTGGTAAAGTTCTAGTGCAAGATGTCACTCATGTGTTTGTGATGATGCTAGTGTAAACAACCTACTATACTGCCAGTTGAAAAAAAGTATAGCACATACAATTGATTTATGGATTCAAGTTGGTGTCAAAGGCAAATGGTGCACACACCTCCCCTAAAGACCACATCAAAATTATAACAAAACTACAGAGCAACCAGCACATGGAGTCACCAGAGGTCTGGCTGAACAGAAGCCCACAACTATGTCACCTCAAAATGGTTGGAAGAGCAGAGACATGAAATGGCCAGGTTTCATAACCAATTGGCAATTGAGAATCAGGAGGGCTCTATTAGCTGCAGAGCCACCTCCCCAACCTGAGGAGTGAGGAGTTCTGGCCATACACTGGGCTCCCAAGCCCAGGGTTCCAGTGCCAGGAAAAGAAGTCCCCACTATCTCTGGCTGTGAAAACCAGCCAAGGTCATGGCTGAGCAACAGAGGACTGCAGGACTGCAGGAAGTGAAGACCTTCCTCTTAAAATACCCACACTTGGCCTTACGCTCTGATGAACTTGCTCTCTCTGAGCTCCAGAGCTGGGGTACTTGCTCAACAGTTGCCAGTGACGTGGGGGGGGGGCACTGAGCTGTCAGGCTTCAGGGAAAGGGCTGGAGGGGCAGCTGGCTCCTAGACAGAAAGAAGGCAGAAGCCATTGTTACTTTGTTAAGCCTTCCCTCTCCCAGCCTGCAGACATGTGCACTATCTGAATAACATAGGTTGGTCCCCCAAGGGGATTTCCTGAGATTCTGCCTCTCCCAACTTGTAGGCCCACCTAAGCTGCTTCTAGTGATTTATTCCATGAAAAGAGGATGTCTTGGCTCCTGCTGTGAACTTTTAGAAAATCTCTGGAAGACTCACAAAATCCAAAGCAGCACCATCTGGCCTCAGCATGCCCTGTACTTCTTGCTGAGCAGCCGCAGATTCTGCACTAGCAGCTGCTGGCCTTGGTTTCTGACTTGGTGCTTCAAGGTACCTGTAAGCCCAGCACAGGTGGCAGCCAGATATGGATTGCTGGGTGACTCTTCTCAGATGGTCCTGGAACTGCACATGCTATGGCTGAACCTGGCTTGTAGCTGGACCCCTCTCAGGTCTGTGCCAAGAAGCCTCACAGCATACCTACTTAAGAGACTTATGAGCCCTACATAATACATAGAAGCAGCCACAATGGAGAGACAAAAAAGCACATCCCACTTGAAAAAAAAAAAACAGGACAAAGCTTCAGAAAAAGAATTCGTCAAAATGGAGACAAGCAATATACCAGATGCAGAGTTCAAAATATTGGTTATAAGGATGCTCAAGAAACTTAGGGGAAAAGTAGATGAACTCAGTGAGAACATTAACAGAGATAGAAAACATGAAAATGGAGATGGAAAACATAATAGTCAGAAATGAAGAATACATATCTGAGATGAAGAGTACAGTAGAGAGAACAGAGTGAATGAAATGAAGGATCAAATCAGCTACATAGAGAATGGAGTAGCAGATGACACCCAATCAGAGCAGCAACAAGAAAAAAAAATCCAAAAAAATGATGATAGTTTAAGAAGCCTCTGGGACAGCATCAAGCATAACACCATTTGCATCATAGGGGTATCAGAGGGAGGAGAGAGAGAACAAAGGATTGAAAACCTATTTGAAGCAACAATGATGGAAAACGTCCCTAAGAAGAGAAGCAAGAGAAAAGCAATTATTTACATACAAGGGGATGCCCATAAGACTGTTAGTCAATTTCTCAACAGAAACTTTGCAGGCCAGAAGGGCTTGGCACAAATACTCAAAGTGATGAAAACCCAGGGCCTACATCCTTCACCCAGCAAAGTTACTTTACCCAACAAAGTTATCATTTAAAATTGAAAAACAGATAAAGAGCTTTCAAGACAAGGAAAAGCTAATGAAGTTCACCACCAACAAGCCAGTATTTCAGAAAATGTTGGAGGGATTTCTTTAAGTGGAAGAAAAAAAATGTATCAAAAGTTTAAATTAAAAAATGGCAATAACTATATATCAATGAGTGCTTTAAATAAAAAAGAATTAAATGCTCCAATCAAAAGAAATGGTGGTTGAATAGACAAGAAAACAAGCCCCTTACAAGGGACTCACTTTAGATTAAAAGATACACACAGACTAAAGGTAATGGGATGGAAAAAGACATTTCATGAGAGACCTTGAGGGTATTGTGTTAAGTGGATTAAATCAGATAGAGTGGGGGGAAATGCCATATGATTGTACGTATATGTGGAATCTAAAGAACAAAATAAAGAAACGAAAATAAACTCATAAATACAGAGAACATTTTAGGGTTACTGCATAGGAGGAGGGTTGAGGGGGTCAGTGAAAAGGGGGAAGGGGATTAAGTCATGGAGATAGAAAATATAGCCAATAATATTGTAGCAACTATGTATGGTGTCAGAAGAGCACTAGATTTATTGGAGTGATTACTTCGTGAGTTATGTAGGTATCTAATCATTATTTTGTACAGCTGAAACTGATATAGTATTATTATATGCCAACTATAACTGAAAAATAAAAAAATTATTAATTTAAAAAAAGTATAGCACATACAATTATGTATATAATACTTGATAATGACAATAAATGGCTATGATACTGGTTTATGTGTTTATTATACTATACTTCTTGTCATTATTTTAGAGTGTATTCTTTCTACTTATTAAAAAATTTTTTTCTGTAAAACAGTGTGTTCTGTTACAATTGAAGCAGCCTCATTCTTCTCGTCTTCACCCTATCTTTTGACTGCATCACTTTTTCTCGTGCTTAATTTAATCTCATGTTGTTTTGTACAATAACATGCTGTATGGCTTGTAGTCTAGAAGCAAGAAGCCTAGGTGTGTAGCAGGCTATACCACAAATCATCTAGGTTTGTATAAGTATACTCTATTATATTCACAGGACAAACTCACCTAAGGATGCATGTCTTAGAACAAACATATCCCATCATTAAATGGCACATAACTATACTTGGTCTTCATCCCCATTTCTGGCACAGAGCTAAGAACCTTGGATTTCCTAAATGACAAGATAGATAAAGCTATATTTTGTTATATTTAACAAGCTCATTTTAACCACACCTAAGTTTGTATTATGCGGTGATTTAGAAAAACTCCTAAGGATAATGGCTGGTTCCAGGGGAACCAACTACGTGATTAGATGGTTGGAACTTTTAGTCTCAACCTCCTGACTTCCAAGGAGAGGAGAGGGGCTGGAGATTAAATGAATCGCCAACAGCTTATGATTTAATCAACCATGGCTATGTAATAAAGCCTCCATAAAAACCCAAAATGATGGGGCTTGGAGAGCTTCTGGGCTGGGAAATAAGAATTCATCAATGTTCAGGAGGGTAGTGCATCTCAAACTTCACAGGAACAGAAGCCCCTGTGCTCAGGATCTTTCCAGATCTCAACCTATGTATATTTTCATCTGGCTATTTTTTTGTATCTTCAATGTCCTTTGTAATAAACTGGTAATCTAGCACATAAACTGTTTTTCTGAGTTTTGTGAGGTGCTCTAACGAATTCAATGAACCTGAGGAAGTGGTTATGGGAACTTCTGATTAATAGCCAGGTGGTCAGAAACACAAGTAACAGCCTGGATTTACAACTGGCATCTGAAGGGGTGGAGGTTGGGGCAGTCTTGTGAGACTGAGCCTTTAACTTGTGGGATCTGATGTTATCTTCAGGTAGTTAGAACTGAATTGAATTGTGGGACACCCAGCTGGTATTATAGAACTGCTTGGTATAAGAAAAGTGCTTTTCCCCCTACATTTGGTGACCAGAAATGTAGTAGTAGTGGGGAGTAAAGGAGGAAAACAGAGAGCTTTTTCTTTACGAAAAGACACTAAATTCCCTAACACTTAAGCTAGTTTTAGTTTCTACAATTTATAATTTACATCCAAAAGATTCTTGACTAATACAAGGGGAGAGGGACAGTGGAAGATCAAACATTGTGCCTATTTTAATTTGCTCCTTTGCACTATTTTCTTAGTTTTAGCTACTATAACAGAATGCCATAGCCTGGGTGACTTATAAACAACTCATTATTTCTCACATGTCTGGAAGTCCAAGATCAAGGTGCCAGCAGATTCAGTGTCAGGTGAGAGCCCATTCCTGGCTTTTAGATGGCCAGCTTCTTGCTGTGTACTTACATGGCAGAGAAGCAGAAGAGCTCTCTAAGGCCTCTTTTATAAGGACACTAACCTCATCATGAGGGCTCTTTCCTCTAAATGCCATCACACTGGGAATTAGAATTCAACATATGAATTGAGGGGAGTAGGGAGGAGAGTGAAACACTCCAGTATATAGCAACTATTTACAATTTTTTGGACCTTATTTTCTTAGGTTTTTAGAGGGTGTCTTTCATGGACATTCCCTTGATTCTACCTTTCTTCTCTCTCATTTTCATTAGTCTTGTCCCTTTAATTCCTTTCTTTTACTTTCTCTAGGTATTCACCATTTTCCTTAGAGAAGTCGTCAAATTTTAGTCCCCCTAAACTTTTCTGGTATATAGTAAATTTCACATTCTCAGTTTTCACAGGCCATCAGTAGCTTTACTCATACACTCAGTACTGCTGCTCGCAGCAAGGAGGGGAAAGTTCTGGAGTTAGGGTTAACTATCTCCCCCAGGAATTGAGGCACTTTGGCATCAGTACTGAGTATAAGTGGAGAGAGCAAAGGAGCTATATTCCACACTGGGCTATGGGTGCCTTACTCTGGGAGTATCTGTAATCAAGCACAGCTCATGGAAAGAATTCTTACTCCCCTGTTATCATAAATTTGACACTTTGAGAACAATAATGCTGGCTTCATTTTATTAAGAAAGCATTTGAACCCTTACTATCCTGAGTTATAACTCAATTTAATGACCAAAAATCTCAAACAAACAATAAATAGCTTTGGGGCCCAGACCACTTCTTCCTAATATGTTCTATTGCTGGGGTGTGGTTAAGATGAGAGGTTAGATTGGAAAGAAAAGTTTCAGTTGCTCTACTACTGTGGTAAAAAGATATCTAAGGTCTTATTTAGGAGGGTGAGGAATAAAATGTTCAAGAAAACTTACCTAGAGGTGTCTCCATAGAGTAGTGGTTAGCAAGTCTGCTTTACACGCAGAAGGTCCTGGGTTTGTGCTTTAGATGAAGTCATGGACCATACCCCGGGTGTGCCAGGCCCCCAAGTGTGCCAAGGGTGTGAGAGGAGACACCCCACCTTCAGAGATCCAGTTCTTAAGGGGAAACAGCAACATCTATAGGTCAGGGGTGGAAGTTGCCGGGGGTAATTAAAGAGGGGGGAAAATTTTTTAAATAAATTTTTTTAAAGAAGAAAACATACTTAAAATCGCTTTTGACCCCAAGCTGACCCAATGCTTAAAAAAAAAAAAATCAGAACCTAAAACAATAATATATGTGCTCAGGAAGGTTCTCACTCCAAGAAAAATTTCAGGATAAAGTTAGAAGTTTCTTTTTAATGTAAGCCAAGAGTGTGAAGAGAAATTTTCCACTCAAACAGCTAACCTTATAATCAGCTCTTCATTCTGCTTCTGTAGACATGCTTGCTGCTGAGGCCGATGGGCAAAGTGATCTCCAAATCAGCTAAAGCCTCACCCTCCCTTTTGATTGTTCTGTCTAGAAAACAGATGTATTGCCTTTGCTTGTTAAGCCTAAAAGTAAGGTTACCCCTGAGATCAGGGCTCAGATCTTCAGAGCGCTAGCTCTTCTGGGACCACCAGCATAATAAACCTGAGTTCTTCAACTCTCTGAGTGAAGCTTAGTTTCTCACTGGTCTTATTTCTGCAACAAGAGAAATCCAAAAGTAGTTTGAGAAAAAAAAAAAACAGAATAAGTGACAGGCAGAGAGAGAAGAACCAAATTATACCTAAGCATTTGGTCTTCATCCCAATTTCTGACACAGAGCTCCTAAAATCCTCATCCCTTCAGGCCTAGGGGAAGTAAGGATACCATTACTAATGGTAATAATAATAATGATAACTAAAATTTTTTGATTACTCATATTTTATGTACATTATCTCTTTTAACCTTTACAATAACCATAAAAAGTGGGTATAATCATTATGACTATTTTAGAGATAAAAAAAAAAAACAAAAAAACAAGACCTAGAGAGGTTAAGTGAATTTCCAAAGACCACACAGTAATAGATAGTAGATTTGAATCTCTATCTAACTTTAAAGCTTGTGCTCTGAAGTGCTGTACTATAGCCCATTAATATTCAGTTACTGTTAATATCTTACTGTTTTAATACAGTTTTAGGTTTTTATTCTCACACAGTTGAGCAAAAAAAGCAAGCTAACACCTATACATATTTAATGAGATTATTATCTGGTACAGCCATCCATCTGAAGGCAGCTTATTCAAATTGGAGGCATAATACACAGGATAAAATGGAGAGCTTTTGAAAGTTCTCTTTGCAACCAATCCAAACTAATAAAGTCAGAAAATGAAATCATAGGCAATATATAAACTTGCTATCAGTTTGACAGATGTTAGTTAAATATAAGATAATTGAATATCAGAAATGTTCTGAGATGGTATATGCACTCTAATATTTTATGGAGAGTTTAATAAAGCTACATTTACAACATGTGAAAAATCAGCAAGTAATAGTGCAGTATCCCAGGCTAATCATAGGGGGAAATTCTTACCTCCCCTAGGCCTAAAGGGACAAAGTGAAGAAGAAAGCTGTATGGAAGAGGGTTGCCCCATGTGAGCTGGGGATCTTTAGTACCGGGACATGGCTAACCCACATAGCTATCTGGAAAGTAGAAAATTGAGGGAAAAACTCCCCTGGCTTACTTTCTTTGCTACATCATGTTCTCCTGCCAATGCTTCCAATTGGCCAAAGACAACAAAGTCAGAGGGTCAAGGGTTCTGTTGATGTGGTTCGTTCTACCAGGCTCCAGGAGCTCAGAAGTGGGTGAAAAGGGATGGAGACTATCTTAAAAGCAAATACATGATAGCCAGGAAATTGACAATGGCCCAAGCAGTGTACGTGCTTTGCTAAAACTGAATTTCTGTGCCTGCCAAATTAAAAACCAGCCCTTGGATCTGGGGAGTTCCCAAATGTGAATTTCCATGTAGTCCAAGTAATTGGTTGGTCTGACTATTATAATTCTCTCAATCTCTCTGTCCACCATTTAAATTCAAAAAGGCCTCTGTCCCAAATTAGATCAGCCTACAGCTTTGGTACTTTTATATAACCACCTGGCACAATAAAAGTGCAGAGTGCTGAAAGTCCTTCAGATTTCAAAAGCCAGCGTAGTAATCACACTACCTCTGGGGTAGCCCTGTTTGTTCTTCCTCAGGAAATTTCACAATTTCATCTTCTCAATAGATGTCTGCCCTGAGGTAAGCCTGGAAAGGTTACAAACTTAAGCAAAGGCCAGAAAACCTGGCTCCTGTTTCTAGGCTTATGCAAAGCATGCTGTTGTTGCATAGGCAACAAGACAAGATGCTGGAGCTGATGTATTTATTCAAACTAACATGTGAAAATGTCAACATGTTGGCCTAGTTTAGTTCCCTTTCTTTACCCATCCTTAGAAACCACTTGAGGGAAGTGTTACACACAATTGGTTTGTCTTTTCTCCATTTACTTCATCTAATGTGCCTTACCCTGACCAGGATGCCCCAGTACAATGCCTTGCTCAGTTTGCCCTCCTGGATAATACTCCATGCATTGGTTCTTTCTCTCTGCTCTGGTCTCTATAAAAATGTACTTGTCTTGAGTCTTGAGTCTCATTTCTCACACTGGTTGAAGAAAATGGAAAGAGATTAAAAGAAAAAACTGACCAAGTAACTGCTGCTAAGTTAGTGATATAGTTCTCAACGTGTGTTCACTACTTACTAGGTTTTGGGTCATACTTTTAAAACCTCCCACTTACCCACTCAATGGTCTGAGTCATCTTGGGTTGCAACTCTGAAGAGTGGGGTCAGGCTTTTGAGCAAGGAGGACCTATTTTCTGAGTTTTCACAGAACTGTTTCTGAAAACAAGTATTTCCCCTTAATACAGTCACATGCACTAAAGAGAAGGAAGAGGAAAAAATGGAGAAATGAGTCTCTAGTAGGTGCTAAGTATATTTGATATGGTTTTCATTAATTTTTGACAAAGTTACCAAAGAGAGAAGATCAGTGTAAAAGTTCAGCATAACATTGCCACACTTTTCCATTTTTAGTTCCCATGTCTACTAGATTAGTTTCTTATATTGACTTTGGCTTGGTCATAGCTTCCTGTCAAAACATACTCTATGGTCTACTGTGCTTATACCTTAGTGAGAATAAACCCATATCCCATTGCCTTTGATGAACATCTGCTTCTTGACTCATCATGTCCCCTCATCAGTACTTTTGTATGGCTCTAGAGTACACTGCTATAGCAACCTGGAAAAACTCAGACAGATAGCAGATGCACCAGTATATTTAGAATTCCATACAGCAGTTTGTGCATCCTTCTGCTTCCACTGAAATATTAGTGTAAATAAGACTTAAGGTCACCTGATAATGATAAAACAACAATAGAGGAGACTCAGATTACCTACAAAGAAGAGTGGCCTGGCTGAAAACATTAGAGACACTGGAACGGGTTACTGAGGAATGCTATAGGCTCCTCTTCTGAGATAACCTAAAACTGGTCAGTTTGGGCTAGTTGGGGTATCTGGAACCAAGAGACTGAACAAAATGATTTTGGCAATTTCTTATCAATCAGCTGACAGTGTAGTAATGTAATTTCCATAAAAAAGTGTTGCCCAGGTCATATTCTTTCATTCAGTTCACCTCATGTAGAACCTGATGAAGATGTTACTGCTGACAGCTTGACTGTTTCATTGTTCAAGTCTGAAATCACACATTTAAAGAGCTAGAATCTTTGAAGTGGAAGGAACCTAGGCATCATTTGGCCCAGGGTAAATCCTATGCTACAGATAATAGTAGGGTGGAAAGAGAACTCAGACTGTGAGGAGTAGGGTTTATTGTGAAGTTCTACTGATGCTGTGAACTTCTGCATAGAATCTTCAAGGAGGGAGAGAAGTTGATGAGAAGTGGCGTGGGGAGAGTGTTTAACAAAGGAAATGTGCAAACAACCAATGTTTTGAGATACAGGAACATAGAACTGCTAAGGGCTTGGGTGTCACAAAGGAAGTAGAGATAAGGCCAGATAGGCAAAGAGTTTCAGAAAAGAAAAAGAAAATAAAACATTTAACATGCTTTAAAGTTTATGATATCATTAATTTCCTTATCATTTTTAATTCTTATCTAATTCCCTTATCTATTATCTAACATAAATTTTCTTATCTATTTTCTAATATAGAAGGTGAAGGCAGATATTATCTTTTCTGAAATATATGATTAGATCATGTACATCAAGTTCTTAAAATCTGAGTTTTTTTCTTATGGCTTAAACTGAACCCTCCACAATATCTCTGACAAGCATTTAGTCTAGCTTGAATACTTCCAATGCCAAGGAGCATAATATGAAAGAAGCAACTCATTTCATCCTTTCATTTATTCAAATTATTTTTAACTGAGGCATGATTACATATAGTAAAATGCACAGCCTTTAAGTACATAGTTTGATGAGTTTTGACAAATATATCTGTGTATCTAATGGCTTAATTAAAACATAGAAAATTGTCAAGACAGAAAATTTCCACATACTCCTTTTCAATTAATCACCCCCCCTCATCCTTCCACAGGCAACCACAATTCTAATTTCTATTCCCAAAGATTAATTTTGCCTTTTCCTGAATTTTACATAAGTAGAGTCATTCACTATGTGCACTCTTTGTGTTTGGCTTTTTTCAAGTAACAATATTTTTGAGTTGTCTATGTTTGTTTCTTTTTATTTGTGGGTACTATATATACCTCAATTTGTATACCCATTCTCCTATTGATAAACATCTGCATCATTTCCCAAGTCAGGATGTTAGAAATAAAGCCACAATGAACATTCTTATATGATTTAATTTTTTTTAGAATTCCTAGATCACAAGATAGGTAAATATTTATAAGAAAATGCCAATTTTCCAAATTGGCCAAACTATTTCATACTTTCAATCAGCAATGTTTAAAAGATCCAGTTGCATAACAGCCTTTCCAACATTATGCATTGCTAGAATTAAAAAATTTTAACCCATCTAGTTAACTCATCGTGGTTTTAATTTGCATTTCCCTGTTGACCAACAATGCTGGAGATCTTTTTATGTGCTTATTGGCCACACATACATTCTCTTTTGTGAAATGTTTGCCTAGGTCCTTTGCCCATTTTAAAATATTAATCATCTTTTTATCATTGAAATGTGGGATTTCTTTGTACAGTCTATTTATGAGTCCTTTGTCAGATATATATTTCTCCTAGACTGTGGCTTGCTTATTCATTTTATTAACAATATTTTTTGATAATCGGAAATTTTAATTTTAATGAAGTGTATTGAATCAATTGTTTCATCAGTTGTTATTTGTGTGTGTGCCTGTGTGTTCTGCCTAAGAAATCTTTGCCTACTTCTCCACAAAGATATTCTATTCTATATTTTCTTCTAGAAGGTTTGCAGCTTAGGATTTACATTTAGATTTATGATCCGTCTCAAATTAATTTTTGTATATGATATAAAGTAGAGGTTGAGGTTCATTGATTCCATTTTGTTAAAAAGAAATAACAGGCCCCAAATGGAGTCATTTGTGCAAGCCCCACATCAGCAATCAACTTAATACCTAACCTAATTGTGGTCTCAATCTATCTCAGGAATACAATCTTTAACCAGCCAACTAGGAATTACCTGGTCAGCACTGGTAAAGTAATCCTCCCAGTAGACCCCTCCTGTTTCCTTTAGGAAGGCAGCCTTGGCTGAAACAATGACTTCCTTGCTAATAATTTTCTTTCTGTTTTTAAATTTTTTCCTTTTCTACAGTTCAGCAAAGCTCCTTTCTATTTGCTAAATGGGATGCTGCACAATTCATAAATCATCAAATTAAGTCAATTTGATCTTTAAATTTACTAACTGGATTTTTGTTTTATAACAATATAAACAACCAATATTTAAGTGCCACTTAAAAAATTACTTTCTTTTTCTCATTTAAATTCATTGGTGTCTTTGTCAAAATCATTTGACTTTATAGGTGTGTTTCTATTTATAGATTTCTAGATTTTTTTCTCTGTTTAATTTATTTATGCCAATACCACACTGCCTTCATTACTATAGCTTTAAGAAAATCTTGAAATCATCTCATATAAAAGCTTCAGATTTGTTCTTTTTTCAGGATTGTTTTAAATATTCTATATCTTTTATATTTCTACATAAAATTTACATCAATACATTTCATTTTTGAATAGTTCAATTATTAAAAGTTTTTTATTAATTTGAACTTATCTTTCTTGGCTTTCCTGTAATGTCTTGGTCCCACTCTATAAAGGAATGTGAATACATCTACTTCCTCTTTCACGCAGTAGGTGGTATAGCAATAGGGAGAAAGCTTCCACTTTTCAGCCAGACAGCCAGAGTTTTGAAGCTTGATGCGGGTTGTATATCTTCTACAACTAACTCAATGTCTCTGATTTTCAGCATCTTTTTCAGTGAAATAAAAATAATTTCTGCCAATGCAGGTTTGCTTTGAGAATTTAAAAGAGGACATAAAGCATTAAGCTCAATTCAAGTCATGGTATATAATAGACACTTAAAAGAAAATTTAAAGGTAGTGTTTATTATTTAAATGCTAAAAGATGATGAATGGTTGAGCTGTTCCCCCTACCAAATCTCTCTATTTTAGGTTGCTGCCCAAACTAACACAGTGATATCTCGCTGTCTAGGCTGAAGTATTTTACATAAATTATAGGCATAAACATTCCCATAGAATCTATAGTTCTAAATAAAAAAAACACCCTTCGTGTTTTACTTTATAACACACTCTCCACTACAACACGACTTCACTTCTGACACAAGAATTGTAGACTTTCCATACATTAAGCAATTCTGTGATACAAGTTGCAATTTAACTCAACACTGAAGATCTCATCAGCCCCCACAGATTAAGCCTTTCAAATGTTAGTCACAAATCCAGGTTATGACCTGCGCTTGTGACCAACCAGGTATAGATTGAAGGTTCTCATGAACTCCATCTCAGGTTTGATTAATTTGCTACCCAAATTAACCAATTTAATTGGCTCACAGAACTCAGAAAATCATTTTACTTACTAGATTACTGGTTTATTTCAAAAAAGATATAACTCAGAAATAGGCCAGATGGAAGAAATATGTAGGGCAAGATATGGGGAAAGGGCAAAGAGCTTCAATTCCTTCTGTGAGTGTGCTTGCGTCTCCATGTGTTCACCAACTAGGAAGTTGCTAGAACTCCATCTTTTTGGGTAGGGGTCCCCAACCCCCAGGCCAAAGACTAATCCAGACCCATGGCCTGTTAAGAATCGGTCCACACAGGAAGAGGTGAGCAAGCTTCATCTATATTTGCAGCTGCTCTCCAGAGCTAGCATCACCACCTCAGCTTTACCTCAGATTACCGGGCATTAAACTCTCATAGGAGCACCAGTGGCCAGTGCCAAAAACGGTTGGGGACTGATCTTTTTGGGTTTTTGTACAGGCTTCATTACACTGGCATGATTGATGAAATCATTAGTCAGTGCCAATTGATTTAACCTCCAGCTCCTCTCCCTTCCCCAAGGTGGGAGAGGGAAGGGATTGAAAGTTCCAACTCTTCATTCTTGGTTGGTTCCCCTAGCTGCATCCTTAGGTTACTCAGGGTCTTTCCAAAAGTCGCCCTTCATTAGCATAAAGTCCAATTTGGTTGAAAGGGGCTCGTTATGAGACATCTTCATTTCTCCTGTCATTAAGATATTCCAAAGATTTAAGAAATTCTGTGCCAGAAATAAGATGAGGACCAAGTATATAGTACATTTCTTATTATAAATCACAATAGTTTACAAAGCTTTTCTATTTTGTTAATTCTGGAAGCTTTTTCTTATTTCCTTATTCAGTTGCTATAGTGTCAATAATTGGCTTTTAAATACTTTAATACAAACAGTATCAGGTACATGTGTATAAAGTAATCATGTAGGGGGCATACTGATAACATTTGGAGGGTCCTAGTCAGGAATCCATGCTCTGTGATCAGCATTTAGAGCACCTTGGTCAAGAATCCACGCTGCAGAGATGGCTGACTCCACCAAGAATTTGCAATATCATTAACTAAATCTGAATCAGATGATGCATGAATTAGCATAAGGGATATTAGAAATAATTTTTCATTGGTGATATCAGTGCTGCTTAAGAAATTAGGTTGGCTGGCACTGGCTTGTATGGATAAGTTGTAAGAATCCAGCAAAAGGAAGGCTAACTCTCCTCCAGAACTATGCTAGGGGTGGCCTTCATCTAGTCTTTTGTCCCTCTGCTTAATGAAGAACTCTGTTCCCTGATCTGCCCAGGAGTTTGGTGTATACCTGGCTTCACAATACTGCTGCATCTTTCTGGAGTCCATGTTTTCCTGAAAGAGTCTAGGGATAAGAGAAAAGCTTAAGAGCAGGGCCCATCCTGAGCCTCTGGGAACAGGCTGTGGGAGTGTCTCTGTCAGTTTGCTAAAAAAATGTTTATGTGTGGCAGAACCAGATCTGAAACATGCTTTTATAGCAACATGTCACCTGGTTGTAAGGTCTAAAGGACACATGAAAACCTGAATAAAAACCTGACAGTTGCTGAATGGCCAAATTGATTTAGTAATAATATTTCTAATCTGAACTTTCCACAATAATGATAGGTATCATATAACAAACAAGGTTTACGTGAAAGGGTTTGATCTAAATCCCTGATATACATGGTCTCATTTAATCTTTTAAACCTGCAGATGTAGGCAATTCATTTACAGATGAAAATTAAGTTCTGAGAAAGTGCTCGAGATGTTCAGCTAGTTGGTGGCAAATCTGGGATATAAACCTAGGTGAGTTGGCGACTGAGTGTCCAAACTGATTCCTTTGGTCTCTCCATGTTGCTCCCTGATGCAGGTTATGCCCATATCAACTTCTTGTTCCATTTATGTGATTAAATGTTCTTGGCAAGATTAAATCATGAGGTGGAAGAGGGAGAGAGGGTCACATCTGACTTTAGTGGGCAAGTAAAACAAGGACACGGTGGGTGCTCCCCTGCTGGGAGGCAAATAAGGCAGATGGGGCCCGAATGAACCACACACCATGCTTGGCAGACTGTACTATTCCATGGCGTCATTATCACAGAATAGCAGCCTTTTAGAATCAAGAATAGTCTTAATTTGCACTTCTTTGGGTTTTTCATTTACATAAGTGTTAGAATGCAAAGAAAGTTCATACACAAAATCTACTGTCAATTTAGCATTGAAGCTCTTGTTTAAATAACCACTGAAAAGGAGAGGTTTTCTCTTAGTTCTCAGCTTAAGTGGTTGAACAGTTTTCTAACTCTGGCATTGTGTCAAACCCCAAATAGAATGTATTTGCTTCTGAGTAGATCTGTTGGTATGATCCAAACCCCAATCACTGTTTCAATAATTTAATTGGTGTGAAGGACTTAATGTAATTTGTTTAAGGGCTCTGAGAAAATTTATTCCTTTATCCATGGCCTCAGTAAAAGCACTTGCAGTTTTGAGTCTGGTGGGAATGATCATTTGAACAGGTATTAATTCGGCCAATGACATCACGTAAATTCTGAATGTGATGAATTTAGAAATGGCAAACAGTGAAAAAATGATCTACAGTGCCCTGTGAAAGATACCATGCATGATAAACAGGAGCCTCCAGGTGCTGTAGAAGGAAGTGGACAAAAGTGGCGATGTGGAGCATGTGCAGTGGTCCTGGTAAAATGGCTGATGGAAGTTCAGGCTGCACTAGCTGCACAGCATTTAGAAATCACCCTGTACTGACAAGAATTAGATGAGGTGCTCCATTCAGGGTTCTGACCTCCCTACACCGTGCCCTTTCGCTTCCTGCCTCCCGTAACGTGTACCACCCCATGTGTTTGCACTTACACTATATATACCCTGCCACCACACTTTTACCTTGAAGCTTGTCTTCATTTTCCTCAGACACATAAAATAACTTCCTGCTCCTCCTGGACATGAAAATTTCAGCTTTCTCCTTCCTTCTTCCACCATCCACCACACCCATACTTGCATACACTTAAAACCACTGCTCAAAAAGTCTTGTTCTGCAGAAAGTTATCCCCCAGTTCGCATTCACCAAACTGATTGATCATCCTCCCTCACCCTGCCCCCAAGAACAGAGCCCTTTCTGTTAAAAGGTAAATTAGGGCATGTTACAAATTTTAAGAGTTTTTTTTTTTTTTTTAAGCAAAAATTAACTAGAATCGGATAGCACCCAACTGGAAATGGTTAGGTGTGCTCCTCAGACAGGAGCCAAGGAAAAGACTTCTATAGAGAAGCTGTGAAAAGGAAGGAAATTATTCGGTTGGTTATCGTTTAAATCCTAGTTGGCTGTTTGTGATAGATTTTGCCTTAGGTTTTGATTTCTTAACCCTGAACCATTTACAGGCTTAGGTTTTGATTTGCTTAGGTAGGCCACCACTGTATTAGAGTTAATGGCCTCCTTATTTAATTAACACTGTATTCACACATTCCTGCTACTTTTGTTTATCTGTATTTGTTTTCTTCAAGTTCCTTGAAGGGAGTGGCTGAGTCCTATCCTAGTATTCTATTATCCTTATCCTTTGGCAGTTGGTAATGAGATAATGACTAGGTTATAGTAACAAACAGTATGTTGCAAGGAAAGGGCTCACTTCCTGGCAAGGCTGACTCACCTGGTGCTACAATAACTGGATGAGCACGGCTCTAGGCACTAGAGTGCCAAGAGGCATCCCCAAGCAGTTTGCACACAACTCTTAAGTGTTGCTTTATAGTTCAGCAAATGACCTGAAGTGTGCTTGGGGTCATCAAGGCTGAGAAAGCAGATGGTCAGGCTGGCTTTTTGGCTCATTTCTCTGATACATTGCAAAAGCACCTAGAATTTTTTTCTCCTTCCATTTTTCTGCACCAGGAAAAATGGAAATAAAAATGCTCCCCCACCCCCTAGTCATTGTTTATCCCATCAACTGAAAGGCAATTTCTTGATTCTGTCCAGATTCCCCCTAATCATCCCTAAACACTGCAAACTTGATTTATGTCTTTCTTGAAATAATCATGTTCTGCCTTCCATTATAGCAACTCTCTTGGTAGTAACTACCTCTTTTTCTAAATTACTATTGGGTCTTTGAATCTATCTTCCTGTCTTGTAGTTAATAGATTACAACCTGTTGAATTGAAATAAATAATTTTGGGGGAGGGGTAGAATTCCCCTCTCATCTCTGTTACTCACACCCTTTGGCAGTTGGTTCTGCAAGGAAGAACACTTTTGAATCACTGCTCCTGTCAAAAGTATCCATGTCAAAGGATGTTAGAAAGATAGCCATGGTCCCTGTCACTGCAAAGGCTTTGAGGGGAAACTATATAAGCCTTTTTGATATGTATTTATTCAGAAATTTAAAAAAATCAGCTTTAATTTCTTTTATTAACTTCAAACCAGGGAAGGAGAGTCCTAATCTATATTCATAGGGAAGGAGATAATTTCTGAGTGACCCACAGCAAACCATTGTCTTACTTCAGGACATTTTGTCCTTTAGTTTACATAACAATAAGAAATTTTTCTAGGATTTCCTTTCACTCACAAAGATCTGAATACTTTCTTGTCACAGAAGTTCAAGAAGTTGTTTCTGAGAGGTCAAAACAAGATGCCCAGAGTAAACAGTGGAACCAGTCTGTGCTCCCTCATGGATTTTGCACCCAAATCCCTCATTTGAAAATTTGAAACCAAATTCCTCATTAAATTTATCTTCTAGAAAATTACAGAAAGCAAGTTTGACTTATGAGCTCCGTAACATTACTCCCTAACTTAGCATCACATCTCCAGAGGCACCCAGGGCAGAGACAGCTTGTTTTGTGAGGTTTAAAATAGGGTAGAGCTGTGACACTTGGTCTTTCCTCCCAGGATCTCACTGCCTCTCTCCACCCACCCAGTACCTGAAACACCAGCTCCACTCCTCTCTTGCTAAGGGAGGGAGGTATCAGAAGTGGTAGAAAAAGTTAGAGAACCTCAGTTAGACTCTAACCCTTACAAACTGTGTGACTTTGGGCAAGTCACATAATCTTCCTTTCTGAGCTTTAATTCTCAATATCTGTAAAATAGAGGTGTCAGTCAGTAATGCCTGCTTTGGCCCATTGGAAGGCTTGCTGTGAGATGAAATCTGATTGATAATGTCCTTACAATGCTATGCAAATGTAAATCGCTGCTATCAAAAAGTAAGTTACTACTCTTTCCAGAACCTCTTGTTGCTTGTTTAAGAGAAAGATGAGGTTAAATAAACAATGTGACAAGAGAGTATCAAAGACTGCAGGGGACTTAGAGCCTCAAAACTGGGGATTATAAACTAGGCTAAATGCAGAGGGAGGCCTTTTGGAATATGAAGGATGGATAGTTGTCAGGCCAGGGGCTGGGGGGAGGCTGAGCAGATAAATCTCAGCATTTGGGAAGGCCACAGAAAGAGAGAGGACAGAGGACCAGCTAGGCTTTGGGGATTTGTTTCCCCTTCTCTTCATGACTGGTCTTGTTGTTATTTAAAACACGACCATCTGGATGAAAATGTGAGATCCCGTGACCTCTGGGTGGTTTTTCCCTAGCCCCAACTCTAGTCCTAGCTCAGGATGGCCTAGGATGGGCAGGACAGAGGAGGGCAGTTTGAAGTCTGACCATAGGCTCGACTTTTTAATACACAGTTATGAGTCTAGTATTAAATTTCTATGCAAGTTAAGTTTCCTCATGATGTTGGGCAGCCTCAAGAGCAAGGCTGTGCAGGTTGAGGTAGAGAGAGAGATGGGATACTGCCTTCTGTCTACATTCCCACCCCAATTTCATGTCACTTTGGAGGAAGTGGTGACTTGTTTACAACCTAAATCCAGTTTTGAAGCTAAGAGGAACACCCCACCCAATTGCACAATTCAGTTCTGACCATTGTCCTGGGCAGCCTTTCCTGTGACTGCTCCATTCTCATACGCAGATGGGGTGTCCTGAAGAGGGTGGGGAATGGTCAGGGCTGCAAGATCTCTTTCTATTTCACATATGAAGAAACCAATGCCCAGAGAGGTGAAATGAACAGGACAAAAATCAAACAGTAACTTGATTGCAAAGCCAGGATAAGAATACATGTCTCCAGTGACACCTGCATACAATACTACTATTTGGGGCCTTCACAATTTGCATAGTGAGTTTACTTTATATATGTTATCTCATCTGATACTCTTAGCAATCCGGTATGATAGGTAGGGACTTATTTTGCAGATGAAAAAACTGAAATTCACAGAGGTTATTTGGCCGAGTCCCCAAAGTTAGAGGGTGGACCTTCTGAGTCAAAATTCAGTATGCTTTCTACCAAACCATATGGTAGAGTCTTGGGGTTTATTGATTATCCACCTAAGAATGGCTTGGAATGTAGATAATGATTACAGAGGATTGCTTTCAAGAAGTCAGTTGACCACGTTTGAGCATTACTGCCAGTCCTTCGGCATCCAAACTGAAAATCAAAATCAGCAAGTGGCTGGCCCTGCCCTACTAATCCTTTCCTGCAAATTGCCATCTGAACCTGGAGCCATCAGTTCGTGTGGGCAAAGCAGCTCCCCATTTTCAAATCCACACTTCAGGAACTTGTGTCTCTGTTTTCTGTGGAGACTATGACACTTGCTTTTGTAGAGAAGGTTCTCATTAAATATATGTTGAAGGAAAAAAAACAAACAATAATTGAATCATTTACAGGGTTTCTGGCTCTAGACATGTTCCTCTCATTTTCTCTTCGACGTAACACAAGGATACAGATAGATGTCTTTGCTGCTGGTCTTGAGAGGTCACACTTCTGGTAAGGTGACAAGACAGCGTTGATCTAGATGGGGAGAAGGTTCTGGCAGTCGTTCAATGGCTTTCCCAGAGGATAAGCAATTTGCTTGGAGGGGAGAGTTCTGTGATTATGCTGAGATGGACAGAAAAACTGAAAAAGCCAGGGTGGGAGGAGATGGGGACTGCAGAATCTGAGGCCAGGTCATTAGCAGGTCTAGTATGGAGGCCACAGTGGATATGCCTTGGTTGCTTCCACAAACCTGCGAAAAATATTTCCTTTGGCTATGCCTCGGCAGTTCCAACAGCATAGGTTTTATTTCTGTGGTTCAGCAGGTGTGGATCTTAAAGCTGAATTTATAGTTCAAGTGTGTCCTCCCCACACCTTGGTGTTTGCAAGCTTGACACCCTTGGGTAGAGGACTTGCCCTGTGTTGGCTGTGGCCTGAAGGGACTGGTTTACATGCCCATTTTGTGGTTCTGTGCTTGGTCCCTTTGGAGGGGTCGTGAGCAAAGCACCGTGCTGGGGTCCTGTGACCACTTCAAGTACATGTTGGGGCCCAGAGGACCTGACACTCTGAGTTTCACAACGGGGGCGGGCCCACCTAGTGCACCCTCCGCGTTCTCCGAACTCATCTGCTTCGGTTCTCAGCTCTTTCTTGGAGCTGGGGGCGTGGCGGGGGAAGGTGGCGGTGGTCTCGTTTCGGGACAGGGTCCGCGCGGCCAGCAAGGAGGTTTAGGACGACGTCGACACGATTCAGGAGTCAACTCGGCCCAGAGGGGAGGAGGGCGCCGCGCGCAGCCCGGGACTGCGGCGGGAGCGCGAGCAGGTGTGCCCGCGGCGAGCGGGGCGGGGGGGGGCGCGCCGGCGCGGGCGCTCGCGGCCTCGACGTCCCCGCGGCCGGGCGGGGGCGGGGCCGGGGCCGGGCGGGGGCGGGGCGCGCCGGGGAGCGCGGCGGGCCGGGGCCGGGGGGGGGGGGCGGCGGCGGCGGCCCCGCGCTCTCCGGGCCTCGCGCTGCACGTCGTCTCCTGGCGGCGGCGCCTCCCGCAGCAGCGCCCGCCGGAACATGGCGACCCGCGGCAGCGGGAGCGAGTGGCGACTCCCGCTGCTGTGCGCCCTGGTCGCGCTGCTGCCGCCCGCGGCCCTGTGCGAGGTCCGGGCGCAGCCCTCGCCGCGGGACCGGGGCTTCCTCGTGGTGCGGGGCGCCGCGCGCGGGGACGCCCGCGGGGCGGCCGCGGCGCAGCTCCGGGGGAGACGCAGCGTTGCTCCGCAGCCCGAGCCCATCCAGGTGTACGCACAGGTGAGCGGTCTGCAGCCTGCCTTCCAGGCCTCTCCTCTCCCTGCACCGCCCCAGCCCCGCGTCCGTCCTTTGCAGTCACCTCCAGGGGCAGGCACCGGGCGGGGGGGGGGACCTCCCGGCTTGCATTTGTCCTCCTCCCTCCCACGGGGACAACAGTCAGCACTTGAATGGCGTTGTGTTTCCCCTTCTTCCTGTCGATGGTAGCAACGTTTTCCAGGTAGCTGGAGGGGTGCAGGGCATATTTCCCCAAGGTGTGCGCTGACCAGTGGAGTTTCCGATAGGCATAGGAGGGGTGCACCTTCGTTTTGCGTGTGGACGGAAATCTGGCTTTCTCGAATGTATCACCAGTTGGCAGTGGAGACGAGCACCCTGCAGTTGCAGGACACTGACACAGAACATTAAGAGGAGGGGTTTTCCACACTTAGCGTTTATAACCACAGTTAAGGTGAGTAAACTGGAAAGCCTGACTCTCTTGATATAGTCAAGAGGAGTGTGTGGGTGGGTGAGGTTCTATCCATTCCACCTTCTCTTCAAGCTATTGACTTTATTTTGGACGGGAATATGACACTTGGGGATTTGAAAGACTGCAAGAATTTGGTGAGCATTAGTATTCTGTAATATATTTCTTTCCGGGCAATGGGTTTATTCGATTGTAAGTAACATGAATTTCACTTTTATGGCCAGGCTTACTGCTAGGAATTGCAAACAGAGTTTGTGGGTTAGTATCATTATTGGCAAAATTAATTTGTCTGTGTTATTGCTTTATGAGACTCCCAGCCCAGCGGTTATGATTGACATCAGCAAAACTAGGTCAGTGGGGGAGAAAAAGTGGTACCAGTGCAGGTGGTAAATTACATGATTTCTAGAGTCAAAATGCTCTCTTTTAAAGTAGAGATTAAAAGATTAGGAGTTTTACCTCTCTTCACTGATTTCCCTTTAGACTTTTTTTTCAGGAAATACATAGCGTTAAATGTTCAGCACTTGGAGCCAGGAAGAACCTTATAACCCATCTTACTCTATTTGTCATTTTGCTGATGAAGAAACCAAAGCTGGGGAAAGTGAAATGACTAGCCCAAGATCGCATGGGCAGGGTTGTCTGCTCTTTAGGTTTTGTCTGCATTATTTCAATGACCTTTGGGTAGTCAAATGGTTTCCTTGTCCCTATACAATGCTTCTTAAATACCTCTTTTTAACTCCTACAAAATTACACACGTGTGCGCACGCGCTATTCAGGGGGGAAGGATGGTGGTGAGTGAGTGGTGGGAGCATTTGACTTCCATCTACCATCAGCCCCTGGGCAGGAGCTTGTGCCAGTGGGCATGTAACTACTGGTGGGCATGAGCTCCTGGAGCCTTCCTGCTCAGTTCTGGGTCTAGATCCTTATTCCCTTCCTCATCCCCATCTGAAACTTCTTTTTCATATTGTTGAAAATAAGTCAGCAATGTCTTTGCTCTCAACTGGGATGCCATCATCTTGATGGAGGGGAATGGAGAAAGAGAGGCTCCCTTGTCTCTTGAGTCTTCCCACTGACCCCAGCTCTGTTGTGGGCTTGAATCAGCACTCTGGGGGCTGGGAGTAGGGAGAGGTGGTTATAAGAAGCTCATGTCCTCTGCAGCTGTAGTTTTGGCTGAGGAAAGAGCTTCCCGGTCTCAAAAATATGCATGCAGGTGCCATTTCTTCGTTGGGTTTGGTTTGGGGAAGCTCCTGGGGATTTGGGCAGGTTAAAGATGAACTATGTTATCACTGAGAAGCACTCCAAAATCCTTGGCTTTTATGGTCCAGAGCCAGCCAGATTGAATTTTGTTCAGTTGAAGGATGGAGAGCTAGCAATCCAACAAATGAGGAATTCCTACCAAAAGTGAGGTTGTAGGGCAGGGTTTTTTTTTCCCCCTGAGGCTACCTTTCTATGGCATTGTTCTCCATTGCCCTGAGGGTAATAAAAATAAAATTAATTTGAATTTTTAAGGATTTGAGTTAGATAAAACGAAGATCTTCCTGGTACTGGGCTTTCTGCCATGGGCACTATTTGGTGCAGATCCTTCAGACTGTGAGCTCAGGGATCAGTGAACTGAAGGGGCCTGGCCTGCCCCTCTGAGAGCTCTGGAGTAATTCACATCTATTTAGAATGACCTTTTTAGCCAGTGTGACCATGCCTGTTTTCCCTGAGACAGACCTGGTTTATAATTTGTGCATGCTAGTTATGGAAAGTGCTGCCTTCACTCTCAGAAGTGTCAGGATGTGGACTATAAATTATATGGCCATCCTATTTCTAGCCATAAGCTAAGTTACACTTTATACTCCCTCCCCTTTACACCTATGGAATTGCAATGTTTTTCCACAGTATTACTTGAATTGAGTGTGGTTCTATATAGAGATGGGGCTGGGGAATATTTCATTCCTGCTTTTGGAAAACTTATAATTTAAGGAGGAGATAAAGCAGATGCAAATACGGACATGTAAATGAAACAAGTGGAAACTAGTAAACTAAATATGGATACGATAAACCTGTCACAACTCTACAGTGGATGTTAGTGGGTTGTATTATATGGGAGGGTATGGGAGATGGAGTGATAGGGGTCAGTGGGCTCCAACACACTTGAGGCCTCTTACCCTCTGACCTCAGAATGAGGTGAAGAGGATGCCTGGCAGCACAGATTGAGGTTGGAAAAAGAAGCTACCTGAACAAGAAGCCTGAGGGGTGGTGATATTAAGGCCACAGCTTCAGGGAGAGGAGCAAAGAAGGCTTTTGCCATTATATCCTGTATCTGAGAAAGAGCCCTGTGTTGTAGTCAGTTCTTTTTCTCTGGCTCTGCTAACTTATAGAGTCAACTAGGCATGGTTATTTCGACCATATTCTTCATGTTTTCAAGTGTGGGAGACTGGGTTCTGCCATGACTCCTTACAGGCATGTTTGTAATAATGAAATATAGTAATAATAGTGAAAATAATCTTTCAGATATTAAGACTTTTCTTAAGTTCAAAATTGAGAAGTTGAGACACTTCTAAAAAGGCCACTCCATGAAGGGGGATTTTGTAATTCTTACCACACTGAATTTCTTCCTGTCAGCTCTATGCCTTTGTACAGTCATACTTGCTTTTTCCTCTGCCTGAAATGGTCTTCTCCTCTTCTTGTCTTTGCCTGGAAAACCCCTATTTCATTCTTCAGCACACAAGGAATACCTCCTAGTATTCCCAGACTTTAGTGGGAACAGTATTTTTGAGCTCAGGTACAACATTTACTGCCTTATGTTGTATTTCTTTCTTTAACTGTCTCATCTCCCTCTCTGCTCCTTGAGAGCAGAGGTCAAGTCTTTCTCTTCTCTGTGTCCCTGACACTTGGGAGACCCTTAAGGGAATATTGATGGACATACTGGACACCTGGAAGAAGAGAGGCCTGGAGAGTAGGAAGCAAATCCAAATCATAGAAGAGATCTTTATAAGGAGGGCCGTGGTGAGTTCACAAATGGAGTGTAAAAATGAGTTGGCTTCCTCCATGGTGAGGATGGTGGATAGTGGAGCCCTGATTTTCCTGTGATTTACTGGGTTTTTTTTTGAATTATATGCTGTGATTCTATTGTACATAACTCTCCCTTTTAGGGTGTCTCTTGGTCATTGCTAATGGTATTGTTTTGGGGAAAAGTCCTTTGGAATGAGGTGCAAAGCCTAACAGGATTTACAGGTTTATTTTTCTTCCAATGAGCTCCGTCTTCATAATTCCTGCATTTTAGAGACAAGGGAGTATACAGTGTCTTGATTTGAGACTGAAAATAAAGTGTCTGTTACAGCATGAGTTCCTTGGACAAAGAGCCTCCTTTGGGAGTGGACTACTTTTAGTTTTAGATCTCTTTGGAGTAGATTCTTACACGATACCCCTGATTGGGAAAGAATTGTTTGGTTGATTTTGGAGATGTTTGACCTGAATGCTTCCACAGGATGAAAAGGCAAAGTATTTGTTGTTTCAAGTTAGCTTCTAAGTAGGTTAAGAGTTGTTTGGCTTGTTGGGTTGGCTTGATAAGGGATGTGACCTTGAAAAACTTCCTGGTTCCACTTGGCATCTCTTCTTATTGCATGCAATTCTTTGCTCAGTCTCTGGCTACTATTTAGTTCATTAATAGTTCGCTTGTTTAGGGCATGGTGGGTGAGGGCTTTCAGAGGTGGAAAGAAAAGGAGGTAAAGGGACAGAGATAGGAGTGAGGAGGTAGAGAATTAAAGGGATGAAGTGAAAAGCTATCCAATTTGTTTATTTAGCCTTCAGTGTGTAATATATATGTACAAAACAAAATTTGGACTAAAGAGTATGTATTGAGAAGTAAATGTCCCTCTCATGTCCCCCATTCTCATAATGAACTTTCCCAGTTGGCAACTGTTGCCATCAATTTTTTTTTTGTATATTCTTCCAGAACTGTTCTACACATGTATAATATAGATGTACATAAAATTTGATAATTGAAATTTTGGTGGCTTTCTGTTATCTTTAACCCCTGACATCAAAATATGTTTATGGAATTATGACTTTCAGTTGGAAGGGAGTTACCTGAAGTGGCATAGCATTAAATAGATTGTTACTTTTCCTCCAGACCAGGTGAAAGAAAAGTCTTTTTCATTCCACTTGGAGGGTTCCTGCAGGCCAGGAGAACAGCAATATGTAGCTCTTTCATAACTTGGAAAAATGCTGGAGAACAGTTCTCTAGGGACATAGAGCCCAAATTTGGGGTACACCAAAATAGAGAGATCATGGATCTTGGTTTTAATTCATGTTCTTTTCAAGAATGTTTTCTTACAGTCTAAATAAAGTTAACGGTATTCTTAGTAAATTGCTTTGATACGTGGGATCCAGGAGGGAGAGCCTAAAAGCAACTAATGTCCTAAAGCAAAAGATGGATGTTATACGAATATTTTATTGTCATATTTTGGTCTGTTCCTTCTTAAAGATGACAACCATCTTTGCACTGTTATTGTTTAATCCCATGGCCAGAGATAGAGCCAGCATTGTAATGTCCACACAGGAACATTCTAATAATCTGGAGAACAGGTAATCCAAAAATAAGCTATTTGCCTTTGCTGTATATTTAGTCCCTTTTTTTAAAAACATAAGTTTACCTTTCTAATTAAATTTTGCTTAGGCAAATATTAAAATGAGTTTGCATTTTTTTTAGCAATTGATAATGTGAAATGGCTGGTGTAAATGTGCTCAGGGAAAGCCAGTTTGGAGTTTACAATTTTCGAAAATTCAGATGCAGATAATTAAGAGTTGACTGTGTGGAAACATATTAAAGCTGAGGTGTTGCATTGACTTTAGATTTAGTTGTGGTGGAAACTGAAAGAGAGCTCACTCTACCTTGGTTTGAGTATTTAGGAATTAGTATTTCTCCAGAAGTGGTCTGGGTGGCAGAGGGGTGGCATTCTTTTTGTTGATGAGTACAGAACCTACCTTTGCATTCTCTAGGTATGCTGGAATCCACTGGCACATTGCATGTTCAGTACAGCACATAGATGCAAAAATTAATTTCCCTCAGTTTAAAATGAGCCACAGTTAATTTCGACCTAATTTATTGGTTTATTGACTTGTGAACCTTGGGCCTTCGAAGAAGTGGCATGGGCAGCTTTCTACATTGAAGTGGCTAATGAAGACATAAATCAGAGAAGGCAGTGTAGGCTGCTGATCAAGAGCTTGATTTGGGTTTCACCCTATGTTATTGTGATACCCTTGTTTTTTTATTGCAACATGAAGAATTCCTTGGGGGTAGGTTTCATAAAAATAAGATCAGGACCATGATAGTGAGTTAAAAATAATTACAAAATTCTGTTATCCATTAGGTAGTTATTAACAATGGTAACACTCATGGTAGTATCACTGCTACTAGGTTAGAGCCTGATGATCCTATATTCCTGGCCTCATGACAGATCAAATATAGCGCTTTTTGATAGATCTTTCTGTGATGATGTCCATTGTGTCCATTAATAATATATGGCAGTTGAGCACTTGAAATATGGCTGGTATCATTGAAGAACTGAATTTATTTTCTTTCATTTAACTTTAATACCTTTAAGTTTAAATAGCCACATGTGGCCCTCTCTACTGTATTAGACCGTGTGGCTTTCACAGATTGTGAGAGGTCTCCTCTTCCCAATGGTAGGCCACCTCTACTTCAAGCAGGAGGAGAAGCTGTAGTTATAGCAAAAGCCTGCATTTGTTTTCACCACGAACGAGAGAGGAAACGAAAGTTGAGGGCTGTAGTGTAAACCCCAGGTTTTGGTGGCTGCTGACTGCCAAGCTGAGTGGTAGGAGACAGTGGCCTTTATTGCCTAGGTAAGAATGCATCTGGGGGCTGTGAAGGGTATGGCAAGTTTAGGGTTCATCTTAGAGGATACCACTGCACTGTTGCGTCTTTCCATCAGTGCCTTGGGTGATGAAGGCTGACCTCTGTGTCTTTACTTCTGATGTGGTTTGCACAAACAGCCCTCTTGTATGGCCTTTTCTTTGCTGTGGTGGTGTGCAGACCCTGCAGGTCTGTTTGGCTGTGAAAGATGCAGATAGTGCTTTAACAGTGAAGCCATCTTCCCGTCCCTGTTCTGTGCCTCCTGTGCTCTTGTTGACTTGCCTCCATGTAGCTGGGTCTTTTATCCCTGCAACCTTTCAGGCTGGCATGAAGACAAACAGCACTGGCATGTTGTCTTCATCACTGCATGTAACCCCTCCTTCCCTTTATTTAGAATGCCGTTGCTGTTGCTGCTGCTGCAGGCTCTTGCTAGGAAAATTGGGACTCTTCACGATGATTTATCTCCAGTTCTCTGAATTAGATTAAAAACACAGCTACGAATTCTCAGAAAGGCAGGCTGATGTGATTATGTCCCAAATCTGAGTGGCAGACAAGAGTAATGAAAAGATGGATGTGTATCAAATGCTTTTCATTCCCTATAAGGGCCAATGTGCTGTTGGTGATGTCTTTTTTTTTCTTTCTTTCTTTCTTTTTTTTTTTTAATAAAGAAGGTAACTAATGTTGCTACTCTTCTTATTTAGGAAAGAGACCAGCCTGTTGAATGGAAACCCATTTCCCCCAAATAACTGTAGATCAGAGCGGGGCAGATGGCTAGCTAGGATGATTCTTAGGTGAAATAAATATAGGTTCAAGCTAATAATGAGTCCTGAATTGGGATTTTCATGTTAGTTGGTACTGAGGTGAGACCCATTCTGCCTTGATGAGCTGGGGTGCTGAATAGTGTCATGAGGAAATTTTTAACTCTTAGGAAACCCCTGTGCCCAGAAGAAATTGGGATGATCTGGTTGAACATGGAGGGCCAGGGTTAAAAGCAACCTTAGGAGACAGGCTAGTTTAAGGACTGTCACTGGGCAGACTCTGGGGTGCCTATGAGATGAACATTATGTAGGGCAGGAGCCCAGATAGTTAAGGACACTTTCTCTCTTAGCCCAGGGGACACATACAAGACAGTTTCAGGTGGGTCCGCCCCTGGGACCTGGGAAGAAGGACTAGTGCTGGCTGCCCAAGGATCTTAGAAGAGAAACCTGCTGATGGTAGCATTTGGGGACAGAGTGGAGGTGGGTGAGTAGCCTATGAAACTGACAGTGTTTGGAAGCAGCTTGAAATGTTTAAACCTGTGCTCAATTAATTGAGTACCGTGAGTTTCTGTACCTATATCTTACCTCATCTGTATATAGTTTCCTGAAATTCTCTCATTGAGCAGTAAAAAAAAAATCTACAATTAACTGGGCACATGGTTTGCTGAATTTGGCAAGGTGTGCTCCTGCTAGTGGTGATGTAAGGGTTACTGCAGGAACAAGGCCTTGAATCTACAGGAGAAAAATTAAGTGGTGGATGTGGAGAGTTGGGTAGAGGTGAAAAGGTTATCAACAAAGGGATGTGGGAGTTAAACTAGGAGTAAAGTTAGTAGATGGGTGCATGAAGGGCTTCTGCAGGGTGCCTTGACCCTCCTAGGAGCTCAAGGGCAACCATTTTATTGAGAAATTAGCCACACTGTTGGTTGATGTGCTTTCTCCTCTCCACTGGCTTTCCCCCCCCAGTGTGGTAAAGAAGCCACTGGTGAGGTTTGAGGCCTTCGGTTCTGGAATGTAGTGTTTAAATGTTTTCCCTTTAGGGTGAGGACAGTGCTAGAAATGAGTGGCACCACTGTGCTGGAGCCTCGGGAACTGAAGGTTAGGTTTCTCTAGCTTTCTGAGCTCGGCTGTGGCACGAGAGGAAGACTGCCAAAGTGCCGCACTTGACCACGAGTTCTGAGCTTGACTCAGGCATGCAGTTTCGTCGTTTCATGTATGCCATTGCTTGCTCTTTGGCCTCAGTGTTTCAACCCTGGTGATGCTCATGTTGATTTTTTAATATGGTGCCATTTTGTGTAGAATGGCTTATTTGAGTATCAAGACTATACCAGTAACAAAGGAAATAATGTTTTAACATTTTGAGGTTTGATTCTTATGAGTCCTATAGAATTGATTCTTATGAGTCCTATAGAATTGGGAAGGTAAGGATCATTATTACTCGCATTTCACCGATGAGTATCTTGAGGCTCAAAAAGGTGAAGTGATGTAGCCAGTAAACCATAGAGACCAAGATCCAAAGCCACGCTTCTGATTTACTGTGACACATTTGCCTCTCATAAATATTCCAGTGAAAGCTTTGCTTTCAGCCGGGGATCCACTGCCTTTTTGACTGTGAACTCTCTTTTTTCCTTTCAAAACCTCAAGATCTCATATAATTCTACTTTCTTTTTAGCTCTTCTGGCTACACTAATTTTCTTTTAACTTTTCAAATGTGACTTGTCCTGAGTCGTTTCCCCCACCTCCCTCCCTGGTTCTTGCCGTAGGTCTTATCTTTAGTGCAGCCACACTCTTTCCCATACATGCATTTATACACCCCCCCCCCAAAAAAAAAAAAAGTCTGCTGTTTTCTAACACCAGCTTAGAATCTGGTATATAGTAATTACTCAATAAATATTTATTGTGTGAAGGAGGTAGGGGGCTATTCATGGTGAAGCTACAGAGTTAAAGAGGAGAGTCCAGAAAAGATGGTCTGGAACTTCAAAGAGCTCATAGAAATGGCTTTGGGCTCCTAGATGAATTCTCACTTAATGCTAGTCCTGGCTCAGGGCACTCAGCAGCCAGTTAACGCTGGTGAGAGGGGCTTGCCATGCTCTCTGCCTGTGTGCCCTGCCTTGGGCCCTGGGTTTTGAGGGTGTATGGGACACCAGTTCTGACCCTTTTTGTGGGCTTAACTTGATCTGAAAAATATGGAAGATGGCTTAGATGTTCCTTGAAGTTACATCTGCCCCTGATATTTTCTTATTTTTCTTACTCACCATCTAGTAAATTAAGCGGTGATTATTTTCAGGACAAAGATTTTTCACAGGTTCTTTTTAATAGGGAGCCCTCATAGAACAGCCAAGTATGCTATTTGCTAAATGACAAAGTGGGGTTCACCAGGACGAAGTGCCATATAGAGGTCGATGGTGAATAGATTCTATTTGCCAATTGATCTCTCTGAACTGATAATGTAAGTCAGTAAAAATAGGATTATCGTTCTTTTGGGAAAGATAAAGGAAAATACATATATGTATGTATACATTCCCCCCTCAAAACAAACAAACAAACAAAAAAAGCTCATGACTCCAGTTAAGAAGACTGTAGTGAAATGCTAAGTTTTTTAGTCCAAAGTCATTCTCCCTCATCTGTAAGATGGGCATCCTGAACTTATCAGCAAAGTACTTCATGAGTTCTGTGTGCGAAGTCTTGAGAAAACAAAAGTCTAATGAGTGAGCAGAGATTCCATGAACAGGGCTCGGTGCAGGGAGCTCTTAAACTAGATTTCAGCTCTCCTTCTGAGGTGGAGAGTCCAGAGAGGATAATGAACTTACTAAATATAATGAGAACACAATCTTAACAGGGACTCTCAGAGGAGTGATTTTCATACATAGCATTTAGGTTGTGCAAAAGGATAGTTGGAGAAAACCTTGTTATTCTTGGACCTCAGGAATCTGTCTTTGGTTTCCTCACGCCTGTCCTGTAGTTCAGGGGATTTAGCAGCTGCTTTTGTCTCTTACTTGAATGACAGGGTATTTGTTTTATACTTCACTGTAGAATTTTAAAAATGCTTCTTTGTATATCACTGCTGTTGAGATAGAGAAATAAACCAGACTGACTTATTTGTCCTCCTTGCACTGTGTTCTGGAAAGAAGCTCTGCAGGAGTGGTGAGGACTGTAGGCAGTGGTGTCAAGGGCATTCCTAATCTTTGGATTTGATCGATATGAAAGAAGTAATAGAAGAAATGAATAGAGATGATATGTGACCCATTCCATTAAGGGCCACCATCTTCCTGAATAACCCTTAATAGTTTATTGTAAATTTCTTATTACCAGTCAGGTTTGCAACACTGATTTCCCCAGAAGGGCTCTGTGTGCTCTTGACGGGTAATAAATGATTTAAGAGCCCTACTGGGTGTCTGGCACCTAGTAGGCCTCAGTGCATATGTAATCTGTAAGTTAATGCATGAGCAATCAGAACCTTTATACACCGTGAATTTATCCTCTCTTCTATTTATAACAACCCAGAGCTTGGTGCTTGGGTGGCAGCATATTTTTCCCCTCACTCTGAATAATAAGGCAAATCCATTTAACCTCTTTGGAATGCCAAGGTGTGTTGGGGGGCCGAGAGACAACACAGACTAAGGTGTGAGGTGTGTCAGCTTTGGGGAGGTGATGATTGTTGTGAGCTGGAAATGGATGCTAGTGCTATCTCCAACTCTGAGGCCATTTCTCCAGCCAGGGATCAGGAATCAAGAGGCCTGTGTGGATGTTTTGTCTGTGCAAATGCCGACAGCACTTTGAAGGGTTGCTTTGGCTAGAGACTCATTCCTTGGCCTGCCTCCTCTCTGACTCATTCTAGCTGCATACTTTGCGTACATGAAGGATCCAGATTAGAGGAAAGGAACACTTCGAGTAGGAGCTCCTAGGTATTGGATCAGCACTTGAGAAGTTAATGTTCTTTATTGGTTATAGAGACTTTTAAAAAAAATTGAGATGAAATTTACATAACATAAACTTAACTATTTTGAAGTGAACAATTCAATAGCATTAAGCTTGTTCACAATGCAGTGCAACCACCAACTATTTATTTAGTTTTAAGCCGTTTCATCACTCTAAAATAAAACCCCTTTTCCTACTCTCCCCAACCACTGGCAACCAGCAATCTCTTTTCTACCTCTATGGATTTACCTGTTCTGTATATTTCACATAAGTGATATCTGTAATGTGTGACCATTTATGTCGGCTTCTTTCAATAACATAGTGTTTTTGAGGTTCGCCCACAATTGTGGCATATATTAGTAGAGCTTAGGGTTTTAACATCTACCCAAAATACCCAAAGATGATTCATCCTCCCTGCCAAAAAAAAAAAGAATGAGTCTTCTAGGTTCTGCCAGGAGGAAGGGGGAAGGACTAGATCCATCACTTCCCAAATAAACTGAATTAGAGACATGTGCAGTATGTCTTCTAAAAATATTGATTCCTTGGCTCCAGTCAGAGAGATTCTGAATCAGCAGGTCTGGGCAATTCTGTCATCACTTACTTGGATCAGGTGACCTCTGGAAGGTTATCTGACTCTTAACCACTAATCTGTGAGCCTAGCAGAGAGCTGAAGCACTTCCTAGCCCCTGGTGGCTGTTTATGGTGCTGTTACTGTGTACGGAGATATGTGTGGTATGTGATTTTTCTCTGTATGTGGCTTCTGAGGGGCCTTGGGCCCCCTCCCTGCTGCTTTTGCAGCTCCAATTAATTGTGTCTCCTTTATCAAGCTCCAGCTACACCCTGTGAGCTGGAGATGGAGTGAAAGTTGTTCAGGTCCCAGGGTTGTGGTTATAACCGACTACACAAGGGGTTTGTGTTCATGGAAAAACCACTCTCCCACCCTCCTGTCCCATCCCAGACCAGTGTCTTCAGGGTGCCCAAACTTGTCTCTTGTGGGACCTTAGTGAGCCAGACTGATGTGAGTGATCTGGAAGCCTACAGCTGCCCCAGAGGGCTGCCCATGGGGAGAGTATGGGGAAAGGCTAGGGAGAAGTCCCTGGGGATGGAAAAGGACTCAAACAAACTGGAAACCACCCCTAAAGTATGACGATTTAGTCAAGTTCTGCAGGTGTTCTTGATGGCTGAGGGCTGCCCTTAGCCTCTGGTTTCCTGGCCTCTTTCCTTGGAGAGCCAGCTTTTACTTCTTCCTCTTTCTTCTTTGGAGGGGGCTGAAAGTGGAGAGAGAGAGGAGATAGGAGGAAGATGAGGCCAGAGAACAGAATGCATGCCTTTGCTTATGCTAATTGCCTGCCTGCTGGCTCTATCTTCCTAGTCCTAGTGCTAGCTCCTCCTTATCCTGTGTGTGTGTGGATTCCTGTGGCGACTCTGGGCTTGTGCTCTGGGGGATGGGCACCTGAGCTGCTCAGCCAGAGGCTGTGGCTCACCAGGGAGTCACTCCCATAATCAGGGTGTGCCCATGCTGACATCTTGCCTACTAGAGGAGCTGAACTGTGTATGTGAGCTGCCTGGTGGCCCTCGGACAAACCAACCATTTCTTGCCAGGGATTTTTTTTCTCCACACTGGGCTGCCCTTTTATAATCTGTTAGGAATAAAAGGGACATCTAATAAAATAAAAAAGGAATTTTTAAAAAAATGTGTTTCACCAAGCTCACCTTTTAGACTTCCGTTGTGAAAAGGCCCTCAGCTGTTCTGATACTTGTCCTTTGTTCTACTTCCACCCTTTCACCTCTTTTAGGATTGGTCGAAGGGGCCTCATAAATCTCGTGTCCTTTAAGTAGAATGACTTCAGCAAATTGTATTCAGACCTCTTTTCCACTCTGATCACTGATGGCTTTGTAATCAGTTCACAGCATAATTTGATTGTTACTTGCCAGAAGGACTCTTCTGAGGCTGCTCAAATGAAATACTGGTGGGCTTTTTCATCTCAGACCCTGGATGAACTTGAATGATGATTACTCTAGGTTCCAAATCTTTTATCGTATTGATGTTTGTACAAGTTCTCTGTTTATTCTCCTCTGGTTCTTAAGGGTGAGGATGTTTTTGGAGAGAAGACTTTTAGCCTGAGTTCCTAGGGCACCTGTGCTAGTAGGCTTCTGATCCACAGGTGATTCCAGATTCTTTTCAGAGGTGAGGGCTGGAAGGAGAGAAGGGGAAAAATAAAGGCTGAAGTAAGTCAGGCATTTGTTACCAGCTGGTGAAGAGTCTCTTGGCTGCTTTCTCCTGGTGGCATTCTGGGTTATATAATTGACTTATTTCTGTTTTTTTATTTACACTTCTTGGTTGATGCGTGCCTAGACTTATCTCTCTGGGAATGAGAAGGAACAGTTTGGAATTGACATATTTTCCTAAAAAATATCAAGGGTCTTTTTCTTTAAAAAGTTCCTTTCAAATATTTTCCAAAAGAATTTGAATGTGGATCAAAATTAGATGCAGGTGCTTAAGACCCAAAGCAGAGTAGTAAAGGATTAGCTTCTTTGTCATTCTGTCTGCCAAGTTTGTGGCACAGGTGTTTCCCGTCTCACTGGTGACATCTGAGCATCTCAAGAAGCGGGGTGGAGGTGGCTGGGGAAATGTACTGGCTGGACTTTGCAGAGGCTGCTCAGAGCCTAGAAGCCTGACTTCCTTCTACAGGTGTCTGAAATAGCGAGGTTGAAGAGGCCAGCAGAATAGGCTTCCTCCAGACATTGCTTAGCAAGAGGGAAAGCACGTGCTTCTAATTTTCAGGGCCTTTCTAACATCAATTCTCAGAATGTTTGTTGGTATGGTCCCTTGGTTTGCTCTCACACAGAAGGGTGCAATGTATGGCTCAGGTATGCTAAAATGCCAGCCCTTGAACGGTCATCAGTATGAAATAGGGAAAACAAAAGTAATGCAATTTTTCATAAAATGGGACTATCTAAAAGAATTGTTCTTTATTCTGAGATTGTATCTTTCCTCAGGTTTTGGTATTAAAATGTTTTTACTTTAAACAATGATGATGATTATAAATGGTGGTCATATTGCTCAGGAGGGTTAGGTATATAATAGGTGAATCCCAGAAGCTCAGTGGTGTAAGTACATTTCCCAAATATGGGAATTTCAAAGTGGATGGTACTGATTAGCAGAGGGCCCTCTCCTTGGGGACATGGACTCCCCCTGTCCTGTGGTTCTGCTCTCCTCTGGGACTCTAGGATCTTGAATGCAGCCTGCAGAGAGAAAACAGAGGCTGTGTGGGGACTGGTGCTAGTAGCATGGACCACCTTCTCTCACATTCCACTGGCTGGAACTCAGTCTCGGGCCTACTCCTCCCTGCAAGGCCACCTGGGCTGGAGAATCTGTGTTCTCTGGAAGCAGAGAGCAGATGAGTCAAGCTCTGATGCAGTGGTTTGTTTTGTTTCTGTCCTTACCTGGCAAAATAGAGGTGGCCAACCAATCTTCTGTTAGCTTTTCTAACTTATTTTCATTTTATTGGTTTATAAAATTCAGAAGCCTGAGAACTACTGCTAGCTATAATCCAAAGGTCATTTCTGTGGAGTCCTGTAAGACATTTCCTTACTTGAGACACTTCAAAACTAACTAAATAAAACTGCACTGTGATGTTCTTCCTTGTTATGAGCTAAGGATGAGCCATGTCACCTATAGGTCAGAGACAGCACTAGTTTGAACAGCAGTTTGTAAGTATGTGTACTTTCCTGTGTACTTTTTTGAATAAGGCATATGTTTGGTTTCAGCCTTTGGAGTGCATGTCCCATGCATGGAGTAAGGATGAGAGTAACCAGAGATTGGTTTCACAAAGTACAAAAACAAGCAAAGGTTATGCCAATGGAAGCCTGAGATGATTTTCTTTGCAATTTCCTTATGTTTCAAATATATAAGGGCAGAAGACAAGTGTTTCTTCTTGGGGAAGTTGAATGTGGTAGAATTTGTATAGGAGGGAAAAATAGGCCAGCAGGGTTCTCCAGAGCTAAGAATCTTAGCCGTTTCTGAATGACAAAGGTACAGAGAAAGTCCTGCTTTGGAATGTTTATGACCATCACTCTCCATGAGTCTTAATTCCTGCATTGGTTTTCTTCCTTTCAGGTTAATCTGAATGATTCCCACAATCAGATGGTGGTACACTGGGCGGGAGAGAAAAGCAACGTGATTGTGGCTTTAGCCCGAGACAGCCTGGCATTGGCAAGACCCAAGAGCAGTGATGTAAGTATTGGTGTTTCCATTTGCACTCCTGCGTGCTGCCAGTATGTCCTTTTGTGATCTTCTGGGGTTATCATTCTAGAAAAAATAGTGGTAAATGGGGAATGGGCGGGATTAATTATATGACACAGAAGTGAATCTAGAAAATAATAAATATCCTTTGTTTACTGAACATAGTGTTGTTGTGCAGTCAGTTGTAAATCGATTCATGTGATGTGTGATTACTTTGTGGAGTGACAGGGTTTGATCTGGATAGTCATATCTGCTCAACAAAAATGCCAGAAGTACATTCTTGGGCAGAGCTGCATGTCTGTGGAGAGCCCTATGGACTCACTGATCTTTCCCTGTGCTGATTTCTTCTAACCCCTTACGTTGGGTGAGTTGTTGAATTGGATTTACTCATATTCTTAATTTTACAGTTGTCTTATAAATGAGATATTTTAATAGGTTGGGTACTTCAAAGACATAAAGCCAAAGGTCACAAATTCAAAGGTCTATGAGAAGCCAGGTGGTAAAGGGCAGGAATGAAACTGTCTGCAAGTTTACAACATTCTTTACCTTCACAAAGAATAATGGTCTCTCCCATTTTTCTTAAAGTAAATAGCCCTCTGGGACAATATGTAATTTTCTCACTTTTGAAAGAGATACAAGTTCAAGAAACATTCACTTGTATTTTAATTTGAACATGCTGACTGATACTTGGTCTCAGTGTCTGAGAGATACTAAGAAGTGGAAAGTGAAAGAAATCACCAGAACGCGCGGTAGTCCGAGAGGAATTCCAATTTATTAAATGGAGGAGCGAGCTTATATAGGGGGAGGATCCGGTTGGGGACGGCTAGTGTTCGTGTAGGGTGTTGATTGGATTGTGGTAGGGGGGCTAGTGTTGATAGGTCTCTTGGACCTTCACTAAGATGGAGGGGGCTTTTGGCGCCGGCGGGCTTTTTTCGCGCCAGTGGGGTTGCTAAGCATCCTGGGATAGGGGATTTCGTCAGCTTCACTTCAGGTAAATGGAAAGTTACAGGGTTTGAGGGGGTGAAAAGTTAAGGGTCATTATGTTCCAACAGAAAGGACTTTGACGAACAGGTGAATAAATGCTTCTGAGGGGGCCATTGTTCATTGGGTCTTAGCTCTGGATAACACTCAGGAAACAGGGCCCAGTGTGGCCATATCTGATTTTTTGAAAGAAGCTCAGAGATCTGGACTTTTATGTGAAAACTGCTGAGTCTTATAAGTTGGCAGCTAATGTGTAGTTTTACAAACAATGTGTAAGCCAAGTCACACACACATGAGGAGGCAGAGCTGGCCTTCGGGTCCTAAGTCTCCGGCCTTTGCTCCAGACTTCCTGTTGTTGGAAAGAACAGCCCCAGCCTTGGGTTAAGGTCTGCCATGGTGACAGGGTGACACTGTGGACAGAAAACGTGCTATGGAGCTTTGGCTACTCTGTGCTCTGGCAAGAGTTAACTTCTGAATTTGCTAGCACTGTCACATCAGCCTAAGAGCACAATTGTAATTCTTGAGTATAGTTTTGTTTTCTGTGAGGGCCGGCACTGTATTCGCTGTTTGAGTTGGATATGCTCTAGGGTAGGTGACTCAGGGAGCACCAAGGGTGTTTTTTGTGAGCTGAATCAGGGAGCCACAGACAGGGAGGACAGAAAAAGGGCTGGCTATAATGATGCATAGCTTTGCCCAGGGTGGGTGCCAAGCAATGACAAGTGGGAAACCACTCACGGTACCTGACAGCCCATTTGAGTGTAGTGATATGGAACAGAGCTAGGTTTGTTTGGGGTAATGGCTTTGGCCAATTTATAAATCAGTGTTTGCAAGCACAGACAGCAGCCTACGGATGCGTGTTGGCCCTGTGAGAGTCTGTAGGCACCTGTGTGTATATTCAGCATTGTCATTGCCCATAGGCATCTCTTTTGAGCACAGGAGATGGCTCTATGCCTTATTGTGTTGAAAAAAATTCTCCTTAGAGTTTTTATGCATTTAAAAAAATCATTTGTTTAGAAAATATTTTCTTTTTGCAATAAGTAAAGCCCTTAACCATTGTTGTATGGTTTTATTGGGAAAAAAAAGGAGGATAGAGACATTAGGTGATATGCATGAGGTTCCTCGGCATTCCTGTGGGAGAGCTGTAACTAATGAGAATTAAGGCCCAATCATGTACTCAGAGTGTGAGGATGTAGTGTTGCTAGGTGACCAAGCCTGGGTTTCAGCACTGTAAGTCCCACATCCTGAGAGTGCCCTTAGTTCTGGACAAACCAGGATTGTTGGTCACTGTGGTGTTGCCAATCTACCCAAACTCAGTTCTCCCTTTGTCCAAATATTTGGGCGTAGCTACTAAGAACCCTTTAAACATTTGAAGTGATTCACTATCCTGGAATGAAGTATATGATAATATTAAAGGGAAAGGAAACAATGCTTGGAGGTAATAAATAAGGATGACAGATTTTCCTCATATATACAGGCTACATTAAAGAATTGGCAGATGAAACTGAGATGTTTTGATGTGAAAAGCTAATGCAAAAATAAATTATGACTCAGAAGCAGGAGTTGGTGATGCCAGAGTAGTAACATTCTAAATTTTCTTTAAAGAAGACTGGATTGTAAGGCCCTGTCAGTAGTCCAGTAGGGAAAGAGCCTGTACTAATAAGGAATAATGAGTGTTGGAAAATAGCCAAGTGATTGCATATTCAGTATATAAAAAAGGGATAGACCTGGGAGCTGGAATCCCAGAAAGTGTGCCGTTAAACCAGAAAGAAATGATTACTGTCTCTGAGAATCAGTAGTAAGTGAGCTCCCATGACGAACGGCTCCTGCAGGACCCCTCTTTCTCCGTGACGGGTCAGGTAGGTGCAGGAAACAATATTTATCTTGACCCTTCCTGCCCCTTTGTTTCTGCCCTCTCTTATTTTAGGAGGTACTCAGGTGTGACATAATTGGCCAGAATTCTCCAGACATAGTGCTCATCACAAGGTCAGAGTCAACCAGACGAAATATTGGGAATTGTAGGACTTGCTGTCCTTGTACCCAGTGTGGTGTGATTTATGGATGGTGCCACTGAGATTGACTAGGAAGCAGTGACAGGATAGCAAGCCCTTAAAAATGTGTAATGAAACTGATTTTAGTACAGGTTAATGGATATGAACAAGAGTTAATGTCCAAGGTATTCATCAATGTTATAATGAGACGACATTGAAGGAAATGACATTATTTAAAGTCACATTATACTTGCTTATAGTGCCGAACTTGGTAGCCCATGGGACCTGGTATCTAGCCGAGCGCTGACTCTGAAGTCAAAGTGCCTGAGTTCAAATCCTGGCTTTGCCATTCATTAACGATCTGGCCTTGGGCCAAGTCGTTAACCTTCCCTTGGTCTTCTCATTTGTCAGTGAAACAGTACTTGTAAAATAAAAACTTACTTCTTGAAGTATGGCCTGTGGATCAGCAGCTACGGGTATTTTTCTGGGAGCCAGTTAGAAATGCAGACTCTCTGGTCTCACCCCAGACTTCCTAGATCAAAATCTGCATTTTGAACAGTGTCCTGCTGGGTGATTTGTAGGCATTTTACAGTTTGAGAAGCACTGGTAAAAGTACTTAGAGCAGTGCTAAATAGGAAATGTTTTCTGTACATTTTAACTCTTCCCCTCCTCTTTACTTTTCACTTCTTTTGCCCTCCTCCTGGCTCCTCCTTTTCTTCTTCCTCCTCCTCTTCACTATTATTACATGGTTTTGAAGTACAGGGAAAATAATTTAAAACCATTCATAGGAAGGACTGTCTTTACAGGCGAGACAGTTATCTAACTAACTTTTGGCAGTTTAGTACTGCCCTCCCTTTTTTGTTTTTTAGGGAGTAGTGTCATATGGAGGTCAGAGAGGACTAATTAATGCAGAGCCCTGTGTCTGGATGAAAAACAAACTAGAAGGCAAGATGATCAATTACACGGTGCTTGCCCAGATTCACCTGCAGGATCTAGTGGGCAGTGAGTGAATCAGCAGCCTAGTGCTGCCATAAAGAAAAACAAACCCAGAAAGTACCAGTCAGGGTGCAGTGTGGAGCCCATGAGGAAGTCAGCTCCCTTGATGTTATCTGGACACTACAGGCAGAAGCCTTTTCTGGGCTCTTCACTGTGAATGAAAGTGGACAGCTGTGCATAGCTTGGTCTACACTCTTCAGAGCTTAGGATCTATGTTAATCAAATAGAAATAATAATTATGATAGGATAAAAATATCATGTTGGAATCATTCAACCCAGAGAAGGGAAGGGAGGTTGATGAGCAAATTGAGAGCCCTTAGATATATAGTGCTTACTCTTAACTTCTGCCAAGCATAAGATCCAAAGAGATGGGTTTTGTTGACAGGTGAGAATTAAGGAAGAGTTTTTGGTGGTGAGGGTTGTTTTACCTCCTAGTGCAAAATAGAAGGAGTATGGCCAAGAATCTCAGAAAGCTTTGTACTTTATTAACGTTCGCCCTTTCTGCTTGCATTCCTTCCTCTGCCTGGCCTGTAGGGTTGGTGTCTGACCTCCGTATGTGGAAAAGAGCATTCCCCTAGAAGGTTAACTTGTAAGAGTGGAACGATAACTGGACTTGGAATTGCAGGAACCCATCACAGTAGTCTTGTCACTTACTAGCAGTATGACCTTTGGCTAATCATTAACTTCTCTGAGTCGTAGTTTTTGTTATCTCTTAAACTATTCACTCAGTCACTGATTCATTTCACTCTCTTTTATTCATTTGTGGAACACATCCATTTATGATATTTATTGATTACAGAAAGCTTTACTGAGTACCTGCTATGTCCCAGCTATACCAAAGGAGGCAAAGGTGAGAGTAACTCAGCTTTTAATGATGAAGAGAGATAATGTATACAAAACTATTGTGAACTGAAAAATGTTAACGCTATTGTGAAACGATTAGCACTTTGTACCTCTGAGGAGGTAACTCCTAGTCGATTATCAATTTATAAGATGCTGGAGCTGGAAGGGCCTGAGTTCCCTTTATGAAAAGCCATTTGTTTGTTACCTATGACCTCTGACCCTAAGAGGAACCTCTAATGTCCATTCTTGGCCAGGAGAATGGAAGCAAGAAAGTACTACTCTGTCTTTTAACTCACTCAAATTATCTGTAAACTCTCAACCAGCAGCAGCATTTATGAAACTGCTCTTATGGCAGCCCCTTACTGTGTGTGTGGGAGTTGAGAACACGCACTGTGTTTATGTGTGTGTGTTTGTGGTAAGGTTTCTTCTACTCTGAGCTGGGTTTTGGCAGAGGCTCTATTTGTGCTCTTATGACCTTGACCTCTAAAAAATTTTGACCCATCTGTGCTCTCATACTTTGTGTAGTTCATTGTTTACATGGACACTATTTATAAACATTTACATGTTTACATTGTATCTAAAGGCCATGTCTTTTATGTCATTTGTCCGGCACAATACCTGGCTTATATAAAACCCTCAAAACATGTTTGCTGTTAAATCAGTGGGTAGTGAAGGCAATATACTTTCTAGAATTAGTGTAGTAGTTCCCATTCTTTTTGGAATTCACCCATTCTTCTACTTGAGTGCTTACTCCAATTCTAACAAGGTTATCATTAATATTATATTCCTCTTTCAGGCTTGTTTTCAACCCACTGATTACATTAATTGTATTTTATGTCATACAGGTAGTAAAGTTAAGGTACAAAATCATGGACAATTTCCATTATATTCATTACCTGAGGTGTAATGGCTTTTGGCTTTTGGCTTTGGAGGCAGGCAGCCTGGGTAGTAATCCCACACTACAACTTTCTTTCTGAGTTACTTTGGCAGGTAACTAATCTCATTAGCCCCTATTGTCTCCTCTGACAATGATTTTCATAATTGCTGTGGTGAGGGCTACTTGAGATAATATATTTAAAGGCAGTACAGTGTCTGGTACCTGGTAAGCACCCAGTGGATGACAGTCCTTCTTAGGTTTTATTACGGTGGCTCTGGATAGCTGGACACTCAGAAGCAAGAGAGAGAGACTTCTGGCCTGTGCATGGGTCCTGCTGCTGTGCTGCATGTTCAGTCTCCCAGAGTACAGAATCAAACAACAGGAGTTCTGGGAAAGAGGTGCAGGTAGCCATGTATTTAACCTCTGTGCATACTCAGTCTTTTAGCATTATTTCTTTTCCATCTCTTGGGCTGCTCTGTGGAGACCCATGAGGCTTTTTTTTTCAATCTTCTGGCATGCTATAGGGACAGAATTTCCTAGCAGAGGGATGAGGTATTAGATTACCTTTGGTGGTCATTTCAATAGATGGCAAACATTCTCAATCCCTTCTCCTCACACAACATTTTCTCTGCCTCTGGATGTAATTTGTTTAGCACTTAACCCAGCCATGGGGAGGAGATTATCATTTTTTTCATCCCGGTGTCTCGCCTTCCAGAGACTTTTCTTGGCCTCAGACAAGAGGTCTGTGTATTCCGAGCTGCTGCAAGGCTCCCATGCCTTCTGCCCCTGTGTGCTTGGGGACAGACAGAGAGGAGCCCTGCTTCTTTTTTATGGGTTATCTTTCTCATATCTAGGGATCTATTGGGAACCACATTCAGGATCTAGGGCAGAATGTTTAAAAGTGAGAGCTCTTTCTACCACATTTCTCACCAACTCTTTTCTTTTTTTTTTACCTTTCCTCCACATTCCAGGTGTATGTGTCTTACGACTATGGAAAGTCATTCCAGAAAATCTCAGCAAAGTTAAACTTTGGTGTGGGAAATGGCAGTGAAGCTGTGATTGCCCAGTTCTACCATAGTCCTGCGGACAACAAACGTGTAAGGAAGCAGCTGTACCTTGTTGTGACTTCATGGGGCTGTATTTTCGGATGATGGCTGCTCTTGGGGGCTGGGGGGTAGAGCTGACAGTTCTCAGGGTGGAATTGTACATAATCAAGTAGGCCAGGTACTGGCCAGGCTGCATTCATAGCCAAACAATGGCAAGTTACAGCACAGAAAATCTATCTGCCATCTAATAAGTTGCTTGACTCACAGGTGGCAAAAATGTCATCAGTCTCCTGAGACTTACTTTGCAAGTCTTGCACTATGCTGCTAAACTCTTGGTTTCATTGCATCACCAGTGCTTGTGCATTTGTGCAAGTGTGTGTGCATGCTTGTACATTTGTACACCCTTCTCCTTCAACCTATACAGGTATAGAAAATGAAATAAAGGCAGCAATTTCTGTTGTGCCTCCCGTTTTGTTTTTCCAACTAGCTGGCCTGGCCTTGTTTCTGCAAGAGAACACCGTCTCCCTATGGAAAGATCTGCGTGCCCCCTGACTCCCAAGAGTCAAGTAACACCTGGATTACTCACTTTGTCAGCTTGTACCTGTCTATTATTATTATCATTAGTTTTACACATTGTCTCAGAACTAACGCTTATTTAAATTGTGGCCTTGAAACCACCCATTGTCTTTTAGGAATCTTTCTTTTCAGCACCCCCACACATCTACCCACTTCCCTTCTGCACCTCCCACCATAGGGTACAGATGTCTGTAAGCAAGGTTCATCTTTCTTCCTGCTTGTCACAGTTTGTGGTAAGCAGCCGCTAAAGCCACATGCCTGAATTGTCAGAAAAGATGCTGTTATGAGCTTTTAGGGGGAGGTTTAGTGCAGGGATAGGGTAGGGAGCTTTTTGAGCATTAGGTGTGGAGAAGGAGCAGGGTAGGGCCATGGAGAAAGTGATGATTGCAGTGAAGAAGTAGTAGGTGCTGTGAAGTAAGATGGGAGCAGCATGCCTGCAGCCCAAGTGCTTTCTGCCTTGAAGAGCTGTGCATCTCAGGTTTCTCCTGGTTGAGTTGGATATCCTTTAGAGTTGATGGAGAAAGTGAAAAGGAGTTGCCTTTTTGGAGAGCTCAGTGACAGTAGGAGGACCTGGGCCTGCAGCAGGCTGAATGAGCTTAGGGATGGAGCTTTCTCTGCTGAGCTTTCTAAGTCCCCAGTGAAGGCTGTTAGCTCTCCCCCAGACTTCTCAGGAAGGAAATGATGACTCTTATGTGGTGATTACTTTTGTTACTTTTGCCATTGTCCCTTGGAAGGCAGTTTGCTCCACCAAACTTACCACTTTGTGAGAAAAATCACATAAGGCTGGTGCCTCATTGTCAATGCCAAGGCACTGGGCCCAGGCACATTACCTATAAAATGTTAAGTGGGCTGTCAAGGAGCATGATTTGAAATGGTCAAAATGACTGTTAGCATCTGCTGTGAAAGGTTATGATATCACGAAAGAACTACATAGAAGTCTCAGGGGGATGTATGCCCGTGGAAGGGGAAAGTAGATGCTAGCTAGGTGACCAGCTCTGGTCTGCTGGCTCTGCCTTACTATGATGATGGTATGGTTACAGGGGATGGAGTGGTTATGGGTCATATGAGTGTGTGGGTTTATTTTTGCATTAGCTTGAAGTCCAACTTCCTTCTTCTCCATCCTGTGTGCTGCCTCATGAACCAGTGTGCATGCAGCTCTAGCCACGTGGCAGTTTCACTAGCCTCATAGCACACCCAAGATCACTCAGGCAGCGTCTAAATATGTCTGGGCTCTTTTAAAAAGGTTGCTGAATGTGCAGTTAGGCTTCATGACCTCAGTAGAAGTGAGAGCTGGTCCTTCTTTTTTCCAGGCAGCGTTGGTCCTATGTAAAATTATAAAACAGCTCTTTCTCTTTCGCTTTGTTCCCACTTCCTAAAGATATGTTTCTTCATCACCTCTTCTGCCCTTCATCCTTTCATTGTGCTTGTGGTTTCTGCACTCAAAACTGGAGAGAGTCTCTTAGGCTAACATGCAGATAAATTCTGTTGCTAATTTTATCTTTACAAGGTATTTACATTTTAAGAAGAAACTTTAAACTAATGGATGAAGCTCTTCTGGAACATTCTGTGTTCACAAACAGGGTTGAAGAGCTGGGGTATGTGAGGACACTCCTGAAATTGCACAGTTTAGAAAACACCTAGTAAGTCTGCCCTGGGAAATCTATGGGGTTTTTCTTGAATAGGCAAATATAGAGACTTAACAGCAGAGTAGGACATTCTGTGCCTTCCTAACATGTGCATATGTGACACGGTTTTATAACAGCACAAAGCAACACATGCCTAAATGATGAATGGAACCTACGAATAATAAGGGCAGGGGTAATTGAATGAGGTTGCAGCAGAGAAGTGAAGGCTCCATGGGCTATTTAGGATTACAAATGAAGCTTCAAGCATGGGCATGATTTCCGTGGCTAGAGCAGAGTTGGTGGGAGCCCTTCAGGAAGAGAAAGGCGTGTGCAGAGACTTTAAGGTGCCAATACGTGGTTTCTGTGCAGGTAGTGAGGAGATTTGATTCTTAGGAGTGGAAGATTTGCACTGAGGTGCTTCCTGATTTCAGTCAGGCCCCTGTCTGAAGGTGGAGGAGTTTACAGTTTGCCTTCAGGACAAAATGTATAGGGAACCTGAAGAATCTCTGAGTAGGAGAGTTGCTGTGAATACTGTCTCAGGGAAATGTGTCTTCTGGAAATATGTAGGGAAAGAATAGAGAAGGGTCAGAAAGGGAACCATTGTAGTATTATAGGCACGAAGTTGCCTACTCACTCAACCAAACCCAATATCGCCCTCTAAGTATTTCACACCCTGCTAGATCCTAAAATACATGAGAGTAAATAACACCCAATGCTCAGTTTTGCTTATAATCTCTAGAAGGGACATGGGCCAGGCTAGTAGCAGTAGGAATAAGAAGGAAGGCACAGATTGTGAAAAATACTTTAAAGGAAAACATAATAGCATAGGTGGCTGATAAGAGTGGGGGCCAAAGGAGGGCAGTGTGTAAAAACCCAATGTTAATTGTGAGTAATGGACCTCGGAGAAGAACTTGGGACATGAGGAGGGAGAATTGGGTTTTCGTGGAAGGTGTTGAAGAGTTCAGTTTTAGACATAGAGAAGTATCTTGGCATAAAAGAAAAAGGAATGACACAGGAATCTCAGTGAGAAATCAGTATTAGACCTTATATTTGAAAGTCAGGGAATGCTTTTTCTTGGAAGCCACAGTTGAATTTGTGTGGAAGGATAAACCAAGTTAGCAGCCAAGGATGGAAGAGTGATGAGGTTATGTGAGGGTAGAGAGTGGGCCAAGAGAAATGAGCCAGCAAGAGAGTCAAGGACAGAGATGGTTAGAACTGGGGGATGGAGAGTGGAGATGAAACCCTATTGGAGAAAGCAAGGGAACAGCGTTTCCAGTAAAAGCTTAAGGAGTGAATTAAATTCAGGAAATAATTGCCTTTTGTTGGAAGAAAAGTAAGGATTGATGAAGTGTTAAGAGATGGGCTCTGAACCAGCCATACATTGACACACGTGCTGCCTACTCCTGGGTTTTCTTGGGTAGTAATCTCTCTAAGCTACAGTGTCCTCATTACTAAAAGAAGAGAGAATAATGTCTAAGGCATTGAGTTGCTGTGAGTGCTAAACGGGCTAATTGAGATAAGGCTCGCAAAACTTTTAGCTCAGTGCCTGGCACATAGTAAGGGCTCTTGAAAAGTGTTAGCTATTGTCATAAACAATAATAAGTTCTATGACTGGGCACATGATTTTTAGATTCTAAAATAAGAAACTGCAGGAAGCCATAGAATAGAGTTCCTTTCAAACTTAGAACACTCCCTTCCCCAGTAACCAACATGGTTTCAGAGCAGGAAAATGGGCTAAATTATTTCTAGGTATAATTTTTATGCCAAAAATCATGATGGTTCTCTTAATTGTTTTTATAACGTTGCACTTGCTTTGAGTAGTTTTGCTTTCAAAATGTTGACTACCCTTTAGAGTTAGTTTTAATTAGGCTTCTACAGAGATGGGAATTTTGCATTAGATGTGGAGAAAACGTGAGAAAGAACACATAAAACATCTTTCTGGGAAGTTTAGAGTCTAGATTTGGGGGGAGAGAGTGCAAAAGAAAAGGAGCAAGAACATATGAAAGCAACATGTGAACAAGTGCATAAGTGTTAGTGTACTTGCAGAAGCTGTTAGTGCTGAGAGAATTAGAGCTGAAGATTGATCTGGATCAGCTGGAATCAATTAGCAAAAGTGTTTTTGGACTGATTCCTTTGGATTGTTGATTTCCAGGATTTCAGTGACTGGTTAATGGTAGAGCTGGTTCCCCCTGTCTCTAGTTTGATTCACATATTCTCTTAGACACCCCTTTTCCTCTGGGAACAGGGGCTGTCATCTAGATCTCTTGTGTGCATTCAAGGTCTGTTGTCATCTGTGCGTTCCAGCCTTATTTTCTAATCATTCCCCTCAGCCTTCAAGAGCTGTCATCAGACCTATGCTATATTTTTTTCCCTCCTTTATTCCCAAACTCTCAGTGCCCTAGTCTTGGAATGTTCTTTCTCTATGGAAGTCTTGCCTGTCCTTCAAGGCCTAAAACATACCTGGAGTCATTTCTGATTCAAAAAACTATAACCTCTGGTCTGTGGTTTTGTAGGACTGTCCATCGTTTCTCATTTAATTTCATTTTCCCTTTACATATGGTTAGCTGTGGACCTGTCTCTCTCCCATATTAGATTTTGATCTACTTAAGAGGAAGGATCCTGTGTTTTCACTCTGGCACTCCCAACGTCTGGTGAATATTCAAATACATATTTGTTAAATTGAATCCTTTCCCCTCGAAAACACTTTAGACTGGCAGTCATTCTCCAGCCAAACTTGTTCCAAGTCACTCAGTGGTGTGGAAGCAAAATAAGGTGAGGCCCTTGCTTACCGGAAATACTCCCTGCTGTGTCCCAGCGCGCGTCAGCCAGCCCCAGTGGCAGCTTGGTTCTTAGTGCTGCCCTATCACCTGGCCTGGTGGCAAGAGGGTGAATCTAATTTTTGTAATTGGGTGTGATTTTAGGAATTTTCCTGGAAAGGCATGCTAGAGGATAGACAGCCATCCAATCTGTGTGCCGCCAGTCTGAAGAGGACTTTTCTGTCCTAGCTTCCAGTAGCTGCCCTCTGATTTTGACCAAGTGATTCACCAGGGAGTGAGAATGGCTGTCATTTGAAAGAAAAGTAGAAAGCCTTGGCCAGCTTCATTACTTAGCAAAATGAGAGCACTGTGTGATTTACCCTGCCAGCCCATCCTGCACCCCTTCCTTCCCTGAGCCTTGTTTGGTGTGCACAGGCATCTCTTCATTGCCAGGAGACAATGAGAACGCCATGTGGAAGTCCTGCAAGTCCTTGGCACTGGGTTGGTGCTGGTTGGCCCCTGCATTTGTGTGTGCTCAAACTTTGTTTAGTGCGTGTTGGGTGGCACTGGCCAGGTCATGCTCTGAGCTCATCTCTTTTCTCTTGCAGTACATCTTTACAGATGCTTATGCCCAGTACCTCTGGATCACGTTTGACTTCTGCAACACTATTCAAGGCTTTTCCATCCCATTCCGGGCAGCTGATCTCCTTTTGCATAGTAAAGCCTCCAACCTTCTCCTGGGCTTTGACAGATCTCACCCCAACAAGCAGGTAAGAAAGCTTCTGGAACATAGGTGGGGCACCTCATATTTTCTGCTCTGCCCTCTGCTTGTGTGAACTGCATGTCTTTTGAGTGACCTCCCCATGGCTCCTCCCTCCTCCTCTCTCAGGCTAAACTTTTGTAGCTACTATTTCACTTTCCATGGCTAAGGAAAAATACATTTTTCTGGCACTCTCAATCTGCACCCCAGCTGGAGAACAATATGTAGCACTTGGAAGGCTCTATTAGTTAAATATCATGGCTTTCTCACTGCAGGTGTACCTTTATTAGTCCTGAGGGCAAATTGAGTCTCTGAAAATTAATTGGAGAGAGCCCAGTAGAGAAGTCTGAGTTCTACTGGGACCACTTGTCAAATTTCTATTGTGCCTTTCCTGTCCATCACCTTAAACACACTGCTTTTTCCTACCATTTATTTGAAATTGCCATTAACATTAATATTCTTTTTTAATGTTAGCATATACATGTGCATGTAATATAAATGTGTGTATTTTCCTCCTTTAATCCAAATTTGAAGGAAAGGTGAGTGATGGAGGAAGCCTGAGTAGGATTTATATTCAGGGTTGAAACTTGCCAAGGCAAGAATACTGGTCTGGCATAGTCCTATGAAACCTGTAGATCCTATAGGATTGAATTTATGAGTTTTGAATGGCTTTGTTCAAAGGAATCCTGAAACGTTTCTTTCTCTTAGCAGGTAGTTTAGCCAGAACATTACCTTCAACATCCTTTATGGAGGAACCTAAGTGTGGGCAGGGCCAGTTTACTAGTGTAGATGAATTATTGCTATTTTTGGTCTCCTGCTTCTTACTACATGGTTGCAGGGTCCAGAGGAATCCTCAAGATATATATGTATTTGGAAGTTGAGCAGCTTTGGCAAAGATCATCAATTACTCATGGCCACACCTGTGTATTCAGTTGATTCTCTTTGGTACTTTTTGACTCTGTACTTAGCCAGTGTCCTTTCCATTCAACTTTAATCACCATGGCCCATTCTGGGTTCTTAAGGACTCTGTTTCTCAGGTGAGAACTACCAAGTATAATCCTTTTTTTTTACCATCACCTGAGGGCTTCTTTTGGCTAAAATATAATTTCTGATAACTTATAAATGGAAGACAAATCATAATCATTTTTCCTTTTTAGATACCTTCTAGTGAGACCTTAGTAACTAAGGAGAAGAATGCAAAGGTGCATTCTGTCCTTCCTTTCCTGCCCTTGTTTGCGTTTGGAGTAGCTGAGCTGGCCTTAGTGATCTCTGTGCTAGTCTTCACAGATAGCATGTTTTTTAGGACGAATGTCAGTGGGTTTTTGGCGGTGACATTCAGGTTGTGTCTGCCTCTTGTATCATGACTACTTCTTGTTACTTTTGTCTTTCTAGCTATGGAAATCAGATGATTTTGGCCAGACCTGGATCATGATTCAAGAACATGTAAAGTCCTTTTCTTGGTAAGTCATGCTAAAGAAATTTGAATTACATAATCGCTTCTCTTCAGTTCTAGCTCCTGCATGGAGGATAAACCTGCCCTTGCATGAAATGTGAAGCACTTCATGAAATACATTTTCATGAAATACATTTTCTAGACCTGAGAAGTAGAACTGCAAGTATAACAGCTTTGGGATGGGGATGAGAAAGGAAGGTTGTGAGAAGAGTGCAAAGCTCTTGCATTTTTTAGTCCACCAGAGAACCCAGGGGAATCCTGAAGCTCTTGTATATATAAGTTTCTAAAGACTTTCATTTTTAGAGCATCATATCAGAAGTGGAGATTTTCTTTTTTACACAGAATCAATTCATTTGTTAATTTATATCATATATTTTAAAAATATAAAACATGCTAAATACTATAGGGTATCAGAAGTTGAGTAATTTACAGATATAGTTATCAAGGAGATTACAGTTGAGGAAGTAAGGAAAGATATTTTGTGCACATAACACACATTATGGGAGAAGCTCAGAAGTCTTGGACATAGCATGAGAAGGCTTTCTAGATGGGAGCATCATCAACAGCACCAGGAAATGCACAACAGGTAGCATGCAGCTGTGTGGAGGTGTGCAGGATGGGAATTGTAGATAGGAACAGACTGGCCAAAAGCAGAGATGAGACAACGTGGTGCTTGGGTGCAGAACACTGAGTCTTAATTTTGGGCAGTGCGTTGAGTAAAGTTTGGAAAGGGTTGTTTGTGTCAGAATCTGTACTGCGTGGTAAGGGAATTTGGACTGAATTCTGAAAGCAATGGGAAGCCATTGTAGGTTTTTGAGAAGGGAAGTGAAATCAGCAGGGCTGTACTTTAAGAAGTACAGTTATTTCTAGTCCTAGTTGCCCCTGACCTTTCAGTGTTACAAGGACATAGTATATCAACTTGAATGCATGAATTTGTACATGTGTAGGCGAATATGTAGCACACATTCCAGGATCAGACTTGCTAGGTCAGTGGGTCACTCAACCCATTCAAACATAGCACACTTGATATCTTTCAAATTAACTCTTGATCTTCACTGCCCCAAATCAGATCCACTCGTGATCTTCCTTATTTCAGTGTCTGGTTGCTTAATTCAAAAACTGTGAGTCATCATTGATTCCAGGTTCGTTTTCTAATTCACATTCAATCAATCAAGAAATTCTTTTGGCTCCATTTCAATATATAGGATTTATTACTCAGCTACTACTCTACTCCAAGCCACCATGATTGCTCATCGGTCCTCTGACTAGTCTTTCTGCTTCCACTCTTGTACTTCTACAACCAATACTTAGCATGCAGCCAGATGGATCCTGTTACAAACTGGTCAGATTATATTGTTCCTCTGCTTTGAATTCTTCAATATGCATCATTATTTCTCTCAGATTAAATACCAGAGTATATTTTTACCACAGTGACTTTACACTTGGCTATTTTCTCTGTCTAGAATGCTCTTACTAAAGATATATATATATACTGCTTTCTTCCCTACTTCATTCAAGACTACTCAAATAACACCTCCTAAATGAAGCCTATCCTGAGGGACTATTAAATTTTAACTAATGTCCTGTCACTCCCAATCTACTGTACCTGGATCTCTTTTTTTTGTATAACACATCACATTCTAATATACTATTATTATGCTTATTATTTGTCCTTCCCTCTTCAGAAGAATAAAAGCCCACAAGGGCAGGGACTTTTGTCAGTTTTGTGCACTGATATATCCTCAGTGAATGAAGCACTGAAATTGTAACTTTGTAGAGATTGCCAGAATTTCTATATAAAGTGTCACATTTTACACTCATCTCAACAACATAGAACTGGTCTTTCTCCACGGCCAATGTGTTAGGACAGAAATAGTATCACAGTGTAGTTTTAATTTGCCTTTTTCTTATGAATGATTTTAAACATCTTTTAACCCACTTAAAGGTCATTTTTATTTCTTTTTTTTGAGAAATGGGTGTTCATGCCCTTTGCCCTTTTTTTACTGGATTGTTAGTCTTTTTCTTATTGATTTCCAGGAACTCTTTATGTGTTTGATATCAGTACTGTGTGATAGGAGATAGAGTGTATATATTTATTTATGTTTCTCAGTTTGTCATTTGTCTTTTGACTTTTACATGTAGTTTTAATCTTCATTAAATGTAATGTCCCCAAAAGATGGTAGATACTGTCTGTCCTTCTTTTAGCCCCCTGTTTGAAGAAGACTGTCTTTGAGTTGATACTGCTTTCTTAGCAATTGAGGACAGTAAAGATGGAGGGATCACAGGGAGGAACCTTACAGCTGAGTGTCTTCAGGCTTCACTGGATTTCCCTTTTATATAAGACAGCTGATTCTGACCTTTTTGTTATTTTCCTTGGGCAGAGGTTAGGAGTCTTAGTAAAATTATAACTAATTTCATCCAAGTACAGCCTCTACACAAGGAATACCATTAGAACTTTATTTGAATTTTAAAGGGACAAATTACAATTTTATGTGTTCGGGGAACCTTATATTAAGGCAAACCAGCTGTATTACTGAAAAGAGGTACTTCTCTTTGGGAGTTGGTATGTTGTACCTTCTGCCTCCCTGCAGATATCTTAGGGGAAAAGACTGGCTTACCTTATTTTAGATAATAACATGTCTTGTGTCAGGGAATTTCAGGCTATTTGGGAGATTTTTCCTTAGGAGTCCCTAAAATGAGTGAGAGTGTAATCTCAGAGAGTAATGGCATGTATTTGTTCAACAATGCTTGGCAGCCTGGGAGCAGCAGGAATGAGGAAAACCAGTGATTTATGTTATTTAGAGCTAGAGATGAGCAAGACAGGACAGTGGAAGAGCTATGGAGGAGAGGCTACAGGATGCCTTGTGGAATATCACTGAAGGGTTGTAAGTGAGGCAGGAGATGGCAGATGAGGCCAGGTGAGGACTGATGACTGTGCTTAGAGTTAGAGCAAGGCTTGGAATTTCCAAACGAGGGGGAAAGAGAAGAGGAAGTAGGTGTGAGTGAGTGTAAGAAGTAGAAGACTAGAAACTTTGAAGTACAAGAACTTGTAGGGGAATGGCTCTCAGAAATAAGATGTCCAAGGATGGATTACGGACAAGAGTTGGGATGAAAGTCATAGCTCTATCTTTAGAAATTGGCTGCTGATTTTGGCTAGGAAGGAGTAATAAAGTAAGCTCTTTCTCAAAATATCCAAATAAAGGTCCTTTCCTCTCTGCCTTTTAAATAATACCCAGCAGCCTCATTTTAATTTGCATATCCTCTAGGGTAGAGGAAGTACTTTAATCAGTACTTCTAATTGTGGAAAAGAAGAGACCATCACCCTTCCCCACCAACATACAGCATTTGATGATAATTGTCTCCCACATTAGGACCAAGGTTTCTCCACTGCCTTAGTTAGTAAGACTCCAAAATCAAGTCTCCCCTCATTGTTAAAAAAAAAAAAAAAAAAAAAAGGACTCTTTTTTGTCTATTTTTATTTCCCTTCCTCTCTTTCACCCTCCTTTTCTTTCCTTTCTTTTCTCTTTCTTTCCTTTCTTCTTCCTTCTATCCTCCCTTCCCTTCCCTCCCTCCCCTCCCCCCTCCTTTCTTCAATATGCTTGTGACAGTACATTTTTGAAACAATTTTATAAGATAAACCATTATTCTGAGAGCTGTTGTGCATATGGTAGAACTTTATAAAGATAATTATATAAGTGAGCCCTTCTGCCTTTCTGTGGGTACCTGCATCCTCACTCTGAAGCTCTCTTCCTGATTTTTCTAGTTATTTGTTCCCTTGATGAATGGACTGCTTGGCCTTGATGTTCTTGTGAGTTCTTATGAGTTTTAGGAACTTAGGGAAGATTAGTCATCCTTCCAGCTGCTGTTTGGGGACATATTTGGGGGACCAGCAATTTGGAGATTATTCTCCAAGGTAGTTTGATCTCATCGCTATACAGTCTTCAATTTGGAATAGTCTTTATAATTATGGTCCATGGATGCAATGCAGCAAGGACCAATTCAACTAGGAACTCTGTAGGATAAAAAGAAATACAAGACATGGACTTTAAAGGCATTTGTATTCTTGGAAGCTCAGACAAACACATTATGATAAAACAGTATAATACAGTATAATGTAATACAGTGTAGAACAGTATAATGAGAAGCACCACTGTATTAAATAAGGAGATTGATTCAAAATCTGCCCAACCAAAGCAGTTCTCTACTTTTGTTCGAAATTCATGTAAAACTCATAAAAAAGGTTTGAAACAGAGTGCTATAGAGATACATTTGCCAGTGTTGGGAGAAGGGAAAAGGGCAGTAGGGGAAGACTTCCTGGAAGAGGGAAATGTGAATCTGGCCTCAGAAGATGAATAGAATTTAGAGGTGCAGAATGCCAGGGCATTCCTGCAGAGGGATGTAATATTGACAGAAACACAGGGGAAGAAATGAGCCCTACATTTCTGAACCGATCGGTATGTGCAAAAAAGAGTTTGTAAAGGAGCCTCATGAGACCTGAATTTGCATTGGATGAATCCTGGTTGCACAGATGGGTGACAACAGCAACAGCACAGTGCAAACAGAAAGAGAAAGGGCAAAACATCAGGCCTACCAGTTCCTCATGTGGTTTCCTCTCTGCCATTCATCCCGGGGAAACACTTTCCTTTCTTTCTCTGAGGCTCATAACTTGAGGCCAGAAACTTGCTGACAGCCTCAAGCCATCTATTTCTTACTGATTCCAAAACACTCTGCCTTTTATTTTTTCTCATTTTGCTCTTCTCAAGCCTGATCAGAGCTTGCCTTGAGTGCTTTAAAAACATCGCTGACAGCACAAAACACTACAAATGGCAGTTTCTTTTTCTCTATACAGAGTCAAAGAGCAACCAAAGGGAAATGTGTGTGGCACAGAGAGTATCATTTATATATCCCAGCATGGTGGTCCTAAGATCTGGTTGCTTGCATAGCAGAACCTCCAATGGAAATGATGATAACAGCTGTATTTTTTCCCTTCCAGGGGAATTGATCCCTATGATATGCCAAACACCATATACATCGAACGGCACGAACCCTCTGGTTACTCTACAGTTTACCGAAGTACAGACTTCTTCCAGTCTCGGGAGAACCAGGAAGTGATCCTCGAGGAAGTGAGAGACTTTCAGCTTCGGGACAAATACATGTTTGCTACAAAAGTTGTGGTGAGTTGAAGATGCTAAATAACAAACTGCTTTGGGGTTTTCTTCTGAGGTTTGGTGTTCTCTGATAAGGCCAGTGAGGCCACACAAGGCAGGGCCTGGATCACCATGCCTGGGGAAGCTTGACTGAAGGGTTTTGGACGGAGATGGGCATTCCCAAAGGGCTTGGAAGGTCCTGGGAGGTTGAGAAGTAGAGAAGCTTAGACAACCACTCAGCATGTCTGTAGGCTCTAAGAATTTGTTTTTTTCCCGGTAGCCAGGCATCCTGCACAAACACACATGTTTTGAAATTCCAATGAAAAGAATTTAGAAAGGAGGGTTTGAGATCAGTGTCATTTTTCTTCAATCCCACTGCCTGATTTCCTTTTAATTTAGGCCAATTTCTTTGAAAATTTTGGTCCCATGTTAATTTATATGGCTAATAGAATGTGTAGTCATTGGCGACTAGGAGTAAAATGCTCTAAGAAAAGCAATACTTAAGCTTTCAGCTGTCAGTAAATAGCTTAACTTTGGGAAAATCTTCCCTTGATTTGATGCATTGGAGCCAGATGCTGAAATGGAGAGCTTGCTCATTTAATACCACAATTGATTATTTAACAGGACCTGCCTTGCAACTGTATGAAGTTGCAGATTGCAGTTATACTGCCCCGTGTAAAGTAAAAATACAGGCCTGGCCAAGAGCAGGCTGGGCTACTATCCTGGGGTGCTATAAGCTTGCTTTTTTAATGGTTGCCACTTGTTGGCTTCAGGCTGTTGAGGGCCTTTGGTAACTAGGGGATTGCTCTGCTTTCTATCACTGTTAACATTAACAACTAAAATCAGATGTAATATTTTTTTCCAGGTTCCCATTTATTTATATGATTGGCAGCTGGCCAAGCAGAAACAGGTCAACCCCATTGGGATTTTGGGGTAGAAAGAGGGAAAGCAGAGAGCAAGGTTGGAATGAGGAGAGAAGATGGAGGTGGCTAAAGGCAAGAGGGGTTTTCCATTACCTAGTTTCCAAAATGTTTTTTTTTTTTTTTTTTTTTTAACTATTAAGCTATGGCAGTTTTTCTTCTGTAAGACTGTTTGCCTTAAGTTACACCCTGGGTCATTGCCTTCCTACTTTACCTGGCTCTTTCTCTTACACACACACACACACACACACACACACACACACACACACACACACTTTCTCTCTCTCCCTCTCTCTCTCTCATTCATACACTGACACACATACACTCACATTGCAGCCTAAGGACACAAGCATTCTTGAATTTCCTCAGGCAGGGATTTGGTGGTGAGAAATCAGTCCTGAGGACTGGCAGCTCACGACTTCCAGTTGGGCAGTCCTGCATCCCCGGATCGTCTCTTGTCATCCAGTGTTCATAGGTCTTTTCTATTTTCGTTTCTTGGGTTGGGATTTTTTTGTTATGATTTTAATTTCTTAATTTTAAAGCATAGCGACTGATTCCCATATTTGTCCTGTGTCAGAAATGAGGTGGAGGGGTGTAGTACATTATTCTTAACCCTATTATTTCTGGATCTCACACCCAGAAGTCTGAGTTATATGCTAGTTGGAACTTTCTGTGCCCTTCATTCCGGTCTAACAGCTATGTCTGTTCTCTAGATGCAGGTGATATGCAGAGTGCTAGTGCTAAGTTTTCTTTATTGTTCCTGGGGAGTGGTAAGATTGGGGCTGTGCCTGTTTTGATCATCAGTGATATAATACTCAGTATCTTGCACAATGCTTGATACATAGCAGATGTACAGTAGAGTTGAATGAATGCCATCTTTGCCTGCTTTAATTTAGGAAGCATGGGCTAGTAGATTTTGGGGTTATTTGGGGTATGAAATTATTGGTACTTTTACAGTCAACTCTCAGCTCTTTATATGGCTTATGTATTTATATTGTATTGGTGGCAAATCTGTAGTTATGTGTTGGCTTCTTCCTTCAGCAAATGGATGGGCCACCATATCCCAAGGTCAGTGGTATTAGCTAGAGGATCTAGGTAAGATGAGCTGGGCCAGTACTTGGAAGTGTTTCTCAGATTGTGCTCTTAGGAGCACCTGCAGCAACATCACCGAAGCATAGTTGTTACAAATGCATTTTTTGTCTTCCTTTAGCAGCCCCAGGATGCCTCAGAATCTCTAAAATTTGAGAAACTTCTCCTTGAGGCCTTCTATACGCAGACACCTCTAATAATTGTTCATTATTGTCAAAGGAATATTTCTCAGTGGATAGATCCATGAGAAGAAACAGCTGGCAGTGGATCATAAAATGGCTATTTTCCTCCATTTTATTACACTAGACTACTAAACCATAAGTACAAACAACATTGGCCTTGGTTGGATAACCTAATCAGTAAGATAATCAGTAAGATTATCTGGGTGTGCCTAGTGCTCAGGATGCCTGGGTTTGGGGAATTCTGTAAAGGTCTGTATGGAAATAGACTCAATTAAAATTTGAAAAGTCAAAGAACTAATTGCAAAACCATAGAAAATTCATTTTGGGCCCTTAACTCTTTTGTTTTCTTCTAGCATCATAAATAATTACAATTCTCTGCAAGTTAGTTTTTTAGAATGTGTGGGGATAGCCATATGGTTTCTGGGCTAGAGCATGATCCAAGTCCTCAGAACTTTATGGAGCCCTGTTGGCCTTCATGTGTACATTTTGTCTGATGCCCTTTGATTTTTTTTAACCAAGTCTAATTTTCTTTTTTTGACATGAAGTTCACTTGTCTTAATGGTTTACATCAAGATGATAGGACCATCTAAACGGCAGTGAGGCACCTCTGCAAGCTGACATGTCAATTTGTTACCTTGGTAATATATAGCTGTTTGGTTCTCTCTGGGAGATGATGATAGTGGCCAGAAAGTTGAAGGTAAATGAGGGTTAGCTGCTTCTCTGTAGCTTGACTACCAATTTGTCATGAAAAGCCAGGTTTAGACATTTGCACAAATGTATGTCAGTAAGCAAGGACATGTGTGGGCTTTATGGAGTCTCCTCCTTGTTCCTATAGGTGATGCAGCCACACCTTGCTTGATGTAGACAGAATTCTAGAGGAGGAATTGGCAAACTATTCTCCTTCACTGTTTTATCAGTAAAGTTCCATTGAAACAGCCATGCTTATCTGCTTATATGTGGTCTATCACTGCTTTCACTTATACAGTGGCAGAATTGAATAGTTGCATAGAGGCAGGATGACTCACAAAGTCCAGAATATTTCTGTACAGACCTTTACAGAAAAAAGTTTGCTGTCCCCATTGCAAAGGGAGGATTCTGTTACCCTTTCCATTGGCATTGGACAACCAGAATCCTCTGATACTGACAAGTCTTAGGCATATGTCTAAAAGTTCAGATTATAGGCCTCTCTAAATATTTATGCTCTACTTATGCCAGGGTGTTTTCTTTAGGATTATGGTCAGTTCAGACATCTTGCATGCTACTGATCTCCTTAAAGAGCTCATTTATACTTCACTGCTTTGACCAACCAGCCATTAATTTCACTATTAAAAATTAATTTCTAATCTTTATTATGCTAACTAAAAGTCTCTAATGTAGAGATTAAATAAAAATTTAGTAATTACCTCTGGATTGTGGGCTTCTACATGAGAAGTTAGCTGACCACTTTGTACTATAATTGAGGTGTGAATTTTTGCATAATTGACTAAAACCAACTGTTGACAAATTATTTTAATTACGATGTTACTTAAGTATATGCAAACATGAAGCTAGGTATAAGCATATACTGTTTATAACTTATATACAACAATAAAACCCAAACATATTCACAGATTTAAAGTAAAACTATAATACTAATAAATTTAAAATGAATTTTTATAGTACTTGCATTGAGATTTAATTAATATACTATAAAATTTACCCCTTTGAAATGTACAGTTCATTGCTTTCTAGTGTATTCATGAGGTTGTATAATGTTCATGACTACCCGATGCCAGAACATTTTCATCACCTTCAAAAGAAACTCCATGCCCATTAGCATTACTTCCCATTCCCCTCTCTTCCCTGCCCCTGGCAGCCATGACTCTCGTTTCTGCCTTATGGATTTGCCTATTCTAAACGTTTCATATAAAGGGAATTATATGGTGGTATATGACCTTTTGGATGGCTTTCTTTGAAAGTATAGTGTTTTTCTTTTAAGTTATACTTTTCAACTGAAGAGATTCAATTTGTTTCTTTAAAAAAAATAATTTCTAGTCATAATTTCTTAATTGATTTTCTTTAATGAGACAATGTTCTCATACTTTCCTTTATTTTTTGAGACATCGTTTTCTTTAGTTCTTTTAACATATATATGAAAGAGGATTTGAATCTTTTTGTCTAAGTCCACTATCTGGCCTTTCTCAGGAACAGTTTCTGTTGACCCTGTGTGTGTGTGTTGTGTATGTTGTTATTGAATATACTTGCTGTTTGCTTGTCCTGTCATTTTTGTTGTTGTTAATGTCGAAAAACCAGACATTTCAAGTGAGAGAGTATAGCAACTCCTCATATCAGAGTATCCCCTTCCTAGGGTTTTTGGTTGTTGCTTTTTGTTATTGTTATTGCCTTTTTTTTTTTTTTTTGTGAGTTTCTTGCATTAGTTTGGCAAAGTTTGTATTCTTCATTATGTATGATGGCTACTCAAGTGTTTGATAATTTAGTTTAGTGGTCAGGTAATGACTGAATAGAGATTTCTTGACGTTCTTTGAGCCAGTAAGCCTGGCAGCCTTTGCTGAGGCCCTCTGAGCTTGTGTTGGGAGCATGCCTTCAGTGGAATTTGCAGCTCTCCCTTAGCCTTTGCTTCTGATTTGTGTAGAGCCTCAAGGTTATTAGCCAGGCATGAGTGACTGGTCCTTTTGGTTCTTCCTTAAGTACACACAGCTCTGTGTATGTGACTTTATAGATTCACTGGAATATTTCAGAGCTTATCAGAGCTTCTCATAGATATCTTCTTCCCCAGGTTTTCCATTCATGCTTTTTAGTTAACCTCTTGTTAGTTCCAAGTGGTAATGCTTATCCAGTGGTTGTGATGTTAAACATTTATCAGTTGTCATTCTCCCATAAATACCCTGGCTATAGATCTGTTTGTACAGTGAGCTAAATTAGATTATAGAAAGAGAAGATCTGAGAATACAACTTTCATGCAGACTACCAGGCAGATCAAAAAGTGACAGCTCTCTGGCTATGGGGCATTTTGGAAGCTCCAAACTTGTTTTGTTTTCTCTGGTGGCCACTAGGCTGCTGTTTTTCACATCTATAGTAGTTGTGAAGCTGTGGGTTTCTAATACTATTGCAGAGCTAGAGAGAAGAAGGGGTTGGGATTAGGGCAAGTTAAAACATCACAAAGTTGGCTATTTTTGCTGAGCTTTAGTCATTGTTCTTGAATAAATGCTCCTTGAATTTTGCAAGCCTTTATTTAATATTTAGACTTCTGAAATTGTTGATTTTGAGAATTTCTGTCAAATGTTCTTGTTGCTGTTGCAGATGAATGGATCTTTAGAGTTCCTTTGCTATTCTGGAAGTACTTCCAATTAATATTAACTTCATAAATTTTTTATTATGGACATTTTCAAATTTACATAAAAGAATAGTTTATACTGCTATGACCTCCCCATGTGCCCTCATTCAGCTTCAGTATTACCTCAGTATTTGCTAATCTTTTTTCAGCAGTCTACCTAACAATTTTTTCCTTGAATATTGTAAAGCAAATTTCAGATATATCATTTTACCTACAAATATTTAAGTAAAAATTACAGTAATGTGGATGATGGTGTTTGCTGAAACTTTGTTACTGCTTCAAAGGAGAAGGAGTAGCAAATGCTACAGCCCAGGTGCTTCTGGATTGGTGTTCTTATCCACTACCTGCCTTCGGATCCCTCATTCTCCCACCAGTTTTTCTGAGAAACTTTTAGTTGAATAGCTCACCGTGACATCCTTTGTCCTTTGCTTGACAGTGTCATTTTAGTTTCTTTCAGTTCTTTTCTCCTTGACCTCTTCTTTCTTTTTACTATTGACATAATCTCAAGCATAAGTGTAAATATACTCTCTGAAATTTGAATCATTCAGGTACTTATATTAATTTATTTTTACTCACCAGAAATTAAGATGCCAAATGAAAAGTTTTTAATTGTAAATTCTAGACTCTATAATGCCGTATATATTAAAATGTTTAAGCAATTCCTAGTTGTGAAATTATATGTGCTTGGTAGATGTATAAACTGGTATGGCTTTTAGGAAAGCCATTTATAATATCTATCAAAAATGAAAATTTTGACCTAGGAATTTTAAGAATGCATCTGCAAACATTCTTATGTAGTTCTGAAAGAGGTATTATATGCAAGTATGTTTATTGAAGAGTGCTTTTGAAAATAACCTAAATGTCCATCAAAAGCTGTTAAATGAAAGATGTCTAAGATTTACTGTTAAGGAAAAAAGTTAAATTATAGAACAGTACGATAGTCTGGTAATGAAAAAGTTGAGTCGCACAACAATATTTTTATCATAATCCAATTTGTATGTGAAAGATAAAATTGCTTGTATAAATTTGAAAGTGGTTTTACCGATCAATGCTGCTATGTTGGAATCTTGGTGTTATTGGGGACCCAGGCCTCTATCTTTCTGTTCTATCATCCTAAGTAGTGATTTCTATTCTCAAGTTCCTCTTGTGATCCAAGACATTTGTACTAACTTTCAAGTCTTTATTGGCTATAGGAAGAATGATGACAGAGAGGTCAAAACAGAACTCTTTCAGCTGATTCAGTCCCTTTAAACAGCCTTCCTAGAAACCGAGCACAGCACTTCTATTTATATCTCATTGATTAGTACTCAGCCACAAAATGAAGAGAACCCTAGTCTTTTAGAGTTAAGAGTAGGGGGCAGAACTTTTGCATTTTACCTAATATCTACCTGTAACATTCAATGTTTTACATAAGCATGTTTTAGTTTTATCATAACAATAAAGAACAACTCAACAACAGAAACTCAAGGTTTATTAAGAAAATATTAGGTCTTTACAATGCATCTTATTATCAATAGTGTGCCATAGTTTAGTTGTTAATATTTTTTTACTGTCAATAAAATATTATAATAACTTTTTAAGAATACATTATGAGTGAGCCTAAATTACCCAGGTTTAGGATTATTCTGGAAGGCAGTGGGATAAATATGTTTTGAGGTTCTTTTTTCTAGTCTTGTCTTGTCTTTTTTCTTTTCTTTTCTATTCTTCTCTTTTTTTTTGATGACTTGTATTCTGTGATTTTTTCATTTATAGAGTAAGACCAGCCTTGGTATACATTCTCAATTCTCAGGCCTCCCAGCAGCACTCATTATGAACATTTAACTCATGATCAATCTGGGGGACATTAAAAAAATGGCTTCTTCTTAAGGTGTAACCACAGTAGGAAGTAGTAAAAAAATATAAAACATAAAAGTATGTGTTTCATTGATATCTGTGTTTTTGTATATATTCATAAGGATTCACATAGGTTGACTTAAACTATCATCTGACTTTTATACATAGCTACAAAATTTTATTGACTTAAAGAGGACTTTTGGAATTTATAAATATTTTTCTGGGAATCATTTTCTCGTTCAGGTAAAACATTTTACATTTTTAATAGGTTTATCATTTTCTATAGTTCCATACTGAGTACAGGCTATTAACATGGTTTTTAGGGTGTCATTTTGCAATAGCAGTCTTCTATACTTCTCTACCTTGCTTTTTTAAAATAAACTACTTTTAACCATTTGTTCAGTGTGGTTTGAATACACACACACACACACACACACAAACTGCTCAAATGAATCAAAAATAACTTCTTGTTCATCAGCTTGCAATTCATATAGTATTTATTGGACATACATGAGCACAGGGTATTCAGTTGTTATTTTACAGTTAAGAGACATTGATAACGTTCCTTACTCTATAGGAATTCAAAATCTATAATAAATAGTAGCAAAATAACCAAGGATAAAGGAAGCCCTTCTGGATAGGGATTCCAGGGATCTAATGCACATAAGAGTCATGTGTGTGATTATGTTTATATGAGGGTGTGCCTCCTTCTTAGAAGTGCAAAACTACATAGTGCCTTTATAGTATTTTTTATCCTTTTTTGATTCGTTGACCCTTTTGAGAATCTGGTAGAAGATATAGACCCTTCCTAGCACAATGAGTGCATCTACACAAAAATATTGCAAATATATTTACAGGGTTCCTGGACCCTTTAATCCCTTTCACAAAGAAGCCCTAATCCAAATTAGCTTTTGCAGATGAATAAAATGAGACCTAGAGAGATTCTTCTTAATCTTCTCTTGATCTTCTCTTAATCTAGTGCTTTTATATACATTTTCAAGATTTCAGCCATGGTTTAATATCCCTGAAATGCAATGTGATATGGTCAACATAATGTGGAATACTCTATACTCAACCAAAGAAAACATATTCTAACAAAAAGATTGAAACTTTGGCCTATGGCCATGCTACCCTGAATAAGCCTGATCCCGTGTGATCTCAGAAGCTAAGCAGGGTCGGGCCTGGTTAGTACTTGGGTGGGAGATCACCTAGGAAGACCAGATATATAGGCATAAAAAATAAAAAAATAGGAAATTGTAAGCTGACAAGGTCCTTACAATCTGTGATGTCAACCAAAGGTTTCCTTGCCTAAAAATATAAAAAGAAAAAAAAAAGGGAAAAAGAAAAATTGAATCAATGAAAATTCTCTCAACTCGGTGTACATAAAAGGCTTGTAACTCAAGTGTCCTTATAATATGAAAAAAGGAGTAGAAAGAAGTGAGAATATGTTTTGTGTGCATGGTGTGTGGCTGATCTCACCCTATGCTGGTTTTGGGACTATTGACTCTGCCCTACCTTCCAAAAGGTCTCTTCAGCCTCATTATACAGTCCTTTTCTTTTCACTCTCTGCCAAAGCTTTGGCAGCCTCCATCCTCCTACCCACACCTAAGTTCTTGAATCATATATACCATTGTCCTTCCTCCTCAGCTAACATCCAGGGAGTATTTAGAATCTATTGCAGACTGGGTATCTAAGATAAAGCAGTATAGCCCAAACTGTCCTGTGACAGCAGATGTTTCAAAATTTTGCATTGGAAGTCATATTCTATTTTGTTTTTAGAAGAATCAGAGGGGTTTGACTTTTCCATTTCGTTTTTCACTTATTGTGAGTGGCTGTAATGTGGCACAATTGATTTTTTTCTCTTCCTTGGCAGCATGTCTTGGGCAGTCAACATCCACCGTCCGTGCAGCTTTGGGTTTCTTTTGGCCGAAAGCCCATGCAAGCAGCCCAGTTTGTCACAAGACATCCTATTAATGTGAGTGGGGTTCGCTAGGGGGTGGGAAGAGGTGTTAGTGTACCCATTGCAGAGGTCAAGAAAAGGGTATTGTGGGAATGTCCTGGGTGGATATTTGACTATATTCCCTGAAGTCCCTTTCCAGATAGGTCTCTAGAGAGAGAGAGCCATTATGCTTTGGGTATCTTGGTCTGTTTATTTCTCTTGTCATTGTTCGAAGTGGAACTGAATGGGAGACTTAATTTGCTTTAAGTGGAGGATTGGCAGAGAGGTTTTGAGGCAGAGTCACTGGACTCAGTGTGCTGGTACTGAAGGACTAGGAGTTAGTGAAACAGCAGTTGTTTAAGTATCCGATGTGTTGCTCACAGATGGCTAGGTTTGTAAAAGGTTTAGGATTTGGGTCCTTCTTTTTTGATACAGGTAGGTTGGAGAGACAGAACTAAGCAGAGGAGGAAACCATATAAAGTCACATTCAGTCTGTATTATAACTTAGAGATTAATGAGAAAGATCAGTGTGGGCTGGAGTCATCAAAGAAGTGGCCACAGGGAGGAGGTGGCATTTGAAGCCTTTGACACTAGTGGTTGGTATGGTGGGAGGTTAGTAGCTCAGAGGAGTATATGATAGAAAACACTCTTGTCAGTTCTTTGCTTTCTATGGGTTTCACCTTCCTTTAGTCACCTTGGAAAATAAAAAGGAAAGGAAATGCACATTAACCTATACTGTACTCTGTACTAATGATAGGTCTTATGGGAAAAAATGGGAGATTTTAACTAAAAAGAGGTTTTTGGGTCATTTATGGAGTTCAGTGGCCTATTCTTATTTTGTATCCCATTTTCCAATAGAGGGCCTACCTAGTTCCAGCTGTAGAGCCCCCTACAGTTCTCCAAAGGGAAATACAGCTAGGCTTCTTTGCCAAGACTGGGGAGCTTTCTGTGGGTTTCAGGCCCACATCTGTCACTGAGACATTGGGACATCATTGGTTTAATGTATATAGGGAAAGCCAAGAGGAAATATGCTTTTTTTTGACCTAATGTATTCTTTGATTTTTGATTCCAAAGGAATATTACATCGCAGATGCCTCTGAGGACCAGGTATTTGTGTGTGTCAGTCATGGAAACAACCGCACCAACTTATATATCTCGGAGGCAGAAGGGCTGAAGTTCTCCCTGTCCCTGGAGAACTTGCTCTATTACAGCCCAGGAGGGGCTGGCAGTGACACCCTGGTGAGGTAAGGCATGCAAGGGTTCACTGTGGCTTCCCCAGATGAACACCATTGACCTCAAGTGGTGGTTTTAGCAATAGCTGTACATTTAGACTCACCGGGGTGTTTTGAGAAACCTCACTCCTGGCTTATGTTCTTGGAGCTGACAGTTTAACTGGTTTGGGATGTGGCTGGGGTGTGACGACTTTAAAAAGATCCCTGGGTGATTTTTATGTGATAACAAAGCTGAGCACTGACGTTTAGAGTTTCAGATGCTCTGTCAACCTCTGGTTCCTTTCATTTAGTCATCTGGTTTTTGTGCAAGGTATTGTTCTGTCGGTATCTGCGGAAAGATACCAATGTCATTGATACTTTATCAGTAATTGCATACTTGGGATTGTTCTATAATGGGCATTCTCTAGCTGTGGAACAGTCTAGGGTTTGGGAGGGATCAATGCCATGAATTCGTCGATGGTGTGGTACTGTGATCCCTCAGTGCCACCAGTTCACCTATTCTTTCAGTGACAAACCAGGTGTCTATGATTAGGATCACTCTGCTCTTTTAAAGAGCCATCTGGTGAAGCTGACTGGTCTTTAGTGAGGTCTTACTCTAAGGCCATGACCACCAGCTCATAGGGCATGTAACTGCTCTCTACTGTCCCTTCTCCTGCTGGCAGTTCATTTAGTCATCAGTCCATTCAGCGAGTATGCTGCTGCTCTATGCCAGACCTTGTTCCAGGTACATCAATCAAATAATTTATACAGCAATGAAAAATCAGAATAAAGTCCCTGTTCCATGGAACTTTTCTTCTAATTAAGGGAAGACAGAATATAAACAAATATGTAGTCTGCCTGGTCATGATGAGTGCCAAAGAAGGTAAGAGGACAGGGGTTTATGAGGGTGTTATTTTATCAGTTTCCAGCTGATCGTGGAAAGCTGCTCCAGGATGGTCACATTAGAGCAGGAGCCTGACTTTCATGAGGGAAGGAGCCGGGGCAGGATGAGGGGACAGCAGGCACAGTGACCCTAATGTAGGACTTTGTTGGTTTATTTTAGGAACAATGAGGCCAGATGGATCAAACAGTTGAAGAAGGGGAGAGGGAATCCAAAAGACAGGATTCAAGGGAGCAGGTCTCAGATTATATAGGGCCTTTAAGGGCACGGAAAAAAATTTATGTTTTTCTTCTAAGTGAGATGGAGGCATTATCCAGAAGATGGACATCACTTTATTTAACTTATTACACTTTTTACCATTTAAAAAATTGTGAATTGTATTATATAAAGTGCATACAACACATATGGATAGTGTTATAAATCATTTTAAGGGAATACTCATGGACTTACCTTTTAAAAAAGCTTTCCTTGATGCTGTGTGGAAATTATACTCCTGGAGGGGACAAAAGCGAATGCCAGCAGACTAGCTGGGAAAGTATTGCAGAAATCCAGGTCTTGTATATTCTTGCCTCCTTTGTCATAGATTAATGACCATATAGTCGTTGATTGATTTCTAGTCTCTATTTTGTTCCATCAATCGGTGTGTCTGTTTTTATGCCAGTATAATGCTGTTTTTATTACTATGGCCTTTTAGTATAGTTTGATATCAGACAGCATGATATTCTGATTTTGTTTTTCTTTCTCAAGATTGCTTTGGCTCTTCAGGTCTTTTGTGGTCCCATATAAGTTTTAGGATTATTTGTTCTAGTTCTGTGAAAAATGCAATTGGTATTTTGATAGGGATTGCATTGAATGTGTAGATTGCTTTGGGTAGTACGAACATTTTAACAATGTTAGTTCCTCTTATCCATGAGCACAGTATATGCTTAAATTTATTTGTATCTTTTTCAGTTTCTTCAGTGTCTTATAGTTTTCCAAGTATAGGTCTTTTACATTGTTGGTTAAATTTATTCCTAGGTATTTTATATTTTTCGATTCAATTGTAAATGAGGTTTTCTTAACTTCTCTTTCTGACATTTCATTATTGGCATATAAAAATGCAACCAATTTCCAAATATTAATTTTGTGTCCTGTTTCTTTACTGAATAGATTTATCATCTCTAATTGTTTTTATTAGATTCTTTAGGGTTCTCTCTATATAGTATCATGTCATCTGAAAATAGTGACAGTTTTACTTTTTTTTTCCCAGTCTGGATGTCCTTTATTTCTCTTTCTTGTCTGATTGCTGTGGTTAGAACTTGCAATATTTTCTTGAATAGAAGTGGTAAAAGTATACATGCTTGTCTGTTCTTGATTTTAAGGAAAACGTTTATAAGCTTTTCACTGTTGAGTATGGTGTTCACTGTGGGCTGGTCATATATGGCCTTTATTATGCTAAGGTATTGTTTCCTTTATTCCCACTTTGCTGAGAGTTTTTATTATAAATTGATGCTGGATTTTTTCAAGTGCTTTTTTTGCTGATATGATCATGTTTATTATCCTTCATTTTGTTTATGTGGTTAATTGGTTAGCAGATGTTAAATCAACCTTGCGTCTGAGGAATAAACCCCACTTAATTATGCTGTATGATCTTTTTAATGTATTGCTGAATTCAGTTTGCTAATATTTTATTGAGGATTTTTGCATCAATGGTTATTAAGGATATTGATCTATAATGTGTGTGTGTGTGTGTGTGTGTGTGTGTGTGTGTGTGTGTGTGTGTTTGTGTGGTTTTAGAATCAGGGTAATGCTAGCTTTGTAAAATGAACTTGGGAACCTTCCCTCCTATTTAATTTTTAAGAATGGTTTGAGAAAGATAAGTATCAATTTTTCTTTGAATGTTTGGTAAAATTCACCTGTGGAACCCTCCGGTCTACCACTTTTGTTCGTTGGAGTTTTTAGATTACTGATTTGATTTTGTTCTATAGTATAATCAGTTTGTTCAGATTTTCTGTTTCTTCATCATTCAGTCTCGTAAGATTGTACGTTTCTTTTAGGAATTTAACCTTTTATTCCAGGCTGTCCAATTTCTTGACATATAATTGTTAATAATATTTTCTTATAACCCTTTCTGTTTCTGTGGTGTCAATTGTCAGTTCTTCTCTTTCATTGCTAAGTATATTTGGATTCTCACTCTTTTTTTCTTGATGAATCCGGTTAAAAGGTTTTAATTTTTTCTTTTCAAAGAACAAGTTTTTGGTTTCTTTGATTTTTTTTAAATTGTCTTTTAGATTATTTCATTTATTTCTGCTCTGACCTTTATTATTTTCTTCCTTCCACTCACTTTGGGCTTTGTTCCTTTTTTTCTAGTTTGTTTAGGTATAAAGTTAGATTGTTTATTTGAAATTTTTCTTGTTTCTTGAGGTAAGCTTATCTTGCTATTAATTTTTCCTTAGAACTCCTTTGGCTGTGTTCTATAGATTTGGGGTCACTGTATTTTTATTTCATTTGTTTCAAGGTATCTTTTGATTTCTTCTTTGATATTGTTGTTAACCAACTTACTATTTAGTGGCATGTTATTTAGCCTTCATGTATTTGTATGTTTTTCAGTTTTCTTCTAGTAATTGATTTCTAGGTTCATACCATTGTGATTGGTGAAGATACTTGATATAACTTCAGTTTTCTTAAATTTACTGAGACTTGTTTTATGGCTTAACGTGTGCTTTATCCTAGAAAATGTTTCATGTGCACTTGAAAATCATGTATATACTATTGCTTTTGGGTGATGTGTTCGAAAAATTTCAGTCAAATTAAATCCACCTGATCTAATATGTCATGTGAGGTCTCTGTTTTCTTGTTGATTTTCTGTCGGGATAATTTATTCATTGATGTCAGCGGGAAGTTAAAATCCACTACTGTGACCATATTTTTGTTAATCTCTCTCTTCATACCCATCAATATTTGCTTTTATATTTAGGTTCTCCTAAATTGGGTATGTAAATGTTTACAAGGGTTATATCCTTTTGTTGGATTGATCCCTTTATCATTATGAAATGTCCATTTTGTCTCTTGTTATAGCCTTTGTTTTAAAGTCTGTTTTGTCTGATGTAAGTGTGCTATCCCATCTCTTTTGTTTGTTTGTCTGTTTCCTTTTGCATGACCTATCTTTTTTCCTTCCTTTTACTTTGTTTCCGAGTGTCTGAAGTGGGTCTCTTGTAGACAGCATACTTAAGGGTCTTGTTTTCTTATCCATTCAGCCACCTTATGTCTTTTGATTGAAGTATTTAATCCATTTACGTTGAAAGTAATTATTGATAGTTATTTCTTCTCTATTATTCGTATTTTTCATATTTTTTTCTTCTCAAAGAATTCCCTCTAACATTTCTTGAAATACTGGTTTAGTGGTGATGAACTCCTTTAGCTTTTTCTTGTCTGAGAATTTAGTTATCTCTCTCTCAATTCTTAATAATAGTCTTGCTGGGTAGAGTAATCTTGGTTGTAGGTTCTAGCTTTTCATCATGTTGAATCTTTTGTGAGAATTCCTGCTTGCCTGCATTGTTTATGTGGAGAAATCAGCTAACAATTTGGCACTCTGTTGTACATAACTAACTACTTTTCTCTTGATGATTTTGAGATTTTCTCCTTTTACCTTTGGTTTTTCATTATAATGTGTCTTGGTGTGGGCCTCTTTGGGTTCATCTTGTTTGGGACTCTCTGGGCTTCCTGGACTGGTATATTTCCTATGCCAGGTTAGGGAAGTTTTCAGTCATTATTTTTTCAAATAGGTTTTTAATCCTTTGTTCTTTCTCTTCTCCTTCTAGTACCTCAATGATGTGAATGTTGGTATACTATGTTGTTCCAGAGGTCCCTAAAATGTCCTTATTTCTTTTTTTTCTTTAAAAAATTTTATTTTTCTCTGTTCTATTTGGGTGTTTTATGCTACCTTGTCTTCCAGATTTGAACTGATTCCCTGCTTTAGTCTACTGTTGATTCCATCTAATGTATTCTTCATTTCTGTCTGGTTCTTTTTTTTATGGTTTCTATCTCTTTGTTAAAGTTCTCACTAAGTTCAACTACTCTTTTCCTAGGTGCATTGATAATCCTAATAAACAGTGTTTTGAACTCTATTTGGTAGATTGCTTGCCTCCATTGTATTTAGTTCTTTTTATGGAGTTTTGTCCTGTTTTTCTATTTGGAACATGTATCTGTGTCTCCTCATTTTGAGTGCCTCTCTGTGTTTGTTTGTATGTATTAGGTAGAGCTGCTGTGTCTCCTGGTCTTGGCAGAACAGCTTTAGTAGTAGGTGTCTAGTGGGGCCCTGTGTCTGTCTCCCTGGCCACTTGAGCTGGGTGTTCCAGGGATGTCACTTGTGTGGGTTATGTATGCCCTCCTGTTGTAGTTGAGTTTTGATTGACATTGACACATCAGTGGGTGAGATTGACCCTCGGGGCTGATTGAAGACTGCTCTTGACTACAGCAGACAAGCGTTGTGCAGGGGCTGCCCCTCCAAAATGGGATTCTATTTAGCTGGGCTCTGGTGCCTGCCAAGTTTTCCCTTTGGTTTGTCATTAGTGGAGCTAATTAGATGGTGATCTGGTGTGGCCAGAATCTAGCCACTGGATGTGTTGGTTTCAAGGTCTCTTGGTAGGGGATATGGTGTAGGCCCACATTAGCCACTGCCCATCTTTAGCTTGGGACTACTTGGTGGGAACTACAAAGTGATCTGTAGCTCATAACTGCCTGTGCTGGGCTTGTAGGTGCCTGGGAGAGGCTGTGCTGTGTGACAAGTTTGGCTGTCACTAGTGCCAGGCTTGGGGCCCCTTAGTAATAGGAACAGGGTTTGCTGAGTCCAATCACTGCTTGTTTGGAGTTTGTGGATCTTTGGGAAATTTTAGCAAAGTCCACATAACTATCTGAGGCTGGCTGCTGGGAAGGAAAGCTGCTGAAAGAGGTTTGGGCAGGTGCACAAGCTGGGTGGGGCAGGGTCTCAAGGAATCACCATGTTTTTGGTTGGGCTTGCATTGTTATCATGGTTGATGGAGTCTCAGATTTGGCACCCACCCACCTGTGCCTGCTGACTGTGTTGGAGGGAGGGCTCAGCAAAGGAACAATGGTGTCTGTGAGCATCTCGGTCCTAGAGAGAGTTGCCACTCCAGCCCTTCTCCTGAAGCCGGACAGTTCAGTTCCTCCCAGTACATCCCTGGTGCTTTTTGAGTTTTTGTCCCTTTACTGGTGCTTAGGGTGAGTGTTTGTGAGTGAGCAACCGTACTCAGGCTCTTTAAGAGGACACCTGGGCTTCCAGCAGCCCTCCGTCTCAGCTGGACAGGTTCTCTGCTGATTTTCACAGCCAGATAGTGTGGAAAATCCTCTTCCTGGAACTGTTGTTCTGGGCTAGGGAGGCCAGTATGGGGCTGGGACCCCTCTCTTCTCAAGGGGGACCTCCACAGCCGAGATATTCCTCCTGATTCTTACCTGCCACTCTTGGGTATGGCTAAGTCCATTTCGTGCCTCTGCCCCTCCTACTGATATCGACATAGCTTCTTTATATTTAGTTAGAGGAATTCTGTTTGGGTGGTTTTCAGGAGGTTTTCAATTATGGTTGTTCTAAAATTTAGTTGTAATTTTGATGGTTGTGGGCAGAGGTGAATACAGTGTTTTCCTGCTCTGCCATCTTGACTGGAAGTTCATCTTTTATTCCTTACTTTTTTCCCCCAGTATAGGCTGACAGGTTATTTATTATTTCATGTGTTAAAATGTATTATAAAACCATTCTTGCCATGATTCAGACCCAAGTGTTCTTGTGTGGTCGGTGGCATCACCTTTGGTCTAGTTCCTGTGGCTTTTTTTTTTTTTAAATTGTGGTGGTGAAATTAACATAATTAAAACTTGAGCATTTTAAAGTGAACAACTCAGTGGCATTTAGGACATTCACAATGTTCTGTAACCACTAACTTTATCTAATTCCAAATATTTTGATTTCCCCAAAAGAAAACCCGTTACCCATTAAGCAGTTTCTCCCCATGTCCCCTCTGTCCAGCCTTTAGCAATCACCACTATGCTTTCTGTCTCTGTGGATTTTCAAGATCTCTCATATAAATAGAATCATGCCACAATTTGTGACCTTCGTGTCAGTCTTCTTTTACTTTACATAGTATTTTCAAGGTTGATCTATATGTAGCAAGTTTAAGTATTTCATATATATATGTTTTTTATTATGGTTACATTGGTTAACAATATTCAGTAAGTTTCAGGTATATAATTTAGCAGTAAGACGTGTGTGTGTGTGTGTGTGTAGCATTGTGTGTTTTATATGTTTTTATGAGTGAGTATTTTTACTTTTTTTGTAATTAAAATCTTGAATCATTATTATCCGTCAGGACTCTCACTGACTGTTTATTTTTCACTTTGAGAGTTTCTGCCTGTGGTATGAATAAATGACAGCTTGACAAAGATTTCTTTGATTTCCACATTTGTGAGATATTTAGGATGAATATGTTATGATAGGACAGAGCAGTAGCCAGAAGCTGCAGAGACTGGCTCCTTAGTTATGCAATCATATGGCCCTTCACACATGTAGATGGCCCTCTATGCAGTCACAAAAGTCCCTCCCACCCTGCCTGAACATAGGGCCCAGTTAGGCAATTGAAAATAGTTTTACATCAAGACCAGCATCCTACTCAGCGTTTTTATTTTTTCAGATTTTATCTCAGGACCAGAGTTGTTCAGATCTGCTCATCTGAGTGACCGTTTGTCATCAGCATCTTCATTTCAGCAAGATGAAATGGGATAAGGGTGAATCAACAGATTACATGGGCAGACTGGTTTTAAAAAATAAAACCTTTGCGGTATTTGAAATGAGCTGTTCTTTGAACTCAACAGGAAAGTTTAGTACCCAGAAACTGGTTCTAATTTACTTAGAAAACTGGAGAAAGAATACTTAAAAGGGGGCTGCCCTGACATCAGTGAGATATGTCAAGTAGAAGTCTTGTGGAAAGTAGTGTCTGGATAGAGGAACAGATTTAGTGATGAGGGAACTGTTAGTCCTGTTGGGCCATCTTGAGGAAGGTCTCTTGGTTTGTCCAGGAATTGCTACGAGGGCTCTGATTCTGCACTTACTGTGGCCTGGGAGGATCCGATGCTACCTGGCTAGGCTTAACCCAGGGGACACTGGGAAGCAGGGGAGCAGTGCTTAGTGAGGGTCAGTGAGAAACATGGAAGGAAATGGACTCCCAGGGAGAGTGCTTAGAGTGGGGTGAATTGTAGTGCAAGTCAAATGGGGAGATAACAGGGTGGGCTGGGAACTGGTGGCAGAGGAGTGTGTGAGGTACAGGGGACAAGTTTCTGCTTGGAATGGAAAAGAAAAATCTCTAGGGAAATGACTAGGAGCAAGAAACAATGTTTGTTCAAATGAGAGAAATTCAGACCTCCCAGGTATATGAAAATAGCCAGTAAACCTGAGGATGGCAGACTTCATGCTGATAGAAACAAAAGCAGTACAGCTGATATAAATAGAGCAGGAAGGTAACAGACTTTGGGCTGATTACTAAGGAAGTGACTTAAAAATAACTAAAATAGACCTAAGGAGACCACATGTCAGAATATTTGGTCTAAACTCCCTGTGTTTTATTTAAAGTTTTATTTATCTCTCAGTCTGAAGTAGCTTTGTGAGTGTTGCTCCTTCTTTATTTCTGCATTGGAGCTTGTGGTGTGCATCTGTCTGAGGTTACAGAGCAGTTATCCAGCTCAAGATTTTTATGGCAGATAATGGAAAAAAGCAGTTCCTTGCTTTTTAAACAAAGCCCAGTGTTTCAGAACCCTCTAAATAAAGGGCACTCTTCCAGTTTTCAAAGCCATATGTGAACTGTGGTTACCATTTCTAGGAGATGTATTTGTAATATGTGTACCATTTTAGTACAGAACTACTTTCCAGTGAAATTTCAGTACTCCAGCATAGTAGTTAAGGCCTGGAGGGCCTTATGCTCTGCTTCACTGTTAACAGGGATAACCTCAAGCTTATAGAGCCATCCTTGCTGTGCGCACTGCTTCTCTGGGAACGAATTCTGCTCTGCTTTCTGACCAGGGTGTCATATAAGTAGTTGTAAGTGCCTTTACAGTGGCTGATTAACCCTTAGTTACATTCCTACAGATCGGGTTAAATTGTAAGCTCTAGGACTATTGTTACTGTCTGGAAAGTCTGGCTTATCATTTGCTGTTTGTCAAGACTCACAAGAGGATTTTGGGTCACTTTCAATAGTGAAGACGTGACTCTTAACATCAACTTTTGTGTGTTTTATAGTCATGATTCTGAACCCTGGTGAGGAATTATTGATCAGATAGGTATCTTGGCCCTCAAAGTAAAACAAAACAAAACAAAACATTAAAATAAAAGATTATTTAGTCATAACATGGAATGAAGTACTCATACATGCTATAACTTGGATGAACTTTGAAAACATTATGCTAAGTGAAGGTATCCATAAAAAGGGCCACATATTGTATGATTCCATTTATATGAGGTATCCAGAATAGGCAAATCTAGAGATAGAAAACTTATTAGTGGTTGCCAGGGCCTGGGATGGGAAGGAGAAACAGAGAATGACTGCCAGGGATGATGAAAATATCCTGGAACTAGATAGTGGCGATGGTTGCACAACATTGTGAATGTGCTTAGTGCCACTGAATTGTGTATTTTAAAATGATTAAATGTTATGTTATTTACAATATAAACATACCAAACAAATACCAATTCCATTTTCAAAGCTGTTTGTTTTCTTTATTGTAGATATTTTGCAAATGAACCATTCGCTGACTTCCACCGCGTGGAAGGATTACAAGGAGTCTACATTGCTACTTTGATTAATGGCTCCATGAATGAAGAGAACATGAGAACCGTCATCACCTTTGACAAAGGGGGGACCTGGGAATTTCTTCAGGCTCCAGCCTTCACGGGATATGGAGAAAAAATAAGTTGTGAGGTATAGATACTTTAATTTTATTTGGATTTTTATGACAAACTTTTATCTATAGTTATACCCTTACAGTTCCCAAACTCTGTACCAAGGTACATTGGTGCCATAGCGAACTCACAGGAGCACCATGGACATTTTAAACTTTTTAGAGAAACACTGTGGTACTTGACATCTGTTTGTCCCCATGCAATTACTATCTTGAGTTAGTTCACATTCACCATTAGCTCGTGGTCTATTTCTTTTGTTGACATCATATCTTTGTGAAGCTGAATTTTCAGCAGTTGATGTGATAGAAAGCAAGTGAGAAAATGAGAGTGGAATTGGTGTTAAAAAATAAAAATAAAATTTTTTCTCTGAATATAATTTAGAATTTTAACAACTTTCTCTATGGCTTTATTTGAAAAGTTAACAATACTAAAATGTATTATTTGGTCCATTAAGTGTTCCCATATACTAAGCAGCTTCTTTATTTTTCCCTCACAAAAATAGTCTATGGACTATGGTCCCTGGCTTTATATGGTATACCTCACCTCCATTTTCATTTCACCTAAGGTAATTAGGATATGTAAAGTAGGTGGGCAGAAGGAATTCAGAAAAACACAAGCAGTACTGGTTTTTGAAGAAAGTATAACATTTTAGTGAGACAATTACCTGGTCTTTAGGATGATTGAATTTTATTTGCCTATAATTAAATATGTTGACCTCCTGAATGCTCTATCTGTGGCTCTTGGGAAATTTTTCCTGGAAACTTTTGCTCTAGAATGTACTTGATTTCTTGTTTGATTTGGCACCAGGTCTTGACTTACCATATCAGATCTGACTTTTGAAAGGGGCAGGATATAAGTAAGAAGAAACCAATATAGGTGTTTCTCATTTACTCATTAGTGTCTTCTAGATATCAGGAGCTCTGCATGAGCCTGGTGTGGATGGGGGCAGGGCATTTTTCAGCTTGCAGTTGGTGTCTAAGCCTTGGTTAAATAGAATTAAAGGTATCGTTAAAATTTAGCTTCTTATTTCACTGACTGATTTATTTATTTATGAACTGTACAACAGTTAATCTGCTTTTAGTTTCTACTTCTGATTTTAGGTGGTGAAAGAAGAAAAGGTTAAAAAGGTTGTCAGATATTTCTTTGAGACCCAGCCCAATTTGCTCTAGTTTTTATTTGCCAAAGTGTAATGTTAGTAAGGTGGGTATTTGTTAAAGATCCTTTGTTTTGAAAATAGGTATATCTGGCAAACATGCCACAGCTTTTACCTGTGCCAGAAACACACACAGAGTTATCCTGCCCAGAACACATTTTATAATCACTTTCTGGCCACGAGAACCAGGCATGACCATATAGCAAAAGGCCTTGTCTGCAGAACTATTAAAATCTGAACATAAATGTTGGAGGCCAGTTTGAATAACTTGAAGTTTTGCGGTAAACACCTGTAGACTTTGTACCTTGTACTAATGCAGACTTCTCAAAAAAATTTAATGTCAACCATTGGTGTTTATATCTTACATGTACATCTGGGAGCTTATCAGTGAGATGTTTTGACTTCTGATTCTTGGTTTTTCATCTGACAGAATTGCTTAAATCATATTCTAAATGTATCTCAACTGACTTAGAATATAAGTACAGTGAAGTCATTTCATTTCTTTTTAGTTGCAAGTCACATGAGAGAATCTCTAGGTAATATGGAGAGAGTGATAACTTTCCCATCCAATTGACTTGACACTGATTTCTAATTGCTATTTCTCCAAGTTTCTTAGGAGGAATTTTTATTAGTATTCTCTTTTCTTCAGTGAGAGGCATCTTTGTGGTTCATATGATCATGTCCATCTGGGGAAGTGTGAGGACAGCTGGGCTGTGACTCTGATTTCCTTTGGGCCAGGTCTTTTTTGATGTCTAGCTGCAATGTCTGCACTCAGTTCTCAGTGTTTAGAGGGCAATCTAGGGATCACATTACTTGCTGACAGTGCCTGGAACTTGTGTTTTGTAGCTCTCCAAGGGCTGTTCCCTCCACCTGGCCCAGCGGGTCAGTCAGCTCCTCAACCTCCAGCTCCGGAGGATGCCCATTCTGTCGAAGGAGTCGGCTCCTGGTCTCATCATTGCTACCGGTAAGATTGCTTTGCCTCTTCTCACTTCCTGGTTAAGCCATTTGGTTACGTGCAGCCAAATACAGGGTAACCACTGACATCTGCTGCAGTAACCGTTGTCCGTGGTTTTGAGACATTCTTCGTTGCTAAGTCCTTCTCAGAATTTCTAATTGGGCAAGGCAATTATCTGATACAGTCTTGAAATCCAAAATAATTATTATTCTTGCATTTTAGGTTCAGTGGGAAAGAACTTAGCAAGCAAGATGAACGTGTATATCTCCAGCAGTGCCGGAGCCCGGTGGCGAGAGGTCAGCCCCCCACCCCCAGTTCTTATTTGTAGGGGAATGTAGACTGAGCATGGATATTTTAGGGACACATACAGCCCATGGTGGAGGTCATTGATGCCAAATATGACTATAAAATAAAGGGAAGTACTGGAGTCACATGTGAGGGTCAGCTGCTCTGATCTGTATTCATACTTTGTAAAGCAGGCTTATGATTTTGCCAAAAATGCTACTTTGAATCAAAAACCTTTTTTTAAAAAAGACCTTTTATAAAAAAAAGAAAAATTGACTAAATGTTCTAAGATTATAAGTTCCATGAGGACAAGGCATAGTCTGTTTTACTTATTTTTTACCCCTGGGACCTAGCAGTGTTTGGCATGAGGTGGATGCTCAGTAAATATTTGCTGACTCTATTAGCAAATTACAATGTAGTTGTAGTGGTTTCAGGTCTGAGCCTGGTTATTTATTTATTTTTGTATATTATTGAAGGTAAAGTCAAGCCTCTTCTCACTGTATTGTGATGGACTTTCATCTCACTCTGTGCCATGAAAGAAGACTTTTTTTTGCCTTAGGGTTGTGTAATTAATTTGGATCCTTAGACATTGATTATACCAATTTTGAAGGTGGAGCTAGTTTTCCAGTCCTGGAATGCTAATGCAGCATTGGACATTAGGGAATTCCCAAACTTGTAAAAAACAGTTTTCCACCAAGCACCTCATGACTTTTTCAAGCTAAGGAAAGTGAATCTGGTCTCATTCTGTAGGGGCTGCTTTCAGAGGCTCTCCATTGCATATGCAGGGATCCACCAGGAGAACTCAATAGAAGGCTTTGACAAGAGCACCTCCTGCAGGCTAAGTGTGATGTCAGGAGGTATATGGAGTTCTCAGAAGAGTAGCAGATAGTTCTCATCCTCTTGGTGCTTCTTACTGGGAATGGAATGTTTATACTTTCATGTTTAAATATGTAATATGTAAAGCAATAATAAAACCCAACCTTTGTGTGGCTTTTCGGAGTTACAGAGACCTGTCACATGCCCTATCTCATTTACGTAGGCCTTATCATCTTTCTACCTGAGAGAGATCTGGGACTCTAATACTGCCTGCATGCATGTGTGTGTGCACACGTGCATGTGTATGTGTAAATAAAGGACCAATCCAGTATGGTAGACAGTATACATACTAATTTAGATGAAGGAGATCATTAAGGCCAGAGCAGTCAAAAAGTGAGAACAGTTTGGAATTTTGGGGGTATCTTGTCCTGCTCCCATGGGAAGGATTAAGCAACTGCTTTCTTCTTCCTTAGAGCTGGACATTCCTTTAGAAATTGGATGTTCTCTCCTCTGGATAGCCTTGTGGTTTGTTTGTACCTTCTGATGTTAGTATGTTCTGAGATTTGAACATCTGCAAGTGATTTCCTTCTGGAAATCTGTGTCAGTAGAAAGCAGTGTCTTGCTCCTCCTCCAGTGAAGTGGTACTCTTTGGCTGATGCTAGAGCAGCTGTCAGTGTCTCCCTCCAGAAATGCTTAGCGCCTGCCAAAAGGCAGCCATCACATAAGGGACCTTATTTTTGGAAATAGCAGAGAACTAACCTAGGAGATGTAAAGGTTGAAAGTGTCTGTGTGACCAGGCATTTGAGTCCCCATTCGCAGCCTTTACTTTATCTTTATTTTTATTTTGTTTGTTTATTTATTTATTTGCAGCCTTTACTTTAGAGGACAGTCTGGGATGTGTGAAGGGAATAGGTGTTTGCAGGGGGACAATGAAATAAGATGCAGTGGACATAGTGCTGCCTAGAAAACTGATGATTATAATTCTTGCTCCCTTTCTATTACTAATAGGTTGTGCAAATTCTTCAATCCTCAGAGTTCCCTTATGCCTTTTTTAAAAATCAACTTTATTAAGGGGTATAGAATCACAGTAAACTACACATATTTGAAATTTACAGTTTGATCAGAATTGATCACCGTGACTACATCATCACTACACCACAAATACAACAGATGTTTCCATCACCTTCCAAATGATCATTGTGCCCCTTTGTAGATCATTCTTCTCTTTACCTTTGGTTCTGTCAGATTATAAGTATTTCCTAGAATTCTATATAGATGGACTCATACAGTATGCAGTCTTTTTGCCTGGTTTCTGTCAATTATGATGATTTTGAGGTTCATGTTGCTTAATGGTTCTTTTTTATTCCACATATTCTTCTGTTGACTATTCTAAGTCCTTTGTATTTCCAAGTACATTTTGGAATTTCTGCAAAACTTGATGGTATTTTGATTGGGATTGCATTGAATTTATAGATCGATTTGGAGAAAATTGACATCTTAACACCGAGTCTTTCGATCCATTAATATAGTATATTTCGCCACTTTTAAAATTTCTTTTAGCAATATTTATAGTTTTCAATGAAGAGAGCTTGTATCGCTTTTGTTAACTTTATTCCCCTGTTATTTTTATTTTTAGATATTGCTGTAATTGGGATTTTATTTTAAGGTCATTTACTAATTTTGCTAGAATATTTAAGGCTATAATTGAATTTTATATATTAACCAAGTTTGTATTCTGCAAACTTGCTAAAATAATTCATTAGTATTATTAATTATTTTGTAGATCCTGTATAAGCAACTGTATCATCTGCAAACAAGGAAAATTTTATTCCTTTGTGCTCTGTATATCTCTTATTTCTGTCTTCTTTCCTTCTCTTCATTATATTAAAGAAAAAGTATTTTTTTCACTTTCAGAAAACTTCTGACCCCTGATGTGTAGATGTTTTTCCCTCATATTAAGCAATTCCTCAACTATGTGTACACCAACTGGATGTCCTGCAATTCAGTCATGACACTAAATAGCTAGAGTTAGCATAGACCCCACAGATTAAGGGCTCAGTTTCAAGTGTGCCCTTACCCCTTCACCTTCAGATTCATATTGTAAGTTTTAGGTTGTCACCTGTACTTCTTACTGACTGGCTACAAATCAAAAGTTCCCATGATCCCCTCTTCAGGCTCAGTAATCTGCTAGAATAGCTCATAGAACTCAGGTAAACATTTACTTATAATTACAGGTTTATTATAAAAGGTATTATAAAGAATACAGATGAACAGCTAGATGAAGAGGTATGTTAGGGCAAGGTCCCAGAGGGTCCTGAGCACAGGGCCTTCTGTCTCCATGGAGTTGGAATGTGTCATCCTCCCACCATGAGGATGTACTCCCAACTCAGAAATTGTCCAAACCCTGTAGTTTATGATTTTTTTTGTTTAATGGAGGTTTCATCACATAGGCATGATTGATTGTTAACTCCATTTCCTGCCCTTCTCCCCTCCCCAGAGCATGGGCAGTGGGGCTGAAAGTTTCAGGCTTCTAATCACGGTTAGTTTTTCTGGTGACCAGTCTCCATACTCCCCAGGAACCCAATAAGAATCACCTCATTAGAATAAAAGACTCTTCTTGTCACCCAGGAAATTCCAGGGGATATCAGACTGTTCAGTGTAAGACACTCCAGTCACCTCCATCATTCAGGAAATTATAGGAATTTTAGGAGCTCTACGTCAGGAGCTGGGGTCAAAGACCAATTAAGACAACAAAAGATGCTCCTTTTGCTTTTATCACTTAGGAAATCACAATGGGTTTAGCAGCTCTGACCAGGAACCAGGGATGAAGACCAAAATATAAATTTCTTCTTATATCACAATATCACATAGGTAATATGTTATATTAATTAATTCTTGAGCATTAAACTAACCTTGACTTACTGGGATAAAGCCTACTTACTTATATGTAAATTTTTTTATATGAAGTTGGGTTTGATTTGCTAATAGTTTTTTAAAGATTTTACATTATTCTTGAGACATTGGTCTGTCTTTTTTTTTCTTTTTGGTAACATCTTTTCCAAGTTTTGGTGTTAGGGTTAGGCTGGTGTCATAAAACAAGTGAGTAGTGCGCTCTCCTCTTCTGTTTTCTCTCAAAGTTTGCGTAAGAATGGTGCTATTTATTTATTTATCTATCTATCTATCTATCTATCTATCTATTTATTTATTTATTTATTTTTCTCGATTAATAATTCATCAGTGATGAAACTATATGGACCTGGAGTTTTCTTCCTGAGAATGTTTTTATTAGAAATTTAATTTTTCTAGCATAGAGTGAACCATTTAGATTTTCTACTACTTATGTTAATTTTGTTGAGTTGTGTATTTTAAGAAACTTGTCCTTTCATCTAAGTTATTGAATTTGTTGGATTAAAGTTACTCAAGATATTTTTTTATTTTTTTTAATGGAGGATCTGTGTTGATAACTTGTTTTCATTTTGATATCGGTGATTTGTGTGTTTTCTCTATTTTTCTTGATAAGTTAGTGGTTTGTCAATATTATTGATATTTTCAAAGAACATGCTTTTGATTTTAATTTTCTGCTTTATTGATTTCTGCTCTTCAGTGTTTTTTTCCCCCCCTTTTATTTTTACCTATTTACTTTGGATTTATTTTGCTTTTCTTTTTGTAACTTCTTATGATATAACTTTAGGTCGTAGATTTTAGATCTTTTCTAATATACACATTTTAAAGATGTAAGTTTTCCTCCAAATGCTGCTTTAGCTATATGCCACAAATTTACATATGTTATATTATTGTTGTTATTCAGCTCAGAATATTTTTCATGTCTTCTTTTAAAATTGGGATGCTGTTCACCATTTAAAAATGTATATAGTTCAGTAGTTTTTATGTGATGTGTGATCGTTGCCACTCTCTAATTCGCGACCATTTTTATAATTTTATAGTGTCTCTTTGCTTTTCGTCTTTGGTAAGTTATTTAGAAAGGGACTGTTTAGTTTTCAGGTATTTGAAAATTTCATAGATATCTTATTATTGATTTTTAATTCAATTTCCTTGTAGTTAGAGAATATACTTTGTGTAATCTCATCCCTTTAAATTTATTGGGGCTTGCTTTGTGATTCAATATGTGGTCTATCTTGGTGAATTTATTATACTCATTAGAAAGTAATGTGTACTCTGTAATTTGGATGTAGTGTTCCAAAGATGTTATTTATATGAATTGGTTGATATTCCGTTGCTCAGATCTTCTGTGATCTGCGCCTTCTTTTAGCTAAATTGCTGAGAGAGGGGTGGTGAAATCTCCAACTATGATTGTGGAATGGTCTATTTTTTTTTTAAATCCTGTCACTTTTTGTTTTATGTATTATGAGGTTCTGGTATTAAGTACATGCATATTTATAATTATTATCTCTTCTGATTGTTGCTTTTATCATGAAATATTCTTCTTTATATATAGAAATATTTTTTCTTGAGGTCTCTTTTATCTGATTTTGAAATAGTTACTCCAGCCTTTTTATAAACAGCCTTTTTATGTTTACTGTTTAGATAATACATCTTTTACCATCCATTTACTTTGTACTGTGTCTTCATAGTTTAAGTGTTTCTTATAGGCAGCATATAGTAGGGTCTGGCTTTTTTATTCATTCTCTCAAGCTCTCGTTTTTTAACTGAAACACTTAGATCATTAACTTTTAATGTAATTATTCTTATGGTTGGATTTAGGTCTACTATTTTATTTGCTTTTTATTTATACATATTCAATCTTTTGGTCTTTTTTGAATATTGCACTTAATGTTACACTTAACATAAAGTTTTGAAACCTTACAACCATATAGCCCTTTTTCTCCTCCTCTGACCATTTTATTATTGTTGTTCTATGTGTCGAGAAACATACATTGAAAAGACCACAAGATGATGTTTTTGTTTTTGCTTTAAATTGTATTAATTTTAAACTACTTAGGGGAGAAAAGCAGTATTATATGTTTACCCAGGTGTATTTACCATTTCTCTTGCTCTTCTTCATTCTTGAAGATCCTTGTTTTCCGCTGTTGGGTTTCCCTACACCCTGAAGAATTTCCTTTAGCATTTCTTACAGAGCAGATCTACAGGGTATGCATTCTCTTGGTTTCCCTTCATTTGAGAATCTCCTTATTTCACCTTCATTCCTGGAAGATATGTTTGTTGGATATAGAATTCTGGGTTGATAGTAATATCCCTTTGGTGCTGCTATTTTCTTGCTTCTCTGGTTTCTGATGAGAAATCTATAGTCATTTCACTTATCACTTTCCTATATTTAATGTGTCAGTATTCTCTAGTTGCTTCAAGATTTTTTTCCCCTTATCTTTGGTTTTCAGTAGTTTTGTTATGTTGTCTTTAGATGTGGTTTTCTTTGTTTTCATTCTTTTTGGGGACACTAATCTTGAATGTATAAATTTATGTTTTTCACTCAAGTTGGGTAATTTTCAGCTGTTGTTCAGATATTTTTTTCTGCTCCATTCCCTTTCTTCTGTTCACTTTGAACTCCAATTACACATTAGAGCTTTTGTTATTGTCCTACAGGTTCTTGGTGCTTTATTTAAAATTTTCCCTCTACCTTCTTTCAGTTGTTCTTTATCTTAAAGCTTGCAAATTCCTTTATTTCTATTTTATTGAGTGCATTAGTGAATTTCTTAGTTCAGATATATTTTTAAGTTCAAACTTTTTTCTTTTAAATACTTTCTACCTTTCTGGAGAAAATTCTTATCTTTCATTTATTTTGAGTGTATTTTCTTTTACCTCATGGAACACAGTTATGATAACTATTTTGAAGACTTTGGTAATTTCAACATTTGCATCATCTTGAGAGTGGCACCTATTGTCTTTTTCTTGAAAATGGATGCGTTCTACAGATAGGTTTGTACATTTAGTAATTTTGGATTGTGTCACGGACAATGAATGAAATGCATGAAATGAAATCTTCTGGAATATGTGGATATTTTTGTTTTAACATGTAATAATAACCTGTTTAGACTCATACCATAAGTTCTGTCTTGAATTCTGTGGGTGATAAATGAAATCTCATTTCAGTTTGCTAAGCCTTTGCTATGCTGGTTTGTGTTTGTTCCACATATGCTTAGTCTAGGGGGCTGAGACTTACATGAGTTCATACACAGAACTAAAGGATTTACTTCTTCAGCACTCTTATAGGATTTTACCCACATTATCCTTGGCTTGTAGGGAAGTAGGGAAGAGCTGCTTTTCTCGGTTCCTTAAGCAGAAACAGTTTGTGTTGAAGTTTTAGCTGTCTGGCTAAGACTGAGGTATTCCATGATTGGAGTTTCCCTTGAGGCAAAGCCATACCAGGAAACCCCAGCTGTGTGGCTTCTCTAGGTTTCAGATCCCCATCACAGGTTGCCTGATTTTGTTTACTTTTCTGCATCCTCAGGTAGCTGTCTTTTGTATTTTGTCCAAAGATTTTAGTTGTAATCAGCAGGAAAAATAGGCTTATTCCATCATAGAAGAACTAGAACTCTGGTTGGTTAATTTTTAATCACTTATTGGTGAGAGTCAAAGATTTGGGTTTGACTCCTGTCTCTATAGTTTGCCACTTTTAATAGCAACTCTAGTTTCTTCATTTGGGAAAAAAAATTGCAGTATGAGAACTTGCTCTTCCCATCCCCATGGCTGTGCAGAGCAGATGAGATAATGAGTGTGTATATGTTCTGGACACTGAAAAGTTGTTCTCAGGTGGTCTATATGGCGGCTGCGTGCACCTGTGTGTGGGCGTGTGGTGTGCATGGTTTCTGTCCAGTCACATCCACAGCAATGGCATCAGCATTGGCTTTTCCCCTTTAGGCACTTCCTGGACCTCACTACTATACTTGGGGAGACCATGGCGGCATCATCATGGCTATCTCCCAGGGCATGGAAACCAATGAGTTGAAGTAAGTGTCTCTGATGAAGCTTTTTTTTTTTTCTTTTAACATCACACTGTTCTCTCAGAAATTTAAATCTGATTATACTTGGATTATCTCTCTCCACTGCTGGGTTGTTGACAGCATAATTTGTGTTGTCAAGAAATTACTTAAACTTTGCTTATCGATAGAATGGGAATAATAACCTGCCTTTCCTATTTCAAAGGGGTACCATGAATAATAAATAAAATGATTTTATTGATTTGAAACAGTACAACTTTGTATAAATGTGGAATACCTCTGACTAAAAAATTCACTAGAGACTCTTTACATTGTCTTTCATTGTTTTGTGTGTGACATACAGAGATTTACCCATAGAATGGATAATAATAATAATAATAATAATACATGAATAATAATTTTAGAATGCATATAACTTGAAAGCTGACTGACTGTTATGACATATTTGGTTTTGGAGGTTCTTACAGATAGATATGGAAGGGATTTTTGGGGTTAACCACTTCATTTTACAGATGAGAAAAGTGAGGCTCAGCAAAGTAAAATAACGCCCAAAGTCTCTCCATTTGTCCTTAAATTATCTTCTGTACTCTTTGCAACATATTGCTCTGAAAAGCAACGATGTTGGTAGTTTGTAACCTCTGCCTCCTGAATTCTGATTTTATCAGAACCAGTCCTTTTGTCAGGACAAAAGTTAATTTTGTTAATGTTAGGTCAGGGCAAACTGGCCCCTCACTTCTTCCTGTTTTGAGCTGAAACCACAAGATGAATTACTGAAGGAGATGGAGAGGGCTTCTCTAATCGTCTTTAGTGCAGGGAAGAAAGCGTTTTTCTTTGCTCCTCTTAGAAACAGGGCTAGCATCAAGAGAGAGGTGGGTGGTTTGAAAAAGAGATCTTAGCAGATGGTTTCCCCTGTGCTTAATTTGACATGTGCTGAGCAGCCTGGCCTTCAAGAAGCAGAGAAAAGCAAACTACTGGTGCTTGGCATTCCACCTGTTTTTTTCTTGACTGTGTGGCACTGGTCAGCTGCTTCCTTTAGGGCCAAGAGTCAGAAGAAGCTCTGTTTCTAAGCAATGCTCTGTATCCACATTCAGATTGTGTTCTCAGGTGAAGACTGTCACAAAGCACAGATCTTTTCACATTTATACCATCATTTATTTATCCATCGATTTATTAATTTTCATTTCACACATTTAGCAAGCAGTAATTCTGGTAGGTACAGTGTATTTAACAATAAATAGGATGATTTCCCCCACTCTGAAGGAGTCCATTCTCTAGAAGTAAGATAATACAAGTAAACAATGTGATATTTGGGATACTACTAGAAGAGAAATATGGTAGGGGACATAGTTTAACTTCCTAGGATTACGTTTTATTCTTTGTATGGCAGTCAGTTCATAGGGTTGGTTCCTGATTTTCGTCGTTTAATTTTCTACATATTACATTTGCATTCCAAGCCGGCTTCTGTGAAGCAGTTAGCATCATTCTAGTTCTCTTACACCATCTGTCAGTGCATATGTGCTCAGGGAGCACAGCATCATTGCTGCATAGCTGGTACAAACATGATCAGGAAAATAAACTTGCTGCCAGAAAATCACAATGCCTTCCCCAGACATTTAAAAATGACTTGAGGTTGTAGACTCTGGGGATTATGGACACTACAGCATTCCTCTATTTGTATAGGTTATTTGGAGGTGTTTGTATGTATGGTTCAAATGAAATATTTGTAAATAGGAAAAATATGTACAGGCCTCCTATTGGTAGGTGTACATGTTCAAAATATCAGCCTGAGCTTGGCAAAAATATGTGTAACCACCTGGCATTTACTCAATAGGTTTTTCACAGAGTTTTTTTGCTTCTCCTGCTGCTCTGCTTTTGACCTGTCACTGCATGCTGCTGTTGGCTTCATCAGAAGAAAGGCAGGAAATAATATGGTAGTTCATTCATATCCTCAAACCACAATGGCAGTCAACTGTTATACCCATGTGTGAGTGAAGGCTGCTTTGGACCAAGTTGGATTTCTGTTGCTTGTTAGGGCTTCAGGCCCCTTCTATGCCCGCCCCATCACTCTCTCTTTTTGGTCTTATAGCATTTATTGGCTGTCTCATTAATTTGACATTAATCATGTACTCATTTTGTTAGTTATCTTTTCATTATATGCCTGCATTCCACAATTCATTAGCAAGGTCTTTGTAGACAAAGTGTTTCTATTTTATAGAATCTAGGAGGCACTTAATAAATATTTGATTGTTCAATAAATAGGTCATGCACACTTGGTCTTCCAAGATTTCTTACTTATTAATTTATGAACCTGGAAGGGGTGCGATAATGTGGCAGTTGTATAGCCCTGGTAGGGGAGAGGGCCTCCCATTATGCTCTGTGAAAATGACAGTACCTGGAATTCAAATTTGAGTGTAAGGCCCTGCTTTTCTGCAACATGGTGGTGTCCAGAGGCACCAGAGATAACTCAATCCACCTTCCTTAGTTTTTACATGAGGAAATACTATGACTGTCTGTCACTAATTAGGGCCCAAGCTGGAACTGGATTGTATGTCAGGTCAATTACACAAACATTTGTTGAATGTCTATAATGAAGCAGATGTTGTAGATACCCGTGATACTAAGGTGAGTGTCTTTTGGAAGCTGACCAGGCCCACTGGGACTCTATATTTTGTTTCTGCGCCAGCTGGAGAGAGAGGCTGGGGAAGGGATTTTTTTGAAAGGGAGCTTTCCAACACAAAGCTTACCCAACCTTGAGGAAGAAGAGTAACATCAATAACTCTAATAAAGATATTTAGTGAGGATAGAAGTGGAACATTGCTTAAAGTAAGGATTTTAGTTTTTTTCTGTTCTTTTTAAATTATTTATGTCTTTCTCTCCTTGATTAGTATAGATAACTAAGAATTGACTGTTATTTCTTTCAGCTTCTGCCTTGATTCTCCACTGAGGCTTTGTTACCTTTATTAGTTAATTGAAATTGAGAGCAAGAAGTGGAACACTTTGTTTTGCTCATGTGTCTACATGTTTGAAATGAGTAAATAAGAATGTGTTCTGGGAATTCACTTATTCATTTAGCATACTGTCTCCATGAACCTGCTCAGGGGAGGCAGGTTTTTCTTGTTTGTGTTCAGCATTCTTCTCAGAAGGGGTTGTTGTGTTTTTGCACATTGACCAAAAAAGACCCAAACACAAGTTTGTTGGCTTGATCATGAAGGATGAGATAATTTTTCATTGCTTCTCAGCTGTTTTCCTGTTAGCATAATGATATTATTGTTAGATACTAATAATGCTTTGTACTTGCCTCAAAGCATCTTTCCTCATAACGGATTTCCGGGATCCTAGGACTTTCCTCTGGGACTCCTAAAAAGCCACTGGAAAGACTACATTCAGCAGAGCAGCTGTCTTTTCTGGACCTGAGTTCTGGAAGCAGCTCCACAGTTCCAGAGCATGGGAGGCAGCAGTTAACCTATTCACTGGATTAATGCTAGTAGTAAATAAATACTTAGTAAGATTGTTGCAAAGAGAGCTGCCCCCTTTCACGTCATTCTAACTCCATGTGATTTCTTCCACCCTAGGAGTTATAGAGGAGCAGATGTTCTTATCACCTTTTAACTGTTTTTGGTATTTATCTGTACAAGTAGCCTTGTGCCCTTTTCAGATTTGATAGATTTACCTTCCTGATTGTTATTATCGAACTCATTGACAAATGGGTCCAGCTCTGTAAGAACTAGATGTCTTATTTTGGGTTGAGATCAAACCATTTATCAACACTTTGGGATCTGTTTGTTTCACTGGCAGTGAATTTTTTCTGTGTGGTCCACAAGAATTCTTATGAAGAAAAGAGTGTTCTATATCATTACCCTGTTTTAAAAGTGGTACTAAGATTTTTGCTCATCTCACTGGTACAAGAAGAAGATTGAATGAGTTAACTTATCCCCATATCTGCCTCAAAATAAACTTAAACCGAAAGTGTATCAGCCAGATGAAAATTTCTCCTCTTCAAAGGTCTGTAGAGGAGATCACTTAGTCCCCATTGACATTTTTTATGTTGCTTCATAACATCACCCCTTGTTTTAATGCATAGCCTTCTTGCAGAAGTATCAGTTTAAGTAATCGCAATATGGGAGGAAGTGTTTGGATTGAATGATGCCATGGAAAGATTTATGTCAAATATTAAGATCCTGAGCGAGTATATGAAAATCTCAAAAACATAGGAAAACTGAAAGAAAAATAAGTTTTTTAAAAAAAATGTAATTAGGATTTCAGGAAGTTTTAATAACTCTGTGATCCTAATGAAATCTCTAATCGAGTGGTTTTACTTATGTTGAGAATCTCACCAGACTACTGGGTGAAAGAGCAAATATTAGGCTCATTTTCTCTTTCTGCTCCTCCTCTTCAATACAAAAAATAATTTAAAATCACTACAGTTAACTTCAGTGCTGCTTCTTTTTTCAAGGACTTGCTTTTTGGTTCTGATAGACTTGTTGGCCTTAGAGACTTTTCGCAGGACATATTTTTCATCCAACTTTTTAATTTTTTAAGACCACAGGAGAAATTGGAAGAATTACATAGAACACTCATAATCTCCACCTAGAATTATTGGTTGTTAATATTTTGCCCATCTGCTTAACTTTTATCACCCATGTATTTATCTATCCTGTTTGTCTCTGCCTGTCTGCCTATCTGTCAATCTATCATCTATCTCTCTACCTACCTAGCTATCTACCTACCTATCAATACTTATATCTCCAATAAATAAGGGTGTTTTTACACAATCAGGATGCCATTATCACATCTAAGGAAATTAACATGAACTAAATATTACTTATAGATTACATTTATCTTTTCTGAATCTCATATTCTTATAGCTACTCTTTTTTCTAATCCAGGACTCAGTCAAGCTTTATACATTGCATTTGGAAGTTACAATTCTTTAGTCTCTCAATCTGTAACAAGCCTTCTTCCTTTTTTGTTTGTTTTCATAACCTTGTTTGTTTATTTGTTTTTTGAAGACTCCAGACCAGTTGTCTTGTAGAAGTCTTACATTCTGGATTTGTTCAATTGTATGGAATAGTATATAGATGATGTGTTATCCTCATTACTTTATTGGAAGCACATAGTGTCAGGTTGTCCCACTATTTGTGATGCCAATTCTGGTGAAGGTTGTAATTCTTACATGGTCTGCTGTAAAACTTACATTTCCCCCTTCATCTGTGGGTTGATATCTTTAGATCATGTGACCACCCTGGCCTCCAGTGCTTCTCATCTGATGATTTCGCATCCAGTGATAATCTTGTCTGAGTCAATTATTATAAGTGAAGGTTACAGAATAGTCAGTTTTCTCATTCTGTCATTGTTTTAAACATTTATTAGGTAGCATTGAATATAAGAAAAAAGTCTCCTCCTTGTCTCTTTTAGTGTCATTTATTCTCTATTTTCTTTCAGGGTATAATCTATTACCAACATTTTTTTTTTTTATGTTCAAATTTTTCTAAATTTGGTCAATTGGAGTTCATTGAGGTAGCTCCTATGTCCTTTTGTGTTGACTGTATTAGTGTTTGAGCACTTCTTTGCTTTCTGGCACAACCTTAAACTTTCCTTACTTTAGCTCAAGATAAGCCATTTTTCCAAGGAGTCCTGGTTCCTATTATTGGTGTTATCTGGAAACCAAGCCCTTGCTGGAGAGACTTTAACTGCAAGGATCCTCTCAACTTGCATTTGGGCAGATACAGTACCAATGAAGGGGAGACCTGGAAAACATTCGTCTTCTCCGAGAAGCCAGTGTTTGTGTATGGGCTCCTTACAGAACCTGGTGAGAAGAGCACTGTCTTCACCATCTTTGGCTCCAGCAAAGAGACTGTCCACAGCTGGCTGATCCTCCAAGTCAATGCCACAGATGCTCTGGGTAAGCCGCTGCCTCCTTAGGTCTTTTCATGGAGATATTTATTGACCAGAGCATCGGCTTAGATACTTTGTACTCAGAAAAGTTTATGATCTGTTTAAGGAGATGGGCACATATAGAATAAGTGAGTGAGAAATATATAGGCTTTTACTTGGGTAATTCTTAATAAGACCATGTGTTTTTATTTTTTTTTTTGTATTCTCATTTCCTTGTGCAGTCATTGACATATAGTAGCTTTAGGAATATGTGTGTTAAACATGCGAATTAATGAATGGATGAATGAATGAAAGACATTCTTCCAAATTAGCAGTTGTAGTTTGATAAATTCAGCCAGTAACTACTATTCGAAAGGCAGTGTACCAAATGGGCCTGGGTCCTCTCAGAGCTGTTTAGGATCTCATCATAATCTGCTAGTCTAGGCACAAAATGTGTAAGTAACCAAAGAGAAGTAAAGGCCTTCCTTCCCTAGTCCCCTTACCTTTCCTTTTTCTCTACCTAGAACGACCCCTGTGCTACCCATTCAATTACCACTAATTGAAATCCTTTTCATGTTTCAGCATCCAACATGTTTGGCTGCTAATATTACAATCAGGAGACTCCTCCTCTCTTCTCTGTGTCCAGAGTATAAGTGTACTCATCTGCCTTGAATTATAAATTTGTATCTGTTCTGTATTTGTGTCATCTCTGATTAACTAGATTATAAGGTCCTTGGAAATAAGAACCTGTCCTCTGTACACTTGTTTTACACAAACTGCATAGCCTGATGGCTTTTCAGGCAGTAAGAGTTTAATAAGTCCTTGCTAATTTGAATGGTATTGAGTTGACAGTTGTTCATCATTTTCAGGCAACATTTAATCCGATTAAAGATATGTATATATAAAAAAGACATAAAGTACTAATATTGACATAGGTTTACTTTGAAATTCCTGTAGATGCAACTCTATTTAAATTTGGGGTGCATATGGGTAGATGGAGTGATCATCCAAGTTGTCTTACCATTTCTCATCCTTCCGTGAAGACCCTGCACCTTCTGTGTATGACGTAGCACCTCTGTTGCTCTCAGGCCATACTACTGGATGTTCTCACACTACCCCAGAAAGCAGGTGGGGGAACTGTACTCCTGAATGATACCATCTATCAAAGATTCAGCATTTCCCTAACTCCCTAGCAAATAAAACACCTCTTGGCATCTATTTCTAAAAGAAACTGTGGAATGTGCTAAAATATATCAGAAGTTTAGATAGTTGCTTGTTCTCAGCTTTCTCAGACGAACATCTGTATTTCAGCGGGTATCATTTTCATTTGTGTGGGTGTCACTCAGCCTCAAAGCAAGCATATCGGAGTCTTGGGACAGCTCCAGAGGTGTGTGTGCTTGCCAGGCAACAACAGGATGCTAGGAAGTGGGTGACTAGGCTGATGGGAAGGAAAGACAGGAAACCCTACACAGGCCTACCTCTAATGCTTCATTTCCTTTCCTCAGGGGTTCCCTGCACAGACAATGACTACAAGCTGTGGTCACCATCTGATGAGCGGGGCAACGAATGTTTGCTAGGACATAAGACTGTTTTCAAGCGGAGGACCCCTCATGCAACGTGCTTTAATGGAGAAGATTTTGACAGGCCAGTGGTCGTGTCCAACTGCTCCTGCACGCGAGAGGACTACGAATGGTTGGTTCTTCATCAATGCCTAGGGATTTAGTTGTGTTTTATTTTCAGCAGCGTGGAAAACAGACTAGGATATGGTCCATTTCCCTGAGGAAAGGAAGGGAACCATAGGGAACAAATATTTAAGTACCTCTTATGTGCCAGGAATTGTTCTAGGCACTTTTAATGTAGGTTATTCTGTTTAGTCCCTATAGCCATGTGATCTGGTAGAGGCGCTATTACCTGGCAAGCTGTGGTAGTTCATTTAGGAATAGATGGCTCTGGTGTTTGTTTCTCTGGGGCAACCCAAACAGGGAACATGCAGAAGCTTCCATTGTAGGTAATCCCTTCTCTTAGAAGCTCCCTTTTAAAGAGAATTTATTTTTTATTTGAAATGAGGGAATGTTACTGTGTGTGCATGTGTGTGTGTGTGTGTGTGTGTGTGTGTGTGTGTGTATTTATTAGTCCTTGGGTGAAGGAGCCAAGGCACTGCTGAGAATTCTAAAAGCACAGTAATCGACATGCTCACAAATAATTGTAAAAGGAGATGGAAAGCTGCAAGGACCTTGGAGGATGTACTTTTATTGTGAATATTGACAGAAAGGAGGAGGCTGTGATTTGTTCTTGGGGGATTGAGAAGTTTTTTGGAAGAAGCACTGTTTGAGATGGGCCTTAAGGAAGCATCTGGATATGTGGACAGGAGCATTCTGAGAAAATGTAGCAGCAGTGTGAAGGCATGTAGGCAGAGAAATAGTTGGCTGTTTAGTTTGGGTGCCTTGTTGGGTATATGAGGTGGGGTCAGTGAGCGGAAATGAAGCTAAAAAGAGAATCCGAAAGAGGTAGAGACCTAAGAGTATGGACCTTATTCTGTAAGCAGAAGGAAATCTTTAAAGGCTTCTGAGGAAAGTTGAAAATCAGAACAGAGCTTAGCTTTAGGAAGATTATAGCAGTAGAGCACATAGGGCCTCAGAGGTCCTAGGCAGTCTCTCAAGTCCGTAACCCAGCACAAAACCATCCCAGATTAGGCAGGCCTATTAGCAGAGCATGAGTATTGAACCTAAACCCATAATACATTTTTCAGTAGTTGCTGAGGTACAAAGAAACTAAAGTCTGCTTTGGGAAGCACACTTTTCTTGACTAAAGTCAGAAACCTCTAATGTGTTCTAGTCCCGAGTTTGGAACAAGGCCATCTAGTAAATGTTTGAGACTTTGCAGGCCGTATTGTCTCCGATGCAGCTACTCAACTCTGCCTGTAGTAATGTGAAAATAATCGTGGGTGAACAGACATGGCTGTGATCCTATAAAGTTTTATTCACTAAAACAGCTAACAAGAATTGGTTAACTCCTGTCCTAGACAGACCAATGTTTCTCAAACTTGAATATACATATGGATGAACTGGGATCTTGTTAAAATGCAAGTTCTGACCCAGTAGTTCTGGGAATCTGCAGTTCTGCTGATCCTGATGCTGCTTATCTGCAAACCCGTCCTTTGAACAGCAGTTTTTGGACAGTATAAGACAATGCTCAAGCCCTTTGAAAGCTGTGTGCTCCTAAGATAACAGCATAGACGCTTCCATGGTGAAGTCACGGAGCTGTGTGGTGTTTCCAGTGATGTCAATCCAATGCCTCTTTGCTGCCTTCTGCTCTCCATTAGATACCATGAAATTTTAATTCTAATCTGAGAGCTTTGCTGGCCCGAGGGAGTACCCCTGACTCTAGAGGCCCTAATCATACAAAAGGTTATGGTGCTCTCTCTCTTCTCCCTTTTATCCCCATTAAGTACTTTAAAATGAAACAAAAGCAAAAATATGTACCAATAAAAAAGAAAGAAACCTAACAAATCTTTGATTTTTTTTTTCCTGATGACCATTATTATGTCTTTTCTCTAAAATCTTCCTGACAACAACAACAAAAACCAGGAACCATGGGCTAGTGCGCCTTCCTGGTGAACTAGCTTGGCTCTCATTGGTCTGCCATGCCAACCCCACTGACCTGTAGAAACCTGGTGGGTGCTAAGTTTTTATTATATACCAGGAAAACCCCCTTCCTTGCCCTTCATGGCATGGGCTTCAGGCCAAATGAGAATGTGGGGGTGAGGACCCATGAAAATGATGTATTGATTTCAGGCCATCTTGTTACTGTTCATCTGTTTGCTGTAGCTGCTAGAAGAGAGCTAACCTGACTGTGTGCCTCTTAGAAATGTTTGGCATTGGACTATGGCAGTGAGAAGGGAAATGGTCCAGAAATATGGACAACAGAAGAAATGAGAACAAGTCAACTCGTAGGATCTGTTTATTATTTCAACTCCTGAATGATGACGACATTTGAAAGTCAGGTTATTCTGATAGTCCCTTCAAACCTCTCTGGGAAGCTCAGCCATTGGCCCATATATTCCCTGGTTTCAGGGGTAGGTTTTTTTACACACACACACACATACACACACACATTTCAATATATATAAATGTAGTTGACTCTTTTACATCTCCATGTTTCCCCACACTGCCAAGAAGTGTGGCTTTCAAATTCTTGACTGCAACGCCTAGTGCTCAGTGCATTTTTTTTGTGGTATGACCCTGTACCTACACACACTTAAGTATGTAGGCACATGCATGCATGTAATTAAAACAAAAGTTTTATGAGATAACATTTACTTTTAAGTGTGAAAATTTTGCAATCTTTTGTTTTAGGGGGAAGGCAGGGGAGGAAGCTGTTCTTAACCTTCCAAAGTGCTTTTACTGCCTTCTACGTTATCGCTTACAGCTTGAAGAAACCTGCCTAAGAAGGGTGCTTTGCCATTGCAGGCAAATAAACAATTAACTAATGTTCCACTTAGCTCCCAAAAAGATTTAAAGCAGCCATCCAGTAAAAACTACCTAATTTAAGGAATAAGACCTGTTTGATACAGTAATAAAACCCTTCTGAGTAATTTTCTACAAAGTGCTAAATATGGATATGACACAATATAAACACAAACCACTTTGCCCTGTACCTGTTAATACTTTTCATATAGTATGTGTTTCAGTAAATATTTGTTGAACCAAAAAGAGTAAATGAAGACTTTCAGGTAGAAAATACCTTTGAACTGCAAAATTCTAGTTTGGGCAGGGCCTTGGGGAGTATACAGCACAGCTCATCCTAGAGCTGTTCAGTACAGCTGAGGAAAGTCATTTGGTTAAGGGCAGAGCCAAGAGTAGGCCAGGGTCCCCTGCTTGCTACTCGGTCCCTTGAGCTGGGTGATTTGGCAGAGATGTGGTCCCCAAAATGCAGAAGGCCTTGTGGACCAAACCACTGTGTCCTAAAGTGCAGGATGAAGCACCCAAGGTGATTTTAAGTAATACATGAACATGGTCTTAAATAACATGAGTAAAAAAACAAAACAAAACAAAACAAAACAAAACAAAACAAAACTTGTTAAGAAAAAGTACTGTTCTTTTAAATTTCTTTTAATTATTCCAATCATGTTAAGAAGAAAGTCTCACTAGGTGCTAGTAATTCTTTAACCTTTGCTAATCCCTTTTAACAAAGAGAGGACAGGCCCAGAGTCTTTGGGTAGGGAACTAGATCTAGCAAAAAGATTTAATATTATTATTTTTTTGCATGATTTATATTGTTTTTGTTTATGTCACATGATAGTGGTTTGTAATTATGGTTCTGATATCAAGTTTTTGGGAAATGTATTAGTGCAGAAAAATGAGTAGTCTTTAAGGGGTACATTAACTTATAATACAGGTGGCAGGTAGTATGATAGAAGTCCCAAGGTTTGGTACTGAAATGCCCAAAGTGTGTAAACCAGTGGCCTTAACAAACGTTGATTGCCTTTTCAGTGACTTCGGCTTCAAGATGAGTAAAGATTTGTCACTAGAGGTTTGTGTTCCCGATCCAGAGTTTTTTGGGAAATCATACTCCCCTCCTGTGCCTTGTCCAGTGGGTTCTACTTACAGGAGAACAAGAGGGTACGTCTCACAAAGGTTGAGGGACAATGTGGAGGGGTGGGGATCTGCACTTGATATGAGAGAGCACAGCAGACCACCTAGGTATCTTTCATACTCCAAATGCTAGATTTTTAAGTTAGTAGATTTCAAGTAGTTTGGGCATTGACATTTGCAAATTCTTCTGCCCTCGGTGAGGAAAAAAAAATGCAAGTCTGTAAGTTTCTTTACAACTCTAGTTGTATCTTAAGTCACAAATAAGGATATATCTTCATAGGAGGTTTTTGAAGAGATATATGTAAAACTCTTGCCTAGGAGGACAGCACTCCAAATTTTCTGGGCTGCTTAATCTAATTGCAAACAGAACTGATTCAGAATGGTTAAGCATTCCTCTTCCTATTCTATGGAGACTTGAATAGATGAACTTCATTGTCCCTGGATAGGAAATATATTCCCAGTTATAAAGCCTTTGTGACTGTTCTTTGGTGTTTCTGACCTCTTGCTCTTGGGGTGGGGGATGACAGCTATCGGAAGATTTCTGGGGACACTTGTAGTGGAGGAGATGTTGAAGCACGACTGGAAGGAGAACTGGTCCCTTGTCCCTTGGCAGGTAAGAGGTGATTTCTTTCCTTTGACTTCTTTAGCATTGAAGTATAATTATGATCTCACCCAGATTCAGCCTTGTGGCTCTTCTAACTTTGTGGAGAAAAAGAGTAGAAGATACAAGCATCACAGAGCTCTCTAAACTTGGGATTCAAACTAAATTTATTTATAGACTTATGACACTATAGGAATGGAGAATGTTTTTTGAAGGAAATCCCCTTTTTCATTGAAAAATGTTCATTTGGCATCTGTTGTATTCTAGGCATGGGGTAATGAAGGGTGCCCATAAGCCTTTTGTGTGTACCTTGATCTGTTTGTCATAGAGATTTGTGGATTTTTGGGAAGCGGCTAATTGGTCTATCTTAATTTTTATAAAAATAATTATAAACAGTATTTTAATAGAATTTTATACATTTTAATATACTTTTCTATGTGTTGTCATTTTAATTCTTATGACTACCCAGTGAGACAGATATCATTAGCTCCATTTTTTTTACTATGAGGAAGCATGATTAAAGGAGAGGGTTAAATGACTTATTTAAGGTCACACCTGGTAAGTAACAAAGCTAAAATTCAGACTCTAAGCCCATGCTCACCTAGACATCAGCCAGGTGGCAAATAAACGTCATTCCCATTATCTTAGATGATCATTATACATGCTAATTAAGAACAACGTTTTTGGAGTGCATGCACATGCTATAAGATATAGTATGTTCCAAGCACATTTTAAGTTGATTTAGCGGTGATGACACATGTTGAGATATTTTGAAGCACACACATGAAATTATGATCCCTTAACAAAGAGTTAATCTCTTTGCATCTTTTTTTTTCTTCACTCTATTTCTTGTTTTTATTCATGTAGAGCTTTCTTATTCCCTCTGAGCCCTTTATCCTGCTCATACCTCTTGGTGAAGGGGAATGATTGGGCTGACTTCCATCAGCAGTGGTGTTGTCTAGTGGAACAACCACAAATGCCAAGTGAATCATGAGAGAAGCATGTCATCCCCTGCAGATAGGGCAGAGTGACTCTCTCTTTTGCTCACTGCTTGCCAACTTGCCCTGTATTTTTCATACTAAGCTCATTAGTCCCTTAATTTAATCTTCCATCATAACCAGAGTAATTAGCATACCTCACTGGAGACTTAAAAAGAACATGGCTTCAGCATATTCTCACAAATGAGCAGATAATATTCAAATAGCCCCTTCACAAGAGCTGTTATTAGGGTTAGTAGGGTTTGAGAGATTGCTCTTAAGGGGCTGTACTTTTATAAGAAATATTTCTGAAGATAATTTAGCGCGGGGCAAAACAGTTTATTTAAAGTTTAAACTGATAAGAAAGGTATTTTGATAAAGGAGAAGATAGAACAGGGAATGAAACAGAAACAAATCTCATTTGTAGTGTAAGCCACCTTCTAAATGTTATGTAAAAAAAAAATGGAACTAAAGGCAGGGATGTACCAAGAAAGGAAAAGTTAGTTTCATAAGACCAATGGGAACAATAACATCTTTACAAAGATGAGATTATCTGGCATCTGAAAGGATTTTAATTTAAATGAAGTAAGTATTTTTTTTTCTTTATGAATACTGTAGTAACGTAGATTTCTACGCTGTGCTCATGTATGGCTGGAATTGACTAAGAATTCTCTTTTCTAAGTTAAGTATTACACATGAAAATGCTGCATGTTCCTTTGTACGTAATCCTAAAGCAAATATTTCTGGACTCAGGCTCTGCTGTGAAGGCATTCGTTGGTCAGAAGAAAAAAGCCAAAGCAACAGGATGAGGTTTATAGATATTAGAGATATGGAGTGAAAGACTTGCTGTTTTGAATGTGTTCTCCGTGATTCCATGTGGCAGCTTTGACAAGAGTCCTTGATTTCAATGTCATTTACAAGCTGGACAGTTTCATCTTGACTGCCCCCTTAACTGAGAATTATAGTGGGAAGGTTTTCTTGAAACCAAAAGGTTATTATGAGGTAGCTTAAATACTTTTGAAGTGAAGTGTGAGACCAAAGGAAAAGAAGGTAGTAAACTTTATTAAAAGTTGTAGGAAGATTTATATTTTTGTGCATTATCTTTATGGAGCCTTTATAAACAGGAGACTAGTACATGTTAACTCACTGAATAAATGGAATGAGAGAGGGAGGGAAAATAAAACCACAATAGCAGTAACAATGTGGACATTCAGCAGAGGAACTCAGATTTATTTGCATTTGGTCCCATGTGCAACGTATTGAGTGCTTTCAACATGGGTTCCCATGTGTTGCTCATTTCCATTCTCTTGGAAGAATCTTAGTGTTTTCCAAGCTCTTTCCTAAATGGAAGAGAGAGAGAGCACTAGCTTTTCCAGTTACTTGTTATCTGTCATTAAGTCTCTTTAGGAACTCTGGGCTTCTCTTTCTACAACTTAAAAATGGCAATATTAGTATTTACATAATAAGAGGCAGCATTGTATAGTGTTTAAAATGTAAACTTTGGATCCAGACTGCTAGTTTTGAGTCTTGGTTCTGCCGCTCAGCAGTTGTGTAACCTTGAGTGAGTTACTTAACCTCTTTGCTCTCAAATTTTCTCATTTCTAAAATTATGTTATAGTAGCTCTCCCACTATACAGTTGTTAATGTGGATTAAACAGTGTCTGCTACATAGTATGTGCATTGTGTGTTTGTTATGTAGGAATAGGATTTTTGTGAAAATTATGTTGGAAAACATTTTGTAAGTAGTCAAGAACAAATGTATTATTGTTTTAAAAATGTAATAGATTGGTATAATTGGAGTATGCCATTGTGAACAATATTGAACAGGTGAACAAACAGATTAGAAAACTTAGCTACAAGTCTTCAGTAACTAGTGGTCTTTAGTTTACAAAATTATGGTACCATGTGATACAGGCATATGATGAGGACAACGTACTGACTGGTGTCATTATTTTGTCAAGTGTGATTAGCGATTTTTAGGCTGAGCTCAGAAGTTTGGGTGTCGGAGCATGCCTATTGGGGAAATTTAGATTAAAACAAACCAACAAAATAATAAATAAAACACTTTGCAGATGAGGGAACTTGTTTAAGATTCACACAAGTTTAAGTAACATGCCCAAGGCAGAAATGTTTTTCTGTTACACACCTTCTAAGCCTGGATTCCTGTGCTCTTTCACTTGATTCACGCCATGTGCCAGTGGCTCTGAGGGAAAAAATGGGTCAGATATGCTGGGACCTCTTCAGCATCCCCTAGATTCACCCTCCCTATTGTTTTGTGTGTCTGCGCAGAGGAGAATGAATTTATTCTGTATGCTATGCGGAAGTCCATCCACCGCTATGACCTAGCCTCAGGAACCACTGAGCAGTTGCCTCTCACTGGGTTGCGGGCAGCAGTGGCCCTGGACTTTGACTATGAGCACAACTGCTTGTATTGGTCTGACCTGGCCTTGGATATCATCCAGGTGAGTCAGCTCTTGGTCTGGTCCTGGGGGCTGTGACTTGCAGTGAACCCAAGGAAGTAGGTATTAGAAGTTTTAAGCCCAAACTCATTTCAGGGCTGACTGATAAAATATTTCAGTTTTCTGCTTTAGTTATTTTATTTCCTTGTAGGACAGACAAAGACACCCCCAAATCTGTGGTCTTGCTTATAAATGAGGTCTTACTTTTCCCTCTAGGAAGATTTCAAGACTAGGAATATGGGGTTATTAGTCACTCCCAATCATACCACCTGCCCCATAGTGTCTTTCTTCCTAAGCCATGATATAGTCACATTTGACTTACTCATAGTTTATGTAATGATCCACTTCAGCTATTCTGAACATCGTCAAGAACCAGGAAGTGAGCTATAAAGATCCCCTCATACACACTTAAACCCATTCACTTTAAAGGAGAGTTATTTGATCTTTAATCTTTTTAGAAAAGCAGTTCCAACAAGTTTTATCTGGACTTCAAACCCAATAGAAATTTTATAGTGCTTGGGTATTTTAGGGGGTGTGGATGGGATGGAGGACAGTGATGATTGCTGAGTGTAGCTGTCCCAACAATCGCATCTGATGGCTAAGAGCCTCTCAAGGGAGGGAGACTATGAAAAGCAGATATAAGAGCTTAAAAATAATACCAATCTGGTTTCATTTATTTTAAAAGGAAAATGGACTCATGCATCTCAGTTATCTCCTCATTTTACTGTGATACAGCATGGTTCACTGGCCAGTATTTATCATGATAATGCAGAGTAATACAGATGATTAAGTTCTGTTTAGTTATTCTGCTTCAAACAGGAAGCCATGATATGTTTTAGAAATGCTTTTATTAAAAACTGGCTTCATTCATCTAGAAAGTTTACTAATATTAAAAAACAACAACAACAAAAATCTTTATTGCCAGTCAAGCCAGTTGAATAAAGGGTTACCATCCATGGGACTGATTTGGCAGGAAGGTCATTTGAGCATTTTATGACATTTCTTCTTTTTTCTGTTTTCAGCGTCTCTGTTTGAATGGGAGTACAGGGCAAGAGGTAATCATCAGTTTTGGCCTGGAGACAGTAGAAGCCTTGGCCTTTGAACCTCTCAGCCAATTACTTTACTGGGTGGATGCTGGCTTTAAAAAGATTGAGGTATGTGTATTCTCCTGCTATCCTTAGTTAAGTGGGAAGGGGAAGCAACTGGGCTTTAAGCCAGATTTGACACAGACATAGGAACTAGTGTTTCACATTACTCTGGAATTTTTCAGAGAATTCCAGAGAGTGGATCAGCTGAACCTCTGGAGAAAGAAGAAAAGCAGGATAGTCTCATTATTACTCACTGTTGTGAAGGTCCTATAGGAAAACCAGAATCCATCAAACAGATTTCATTAAGAAATGAAAGTTTATATTTTGGCTAGAAGAAACAGTAGTAACAATGATAATAATAATTCAGTGTCATTGTTAAAATGCTATAACATCAATACTCTAGTATTATTATAGTTGATTTGAATAATAATAATATCACGATCACCATCACCATTATTATTAATGATGATGATGAGCACTTAGTATGTGCCAAACCCTATTGGAACCACTTTGCAGGAAATATTGATTTACTTCTCACAATAGCCTTGTAAGGTAAGTATTCTTATTTTCCTCACTTCATCTATCTGTACTTTAGCTACCCAAGGCAACATGAGGGTAAGAAATGGACTCTAAACCACCAAAATCATTGTTTCCAGGAATATAGGTATACCCAACTCCTAAAAGTTACTGCTGAGGCCTTGGGGCACTGCCTCAGCACCTCTTTATGTTGATTCTCTGTGGAAGTATGGCCAATGGGTAAAGTGGAAAACAGTAGAAACTGGGAGATCCAGAAAGCCACAAATTTGAAAGATAGGCCTGGGTTCAGTCTTTATTCTAGTAGATAAGTGACTCTGGTTTCAATTTCTATATCTGTAAGGTAAAGATTCATTCATTCATCCACTGAGTCATTTAACAAGTACTTTTTGAGTACATGATATGTGCCAGGTATGGCTTTAGGTTGTGATAATACAGCAGTACGCAAGATATAGGGGTTCTGATACAGAGTAGATTTTAGTTGAGAAGCAAAACGATGAAAATATGAGTTGATGAGTTCCATTGGTGGTAAGTGCTGCAAAAAGCATCAAAGAGTAGAATGATCATGTGATTGGGCAGTGGGACAGCATTAGAAAAGGTGGGAAGAGGAGGCATCTTGAGGATGTGACATCTGAGTTGAGCCCTGACCGAGGAGAGGAGGATCATTAGCGTGTTCACCTCATAGGGCAGCTGAGAGAAGGGAAGGAGGAAGGGTCTTGTTATTAGTACTTCTTCCCTTTCTTTAATTGTGTGTCACCTATCTTTGCTGGTTACTAGAAGGATGCAGGGAAAGCTTCAGTGTTCATACTCTCATAGGCTTGATGGGAGACCAGTGTACAACTCAAACACTGCTTGTGCACAATGGTGAGTCAATGATGAGAACTAGAGATGCCCATTGACCAGAGAGTTAACAGAGAAGGAAGGCCTGGGGATGATGAGTTTGGAAAGAAAGATAGAATTTGATTAGAGGGTAGAGAACAGTGCCAGGAGGGGATGTGGCAAGAATAGACAGGAATATGTCAGGATTAGAGAACCGTGAGAAGACCAGTGTTGCTGAAGTCATGGGAGCTGAAATGGAAGAGGGAGAATGTAGGGCCAGTCTATGGAGACTCTTAATTGCAAGGCTGTGACATTGAGGGTTTGTTCTGTGAACAGTGTTGAGCCATTGGTGATTGGGGCATGGGATAACGTAGGCAGGTAAAATAAGTATACACATTTGAGTACTTTGTGCAGATCATCACCATGTTCTGGGAATAGGGGCACAGCAGTGCTTGCTCCTTGGTCAGACCCTGAGAGAATTGTCACATGAGTCAGAGGAGGGAACAACTCATTTTGACTGAAGATAGGGGCAGATTTTTCAGATCATTCTGTAGAGGAGGTGGCCATAGCGAGACATGTCCATAGACAGGAGCTGAGCAGGAGACTTGGCAATATGGGCCTTTTAAGGAGCTCAGATCTATCTTGGTCTTTTTGCTTCTTCTTCTTTTCTTTTTTTTTTTAAATCAGGTAGCTCATCCTGATGGTGACTTCCGACTCGCCATTGTCAATTCCTCTGTGCTTGATCGGCCCAGAGCTCTGGTCCTCATGCCGCAGGAAGGGTAAGTGTGGCCCCAGTAGAAGTCATTGTGTGTCACATGCTGCAAACAGATTCTCATGGAAATGGAAACTGCTGAACAAAACTCTGTTTCTCATTATTGTGATTGAAATAATCTATTAACAGAGTTTTGAAACCATAGTCGTGGTCAGGTAACTTTTCATTAGCAAACATCAGAATCTCTTTAGGCATCCAGATGTCTCACATCTGAGGGGGATTTCTCTAACAAAAGGTAATAATAAAAATCTCTCTGTACTCATAGTTGGGCCTGGTTGGATATTGTGAGGATTCTCTATCTTGAGTTTTACACGTGGTATAGACATTTAATCCATTTCATCTATTCTGTGCCCTCCAGCATATGTAGGTTTCCTTAATAGCAATTTGTATGCACTTGGGGGGTGCAGAGGTGCTTTTTATTACTTTAATAACTTAAAGAAACATAACTAAAAGGGAAATTCTGGAGTAGCCTTTCTATCCTTTCTTGTAGCATTTATGATTGAGGATTAGATCTATGTTTTAAAAGAAAACCCTGAAATTAATATATGTACTTGATTAAAAATATTAAAAGGGAACAGAAGTATATGAAATGAACAATATTTGTTTCCTCTTTTTTCACTCTTAATTCTTTATACTTCCTAGGGGTTCATAGTTTTTTATATCTCATTCAGAATTTTTTTAATCCATGTACAAGCGTATATTTTTAAAACACTCAGAGATAAACATATGTACACATTTGTGCCACATAGAATAATAGGATATTTCCTGTTCTGCACTTATTGAAAAATTTAATGTGAGGAAAATAGTTTCAGGTGAGCACATATACATTCTAGGCTTCCTAATAGTCTTTTGTATGTATCATAACATATCACTTTTTCTGTAGGTTAATGTGTGTGTGTGTGTGTGTGTGTACACACAAATAAAAGTTATTTTAAGGTATATACATATATTTTTTTTCCTAGTGAACACTCTTTGCTGTGATGACCATCTTTGTACCTTGTCTTTTCATAACTTGATTGTATCAGTAGATTAATTCCAGTAAAGGAATTTTTGGGCCAAAGAATTAATGGGATTTAAGTATTAAAATTACATACTGTAATAATAATGCTGAAATAACCAGCCTGAGATTTCTGGAGGGGCTTCTCACCTCCTTGGAGTAACATTTGAGCTCCCATTCCTAGTTCTGATGTACTGTGTGTTCTTTCTGGTTTTGACCAGGGTGATGTTCTGGACTGACTGGGGAGACCTGAAGCCTGGTATTTATCGAAGTAATATGGATGGTTCTGCTGTCCATCACCTTGTGTCCGAGGATGTGAAATGGCCCAATGGTATCTCCGTGGATGATCAGTGGGTCTACTGGACAGATGCCTACCTGGACTGCATTGAGCGTATCACTTTCAGCGGCCAGCGACGTTCGATTATCCTGGACAACCTCCCACATCCCTATGCCATTGCTGTCTTTAAGGTAGGGACTCATTTGTTCCCAGCATGGGGTCTGTTAGAGTAGGTGAAGAGCAACTGCCTACTATCTCTGGGCTTTTGCAGAGATGCTTGTCTAACTTCCAGAAAACCAGCTCATTCCTGAATTCAACACAGTTTCTTTCAACCCAAAGAAGGGATGCCAGACAGAGGTGCCAGGGGTCCAGGGTGCCCACTGTTCACATTTCAAAAGGTTAAAGGTTGCAGTTACTTCACACGAAATTTCCAGCTTGCCCTTCAGTGTCGTTGTCATTGTTTTGACTCAGTGGCTCCATCTCTTGCGAGGTTTGCTCACTTTTTTCTGTAATGCACTACCTGTGTTGCCTATCACTTCTGTTTTGACTCTAGAGACCCCAACCATTTTGGCACCAGGAGCCAGTGCTCCTGAGAATCTAATGCCTGATGAGCTGAGGTGGAGCTGAGGCAGTGATGCCACCACTGGGGAGAGGCTACAAATACAGATAAAGCTTCACTTGCTGGACTGCCACTCACCTCCTGCTGTGTGGCCGGTTCCTAACAGACCATGGCCCTGGGGATTTGGAACCACTGCTCTAGAGAACAAAAGATTCTTCCCAACATTGAGAAGCAGATTTCTTACTGAAGGGTTGTGCTTGCAGTCAAACTTGAATGATTATTGTATAGTATCTTTTGGGCAGTTCCTTTACTGTAGATACTTGGTAGGTTTGATAAAATCACTGAGTCTTGGATTTAAGTATAATCTTGATTGGGCCCATCATTTAGCCAATGCTTGCTAGATGTCCGCTATAAGACAGAGCTCTATATTTTACTGAGGGTCCCGAATAAAAGACTGAAGAGTTGGACTAAAGAGCAAAGGTTTTCCTTTCAGAATGAAATCTACTGGGATGACTGGTCACAGCTCAGCATATTCCGAGCTTCCAAATACAGTGGGTCTCAGATGGCTGTTCTGGCAAGCCAGCTTACTGGGCTGATGGACATGAAAATATTCTACAAGGGGAAGACAACTGGTAAGGCAATGTCTCCCCCTTAATCTCTATTGAGTTGATCTCTAGAAAGGGGCTGGGTATGGGCAATCTCTGCTCAAGCAGGATTTGGCAGCCTGCATCTTTATTGTCACGACAACACAAACATTATTTAATTTCTTCCTAATGACATCTTAATTTCTTTTCTAATGATACACAAACAGCTGGAAGGCAGCATGTTTTTGCCTGCCTAGAGTGTTGGTGATTGGTAGATAATTACACCCTCCTCCCGTTTTTGCCCCCTTACTGATTAGCATTGTGGCTTCTGTTGCAGCTGGAGAGTCCCAGCACTTGCTTAACCCCCATTTGGCACCCTTACTGGGGTGCGTACCCATGCTGTGCTGGGTATGCAGACAGTTGCAGCTTTCTGACAGGAGTCCCATTTTGGTCTTGGTTTCTCAGATGACCTATTGTTCATTGAGCACCTACCTTCCCTGTAATACTAGGTATAGTTATATGATGACTTAATTTGTCTTCTCCATTAAACTCTAAAACCTATGAAGAAGGTTGTATTTTTTTGTTTTTGTTTTCCTCAATGATTTTACCAGTGTCTATCACTTATTAGGTACTCAGTTTATATTTGTAGCAAGAAGAAGGGATGAAAAGGGAGGGGAAGAGTTGCTGGTGGGTGTAGATGGTAGCTGTCTTAAAGATGATTGGCTAATCTTCAAGAACTACTGCAAGGCTTTGACCCACTGGAGCTTATTCAATGGAAAGCCTTCTTCCTTACTTGACTACCTTTTCACTTTATCTCCCAATCTACTGTTGATCCTATAGGAGAGAGAGCAGAGTACTCCAAGAATAATAGTCCTTTTAAGAAGTGCTGCCTTTATCTCAGCAGAATTAAATTGCATCCTGGGTCTGCTGATTTTCCTTTATTGACAGACTGCTAGGTTTCCTGTTTTGAACTAGAACATTGGCATTGTTTTGTGTGTTTTAGCTGGCCCTGTGCTAAGAGAAAATTGACAGAGGGAATTAATACAAGTATAGATGTTATTGTTATCCTTTGAGGACCGGTGAAGATAGCAGGAGAACACTCTTAGAAAACTATGAAGTATCCTTGAACTGTAAGTCAGAATTGTTATGTTTTCATAACTGACCTATGAGGTGGGCAGGGCTGGTATTAGGATCTGTGGTTTATAGATTAGGGAATGAAATCTCAGGTATGATTTTACTTTCCCAAATATCCCTCACTAGTTTAGGAACTGGGCTTTTGTTCCATTTCTGCCACTGAACGGAGAAGTCATATTCTTTCTTAGAATATGCCTGTCTTAAAATAGAGAGGGTAAAGTAATCATGCTTCTCAGCTCCAGTAACTGAAATATTGGGGCTTTTCCACCCCTACTGATCGATCATGCTAGTAAATAAAGAAAATTGTCACCATTACGCTAAGTTACTACCCAGTCCAGAAGAGTGGGTTGTGGTTTTGACATGTGCTTGTAAGCATATAGTTTGGTGAGCACACCACAGCTCCTGAAACACCATGTTCAGATGAATCAGTGACCCCTGGGCTCCCCACTCCCCAGTCTTGGCTGGTCACTATATCCCAGTTGATGATGTACAGTCAGTCATACTGTTACCTGAGAGTTTCTCTGCCTACTTATAATGAAGGAGACTCTGAGTCATGAAGGGAAAATCACAGCCTGTCTCTTGCTTCCAGGAGGCCTCCTACCACAGACATAGGGCTGGGAAGCCAGTTTATAATCTCTCAGACAGGCCAGTTTAAATCTAAGCTTTATAGTGGCACCTGGCTTCCAGCACTGCTTATATATAGCAAGTGTCTCTTGACCTTGAACTTGTTTGCCCTATCCTGCCTGCTTTTATGAACACTGAGAAAGTATTGCAAATTCATGCTGCATATTGGCAACCCTTGGAGCTGGTCAATCTGTTATATTTATTGTCTGCACCTGTCAGATGTAGGACTTGCGACTAATATAAAATAATAATAATAACTACATTTATTAAGGGATTGCTATGTCATGAGCACTACACTAATATGCTTTGTGGTCTTGTATAACCTCAGTTAATCTTCCCCAAATCCACGTGTACTATTAATATTTCCTTTTATAGATAAGGACATGAATATCAGGCTCAGTAACTTTTCTACATCACACATTTAGTATGAATTTGGACCGTGGCCTGGTTGACTTCAAAGCTTGAGTTCAGTAAAGCCATCACTCTGCTCCCTCTGTCATCTGTTGTTGAAATGCAGTGCCCTAGTATACCACAGTGTTTGTTTGATTGATTGATTGATTGATATTTTTCATTTGGCTTGGTATTTTATTTTACTTTTTATTTCTCACATGGCTTTTAATATGTTTATCTTTTTAAATGCCAGTTTATTTTTTTTATATTATATATACATATATATTGTTTTAACATTTTTAAAAAAATTTCCCCTACCCTCCTTCCCGCTCCCTTCTGGTAACCACTAGTCCATTGTTCATGTCCATGAGTCTCTGTTTGTTTGCCCTGTTCATTTGTTGCTTTTAGGTTTATATCTCACAAATGTGATATCATGTGATTTTCAATCTTTTTTGACTTATTTCAGTTAGAATGATTCTTTCAAGGTCCATCCATGTTGTCGCAAATGGCAGTATTGCATCTCTTCTTATGGCTGAGTAATAGTCCATTGTATATATGTACCACAGCTTCTTTAGCCAGTCATCTATCATAGGACACTTTGGTCACTTCTGTGTCCTGGCCACTGTGAATGATGCTGCTATGAACTTCGATGTTCAAATATCTTTTCGAATACCACTTTTCAAGCATTTGGGGGTAAACACCCAGTAGAGGGATTGCTGGATCATATGGTAGATCAATTCTTAGTTTTTGGAGGAACCTCCACACAGCTTTCCATAGTGGCTGTACCAATTTACAGTCTCACCAGCGGTGTATGAGGGTTCCTGTTTCTCCACATCCTCTGCAACATTTGTTATTACTTCTCCTGTTGATTATAGCCATTCTGGCAGGTGTGGGATGGTATCTCATTGTGGTTTTGATTTGCTAAGAGCTAGCGATGATGAACATTTGTTTGGTTATTTGTATGTCCTCTAGGTAGAAGTGTCCAGGTCCTTTGCCCATTTTTTGATTGGATTTTTTTTTGTTGTTGTTATTAAGTCATATGAGTTCTTTGTACATTTTGGATATTAGGCCCTTATTGGAGATGTTGCTTGCAAATGTATTTTCACATTCTGATGGTTGTCTCTTTACCTTTAATGGTTTCTTCTGCTGAGCAGAAACTTTTTAGTGTGATATAGTCTCATTTATTTAATTTGCTCTTATTTCTCTTGCCTTTAAGGTCAAATTCATAAAATCCTCTTTAAGTCCAAGGTCCTTGAGTTTCATTTCTGTATTTTCTTCTATGCATTTTATTGTTTGAGGTCTTATGTTCAGGTCCTTAATCCATTTTGAGTTAATTTTGGTGTGTGGTGATAGACAACAGTCTTTGTTCATTCTTTTGCAGGTGGCTTTCCAGTTTTCACAGCAGCACTTATTGAAGAGGCTTTCCTTTCTCCACTGAATACTTTGGGCATTTTTTGTTGAAAATTATTTGCCCATAGAAATATAGGTTTATTTCTGGACTCTCGATTCTGTTTCACTAGTCTGTGTGTCTGTTTTTTCTGCCAATCCCATCCCGTTTTGATTACTGTTGCTTTGTGGTATAATTTGAAGTCAGGCAGAGTGATGCCTCCAGCCTCATTCTTTTTTTTCAAGATGGCTTTGGCAAATTGGGATCTTTTGTGCTTCCATACATATCTGATGACTTTTTGTTCTATTTTTTTAAAAAATGCCAATGAGATTTTGAGGGAGATTGTATTAAATCTGTATAATGTTTTAGGTAATAAGGTCATTTTAACTTTGTTGATTATTCCAATCCAAGAACACAGAATATTTTTTCATTTCTTTTCATTTGAATCTTGTAGTTTTCATTATATAGTTCCTTTACATGTTTCATTAGATTTATTCCTAGGTATATTATTCCTTTTTGTTGCAATTGCAAAAGGAGTTATTTTTTCCACTTCTTTTTTCTGACACTTCGTTATTAACTTATAAGAATGCTATGGATTTTTTAAAGTTGATTTGTATCCAGTAAATTTACTATATTTGCTTATTGTTTCTAATAGTGTTCTTGTGGAGTCTTTAGGGTTTTCTATACAGAGAATTATGTCATCCACAAATAGTGACAGTTTGACTTCTTCATTTCTTCTTTGGATGCCTTTTGTATCTTTCTCTTGCCTGACTGCACTTGCTAGGACCTCCAATGATATATTGAATAAGAGTGGTGATAGTGGACAACCTTACCTTGTTCCTGATCTTAGAGGGAAAGTTTTTAGTTTTTCACCATTAAGTATGATGTTGGCTGAGGGCTTGTCATATATGGCCTTTATTATGTCAAGGTACTTTCCTTCTACACCGATTCTGTTAAGTGTTTTGTTCGTAAATGGGTGCTGTATTTTGTTGAAGACTTTTTCTGCATGTGTTGATATGATCATATAATTCTTCTTTTTTAATTTGTCTATATGGTGTATCACATTGATCGATTTGCATATGTTGAACCACCCCTGTGCCCCTGGGATGAATCCCACTTGATCATGGTTTATAATCTTTTCAATATGTTGCTGTATTCAGTTCCTTAATATTTAGGATTTTTGCATCTGTGTTCATGAGAGATATTGGTCTGTATTTTTCTTTTTTGTGTGTTATCTTTACCAGGTTTTGGTATCAGAGTAATACTGGCCTCATAAAATGAGTTGGGAAGTATTGCCTCCCCTTTGATTTTTTGGAAGAGTTTGAGGAGAATATGTATTAAATTTTATTTGAATTTTTGGTAGAATTCACTGGTGAAGCCATCTGGTCCTGGACTTTTACTTTCTGGTAGGTTTTTGATGATTGTTTCCGTCTTTTTTTGGTTTTGTTTTCATTTTAATTTATTCCTGATCTAATTTTGATGATTTTTTTTTTCTTCTGCTGTCTTTAGGCTTCATTTGTTCTTTCTTTTCTAGTTTTCTAAGATGAAGAGTTAGGTTGTTTATTAGGGCTTGTTATTGCTTTTGGATGTAGGCTTCTAATGATATGGACTTTCCTCTTATGACCATTTTTGTCGTGTCCCAGAAGTTTTGATATGTTGTACTATCATCATTCGTTTCTATGTATCTCTTGATCTCCCTTTTTATTTCTTCTCCGACCCAGTTATTCTTCAGTAAGATGTTGTTAATCTCCATGTATTTGTGATTCTTCTTGCTTTCTTTTTACAGTTGATCTCTAGTTTGAAAGAATTATGATTAGAGAATATGGTTGGTATAATTTCAACACTCTTATATTTACTGAGGCTGTCTCTGTGTCCCAGTATTTGGTCAATCCTTGAGAATGTTTCATGTGCACTACAGAAGAATGTATAAGCTGCTGTTTTAGGATGAAAGGCTCTGTATATGTCAATTATGTCTGGTTAGTCTAATGTATCATTTAAGAATGTTATTGATTTTCTATATGGATGATCTGTCCATATCTGACAGTGGGGTATTTAGGTTCCTTACTATAATAGGATTTTGGTCTGTTTCTCCTTTTAGTTCTGTTAGTAATTGCTTTACATATTTCTGGGCTCCCTGATTGGGAGCATGAATGTTAATAAGTGTTATGTATTATGTATTTCTGGTACATGATTCCCTTGATCATTTTGAAGTGTCTCTCGGTATCTTTCTTTACCTTTTTTATTTTGAAGTGTATTTCATCTGATATTCGTCCTGCTTTTCCCGCTTTTCTCTGAATTCCGTTTGCTTGAAATATCATTTCGACCCTTTTACTTTGAATCTATATTTGAGTTTCTTGCTGAGATGTGTCTCCTGGAGGCAGCATATGGTTGGGTTTTGTTTTTTGATCCATTCTGCAACTCTGTGCCTTTTTATTGTTGAGTTCAGTCCATTTACATTTAGGGTGATGGTTGAAATGTGAGGTCTTCTTATAGCCATTTTATCTTTTGGTTTCTGGTAGCTCGGTGTTTCCATTGCTTCTTTGTCCTTGCGTTTCTGTCTTCTTCATTTTGAGGGTTTTCCCTCTGGTTCTTCTTCTTTTATGTTATACACATAGGTTCTAAATCTTTGTCTTGTGGTTACAAATATGAAAAGGATAGTTGTATATATACAGTAGTCCATTTTCTTATGAGTGTGCCTTATTGCCTTTCCCCTTTGCGAATTTGGATCTCTAAATCCTCCCCCTTTTCAGTCTTTGTTGTCTCAGTTTGACCCTATGTATGCTGAACATTCATTACTATCTTGCTATAGCAAATCTCTTCTTATTTTAAGCTTATAATGTCCTATTCTTAGTAAGGGTTACACACCTCTGCTTTTATTAGCCTACGAGTCACCTTACTCCTAATTATGAATTTTTTTTTGTCATTTTGCTTTAGGTGAGCTGATTTCCTTCAGTATTTCCTGTAGTGCAGGGCTCATAGTGGAGAATTCCCTCAATTTTTGTATGTCTGGAAAGGTCTTTGTTTCTCCTTCATTTCAAAAGGAGAGCTTAGATGGTTACAGTATTCTTGGCTGGTAGTTCCTTTTATTTAATATTTGAATATTTGAATCTACTCCTTTCTGGCTTGTTAGGTTTGTGCTGAGAATTCCGATCATAATTTAATGGGTTTCCCTTTATCAGTTACCCTTTCCCTGGCTACTCTGAGAATTTTTTTTTTTTGTTATTGATTTTTGATAATTTTAATACCATGTGTCTTGGTGAAGGCCTTTTGGGTGTGATAATAGGGTGTTCTGTTGACTTCTTGAATTCCAAGCTCTAATTCATTCCTTAGCTTTGGGAAATTCTTGTCAACTATTTGTGTAAAAATGCTTTATAATCCAAGTTCCTTTTCCTCACTTTCAATAATACTCGTTATTCTTATGTTTTCTCTCCTGATGACATCAGCTAGTTTTTGAATTTCTCTTTCATTATTTTTCATTTTTTGGTTTCTCTCTTCTTCCTTCTGATTTATTTCTAGATTTCTGTCTTCAGTATCATTGATCCTTTCCTCCATTTGGTCAATTCTATTTCCCAAATTTGCTATTTCATTTTTCAACTCTTGCAGTGTGTGCTCTTTATCTCCAAAGGTCTATTCAGTTCTTTTTGAGGGTTTCAATCTCTTTGCTAAAGAACTCATTCTGCTCATCTAGTTGTTTTTCAATTTCTGAAATTGTTCATATGGTTCGTTTTTGATCTCACTGAGTTTTTTCAGAAGTACCATCCTGAATCCTGTCATTTAAGTCACATATTTCTACGTCTGTAAGCTTATTTTCTGGAATTTTTTTTCTTTCTTTCTGAGTTGCCTTTTCACCTTGGTTTTTCAGGTGTTTAATGGAAAGTTTCTCCACCTGGGCATTAATGGAAGTGTGTTCTGCTTCCCCCCTCCCCCAGAAAGTTTTCTTTTGTAATGGTCCCTAACCTATTGCAAATGAGGTATTTTTTCTTTTGGTTTCTTATAGGTGGCGTTTAAGCCTCTTGGATGTCTGCCTTATGTAAAGTGTTAATAATTTTTTTTTCCTTGCAGATTTTTAACCATGCTCGCTACCCTCCGTCTCAGTTCCTGTCAGTTTAGGTAGCATTTCCTCAGATTCCCCTGAGACTGTGCGGTGTTCCGTCTTGGAGGGTACGGGGTATGGGGCTCTCTGGGTTGGAGGTTGGAGGCTATAGCTCAGCCTCAGTTTTGCAGCTGCAGCTGGTAAAAATCTACTGTTGTTTCTCTGACATCCCTGCTTTTCTGTCGTCCCTGTTTCTCTGCGCTCTACCCTGATGACTGAGCACTGCCACTGGATGCACGGAGCTCACAGCACTCTCAGGCAGGGCTGGTCAGGGAACTTGCCTCACCTTCTCTCCTCCCTCTTCTCCTTCAGGGATCTCCCAGTCCACCACCTGACACCTGGGGTTCTGAACTGTGGTAGCACTTATATACTGATCGCACACTCAGATGTGCCGGTGTGCAGTTTGGGTATTTTTTCTTGAATTTTAGGTGCTCAGCTTATTGTTGTTCCAAGGGGAGAGATCTGGGATTATCTCTCACACCGCCATGTTTAATTCTATCTCACAGTGAGTTAGAAGTACTAGATTTTGATGGGTTCTTGTTTACGATGAAACGTGTTCACTTGGAACATTTGTCAGTTTGGGATATTTGGTAATAAATGGATGCATTTGTTGTCTTTATACCTGGCTGATTTTTACATCATGTTATAGAGATGTATTCTTTATAAAGAGTGTTTTTTTCTTTAAACAGTTTATTTTGCAAATCTCTTGATGTATTCAATTGATGCTGCAATGGGTTAAAATATTTTGAAGCTCTTGACATTCTCTTTCAGAGCTTACAGTAAGCACATGCTTTTAAATATGTATAATGAAGGTGAATATTACCTGGGGAGGATTTGATTTGGATAATTGTCAAGTGTAAAGATAACTAATCAAGATAATAGCATTTCTGGCTCCTAAACTAGTTCTGGAGGAATTTTCTAAAGAGGGTATATGAAAGTGTTCTGAATATACCTAGTGAAAATGTCATGGGGCTAAGTATTAGTTTTGTAAGGGAACATTTTTAGAGATGAAGGTTGTTATTTGTCTACTCTTCCCATTGGATTGATGTTCCTTTTATTGCCCACCCTGTCCACATAATGCTGTAGTGTACTATATAAGGGTGTATTGACCATGTTCTGTGGAAACTGCTGAAATATCCATCCACCTTGTCCCAGGTCCCTCAGGTATAGCACTCCCATTTTCTGTATTGTGGCTTTGTCCCAGCCCATACACTCCTGCCCAGCCTATCTCTTGGGGTCAGTGACTTGGTCAGCTTGGATTGAGGTTTGCCCTAGATACTGCTCCTCAGATTTCATACATCTCTGTTTAGCTCAGTCTCTTGAAATACTACGCCCCATTTTGGGTTCTGTGCTTTTGGCTCTTGCTTCTTTGGATAGGAACATCTGCTCTTCATGTGAAAATGTTAGTCACATTATTTTATAGATACAACCTATGTGACAATATCCTGTCATTGAGTATTTTTCAAATATTCTGTCATTTAGTTTCTTGGAACCTTGAATAGTATGTGGTCCTTTGGATATGAAGAATGTATTCCAGATCCTGGTGGAGCTGTTTTCCATTAGTGGCATTGATGGATTCCCTCCTGTAGCCTAGGGCACGTGTAATTTAGATAAAAGATCAGTCTCAGCCTGTGGAACAGGTCAGGCCAAACTGATTTTTGGCATTTCCGCTATACTCAGCCTGTTATTCTGCTGTGGTAATTTGCACCTTTGGGGTTATCGAGTTACTTCGGAAAACCTTTTGAATGTTTCATCATATGATTTCCCTCAGTGACTGTGTAGATTTTATCTTTTTGGTAACATCTTGTACACTTTGGTCCTTAGCATCAAAACGACACGTTACTATATAATTGCAATTTTTAATTTTATATGTAATGACAGTTAAGCATTAATAAGGTGCCCACACATCCAAAGCTAATGAGTATATTGTCACTTACATCAGTACTGATTGTCATTAATGAATGGGTCTCTCTTTGTGAGACGGCACTGCTGAGGAATCATTGTCAGTTGAGTTTTGTCAAAGGGTTCATGTTTATTTTTCCCAATTTTGATGAGTAGTCACATGCAAAAAGAAAAACATTTTTCATGATCTATGTGGCTTTTATGTTGCTCAATAGTTGCGTCATGTTTTCAGCTGGTACAAAATGGTTTATGCATCCTCTCCTTCCCAAAAGACATGCGAGAGGGGCACTCTCTTCAGAAAGCCAGACAGAGAAAAGATGGGAAATAGTGGAATAGGTCAACATTAACTAGTCCTTGTGTGGATTTATAGCATGATGTACAGTGCCTAATGAGAACCAAGTTGGTTCCTTAGTTAGCTTAGCAGCTACATGCTGGTACAAAGGAATTTAGAGGGGAGACCTGGATTTTTGTCTGGGCCCTGTTGTTACTCAGGTATATGTTCTAAAAAGGGCTTTCAGATCATAAAAAATGAAAACCCACTCAAGCTAACTAAAGAATAAGTGCTATTGTAAGAATAAAGGGAGTAGTAAGGAACCTAGTAATAGTTAGGAAACTAGTTAGGTGAGCTTTATGGGGATTAGAGCTGGGATTGGCAAAGCCATCTTCCTCTCCCTCCCCTCCCCCACGTCCCTCGTGTTGTCCTTTTTCTCAGAGTCTGCTTTAGTCTTCCAACTCTACATGCTGATCTTCTCTTCATACTCTGAGCTTGTTTCTACATAGCTTTGACTTGTACAGGTTTGGACTAGTCCTGCATCACCTTTAACACCCATACAATATGATTTTTCTCCCAGCCCCAGCTCCCTGGTTGCTTTGTGGTCTCTGATCATCCCGATTCCAAATTCTCTGGAGGACCAGGTGATGCTTGGCTTGGTTCTAGGGAATTCTGATCTAGCTGAGACCCATGTGGGTCAGGCCTTTCCTGAGGACACTGAGCAGAGATTGTTAGGACAGTAGGTCCCCCAACATCTGCCACTTTACCTTTCTCTTTTCTGAACTTCACACTGTTGTTTCTGGAAAATGAGCAGGTTGTGTTGGGTTGCAGTCTCCGTTTAGTGCCCTCCTGATGTTTATTAATGTTGATGCTGCCATTATGTGTTTTCTTTCCAGGAAGCAATGCCTGTGTGTCCAGGCCATGTAGCCTGCTCTGCCTGCCTAAGGCCAACAACAGTAAGAGCTGCAGGTGTCCAGAGGGTGTGTCCAGCAGTGTCCTCCCATCTGGGGATCTGATGTGTGAGTGCCCTCAGGGCTATCAGCTGAGGAACAACAGCTGTGTCAAAGAAGGTGCATCCCTTTTTCTTTTCTGCCCACCATCTTCCTTCCCTTTACTCCTCTTTCCCAGTGCTCTCTATTTTCTACAGTTTTGGGAGTATCGAAAGTGTGCCCAAGCTAAAAATAAAATAGACTAGATAACTATAGACATCTGGTTAAGGTTCTAAGGCTGTGGTCCTTCAGTCTTCATCCAGAACAGCCCTAAGCTGTTTGTTTTTAAATAATACTGTGCTTTTGGTCTAATGGCAAGTGATACAGGCTTTCTTCAAAGGCCGCCAATTTTTTTCTGCCACTTCCTCTCCTTGTCCATCCTCCATATCTAAGCTCTCCAACTTCTGCTTTCTATAAGTTGGACCACCCTGGCTTGAAAAAAGAACTGGGTTGACTCCTTCATAGCTTACCTTGTCTCACCTAGCAGTAAGTCTCCTCCTCAAACCTACCCCCATCCTAAAATTTTCAGACCAATGTAACAAAGGGCTTTGAGTTTTTAGTTCCAGGCTGTGACCAGGTGGCTATAGAAGCCTCATCCCACTCTTCCTTTGAATTTGAATACATGAATTCTAAAGTTTTTCTCTGAAAATCTTTTAGTCTTTTTTCCCCAATTTTCACCCTTACTACTTCCCCAGCCCCCAGCCTCATATTTCTGTCAGTGAGATGAACCCGGAAAGGGGTCTGGCCACTAAGTGCTCAATTAATAGCCCAAATTCTGCTTTTCCTTGTTCTCACGGCTCTATTTGCTTTGTAATCATAACCTTCCTTCTCACAGCAGTCTCTTAGTCTAGGCCAGTGAAACACAAATTTGCCTTGTGATGTTTCTTCCTTAAGAAATACAAATAGAAGAAAGATGAGCCTTCCTTTTTAGACACAGGAGACTCTCTTTCAGCTATTTGGAAAGAAACAGTTAACATTAAGTTCCAAGAGGAGAAGAAAGAAGGCTTTTTTATATTTCAAATTAGAAGGCCTTTGGTTATCTAAACAAGAGGCCAATCATCATGTGTTCTTGACCTTTACTAAAAAATGTTTTTTATGTGTGAGGAATTATAACTGCTTGCTTTAAAGAAGTCACGGGGTAGTCAAAATCTTCGGAGTATGTAAATAAAGTCTTCATAACCCGGTTGGTTGGTAAATTGAATATATGAATATATATAACTATATATGTTATATATAACGTAATACATATAATGTAATATAATACATATAATAGATACTATAGATGCATTGAATATATTTGAATCCTTTATAGATGCAGTCTATGAAGAAATTCCTTGTGGAATTAGTATTTTATAATGTTGGTGTAGAGTATCTCTCTATCCACTAGACCCAGTTGGCATCACTCACTCCTTTTTCATCACTGTAACCATCTCTAAATGCTCCTCTGGCTTGCCTCTTCTTTAATTTTAATTAGAAAAGGAAAGAAGGAGGCCTCTATCAGAGGCTTCTATTTTTGCATGTATGTGTGCTTCCCACCCCTCTTCCTCATCTAAGCATGTTATTTGAGGAAGAGAAATGGAAACTGAAAAAAGGTCTGGTGGTCCATCAGTAAAAATAATATTGATTTTGTTTCCTCCCTTCCTCACTTGGATGGCTAGAGAACACTTGTCTCTTCAACCAGTATCGCTGCAGCAACGGGAATTGTATCAACAGCATTTGGTGGTGTGACTTCGACAACGACTGTGGGGACATGAGCGATGAGAGAAATTGCCGTGAGTCCCTGGCTTGGCCAAGTTTTCGGATTGTTAAGCATTTACTGTTACCAGCAGACCAGTCACCTCCTGGGCGGGGCTGACAATCTAGGATCCTGGCTGGCCTTTCATATTTGGTGATGTCCATTTAAGCTGATGGGGCTTGGAAAACACAGAGAATACAAATTTCCAAGTCCAACTATATATATCTTATTATTTAAAAACAAATCCACATAAGTTAGCTGTCATTATAAGAGATTTACAAATAAGCATCATGTGGCTGAAATTGAACTTATTTGGGAGTCTGGCAAGCTAGGCTCTAACTGTGGCCCACTGGTGATCTGGGGCAGTGACCAGGTGACAGTCCTTGATTTGTAAGTCCAATATTCAGCCTTTTCAGATATGGGAACAGATTTTTCTTGTAAACCACTGTAATCTTTTGGTGTTGGCTGCCAGCCTGGCTCCAGAGAGATTGTTCTACCTTATCGGTGAAGCCTACTTTGGTCTGGAATGTTATGTTCTGTATGCATATAAATGTAATCTTTGGACTATGTCATTTCTCAAGTCTACCTATTAAGTATATGATTCTATTTAGCAGGGTTTAAAGACAAATAAATAATTATTTATAATGGATAATTCATTTACCACATTTTAGCTCCCTTTAGTTAACTTTACTTAGAAGGAGGTGCTTTGCCCTCTGTCAGTCAATAATATGTTCATACGTTTACTCCGTAAGTATTTATGGAAGACCCTTTGTTGGGCCTGGGGCTAACTTGCTGATCAGGGTGGACACAGAGTCTAATGTCTGAAGGGATGTCAGAAAAGCAAATAGCCAGTTATGTTAGAGCGATGAGTGCTATGATGGGGAAGCACCAGGGCACCCAAATCAAACTTGAAGAGCCCTGAAAGGTGATAGAGGTGAATCAAGGTGGAGAGAAGAAAATTCTAGGCAAGAAAGCAGAATGTATGAAAGCCCAGAGGTCAGAGTATATGTAGCTTGGTTAGGAAACTGGTGGGTCATTGAGGACTTGAGTGGAAGCAGTGAGGTAAGGGAAGGCTGGATCAGTGTGTGGGGCCTAGAGCAGCAGCAAGGGCCCTTGGACTTTGTTAGAAGCCATTGAGAGCCATTGAAATGACATGATAAGATTTTCCGTTTGGAAAGATAAGCTGTGGGCAGAATGAATCGGATGGGAAAAAAACTAGAGCTGGGAAGCCAGAAAAAAACAATCTGAAGGTTTCTCTTTCAAATGTTTTACCTTTGAAAATTCAGAAGCTCATTTATCATTTTGTAATGTAAGAAGAGATTAATGGTGGCTTCTGGCTCTATGTCCTCATCCTTCCTTTGGGGGATATGTTTGGCCTGCCATCTATAGGGCCTGTGCCAAGTTCCCATGGCACTCTACCCAGAAAGCAACTTTAGAAGCAATCAACTCTTTAAACTCATCTGGCTCTGCAATTCTACCTATTGTCTTCTCTGACTTATTGGAGGTTTTATACCAAACCTTTCCTAAATCATTTTTCATTGGCTTCAGTGGGTGCCTTTCTCACTTAAGGAAAAGAGCTTCCCAAATGGCAGATTTGGGAGAGCACTAGCCTCTGTGTGTTTTCCTTTTTTGCAAAGTAGACAGTGATAAAACTCTACCTACCTACCAGAGTCTCCAAGGGTGTGATATTTGTCAGGGACTAGCCAAAGCTCCTTGAAAACATTAACAGCCTTGGCGCAGATTCTGGAAAGGACTTTATTACATAATAGGGTAGGAGAAGAAATGCTTCTTAGAATTTACACATTGCAAGAAAATTGCCCAGATGTGATTAGGCACAGTAGAAGCAGAGGGATATAAACTTGATGACCTCATGTCCAATATCTAGGGATTTTTCCTTGTGTTCCTGAGCTTTAGTTTCTAGTAGGAGGACTAGCTGAGATATCTGATTGGTTCAGTATTTTGAGAAAAATACATCGCTCCATCTTTAGGTGGTGCTGCCCACTCATTCAACCCTGAGGTGTGCTACAGTCTCCTGTGTTTCCACATAGAGTTTAAGCTCCCCCTCTGAATGGAGTGGGCGGCTAGCTCTGACTTCTTCTTGATTTGGTGTAAATGTCACCTGGAATTGACCTTCCCAAGACCCTGAGACTTGCTTTCTTTTGATCCCACTTGGCCCAGGCCCAGACTAGATAGATATGGCAGAGGTGAGGAGATGAAGGAGACAGAGATTAAAAGGCAGAGGCTGGGAACCAAGGTTACAGTGCTTATCTGTGCCTTCCTGTAGTGTTTCCCTCATTAAGGAGAACAGCACTTATGATGGCGAGAGGCACTCACGCCTAGAGGTCTGCAGGGGAGAGATGGGCCATGATGGGCCACTACTGTCTTGGAAGTTAAATGAGACATCCTGTCAGCTGCCAGGGAAGACAGGAGTTGTGGAGACAAAGGGAGATGTGGGAGGGATGTTGTCAGCAGATCGCACTCCCTCTTAAATAGATTCCGATGCTGGGTAGTTGTCAGGCATTTGAGGTTTTGACGTGAATCCCCTACAGTCTTGTCATTTTTGCATTTACCTCCTTACTCCCACCACTAGCTCAGTTACAGAGAAGAAATGGAGCCTCAGAGAAGAGCTGCCAAGGATGGATGTCTGACTGCAGCGTTGCCATTGGCTTTTCATTTTACGGCAGTCCCTGCCACCACCACCATCACATTATACCTGATACGTGAGCTGCTCCCCAGAGCAGCCTTTCTTCCCATAATCTTTCTTCAGGTTCTTTCTCTAGTTCTAAGGGCTGTGCTTAAACCCAGATAATTCTTATTTAAAAGAGGAAGACAATCTAATTCTGTACTCATTCCTATGCAGAAGGGCATGAGGAATGACGAGGAGGGAAGTGACATTTGTTTGGGGCTTATTATATTTACATCCTATTTAATTGGCTCTGATCCTAAACTTGTTTTCTTATTTACCTTCATGATAATGTCATGAAGTAGGTATTAACAGTCTAGGGAACTGGGGTACAGAATAGTTAGTTACATAAGTTGTAGACAGTAGAATTAAGATTTATATCTAGTCTTTCTGTGATCACAAGCACTTGGCCATGTTAACTTTTTCTCATTTTAATGTGGAGGAAGCTGAGGGTCAGAGAGGTTAAAGTTAGCTGCCCGAGGAAGAGGCCAAGCCAGGATTTGAAATTCAGTCTTTACTGATTGCAGGGCCCAGATTCCTGCTGCAGAATTCTACCTGCACCTACCCCTATCACCTATGTGGTGGCTTTGTATGTGAAACTGGACTTCCTAATGGTGGTTTTCCAGAGAAAGGTATTTCTGCTACTTAAGTAGGGAGACACCTTATATTTAAGGGGATCTTAGGAGGTAATCGAACCCATCACACCCTCTCAGCCAGATGCCGGTTTCCTACTTTTCTCAGCCCTGTTATGATCTGGAAGCTGTCCATGGAAGAATAGGCCCTTATCTCCCTTGGTTATGAATTTCAGGTTCTTACGCAGTTTATTTGTTCCAAAAATCTAGGTTTTGTTTCTGTTGCTACAATTAAAATCTGCTTCCTTCTTTTTAAAAATCATTTTCCAGTGAGATGTTTGTATTTGGGGTGAATTAATTGTACTTAACAACTATGTCTTCTCTCTTTCCCATTTTAGCTACTACTGTTTGTGATCTAGATACCCAGTTCCGTTGCCAGGAGTCTGGGACCTGTATCCCACTGTCCTACAAATGTGATCTTGAAGACGACTGTGGAGACAACAGCGATGAAAGTCACTGTGGTAAGGGGACATGATGTCTAGGAACCCTGTTCCAGAGGGGACAGCTTTCTTGCTCACTAGGCTGTATTATTGGATGGGATGGGTTGGAAACGGAGGATTTCTGAAAGCCATTTTGAGGCTTATGATATCCAGCTGTGTGATTTCCTCTGTTGGCGTGGTAGGATTGATTCATTCATAAAGCAGTGAATCCTGCTTTACGGTGAGAATGAATGTGATAGTAAGGAAATGAGGTTTCTAAATGGATTCAGGTAGTTATTAGCAGCTATACACTGGGTCCACATCTCTGAGTGGCTGTGAGAGTAGACTCCTGGAGATACAGATCTAAACCTTTGTGAACTGGTGCTTTTTTTTTTTTTAACTAGTCTAATTCAATGACCGAGATTCATAGAGGGTGGGAGGGCTTAGTCAAAGTGCCACAATTTGTTCATGTCAGCCTGGGGAACTGGAACCCATGTTGTCCATGCCCTTCCAGTTGCACAGTACTGCCCTGTCAGTTTCACGAGTCCTGTCTCAGTTAACGGGCTCTGGTACCAAACCCAGAGTCACTGACTGATGAAGGAAGAAGCACTATGCAGTACACATAGTATACCATATTAGAAGAATCACAGGCATGAAAGGGAAGAGAGGCTGGGGCCAGATACTTTGTGCTGTGTTGGGGTGGCCCTGCTGGTGGCATGTCCAGGCAAGTTTCCGGAAAGGGCCTGCTTTATAATGAGCAGGTAGTTTGCCTCAACAGGGACTGAGACAAGGACAGCAGAGGAAATGCTCCTAGCCAGATCTAAGAGGAATTTTGGGGGGGATTACTTAATTTTTTTCATCTTTATATAAATATAAATTTCAGAAAACAGTCCTTGGGATTCACAACTATTTTCCTTTCAATTCTCCCATTTCCTCCTTGGCAATTTGAGGGATTAAAGTATATAGCTAGTTTTGCTCTGGTAGAAAGGAAACTCCACATGGTTACATGTTTCTGGGGTCATCTTCCTCACTCAGTGGACTCACATTTGACCATTAAACAGTTTCAGTGCCCTTAGATTTTTCATTCATGGCCCATCATGTTGGTGTATCTTGGATGCATCCCAAGGTCTCAGCTAGTCCTTTCTTCAGAGCCAGGTTTTCTTTGTCAGTCTCCGGACGGTTTCCTCATAAATGAATCACCAACTTTGCCATCAGCCTGTCTCTTGAGTGAGGCAACTGAGGCATCCATCCTGGGTCCCAGAGTTGGCTACTACTATTCTTGTAGAATCTTTAAAATTCCATTGGAAGGTTCTTTAATGCAATCCTCAGAGCCTACACAGTATGTTGCCAGTGTAGCCTCCTTTTAAGTTGTGATCAGGCTGCACCAGTTCATTTGCCCCAGGCCCCCGCCCTTTTAGAGACTGCCCACCAGCCACCATTCCTGGAGCTCCACTCTTAGAAAGTCCCAAGCTCATATTTCCTCTATTTTGGAAGTTCAACAGCAATCCCACTGTTCCCAAGCTGAACACCTCAAATTGATCCCCTCACTCAAGAGTTTTTATCACTCCTATTCTAAAACCACAGGCTCTGTTTCTGTCTCTAGAAGTCTTCTATTTCTTGAAAATTCTTCTTTCTGGACAACTAGAGGTTGCTTTCCAAACTTTTTTCCATCATAGCAAAAATAGAAAATGATGATATTCATAAAATACACTGAGATCAATGGACAGACTTCTCTTGTCTAGAGATGACAGTGGCAGGAGTGTGAGGTGTCAGTATCTCAACACAACTATACACTGTTTGTAGCACGTAGTTGGAAACTGGCCTCGATGACCTTATATCCCTGGTTTAAGTCTCTGCATCCATGCTCTTTCCGGATAATCAGTGAATAATGGTGCATCTCTGACCCTTCGTAGCTTTGACACAAGATAGAATTCTCAGCAAACTTTTCCCTCACATCTCTGTGGTCTCACCTGCAGAAAGGCACCAGTGCCGGAGCGACGAGTACAATTGCAGCTCTGGCATGTGTATCCGCTCCTCCTGGGTGTGTGATGGGGACAACGACTGCAGGGACTGGTCTGATGAAGCCAACTGTACTGGTCAGTATTTCCTGGACTCTTAACAGCTGTTATGTGTTCATGTGCTAGTTAGCATTGAAACCTTTCATCTCATAGAATCTAGGCTCTAAGAAATGGGCCTTAGAAATCAGCTAATTCAGTACTTCTCAAAGAGTTGGTCTGTGATGAGCTTATGCCAAAATATAAATCTTCTGCTTTCTTCGTTGAGAGGATCTTGCTATGAAAAAGTGTTAACTGAGTTAAAACTGTCCTGAGTGATATGTAGTTGATTTACATTCTGGCTCAATCTTCATATTTCTTCAGGACCAATAATTAACAGTTTATAGCCTGACCTCCGGTTTTGGGATGGCACTGAACTACCTTTTGTTTTCAAGTGGAACATCAGAGGGTTTCCCAAACAGTGAAAACTTAAACTGTGCTTACATCTGTTTGGGGTATTCATTAAAAATAAAACTGGAAACAACATGAAAATATCAGAGGAAGGCTAGGTGGTATAAAGTATAGGTAATATTCTGATGCTTATGTTGGGTACTAGGTTCACTAATGTTTATTGCACTGTTTTTAATTGTGTGAATGAATGAATGAGTGGTAGAATGGGGCAAAGCAAGAAATTGGGGAAGTTGTGGTGGAATAAGAAAAAAATTTACTACCTGATGAGTAAATTTTCTCTGCAGCCTTTTCTAAAAATTCTCATTTAGTTCTATCTTACAAACCCCTCCAATGATGGAGATAAAGGTGTTTTTTTAAACATATTGTAATGCAGGCAGACATGCTTTACACCACTAAGGAGTCAACATCTAATTCATCTGGTATGGATTATTACTGTTACAAAATAGTGGAGTGACTTTGAAATCCTGTTCCTTAACCTTTCTCGCCCCTGCAGTACCATCACAGTTTCTATACTGCCCAGCATCTGGGAGCTCAAAAACATGCTTATTTATTTGTAAGAACAAATGAAAAAAAGTTAGATCTATACCACATCCCAAACTTAAACATAAGTAACTGTGCTTTAGTTTAGATATGATTCCTGAAGGACCTCTATCTTCTACTCGTTTGTATCCTTCCAGTGCTTAGCCTGGTAGAGTACAGGTTCAGAAAAGCTTTGGTGACTGGATAGTTTTACACAGCTGCTTCTCTCCACCTGTTTCAGTTTAGACATGACCTTATGTTCTCTTTGAAGAGTAAATGGATCTCCTCAAATGTCATGTACATCACACAGGATGATCTGTGATGTTACTGATTCCCTTCCCTTGTAAACTTCCCGCATATCCTTCGTGATGCAGTCTCAGTGTCTGCACCTCTGCTTCTGGAAGCACTGCAGGAAAATTCTCTTCATATATGAGCAGGGACTGAAGGAGGAGGAAAAATCAAGATCCATAGAAGAACTGCTGTCATCCCTGATAGCACATGAATGCTATTTGGAAGCTTTGGGTTTAGGTGGATAATTGGTTAATAAATTAGATGGTGCACTTAAGCATTTCAATTTGTAAATTGCAGGATGATTGAATATCTTGTTAGCACAACCACATTAGTCAAACTTGTGTTTCAGAAGCATGTGCCAGTCCTCCAGAATGAATTAACAACTTCATTTCTGAGGCAGCTTGTTATAGACCAGTGGTTCCCCATCTTTTTTGGCGCCAGAGACCAGTGCTCCTATGAGAATCTAATGCCTGATGATCTGAGGTGGAGTTGAGGTGGCGCTACTAGTGCTGGGGAGCTGCTTCAAATACAGATGAAGCTTTGCTTGCCTGCACACCACTCACCTCCTGCTCTGCGGCCCCATTCCTGGTAGGCCATGTACTGGTCCACAGCCCAGGGATTGGGGACCCTTGTCATAGACTTTTGATTTTATCTCTGGTTTTCTCTGGCAGGGCTAACTGGAGAAAATGTAAAGTGCTCGCACCTCAACTGCAGCCTTGTTCCAGTAGCTGTTCTTTCAAAAATTTTAAAGGTGATTCTATTTCTCTATCATCTCAAAATAGTTGGAGGTCAGATGTGAGCTTAAGGTGTGTGGCATGTCACTTCCTTTGTTGACCTAATAAATTAAGTCATGTGCAAAGCCAAAGAAAATAAGTCAAGGCCAGCTGACTTCCTGTTGGCCTCAGCGGTATATGCACGGTCTGTGCCTACATTTTGTTTGTTCTTCTCCTCCTCCCGTTTTGCTTTCCATGGGATTGAAGGTTTTATTATTATTATTATTATTAATTATTATTATTATTCCTTTCTCACTACCCCTCTGAATTGATTTTGAACTTAAACATTTGATTTCTGTTCTTTCAGATGTTGCCCTCAGGCATCTTACGTGTATTCTTAATATCTTTTCTTTCTCCTAGACCTGCAAGGGCTTCCAAACGCTTTAATTCTAATCTCTGCATACAGTTTCATTACCAACATGCTTAGTAAATACTTTGTATTTTATTTTATATTTTAAAGTCCTGAAATTAGCCATTGTTACTATTTTTTAGTAACCAAATTTATTTGTCGGTATGTACCTATTCTCCAGTTACTTTTGCTTCTCTCTAATGCTTCCTTTCCATGTACATCCTTCAGTGTTTATTTCAGCAGGAGACTGTCAGTGGTAAACTCTTGCAAGGTTTTATTTATGTAAACATTGTTTCACTTTCAACCCTGAATACAGATATATCTGGTTTTCTATGTTTATAGTAATTTTCCGTAAGTATTTTAATGGAATTATTCCATTTCCTTCTGATATCTTTTGTGTTGATTTGAATTCTCCCTTCTGATTATCTTTTGAACAACAATCAGACATTCTTTTCTCTATAATTTTTAGTTTTTGTGTGTGCGCGTCTGTGTATATGGCAGAGGAGTGTTGTTGTTATGCAGTTTTATCTACCTAGGTATGGAATTATTTATCCTGCTTGAGACTTGTTTTCCTTCTAAAATCTGAGGATTTATATTTTTTATCACTTCTGGGAAATTACAGCCACTGTCTTTTCAGCTGTGTCTGCTACTTTTCTGTTTTTGTCTTCAGCAATTACCAACAGATGTTTGTTGGACTGTCTCATTTCGTCGTTCATGCCTCTTGTTTTTATAGTTGTCTCTTTATGAGTGTACTGGAATTTAAGGTACTACTTCAGCTTTCTCTTCCCGTTGAAGAGTTTTTTTTAGCTGGATCTAATCTCCTCTTTCACACATTTACTGAGTTGTTTTTATTTCCATTACTATATTTTTTTATATCTAGAATTTCTATTTGGTTCTTTTTCAAATCTGCCTTTTAGTTTTCAGTACCCTTTCTTTTTGCTTTGTGTTTCTTTTTTTTTCGTTATCATTCAAATTGCGTTGAGATTAGCATTTCTTTTCCTCATTCATTTTAGTGAATCAATATAGGGCTTTGAAAAAATTAGGCAGTGCTTTCCTCATCATAGTAATTAATTCATATCTTCTGCCCCATTTTTATTGGTTAATGCCTTTGATCAGGTGATATAGAGGATCTTGCAGAATCAGTAAAGATCTGTTCAAGTTAGAGAGTAAATTGCAGGGTAATCTCCTCTATTAGAAACCCTGATATTCTAATTTCTTGATCATTTACCCATTAACCTTTCCATCTTACAGTCACAGTGAATGTGGTCATGTAAAGGATTCTACTGTTCCTTCCTCAAATTCTTTAGTTTGTATTAAAGTCAGTCTCTTCCATCCTTATAATAAAAATAAATGTATTAACTGAGCGTATGTTAATTATCTGACACTCAGTGTCAGCGTGCTAAGTTACTTGACAGAAAAATTCAGAAGAGAATGTGTTAAGCACTGCAGTCATACCTGGCCACATGAATGAAATTATGCAAACTGGTCAGTCTTTCTGAGCTCAGCTTCTTCTGTGATAGAATCTTGAGATCTCAGACATGCCCCCTAGGATTGTCATTTGGAAACTCCATTAGCACTCTGAAATTGTTTTTAATTAAAAGCGATATGCATACATGAATAATAACAAGTAGATCAGTATGGCAATGAGTTTAGGTAGCGGTATGTTTTATGAAAGTGAGCAAGGCTTTGATGAGGAATTTTTTTAAGTGCTGTCAGATTTGTAAAACTAATAGGTCAGAAATATTCTAGGCAATGGCTATTAATGGAGCAAAAGCTCGTGTAGCATGCATTGTACACTTAATTTCTCTTATCAGAGATAAGTATATTTTAAAAAGACATTTAATGGATTCTGAGCTCTAAAGGTTGTAAAATATTGAGACTTTCTATAGACTTGTTTGCATGCTACCAATTTTAGCCCTGGTCTTCAGAGAGATATGAAGACAGCAGTTAATAGACCACCACTTATTTTAAAATGGCTTGGAAAATCAGATTCTTTATATTTCAGACTATTACAAAAAATAGCTTCAAATTCAGTAGAAATTCTAGAGGGCATTGGAAGCCAATTTTCTCAACGCTTGAGCAATAAGTATTGCCAACCATCTTGATTAATAATTAACCAGTTTACGTTCCACACCCACTTGTGTTTATTTTGCCTTCTGTCATGAAGACATCCTGTCCACACAGTTAAACTAACAGAGAGACCATCCCTCTTGGCTATATTATTTTATGCCAGTTGTAACCAACATTCAAACATGGCTTTCATTCAGCAATGAACAAACACAAACAGCTTTCTGTTTCAAAGGAGGAGGGGGAAATCTGGTGGAGAAGGCCTAAGGTTATTAGTGTTGGTTGGGTTTGAGACAGATGTTATGCATTTGAACTATCTTTGACCAAGGTTTTGAGATGTTTCTGAAAAACTTCCAGAGAGCCTCAGCCTGTGTGTGCAGATAAGGCTGTTGATTTATAGCAGGGACTTTCTGTTTTATTTGCCTCTTGTTTCCTTTAATGATTGTGTACTGAATGCCATGTATTGCTGCCTGGTAGATATTGCTCTATACTGTACAGTAAGTTAGACAATTCTAGGTTCTGGGGCCTGCTTTTTTTTGATATTTTGGATAAATCTTTTATGTTCTTTGACCTGAGATTTTTCACATTTGAATTAGGTAGTTTATTTAGAATTATAAAATCATGGCCTTTTAGAGCTTATAAGAGTCCTTAGATATCAATATAGTTGATGAAATTGAGTCCCCCAAACAGTGGCTGGACCAGGTCTAGAACCTAGTCTCTTGAGTATATGCTACCTCTCCTCACCCTGCAGAATCTGGAGGAGTGAAAGGATTTATGTTAGAAGATAAAGTATCAAGGAGGTGTAGAAACAGCATGGGCTTTGGACTTGGACAGCCATGATGTTATTACTTAATTATCTCTGTGGATGTGGGCAAGTTTTGTAATCTCTCTGAGCCTGTTTTTCTTCTGCAAAAGGGGAATGATTCTTTGTTGTAGAAAATTAATGTGCTTGCTTAACATTTATAAGCCCGTCAGCTCAAGTCATTGCCCGTTCAGGAGGCTGCACTCCACCCAAAGGGCAGTCCCAGGTGCCTGCATCCTCACCTAAGATGTATTCTCAGATGCTCCAATTTATGCCTTATTACCTTGCACAATCTTTTTTCAGGTAGTCTCTTGATGGTTAATGTGGGGAGCAGAAATGAAGGGAATATTTATAATTTCTCTCTTCTCTTTTGCTGGCAGCCATCTATCATACCTGTGAGGCCTCCAACTTCCAGTGTCACAATGGGCACTGCATCCCTCAGCGGTGGGCATGTGATGGTGACATGGATTGCCAAGATGGTTCTGATGAGGATCCAGTCAACTGTGGTAAATACAAATGCTTTGGCATCTGGAGTTTTCACAATGTCTGCTGTTCAGGAAGTGGCTACAGGAAATGAAATACTGTTCTTTGCCTATGTACCCAGAGTGTACCCAATCTGACAACTAAACATGCCCACTCACTTTCTATGTGGTGTCACCATATGATATGTAGATCATGGTGTGTTATACAACCTTGATTCTCAGTCAAGCAGTTTGCCTCACTGCTTTTCTCTAACAGCTTTGAAGGAAAAAAATGGAAACTAACTAACCTACCCAGAGTGCTAAATGCAGTCACATTACCAGTTCTGCCAGAAAAATAGGCAATAGCTCCTGTGTGAATAGCATACTTTATGACTAAGGGTTCTGTGTTATTCTCAGGAAAAATGGCTTCCCACCTCAAAGGTAGAATTTTTCAGTGTAATTAATTTAAGAAAGAATTCTGGGATAGTCAGTCATCTTCACAATAGAAATTAACCACAAAATAGCTGCCACAAAAACACAATATGTAAAATGCTTTTTATACCAAATATTCATAAGGTTCCCTATGCATACGCTTTTGCTGTCTGTAGGAAAAGCTCCTCGTATTTCTTCTCTGCTCTCAACACTCATAGAATTCTTATGACATTTCCTGGCCTACAAATATATGTTTTCCATACTTAGCAATTTTCCAATAGCAGCTAAATGTCCCACAGTTTAGCTCAATCCTGACACTATTTTCCTCTAGATAGAGTCATTTCCCACTGGTTAAGGGGCTCAGGCCTGCAAGACTCTCTCCCACCTACTTTAGATGCTAGTCCTAAGTCCCATATCCACCTGTACTTCTCTGACTGATCAGCTATAAATCTGGATCCCCACAACCCCTTTTTTGAATTTGATAATTTACTAGAATAGGTCACAGAACTCAGGAAAACATTTAAGTTTCCTGGTTTATTATGAAAGGATATGATGAAGGATAGAGACGACCATCCAGATAGATGGAGAAACAGTACGGAACTTCCATGCCTTCTCCATGTGCCACCCTCCTATGACCTCCATGTGTTCAGCAACCCAAAAGCTCTCTGAACCCTGTACTTCTGGGATTTTTATGGAGGTTTCATCACATAGGCTTGATTGATCAGTCTCCGTTTCTTTCTCCTTCCTAGAGTATGGGGGCGGGTGGTGAAAAGTTTTAAGCCTCTAATCATGACATGGTTTTTCTGGTGTCCAACCCCCATCTTGAAGCTATCCAGTAGCCTACCAAATGTCACCTCATTAGAACTAAAGACACTCCTATCACCCAGGAAATTACAAGTGTTTCAGGAGCTTTATGCCAATAACCAAGGGTAGAGACCAATAAATTTTTTTTATTATTACTTTATACCATACATTCCAAATTTTCATGGAATTGTAGTTACTGTCTACATGTAGTTATATAATATACTCCTTTCGTGTCACAATATTAAACAAAGATTTTTTTCCACCTTTCTGTATTTTTCTGTAGTTACATTTTTATGGCAGATGCATATTCACTTTGTATTACTATAATAGTTTTTGCTGTACCCTGGTTGGGCATTCAGGTGTTTTTAGTTTTATACTGTTATGCATAGTAAAACAATTCATGCCCTTGGAAACAAAGGCTTATTTTTCCTTTGAGATATAGTTGTTCGTCGGTATCCACCAGACATTGGTTCCAGCAACCCCTTTGGTACCAAAGTCTGCCAATGTTCAAGTGCCTTGATTGGCCCTCTGTGTCTGTGGGTTCTACATCCTCAGATTCAGCCACCTAGGGTTTTCAATCAGAGGTTGATTGGATCTTCAGATGTGAATTATGAATATAGAGGACTGACTGCTTTCTGGGATATGTTCTACAGGTTAAAGGTTCTGATTGACTTTAATGTATCTTGTTAACTGCTTTTGGATTTCATCTCCAAGTAATTATACTAAAAAGCATCTCCAGCAGTAATGTTGTATGTTTACCCAAGTCTCCCTTGTTATTACATTTTAACTTTTTAGTTGTTTTCTCTAATTTAATGAGAATCATCTTGTGTACTTTTAATTTTATACTTTTAAAAAACTTTAGTGATTAAATATTTCCCCAACACATGGTACTCATTTAATGTTTCTGTTTGATGTCCTTCAAATGATTTCCTAGGAATGATGACTTTTTATAGAATTAAATAATATTTTCTCGCCTAACACCTGATCATCCTGGAACTATTTTACTAAGAGTTAGGCTTGCAGTGGCTATAACGGACCTGCTAGAACTGATGGCTAAGCCCACTGTCTGGCAGCAGCTCTCTGTGTAGGACAAAGGGTGCCCTGGTGCTGAGAATCCCATGCTAACTGAGAAGCCTAAGGTTCTTATTTCTCAGACAGACTTTCTCCAAAAGGGCTTTGGCTTAGAATTCCTGAAGAATTAAGATGGTGAGTGATTTAAAAGAGCTTTAAAAACCAGGGATTTTAATGAGGGTTCATGTTCTCCTTTATTCTGTTCACTAAAGTTTTCTTTTACATTTCTTAAAAAATATATACTTATTTGAATATGTAACAGATTAAAATGATTTAAAATGGAAAAAGTATAAAAAGGTATACAATAGACATTTTTCTATTCATCTTCCCGATTTCCACCTTGTCCCCAAAGGAAACCAGAATATTTTTGTTCACATATGCAAATTTAAATATACTGTGTATTGTCCAGTTTTACACAGACAGTAATTTATGCACGTGGTTTTGTACCTTGTTTTTCACATGACTGTATATCTAGGATGTAATTTACAGAATGTTTTTTCTCTCTCATTATAATAACAGTCTAGTGTTCCAATGTATAATAACTTACAAGGTCCCCTCTTGTGGTTTTCAATCTATTACAAACAAAGTTGCAGTGAATAATCTTGTACTCACATTATTTTTCACTTATGTAGGTAGATTACATTTCTCCAAGAGGCATTTCTGGGTCACAGTATATAAACATTTGTAATTGTGATAGCTGTTGCCAAATTGCCCTCTTTAGGAGTGGTACAAATTTATACCTTCCCAACAATGTATGCATGTGAGTGCCTGCCTGTTTCCTCTTGGCCATTCTTTATTATTGAATTACATTTCAGAGAAGAAGTGCAATGGATTCCGCTGCCCGAATGGCACCTGCATCCCATCTAACAAACACTGTGATGGTCTGCAGGATTGCTCAGATGGCTCAGATGAGCAGCACTGTGGTGAGTCCTCTCTCTGCCCTAGGGAACCACCTGGTGGTTTTGAGTGAAGGGTGTGTATTGGATTAAATCCTTTCATTTCCTCTGTACCTGCTTGTAGTTAGCTTATGACCAAGTTGATGCTGAGTGCTTGACTAGGACTCTGAGAGGCTGATTATGACAGAGAGCCTTGGTTTAGGTGAAGGATAGTGGAGTGGGAAGAGGGGTGATTGTGGAATTAGGTCATAGTTAGGTGAATGTTATTGTTTAGTTGCAGTATATTCTATGACGCAACCAGTTATTTTGAATTGGATACTTGTTTCTCCTACTTAATTGGTTTTATTTTTGTCACTGATTGTCACACTGGTAACATTTTGAAGCCAGGTGACCCTTCTTATCTTCAGTTTTCTTTAGAAATAGAAAGGATGTCTTGGGTCAGGGGTGTTCATCTATGAACTTATCCATTGTAACTCTCTGGGAGCTTTAAAGGCTCATGGTGACCAGGTCTCATCCCCCTTCCATCTCCAGAGATTCTGAGTTAATTATTAGAGTGTGGCTTGAGCATGGGAAGATCTAAAAAGTGCTCCAGATGATTCTAACATGAAGTCTAGGCTGAGAAGAGATGTAGTAGTGCAGGGGTTGGTAAACTGGCCTGTGGGGGGAATCTAGCCCAGACCCTGTTCTATTGAGTGAAGTTTTATTTGAGCACAGTCACTACCATTTGCTTACATGCTGTCTCTGGCTGCCTTTGTGCTACAGTGAAAGAGTTGAGTAGTTGTCATTGAGACTGAGTGACCTACAAAGTCTTTAGAATTGCTCCCTAGTTGTAGTAAGGTCTCCAGAGAAACAGAACCAGTAAGATGTGGATGTATGTATAGAGACATTGATTTTAAGGAATTGGCTCATGTGATTATGAAGGCTGGCAAGTCCCAAATATGCAGGGTGGCTGGCAGGCTGGAGACCTAGACCAGCAATGTTGCCATTTAATTCCAAATGCCATCTTCTCACTATGTCACCATATGGCCTTTTCTCAGGGCCTTCCGTCGCAGGTGTCTGTCTCTTCTTGTGAGAACACCAGTCCTATTGAATCAGTGCACCATTTTTATCCACTTAACCTTCATTTACCTCTTTTAACTGTATTTATCTCATTTAACTTTCATTACCTTTTTAAAGGTCCTATCTCCAAACACAGTCACATTAGGGATTAGGGCTTCAACGTATGAACGGGGGGGGGGGGGAGGATACAAATCAGTCCATAACACCAGTCCTTCATAGAAATGTACCAACCCCTGTGTTAGAGAGCTGGTATTGTATTAATAGAGATTAAGATCATGGGCTTTGATGTCAGACAGCTGTGAATTTCAGTTTTGGCTCCACCTTCATCAGCTGTGTACTCTTGGCAAAATACTTAATGCTGCCATCCCTGTTTTCTCATTAGAAAAACAGGACAATAAAATCTCTCATAATACTACCATGAGAGTTTAATTGATGTGCTTTTATGTCAAGTGCTGTAGGTCAGGGTGTGGTACAAAACAAATGCTAAGTAAATGGTGGCTGTTACTACTATTTCCTGCATGCACATCTGTACCGAGTGCTCACAGCTTCTTCACTGGACCACTTTCAGAGCCCCTCTGCACACGCTTCATGGACTTCGTGTGTAAGAACCGCCAACAGTGCCTGTTTCACTCCATGGTGTGTGATGGGATTATCCAGTGTCGAGATGGATCAGATGAGGATGCAGCATTTGCAGGATGCTGTGAGTGGGGCAGGCCATGGCGGGGGCACTGGGGGTAACTAGCACTCACTGAAGAAACCACAAAGAGGGGCCGCCCTGGGGGGGCACTTCCATCTAGTTTACAGGTCCTATTTATGTGTCCAGTCTTGCCTTTTCTGAGGAAGACTTACTGTTGCTGCTTCAGAGATAGTGTTTGTTATTTGCTGGTATAGAAATAAAGGGAAGATGAAAAATAACCAAGATCTCTGCTCAAATGCTGCCTTTCATGACAGGCCTTTCTTGCCCTCTGGCTTGCTCCAGTGGTCTTCATAGCACTTACCACCACTTTGCACAGTGTTAATTAATTTTCCTTTGTGTCTTCCCCTGCTGGAATGTGTGTGTCATGCGAGCAGGGCCTTTGGTTCACAGCTCTAGCCCCATTCCTAAAACTGCCTTGCATGTAGTAGGTCCTTGTATTAGTCTGCTTGAGTTGCCATAACAAAGGACCACAAACTGGGTAGCTTAAACAACAGAAATGTGTTTCCTCACAGCTCTGGAGGCTGGAAGTCCAGTGTCAAGGTATTGGCAAGGTTGATTTCTTATGAGGCCTGTCTCCTTGACTTGAAGATAACCATCTTTTTTCTGTATCTTCAATTGGCCTTCCCCATGCCTGTATGTTCTGATTTCCTCTTACAAGGACATCAGTCATATTGGGTTGCAGCTCCCTACTAATGACCTCATTTGAACTTAATTACCTCTTCAAAGAGCTTATCTCCAAATGTAGTTATGTTCTCAGGTACTAGGGGGTTAGACCTTCAACTGACATTCTCTTTCAAGAAATCCTTCAGCTAGTCAGTCTCTTGGTGGAGGCCTTTTACTCTTTGCTCTTGTTTCCAAGCAGCGTTACTACCTTGAACTCCTTGGTGTGGAAATAGTCTGGGTTTCATGGATGTTTGTTCCTTATCTAGCCCAAGACCCCGAGTTCCACAAGGTTTGTGATGAGTTCAGTTTCCAGTGTCAGAATGGAGTGTGCATCAGTTTGATTTGGAAATGCGATGGGATGGACGACTGCGGTGACTACTCTGATGAAGCCAGCTGTGGTAAGAAGGTCTTAGGTCTGCACCCTCTCACCTCTCTCTTTGGGTTATAGTGGTCCCTGTTGTTACAGAGGGTTGCTCACCAGCACACTCGTGCTAGCTTTGCCTTCTCCTCCCTCAGCAGTACTTCCTGCCAGTTCTTGAATCTCCGTGGAACTGAGTCTTGAAGTAGCAACCTGATTCTGAGTAGGTGTTAGGGGATGTTTATTCCATTTCCTTTTCTTTCCCAATCTATAAGTTCACATTCTGTATTAAGGAATATAGTAGGTAAAGAATTAATGGTAAATATTTTTTTTTATGGGAGGAGTGTGCTTCCCCTTCCTCCCCTATAAGTAATAATTATCATAGTGTAATAACATCATTGTCACTATTATGTTGTCATCAATAGTTAGGTCATTCCTTTGGTAAAGCATCAAAATTAAGAACTTAAGTATCATTTGCAAGATATATAGAAGTGTATGTAGGTCAGAGAAACATGAATTGGGGTCTGGGAGGATGGGCTTCTGTTGAGTTTGTGGATGTATTTTTGGTCACCCCCTGGGTCTAAGAAGCTGCCTTATCTTTCTCTGGAAGGGAGGGATGTGCAGGCCGCCCCAGAACTTGGGTGTCGAGGAGGCTGTGTATATGGAGCTTTATGTTCACATTGGTGCCGGACAAAAAACTGATAGTGTATTTGTTCTCAGAAAACCCCACAGAACTCCCAAACTGCTCCCGGTACTTCCAGTTCCAGTGTGAGAATGGCCACTGCATCCCCAATAGGTGGAAGTGTGACAGGGAGAATGACTGCGGGGACTGGTCTGATGAGAGGGACTGTGGAGGTAAGAGGGACTGTGGAGGTAAGAGGTCCTGGGCTGGGGTCTGCCCCACAATGAAGACACTCAGTGCCTGGCTTAGGCAGTGATATTTTGGGAGAGGGGTAACTCTCTGAGTTCTATCCTTCTCCCATTTGGAAAATCACTGTGGTTGGTTTCTTCCATTTCCAGTAGTATTAATTCCATATTTTTCAGTGCACAGTAAGAACCCTAGGTAGGGTCTGGCTACTGAGAGTGTGGTCTGCAGACCAACAACATCTGCCTTTCCATGGAGCTTGTTAGAAACGTAGACTCCCTCCTGAGTCAGAATCTGCATTTAAGCAAGCTCTCTAGGTGCCACGTGTGCCATGTTACAGTTGAGAAGCTCTGAAGTGGAATGTATGCTCATCCTTTTCAGTTTTGATTTTCTCATCTCTGAACCAGGCCTTGGGGTAGTTGTGGTATAATGTGAACCAGAACAGCGTTTAGACTCAGAAGGAATTCTCCCCATGCATTCTGAGTCACCTTCCTTCCATCAGCCTGCACAAGCCCCCCTGCAAAAGCACATTCGTCTGAATATTAGCCTAAATCAAATAAAATAGGTAAGGGGCATCTGCTCCAAAAAGTGGAAAAAAAAAAAGTATATTCTGACACTCCATTATAAATGATTTTTAAATGAGCTGCTCTTCAGAACTTTGCTTGACACTGGGCTGCTGCAGCTAAAACTGAGATATCCACAATTGTTTTGGGACCCATGTTGGTCTGAGATCAAGCTTTTCATAACATTTTGGGTTTCCTTGTTATGTGTTTTCCTCAGATTCACATATTCTTCCCTCCCCCACTCCTGGGCCCTCTACTTGTCCACCTAATTACTACCGATGCAGCAGTGGGGCCTGTGTGATGGACAGCTGGGTATGTGATGGGTACCGAGATTGTGCAGATGGCTCGGATGAGGAAGCTTGCCCCTCCCCTGGTGAGTGCTGGCCCCTGGCTTCTCCCTTGACACCTGCTTTTATAGAGAGAACCTTCCAGGGATTTATCCTGGGCACAGCATGTCTGGGCTGATGCCCTGAACTCTAGAACTCTGCTCCTTGGCCATGCTGCTTCTCATCAACAGAGCAAAGACCCATGGGGACTCGGAACTGGGGTAGCTCATCGTCTGTAATTTCCCTCTGATCTTCCTGCAAGAATAGGGCAGTCACCTGCTTTCCACCCTGGCTGTGGTTGGGCCACCTTTGCTTTCTTCTCTGAGGGACATTACAATGGGAATTATGGGGAGGTGTTTGTGCGTATATTACTCTTAGGAGAGAGCCCAGTTTTCCTGCTTGCTAGTTGCCAGACCTACTAAACGAAGGGTAAGCACTGTCATCTAGTGGCTGAACACGGAGAGGCAGCTGAAGGTTTGTGCGGTTAACCATATTGCTGGAAGCTGGGTGAACTCTGAGACCTCATGTACTTCATGCCTTTAACTAAATCCATACGTAAGGATGCTGCATCCTCTCCTGAATAGGATTTTATTTCAAACTCAGTTATTGTAATAAGAGAATTGACAATTATTTTCCATGCTTTTTCTTAGCAAACTTCTAGGTCAACTACCTGATTTTCCTTCTTTAATACTATTTTCATCTCATGAGTGGTTTCCTCTTTTCCTCTGTGCAGGAGCTAGATCCTCACCCCTGAGTCCTATTGTCCCTGTGTGAGCTGACTACCCCTTGCCTGCCATTACTTCTTATATCCGCCAAGCTGGTCTCCTCATCCACTTTGGACAGATATGCTGCTTCTCTGCCTATATTCTTTCAGAGTATTGTCTTTTCAGAAACCTTTGCCCTCCTTGACCTTGTTCTCCTACTTCCATCTCTGTGAAACCCACCATTCCTCACAGCAGAGAGAAGCATGGATTTTGTAGCTAAAAGAGACCTCGATATGTTGCCAGTATTTCTCAAAATGTGGCACACAGACCACCCATAATGGAATTACTTGGGATCTTTATAAAAACATAGAATTAGAAATTCCAGATGGAACCCAGGAGCTTCCCATATGAACCTTAGGTTCATTGAAGTTTGAGATTCCTGCTTCCAACAAGGAGGGAATTAGTCTCCCTCTCAAACCCCTCCACCATGGAGCTTTCCTTAAGTCCTTTAACTCAGTGGTTCCCCAACCTTTTTAACACCAGGGACCAGTGCTCCTATGAGTATCTAATGCCTGATGATCCGAGGTGGAGCTGAGGCGATGATGCTAGGGCTGGGAGCAGCTGTAAATACAAGTGAAAATTCCCTCACTTGTCTGCTGCTCACCTCCTTCTGTGCAGCCCAGTTCCTTACAGGCCACGGACTGGTGCCGGTGTGCAGTATGGAGTTTGGGGGTCCCCTGCTTTAACTGATCTTTTTTTGATCTCTTTTCCAATATTATTCAACTTACCTTTGATACTTACTATGATCTGCCATTATATCGCTTCCTAATCATTTTCATGTGTATAAATCTTTTCTTGCAATAGTGATTGTTTGTACCTTGTGTTTTGGGATCATGCTGCACACTACTTTGAATACACCACTGTGCCAACCACAATAATAGGCATATAGTTGGTATCCCATAAATTCCTCTCAAATTAAAACTAATTGTAAAACAAAACAAAACAAAACAGAAACTTTTATCTCTGCCTTTTCCCCCTAAGGTCCTTCTCTCTATCTAGAAACTTGTTAATTCTTTTCTCAAAATTGTTTTCAGTTTTTGAAACTCTGACTAGGACATTAACAAACTGTAGTGAATTCTAATTCAATGAATGAGCAGGTTGCTATTTAATATTCCATTCAGCTTTTGTGATTTTTTTTCTTATACATTGTGTAAATTTAGATTGGTGTTGTCTCTAATGCTCAGATGTTATTTCTTCAGAGTAAAAGTCTCCTACCTGGTTTTTCTGCCTCATGTCTATCCCCTTTTCAATTTATCTTCATAAATTGAAAAATACACAAGCATATACTCTGCCAGTACTAGAACCTTCTGATGGCTCCCTTATTGTCCAAGTATGTGTGCCATGATTTGCCTTGACCTAGCTTTCTAGCCTCCCTTTTTACCACTCTTCTCCAGGTACCTGTTTTAGCAGAGTGGTTCTGAGGGTCGGAGAGGCCCCTTTGAAAATCCAGTTAAAACTATGGAATACACCTAATATCTAAAAGTTTAATATTTGCTTTTTTTGTTTGTCAACTCAATTGTTTTGTACCATTTGCTAATGCTTTCCAGCTGTCAGTAGCCTCGAAGAATAACTTTCCTCTAAGAATAACTTTCTATTAGGTAACCATGTCAGATGATTCTCTTAGCGATGATCTCCCTTCTCACAGCTAGGCCTCTCTCTCTGTGCTTGCGGCATTCCCCTGACCTGGGATTTCACTGCCCTTCTCAGATTTGTTTTTTGCTTTCTTGTGATTTAGATTCCCCATTTCCTGGATCTTGTGTCTTGCTTTTTCTTGGTTTACTCCCTTGTTTTGGTGGAGTACACCCTCTAGTAGCTTTGCCAGGTGAATGTAATGGTACAGTGGCCCCAGACAGTTGAAGGCCTTCATTGTGTTTTTCTATTGAGTTTTGCTTCTCTCATTCATGCTGGTTGCCCTTCATACCTGGGACACAGGTGTTTTCTGGGCTGTTGCTTCTCCATCATCCTAAGGACTCATTTTAGCTTTCTTTGTGTTGGAATATTAGTTTTCTATATCTCAGATTTTTTATTTTTAATTCCATGTTTTGCTAGAGAACATTTTCCAGAAAGTTTCTGAGAAAGGGTATATGGGAGTGAGGTCTTGCTTGTCTGAAGGTCTTCTTTTCTGTCTTTAGACCTGACTGATAGTTAGGCTGGGTTTGGAATTATAGATTGTAAATAATTTTCCTTCAGAATTTTGAAGACATTGCTTTACCGTTCTTCAAACAACTCTTGGGCAATCCAAAGCTTTTCTGACTTTGATCTTTCTGATGTAACCTGTTTTTATTCTCTGGAAGCTTATAGAGTGCCAGTATTTTTATATTTCACACTGACGTACTTTATATGGGTCCTTTTCTGTCCAATTAGTGGACACTGACAGGCTTTTTTATTCTAGAAATTTATGTATTTTAGTTTAAGGAATTTTTCTTGAAATATTTCATTTATCATATGCTCCCCTTCCCCTGAAACTCTAGTCATTCATATGTTGGATCTTCTGATCTGGCCCTCTTTTCATTTCTAATCTTTTCTCTTTTACACATATATACATATACATACATATATATAAACATACATACTTTTTTTTTTCCTACTCTGGAAGATTTAATTCTATCTTCCAACTCTTCTACTGAGTTTTCCATTTGAGTTTTCATGGTTTTAATTTTAAGAATAGTACAGTTTTTAATCCTGCTTTTTTATGGCATCCTGTTCTTTTCTCATGGATAAATATATTCTTTCTAAACATATTAAAGATTTTTTTTTGAAGATTTCTTACAAGGTCTTCATTTCTTCCATGTTTCCTTTTTTGCAGTGGGAGGGAGTCCACATTGGTTTTTGTCTTTCATGTCAAAAGCTTTCCTCAGCTGCTTGCTTGTGTTTAAGGTTAGGGACTAAAAACACTGCTAAAAAATTCTGCACAAGGGGGTAGGCTTGTCAACTTTGAGTTTCATGGTTGAGCTGTTTGGAGAACTCTTGATCTGGGTTACTGTAGGGTTTGTCTCTGAGGCTGGTCAGTTTTTCTAAAGAAGATTTTTAGTATCCTGACTGGAGAATATAGGTCTTACTGGCAGGGTTTCTGAGCAAGAGAAGAAGGGTCTTCCTTTGCATTCAGCTATCTGTAGGTTTAATCCCCCCTTTTTAGCACCACATTCTCAAGTCTCAACTATGCCTGTCTAGACAGGGTTCTTTTTTTCCCACTCCAAACAACATTTCTCTGGCCTTCTATGGTGCTATGTGCAGAGTGATTGCCTCCCTGAGCTAGTGAGGGAAGGAACATAGAGAGTTTAGCTGCTTCTTATGCGTCTTTCAATTATTTTCCTTATTGTAACTTTCTATTTCTTCCGCAGTTAAGATACAATTTTTGAGCTTTTTGAGGTTTCTGTGATGTTGATTTTGCTGGTACTTAGCTTTGTCTCTTGACAGCTTAGGATAGAATACAGTCTACTATGGCTTCTTTAGTCACCTACCACTGTCTTTCTGCTTTCCAGCTTCCAAAATTTTGTTGCTCTTTCTTATAGTGGGGTCCTACGAGAGCAAAATTAGATGCTTGCATCTAGTCACTCTGCAGTTTTTATCCAAAGCTGGCATTTGTCTTCAGATCCTTGCCATAATTCCTAAAGCACTGTAACCTCCTAACACATGAAGTTGGTTGCAGTTGCTGACCAGCTCCCTCAACACTAAAAAGCGATTTAAAAAAAAATCTTCTTTTCTAGCAAACATTACTGCTGCTTCCACTCCCACACAGCTTGGGAGATGTGACCGATTTGAATTCGCGTGCCGCCAACCAAAGAAATGTATCCCCAACTGGAAGCGCTGTGATGGCCATCAAGATTGCCAGGATGGCCAGGATGAGGCCAATTGTCGTGAGTAGTTGGAGAAAAATTCACCCCCCAGGGAGATTTTTTGAGAGCATGATATCCCATTATTTTTGCTTCATTCTTCACAATAACCTTATAATTTTGATATTATCTCAATTTTAGAGATAATAAAATTAAGCTTCAAGGAGGGTCATGTAACAGACTGGGGTATTTATTTAGTTTTTTTTTCATACAGTTATGATTTTTTATCATGCCATGTTGAAAGTTCTTATATGGTGGAATACTTCAGATAACACAGAGAAATTAAATGAGGATTAGTATAAAATTCTACAGTTACATTAAAAGAATGAAAAAAGGTACTCTTGGGACATTGAAATGACAGGTCATTTTGACCCCACACTTACCAAATAATAATAGGAACATATGAGCCAAGAAAGTAACCACATAATAGGTGAACATTGAAAATAATTAACAAAAAGGCACTGGAATAGGACCTTCCTCCTGGGTGAGATTAATTCATTAATTGGTATTCTTTAAATAAGTTTCTTTAGCCTGTTTTAAATCTGTCTTATTCATAAGGATGTTGCTTAGTTAAGGATGGATGGGTGGAAAGATGGATGAATTTCATTGTGAGCTTCTGAGACTATTACACTAGTGGTTCTCAAACCTTTTCTAAATAATCTAATTCAGTTTTATCGGTAACAGAGCCCTCCTTCCTACTTCCCCAAGGCAAAACCAATTTTAACTCAGCATATACTGGCTCTATGAGATAATAATCTTTCAGGAGATGGGGAATTATAGTTTGTAAGCCTCACAAGTGCTTTTGCAGTTTTCCATCTCCCATTGAGAATTAGTATAAAAATATATATTACTGAAGTCTGTATCTCCACTCTAGAGACATGCAAAGAAGTCTTAATTTTTCTTTCACATGAAAACTCATCAGTTGAGGACAATTGTTGTAGTATTCTATCCCTACCCCCAACTCCAATATCTTTTCATCTCTAGGAAAATATCTCTGGACCCTTTATCCTCTTGATCATTCCGGTTGCTCTGATGTGAACAGTGTGTACTTTTTCTACCTACATCTCAGAGTGTGCTTTTTAGAAGTGGATACAGTGCTTGAGATAGAAAATAGAATTACCTGTTCTTGTTCTAGAACAGAAGTTCTTAACCCCTGGCCAATTCTGATGAATCACTGTGGAGCTTATAAATGTTGCACATGCTCAGCTCCATATTTCTGCTTCAGTGTGTGTTTAGGGCTTGTTTTAGGAATCTGTCAAGAATTATAGTTACAGATTCTCTACTCTCAGATTAGTATAGTGGTTTAGTGGTCTCCTGGGTGATTTCTTTTAGTATTGATATAGTCATTGTGTTGAATATTGTGTGTATGTTTGCATGGGATGGGGAGCAAGAGCTAGGAGGGGTTTGGTCCCAATAGAGAAATTATAGTATGAACCCAGAAAACCAAGGAAGATGTAAGGTCTGGGAAAATACAGAGGTTTGAGCCTATGTTAGTTTTCTGTGGCAACTGTATCAACACAAACCTAATATTAAAGCAACACACATTTAGTTTCTTATACCCTTCTAGGTCAGTAATCAGGCACAGGTCTTACTGACTAAAACCAAGAGGTGGGCAAGGCTGGTTCCTCTGGATGCTCCATGGGAAAATCTCTGTCCTTGCTTATTCTAGCTTCTAGAGACCCCCTTCTTCTAGTTTCAAAGCCAGGAGCAATCCATCTTTCTGATGCTGCACATCTTCCTGTGTGACCACAGCCAGGAAGTGGCATCTGTTTTTAAGGACCTAAGCGATTAGATTGGGCCTACTGGGATAATCCAGGATAAACTTCCTATGTCAGGGTCTTTAACTTAATCACACCTACAAAGTCCCTTTTGCCATGGAAGATAACATGGACATCTTTGACTTTGAAAAGCAAGAGGAACTTTAGACCCTCTTCACTATTATAACCCCTCCTGAATCTGTATAAAGAAGGCCTCAGTACCTGTATATGGGTCTGGCCTAGACTCTCCTGGGTCAGTAGATCTGGTTTCTACGGCTATTCTCTTTTTTTCTCTTTTTATGATCATTTGCAATTATATTGCCATTGCTTGCTTTTTAGAGCCTCATGCAGTTTAATTCTACTTGCAGAAATGGAGAGAACATCAAATTATGGTTTATAGCAATACAGTTGTATAACTCTTAATTTACCAATGCTCTGTAATTGTGATATTTCATTTTCTGGTGAAATACTTTGAAACCTATACAATTAAAATCTTACATAAAGTGGACATACTTCCTAATGTTGTGATTCATCTTATTACCATAAATCAAAGTATCATTCTGCAAACTAATACAGTAACAGAATAATTAGTAGCACTATAGGGTTATAGCTACAGTTTGTTGATGCCTGCTATCAGCCAGGCACTATTTCAGGTGCTTGATCTCACTGGATCCTTGTAGACATAATAGTGATGAAATTGTTACCCCATTTTACAAACAGGAGCTGAACATGGGTACCATTAAGCAGTTTACTCAAACTCTTATAGAGCCAGGATTTAAATTCTAGTTTGTTTGACTCTTTCATGACTCTTGCTTGTCATGAAGGCAGATTTCAATGAAGAGTATTACAGTGCCTACATGGAGTCACCTCTCATCATTCTAGAGGCATATCATGAAGCAGAAACTGAATAGTTCATAGAATGCAAACCACTTTTTCCAAACATGATAAACCTTTAGTACATCATGGCCCCTTTCCTGTGTTTCAGCCACACGTAGCACTTTGACCTGTATGAGCAGGGAGTTCAAGTGTGAGGACAGTGAGGCCTGCATCCTGCTCTCTGAACGCTGTGATGGCTTCCTGGACTGCTCTGACGAGAGTGACGAACAGGCCTGCAGTGGTAAGTGCTGGTTCCTCACTCCCTCATTTACCTCAGGGCTTATCCTGGGCCCTCCTGTTTGGACCTCTAGTGAGAACCCTTCTGAGATTTTTCTCAGTTTGAAATGAGAGATTTTTGCCTCATTTTGGAGTACCAAGTATGATGAGGCTTGTCTCACCTCTGATATAGCTTCCAGCTAATCTCATCCCTGTTTGAAAAATACTGGTGTAAGATTGGTTTTCTGAGGACTTCTCATCTTATGTTGATGCACTATTGCGCTCACAGAGCCTCAGGGTTTGTGATGGGGTAAACGCAGTCATGTCTAGAATGCATTTAGAAATTGTCTTTGTCCTTTTTGGCTGCTACAGCAGAGTACCACAGACTGGGTGACTTATAAACAACAGAACTTATTCTGCAGTTCTGGAGGCTGGAAAATCCAAGATCGCATCACCAGCAGGTTCAGTGTCTGGTGAAATCCTACTTCCTGATTTCTTAGGCAGCTGTCTTCTCGCTGTGTTTTCACGTGATGGAAGCTGTGAGGGAGTTCTCTAGGATCTCTTTTATAAGTACCCTAATCTCATTCATGAGAGCTCTAACTGCATGACCTAATCACCTCCCAAAAGGCCCCATCTCCTAATGCCATTATATTGGGGGTTAAGCTTCTGCATATGAATTGAGGGGGTGCACAAACACTAGTTTGTAGTGATAATAGATCCTGCTGTGACAATGGCCTTGTACTTATAGCATTGAGTATTAAGAAAGAGCCTTAAATGAGTACAGCCAAGGAGGTGAAATGCAAGGAAAAATATGACTGGAAATTGAGGAGACACTGGGAAAGGTCCTATGTGAAGGTTTCCATTCTGTTTTCTTGGGTGTCTTTAAAGATGATGATTGTGGCTTGAGAGGCTAGATCATGGTAGATTTACTAAAAATGATGGAACCTCTGAAATCCAAGAATTTGTAAGATAGCACCTTCTTTCCCTTTTACCCCTTTACCACTCTAGATGAATTAACTGTATACAAAGTACAGAATCTTCAGTGGACAGCTGACTTCTCTGGGGATGTAACTTTGTCTTGGATGCGGCCCAAGAAAATGCCCTCTGCTTCTTGTGTATATAATGTCTACTACAGGTGAGTCCCTATTTTCCCTGGGAGAAATGATGTCTTCATTTTCACTAGGTGTTCTGTAAACTCTTGTGGTGTGCATGGAATGCCTCTTTATTAAAAGAGTCAGATATTTCAGCTACCTCCTGCTGCTTTGATAGTACTGTATCTTTTTTCTTTTGGTTAGGGTGGTTGGAGAGAGCATATGGAAGACTTTGGAGAGCCACAGCAATAAAACAAACATGGTATTAAAAGTCTTAAAGCCCGATACCACATATCAGGTGAAAGTCCAGGTCCAGTGTCTGAGCAAGGTACACAATACCAACGACTTTGTGACTCTGAGGACTCCAGAAGGATGTAAGTGTTACAGTTTATTTTTATGGCATGTATAAGACCTTATGTGGAATTTTCTGAGTTTCCCAATAATGCTTAGGACTGTTGGGAACATAATCACATGTGTCTCATATGTACAGAAGTATTGTGGCAAAGTTTTATGGTCTTGCCTAAGTTTTTGAATATTTATTCTTCTTAATTATGTCATATAATGTTCTTGTAGCTTAACAGGGTGATTTAAGATTCTATCCACCATTGCCTCCTTTTGCGTTTCTTTAGTCTCTGACTCTACCTTCGTCTCTAGGTGTTTCCCAGTACTTGGTACTTATGAGCTCCTCATCATTAAAATATGGAGCAAGTCAGAAGTATTATGGCTAAGTTTTTATGATATTTACCAAAACTCATGTGTTCAAGAGAGTCCTTGTTCCTACACTTTTGGGGATTCTTCATTTCAAACTGCTGTCAGAACCTATATGTTGTGACTTTATTAAATTCATATTTGTTAAGTAGAGCCCTGGGTGTTGAATGGTCTACAAAAATCCACAGAGGAAGTTAAAATGGAGAAATTCCCTCCTCCTGGAGGAGGTACATGCTTTCCTCAAGAGGTCACTCAGGAGGTCAAGGCAGAGTACAGACAGAAGGAGCAGGAGGACCTTTATTAGAGTCCATGGGTAAAGTGTTTTGAGGTTCCCAAGCTAAAACTGGATTGAATCCAAATGAAAGAGTTTGGGTAAGCTTTGCTGGGGTCTTCCTTGAGGGGTTCATGATGGGAAGGCCCTGGAAGATAGGGGAGACTGCTGAGCACAGGAGCTGTTGGGAAATCATATCAGGAACTTATATTTGCTTGTGACACTGCAGGCTGCTGTCCAGTGTATGTACTTGCATGAGGGGCTAGTGTCAGTTTAAGGAACCCAGGAGACTGCTTGGACAAATAAAATGGATACCAAGGCAGCAAGACTATAGAGTAACTCAGCTAAACTCTCAACACTATGTCACATTCTGTGGTACTGTGCGTTAGAACTATAACATACCAATTTGGCAGGGGACAAAGGCCATACAGCTCAACCCATAACATTCATTTTCTGTGGATCAATGCTCTCTACAGAAAAAATAAAGTTTGGCTAGACAGTATTGTAACTGGTTTTCATGTGTGGCTTCTAATCTTGCTCTGAAAGCAGTCACATAAGACAAGACCCAGAAATGGCTTGAATGTGCCTACACTAAAATCATTAAATCATTTGGATTTAGAAGTTCTGTGCTGTTAGAAAATAAGTCTTCTTCCTTTGTAGTCATACCTGCAGTACTCTGTTTTGTTGGACGAGAAGTCTAGGCAGCAGGAGCTGTCCTTGACAATTAAGATCTCAGCACTGGAGGTCCAGGGCCGGTGGTGACTCAGCCCGCCCAAGTAATTCCATTCTGTAGCTCTTGTGGGCCACAAATCTGTGTAAGACTCGACTAAAGCATAATCTGCTGTATGGACAGCACAGCTTGCATTCTGGAAGAGGGGAGATGTTTGGGAGATGTTTCTTGAAATGTGAAGACTAAGTAACTGCCTTTTCTAGTTGATACGTCACAATGCCAGTTCTATATTCTTTCTTATTATTTTAAGCTCAGGGAAATTCTTCTAGTTAACCAGTATGCAGGTGGGTTTTAACCCCAATTGACTCTTTTCTAGTGCCAGATGCCCCTCAAAATCTCCAGCTATCACTCCACAAGGAAGTGGAAGGTGTGATTGTAGGCCACTGGACTCCTCCCATCCACCCCCATGGCCTCATTCGAGAGTACGTTGTAAGTATCTTCTAGGAGTTGGCCATGTGGGTTGGGGCACTTAGGAGATTTCTGGGTCTATTAAAGCAGAAATTGTTCTGCACAGCTTGACCTGGTTTGGTATAACCTTGTAAATAATGATTCATCTCTTAGAAGATTTTGCATCCACCCCTTCACCTTCCTCTGTGCTCCTTGGAAAATGTTAAGATTCCCCAGACCTTTGGCTGCCTTTTACTAAAATCTTTTCCTTCTCACTTTAGGTAGAATACAGCAGGAGCGGTTCCAGGATATGGGCCTCCCAGAGGGCTGCTAGTAACTTTACAGAAATAAAGAACTTACTCATCAGCACTCAATATACTGTCAGAGTGAGTTTTAGCATCCATTTCAGCACTTGGCTCAGCCTTCAAACATGGGGAGATTGGTGCTATTTCCCGAGAACTCCCTGCTTACCTTTATGAGATGCTTATCAGCAACCTGCTAAATACCCAACCCCTTGCCCTGGGAAGTTGTTTCTTCCTGTTTCTTAAACCACTGCCACAGAGAAGTTAAAAATCAGACTTCCTTTGGATAACCAAGAATTTATGGTAATGACACTTTACCTGCCTTTCACCCAGATATTCTGCTAACTTTCCAGCTCTTATACTTTTGCACCTACCTCTTTTCTGCTTATCTGTTGCTTCAGGGTGATACAGAGCTATAAGTGGCATTTATAAGTTGATACTGCGGGGTTCTTATATAAGAAATATATTACCAATATCTTTAGCAGAAAAGAGATAGATTTTGTGCAGAACATGTTTGTTGAGACAATTAAGTACATACACAGATACACAGACTCCCTTACACTGATAATTTTCTCAGTACTCTTTTTCATAGATGTGTGTATACTTACCTGTGTATAAATGCGCGCGCGCGCGCACACACACACACACACACACACACACACACACACACGCCCGTTAGGGAGACCTTGACATTCATCATTCAGCAGACATTTCATATTCTCAGCATTGGCCTCATTCCTTTTACCCCAGGTTCTTTCTCATTGCCTCTTTCCCTCTCTTATTTCAGTTGCTTTAGCTTCTGAATATCCTGGATTTCTCTGTAGACACTATTTTTTTCAACCTCATTGCCAAAGTCTCACCCCTTTAGCTCTCTCAGAATTCTTGCTGTGTGGTACATTAATTTATTTTATACTAATTCACTCTCTGATTTGAAAAGGTGGCCGCGGTGACGAGTCATGGAATAGGAAACTGGAGCGATTCTAAATCCATTACCACCGTAAAAGAAAAAGGTAAATGATCTCAGAGTTTATAGATCTAGAGAAGAGAGCAACCCTGTGGAAGTAGCTTTCAGTGTGACTAGAAAATGGAGAAGCATAGATTAGAAAACTTCACATAGTCTCCTTCCCCAACACATTTGCCTCTATGCTTGTCTCCACAGTGGTGTAGGTATAGTATTTTTGGATGACTGTTGAATGTATTCCTCTTTCTAGAAGTAAGCATTTCTTATAATGCAAGGGATTTCCAATGGCCATCAGGCCCGACCCTCTGTGCTCATGCAAATATACAAAATAGAAGGTGTCCTTTCCTTCACATAAGATAAAGACGTTTTTGTAATGTTCATTTATGGTGTTTTAAATAGAGTGCCATCCTGATACTTGTTTCTTCTGCTAGTGGTACTGACTGACATATGTTGTGTAGGTGGTGGTTTCTAGCACTAGGGCTAATATTAGTAGTGGCTGATGCTGCCAAGTTCGGGGCACTTTGGAGTGCTCCCTGTTTTTATACATCAACTCATCTAATTGAACCCTCAGAACAACTCTATACAGATAAAGAACTGGAAAGAGGTTATGCTACTTGCCACACAGTAAGTGGCAGAGCTGGCAGGAAATTGATTTGCCTGACTCCAAAGCCTGTGCCCTTAACCACTGTGTTCCCCTGCTTTCCTGGGCTGAGACACATGCTTACAGACACTGGGTGGCTGGTTTATCATATGGTATATGTGCCTCATGAGGACAGGGATCTGGTCTGGTTTCCTCTGCTCTCACTGACACTGAGTAGGAACCAGCGCAATAGTTGATGAATGAGTGAACTGAAGCAATAAAATGAAGGCTCTGGCACACTTTGAGAGACAGACAACTCAACTGCCTGAGTAGTTTTTTTAATCTTAGACTTGGTACTTGGGGTTTTTGTTTCTGAACTTGTGAGTATTGAAGTCAGAGTGTCACATGGAATGTGATTGGGTATATTACTTTAATCTTAGCCTGTGAGAAATAGGCTCTGGGTTGCAAAGGGTCACTGGTTGTCTTTAAAATGTAAGGTTCATTGAATCAGGGCAAGAGGCAGTCAAATTCAGTGAACCCTGTCTGTCTTTGGAGCAAGGTGTTTGTAGGTATTAGAAAAAGTATGCCGAATTCATACTACCCTAGAGTTTTTATTATGGTATCATTTCCTCCTGCAAAATCAGGGTCAAAATATACTGACTGTTCAAACTGAAAAGAAGGGACTTTGGAAAGTCAACAAAAATATGTACCTTGAACTCCTTAGACACAAGTCATGCCTGCATTTGAAAATTTCACTGGGCGGTTACTTATCTTAAAATTATTTTATTTGATTTTAATGAACCTTAGAGTACATTTTGGTTAGCCTATATGCAAGAGGAAACTATGTGCTGATTCTTATGAAACATCTGTGACCTCACATCATAAATAACATAAGAAGATGAAGGACAAAAACAGCAGAGGCATCAACCAGAAGGACCAAATTAGTGAATGTAGTAGATTAATAATAATAACTTATTGTGGAGTAAGCACCATGCTTGTTGTTTTACATGAATTGATCTCTTTTAATCCTGATCAGTCTCTCAAGTATTCTTATGCTCATTCTGTAGCAGAGGAAACAGGTTTGGAGAGGATTGTCACATGATTATTATTCAGCTCAGCTTTATAGCAGCACCCGTGCTATTTTGCTTGAGTTGACTGCCTGAAACTCCTAATGTCCTTTCTTTTCCTGGTTACTGCATTTTCCTCAAGCTCAGTTTTATCATCACATGGTTTGATCATCTGAACAGACTCTTCCGGATTGTGACATATCTCTTTTGCCACCAAATCTTATCCATTCCTTTGAGTCTCTCTTGCCTTATCTGTAGAAGGAGATATCGGTTCTAAGAGTTTAATATACAAGTTGCCATTTAAATATTATCTATCCCATCAAGCCCTTTTAGATTTTGCCTAGGAAAGCACTATCAGCCTTCTTGTGAACAGACGTTCAAAAGGATAACATGATGCTCATCACTTGAATTGAGGAGGGGCCTTTTCTCTCTGCCATTCTCTGCTTGCCCCTGCCCTCAGCTCGAGCTCTGGTCTTTTTAAGAATGCTGGTGGCTTACTGGTTCTTTAATCTGTCGTAGATGGGACTTTATTGGAAAGGGAGAGAAAGGGAACATTAGTTGAGTGCTAGGCACTTTACATGCGTTATTTTAGTGAATTTTCCCAGCTCTGTGAAGTGCAGATCGTAATTTTCAGGCTCAATGAGGATAAGTAACTTGTCCCAGGTTATGTAATTGTTAATGTCTGAATAGGAATTTGAACTCAAGTTTGCCAGACTCCAGAGGCTCTGTTGTTTTCGTTATGCCACAATACATTTATAATTTATGACTTACTATTTATCCTGCTATCCTTCCAAAAGGACTGAGGCTCCTTGGTCTTTGTTAGTGCCAATAAAGGTGACACTCACTGTGATCTCTGTACTTTTCAGAACCAGACTGAAACAGTTGTTTGGGGGGCATTTACATAATAGAACTTTAATGGTCATCCTAATTGCGAGGATAGCTGACTGAGCCAAGATAGCTATGTGTTCACCAGGCAACTGTGAACCCAAACTCAGCTTCAGGAAAACAGTGGTAAAAGAGATAGACGAGTTAAAAACAGCCAAAGAAATGCCCTTTCTTCCTCTACTGAAAGATCGCTTTGTCTGTTGTGTTGAAAACTAAGTCCTGCCTTCCTCACTTTTCATCATGTGGTTTTTCTTTTTGAATTCCCTTTTGTTTTTAGTGATCCCACCACCAGATATCCATATTGACAGCTATAGTGAAAATTCTCTGAGCTTCACCCTGACCATGGATAGTGACATCAAGGTAATGTTGAAATTTCAAACTAGCAGTTGGATAGGACTTTACTTTGTATGGGAACTGATATAGCAGAGTCCAGTAAGATTAAGAAAAATGAATGACATAGTATAGTGAAGCTAAAATACCACAATTAGGTCAGTTCCTTTTCTCATGAAGAATAACTTGAGTCTTCATATGTAATTTTTATGCCTCAGCCTGGTGCCTTTTTTTTTTAAACCATATAATTAAATGGTTCACAACCATAATGCAAATAAGGAGTTGGTGTTAACAGAATATGTATGTCCTGTAATTTTCAGCTTTATTGGATTTCCTGATGCTAAGCACTAATGCAGAGGCTCCCACAGTGGAAGAGTCTTATGAGAGTGAGATACTGGAAACGCATCCACTTAACATCCAGCCAATATCTTCTTCTGCCAACACCACCAGCACATCTGCTTGGCCTATTTTCATAGCTAGCTTCACCATAGTTATCTGTGTTCTCAAGTTGAGATACACCTTCCATAGTATTATTTCTTGTCTGTCTCTCCTCACATCTCTCCCTGTCCTTGAGTTGTGGCAGGACAAACAAGTTTCAGAGTCCTTGTGCCATTTACTGAACTACAATTTGGTGTCAGAGACAGTCAATGCAAGAAATGGCCTTATGTAGACCTTGTCTATCTAATCTTTTATTTTGTTTGTTTTGTATTTAAAAATCTTTAGATTAAATTTTCTGTGAGCTCAGGTCTTACAAAAGATAGTCTTTCCTGATACATGGATATATTTGCTTCTGTTAGACAAAGATCTAACCAAGCCTCCTTTGTATTGTTGACCTCTTGGACTTAACGGAACTAAGATTTATCCTTAATTGTCATAACCTAATTATCTTTTCAAGTTTTTCTTCTTCTGCCTTTATGAATTGGTTCTTGTCCTTTTATTCTATATTAATTTTTTTGTTTCATAGAATCTACACTTTATAAAGGTTTCAAGTTGGTTTTTAGAAGCAGGTGGAGAATAACTAAATATTCACTGATAGCACAAATTGAACTATTTGAAAGATCAAAAGAAACAACCTGTTCATTATAAGAAATGAGATACCTAGAGAAACTATAGAAAAGGAGTACCTTTTGTGTTTGGTGTAGTCTGTGACTATACTGTCTGTGTGACACGTTTCTTGATTCCTGGCAGGTAAATGGCTATGTGGTGAACCTCTTTTGGGCTTTTGACATTCACAAACAAGAGAAGAGAACTTTGAACTTCCGAGGGAGCATATTGTCACACAAAGGTAACACCTTGGAGCTGGTCGGTGTGTGAGCAGAACGGAGTAAGGCTAGACAGATGCTTTCCTGACAGCATAGCTTGTGCGGTGGGTGCCCAGGAAAAGTGTGTGGGATCTCCTCTGGCTGCCATTCTGGGTGGACAGAATGAGGATACTATAAATGACTGATGGCTTCAGGTGAGGGATCCAGCCGGTAGTTCCTTAAGTCACCTTTTAACCTGATGGCTCTTAATATAAGTTGGAGATGTAAAAAAAAAAAAAAAAAAAAAAAAGGAAGAAGCCAGCAGATTAACCCTACACAAATGATTTTTGCATTCCTTTTAGAAGGGGTTTCCAGATTTAGTTACCTGTCTCTTTTCTGGCCTGGTTCACTCCTCCTCTGCTAATACAAGGGCCTGGTGCATAATTGGTGGTCAGTAAATAGTTGTCGAATGAGTAGACAAACAGCTAAAGAAGGAAGAAAGGAAGTGAGGAAAGAAGAAAATGGTCTAAACTCTCATATATCTGTGCAAATATTGAGTCTCAATTATAATTCTCATATCTGATGGGTTCAAGGAAGGATTTTAACTTATATCCAAGACAAAACCTTCAATGGCAAAGGCTGCCTGTGAATATTGAGAATGACATGGGAGCTTCTTCTTTCCCTATTTAGCCTGATTGCAAAATACTTTCATGTTTTGTTCCTAATGGGTGCTCTATTATCTTTGTGTGTGCGTATGTGGAAAGTGAAGGTCACCCAAAGAGGTTGTGCAAGAGTAGAAATAACATTGAGCACTCACTCTGTGCAGGCATTTACCTAGGCATGCCTGAAATACTTAAGGGCTAGCTCTGTGCTAGGCATTACAACAAGCACTATTCAAGTGTTTTGTTTTTTTAAATCCTCTAATAGCCAGCTACAAAAAGTGCTGTTATTTTTCTCTATTTTACAAACAAGGACTGAGAGGGTTTAAATGCTTTACCCCTGGTAATACAACTACAAAGTGTAGAGTCAGGCCTTGAACCCAAGTCATTCTGGTTCCAAAGGCTGTACTCTTAGATATTCTTTGTTCACTTCTCTTTTACTTTTTAATAACATTTCCACCTAATTAGAAAAGAGGCACATGTTTATTACAGTGTCTCTGTCATTTAGAAAATAAAGTATAATGAGAACTTTAAATTTCCTATAACTTAACTTCCCAGGAAAACCACTTTTAAATTTTGATATCTTAATTAATATTTTTTCTTTTCATTGATCTTTAACATATATTTTTTTATAAAATCAGAATAATAAATACAATTTTATATTTTACCTTTTTACTTAACAAAATTTTGAGAATTTTCTAGTCTTATTAAATATTTTTGGAAATAACTTTTAGTGGCTGCATGATAGTTCATGGAATGCACATGAAGTTCATCAAATTTATATTATTTAACTATTTCCCTGTCACTGGACAATCAGATTATGTACAGTTTTTTCTACTCTAACAAATGCTGTGATAGACATCCTGGTTGCACAAATTTTTGGGTTCCTCTCTGATTTCATCGAATAACTGGATTGAAGTTTATGTTATTTAGAGTAGTCATTATTGAATAAAACTGAATGATTCTGTAAAATATGAAAATCCAACATGTGTGACTCACTTAAATTGAACACTTAAAAATAAAGGATGTGTATATCAGGACATAAAAATTCTTGATTAACACCTCTAACTCCCTCCTGACATCTCCTTGTCCCTGTTTTTACAGTTGGCAACCTGACAGCTCATACGTTATATGAGATTTCTGCCTGGGCCAAGACTGACTTAGGAGATAGTCCTTTGGCATTTGAGCATGTCATGACCAAAGGAGTCCGTCCACCTGCTCCTAGCCTCAAAGCCAAGGCCATTAATCAGACTGCAGTGGAATGTACCTGGACTGGCCCCAAGAATGTAGTAAGTCAGCCAGGATGACCACTGTCTCCTCCATTTGCTCCCACCACAGACTTGCACAGCTTCCTACCCAACTTGGCCCCTGCTTCACACTGGTATAGTGTCACCCCCTTTTGGGAATCCCCATCTTTTCTCTGGCTCATCATACAGTCTAACATCTGTCATTCTGTGTTTGCAGCTTGTTATTGTAATTGTGTCTGTTTTTCTTCTCTGCCTATCTCTCCTCAAACATGAGCTCTTTGAGAACAGAGACTACACCATATTTACCTTTGTAGATGCAAGTACAGTGCCTGGTCCATGTGCCTTCTTGGTAAATGAGCGGATAAAATAAATGTTGAAAGAAGACTTCTGAGCATTTCTGAGATGGTTCCAGGGGTCTGAAATCAAGGATTTCAAAAGAATGTGGTCGCTTGTCATTGAGCTGATGTCCTTTTCTGTTCTCTCCTTTTATCAGGTTTATGGTATCTTCTATGCTACGTCCTTTCTTGATCTCTATCGCAACCCAAGGAGCTTGATGACTTCACTCCACAACAAAACAGTCATTGTCAGTAAGGATGAGCAGTATTTGTTCCTGGTAAGTGTCACATACCAGAGAGGCCAGAGGAGTTTCTCTTTTTAAGGGATGTCTTAGTTCCTGATCTCCTAGCTGAGACCTGAGGTGCTAGAGGCATTGATTCCAGGATTCCTGTGAGCGACAGGAGGGTAGTTACTCAAATGCATGAGCATCAAGTTCTTGCTTGAAACACAGATTAAACAGCCATACCAACTGTGGCTCCATTGTGGAGGACTGAGGGAAACAGGAATGCATAAAAGCTTTTGTCCCATTCTACTTCTAGGAATTTAGCCTATATACTTTTACACATGTGGTAGGATATATAGGAAGAGGTGTTTGATATACTATTGCTTGTGATAGCAAGGATTTGAAACAAATGTCTATCAAAAGAGAAGTGGTTAAAAATAGTGTAGCTTATCTTTACAATGGAATGCAGGACAAGCATCCAAAAGAAATATAACAACTCTAAATGTAGTTATACGAAAAAATCTGAGCTGTATTATTAAGTGAAAGAAGGGAAGAACATAATAATATGCATAACATTTTCTCATTTGTATAAAATTTTTAAAAGAAAAATAGCTTGCATATACACATATGCATACATATATATGATATATATGTACACATGCATACACATATATAATATGTATGTATGTATGTATGTATGTTTGTACATACACACATATGGATTTCTGTACTTATATATACTTAGGACATTTCTGGAGGGAAATATGAAAACTGTTACCAGTGGTACTTATGGAAAAATTAATTAGACCTATTGGGGTAGGTGGGGAATTATTTTACATTTTATATCTTTTGTACTGATTGAATTTTAATTATGTGCATGTGTCACTATTTTGTTGAAAAAATGATTTTGTGAAGTCTGAATGAGTCCACACGGTATTTGTTTTAGGTCCGCGTGGTAGTACCTTACCAGGGGCCATCCTCTGACTACGTGGTGGTGCGAATGATCCCGGACAACAGGCTCCCACCCCGGCACCTGCATGCAGTTCACATAGGCAAAACCTCTGCTGTCATCAAGTGGGAATCCCCCTATGATTCTCCTAATGAAGACTTAGTGAGTGGGCCAGTTGTCCTGGCATCCTTGCTTATTCATAATATGGCTTTTGTAGGGGAAGGGGTCTTGTATTGGGGCAAGAACCATAGGCCTGGTAGTTGTAGCTCAGCACAAGGTTTTTCCTTTCTCTCTGGCCAAAGATGGGGTCCTTATGGGTGCCACTTCTTTGTGGTCACTTCTCTATTATTTCTGACAGCTATAATGGTTCCTTTTTCTTCTTTGCCTTCTCACATTTCATTCTCTGACCTTCCAAAATGGATTGGCAAACAAGGCCTGCAGGCCAAATCTTGCTGTCCTCTGTCTTTGTAAATAGAATATTATTAGAATGAAGCCATACCCATTTATTTACATATTATCTATGGATGCTTTCATGCTACAAATGGCAGAGTTGATCTGGCTTTCAAAGCCTAAAATATTTACTATGTGCACTCTTACGAAAAAGTTTGCTGGCCCCTGATCTAAAAAGAAGCATTGGTTCTAGAAAAAACTCCTTCCCCAGGTTGCTTTTACCTCCATCCTCTCTGCCCTGCCTGCATCTCAGCTCATGTGGTACTTAACGCTTGATTGCTAAGATACTTCTTGACTCTCAACTTCTTCCTGATGATTGAGTTTCTTGTGCTTACTTCCTGTCCATTTATTTTCTCCTTTCCTTCATATATGTAAGAAGCAGCCTGGGAGAGAGTAAATAAAGTTTTATGTCCTTTGACCATTTCCGTTCATTATCTCCTCTGACAACATCTCGAAATTGTTAACAGTAGTGGAGATACAGAAGTTGAACAGTGAGTTTGGGTTTTTCTTGTTTGTTCCTATCTACCTGCTGATGCAACAATAAATGTGGCTTTCTCTAGAGTATTTTTTTGGATTGAATTGATCATTTTATGCACAGTTCTGGGAGTGAATACTTGTTATAAGGTTGGACCTAGATACCCAAAGCCTTCCTAAAGAGCAGAGTCAGACTTTGGGGCCCAAAATGTTGTTGCTATGGGTCACAGCCACAGATATACTTATATCAAGCATCATTGATCAAGCATCATTGACCTACAAGGAATAAAAAAATGCCACATGTTTGATTACCATTAAAATGTCCTTTTTTTGGTCCAGTTATATGCAATTGCAGTTAAAGACCTAATAAGAAAGAGTGACAGAAGCTACAAAGTAAAATCTTGCAACAGTACTGTGGAATATACTCTGAACAAGATGGAGCCTGGAGGGAAATACCATGTCATTGTCCAACTGGGGAACATGAGCAAGGATTCCAGTATAAAAATTACCACAGGTAAGCAGAGAGAGATGACAGTCTTTCTTGCATAGCAGGGAGTGTACAGTGCTGTTAGAATGCCTTTGCACAGGGAATTCTATCAGGAATTACACAGGAAATGCAAACACCACCCTTTACTATCCATACTAGGATAGAGCAGTGTGGGAGTCCATTGTCTGGCCGCAGTGTGGTTGTCAGCACTACAGACTGGGGAATGCTGTCATTTTCAAGATTCTATATCTCTTTTAATCTCCTCTATGCTAGCCGGTTTTGATATTTCTAGCAAAGAAGAGGAGGAATGCTCAAGAGAGTTAGGGAATAAAACTGTCACTAAAACCAAGCATTGCATCTGGGGACCAGGACTAAAGTCACAGTAGTTCTTAGTGACAATATGATATGTAGAAATGAAGGGAGACCAATAATTGGGCAGTAGATTAAAGGAGGGACTTGCTGCCAGCCGAGGGCTAGCTTTGTAGCTCTGCAGTGAGGCTCAAGTTCAGAAAGCAGGTAATAAGCTCATTTATTTAGACAACAGCAGTGTCAGGAGTATCAGTGTCATGGAGGCTGGCGGTATGATCAGTGGGCCCAGGCCATACTCTGTGGTCATGCCAGGGCTCTGACTTGAGGTCCTTTACAGAGCTCTAAGGCCCCTCTGCCTCTGGGGACAGGACTACGGAGAGCAGAAGTCCAGATCCAATCCATTCCATTTTATCCCTTCCTCTACCCCATTTGTTTTTAGCTTTCCCTGGGACTAAGGGCTACTAAATTATATACTGTACAAATTTCTTGGCTAAAGGTGTTATAGTGATATATGCAGGTTAAAGAGTGTCTGCCAGATGCTAGGCTCTATACTAAGCATACCTGTGCTTTATTTCTTTCTTAGCCTAGGCCCTGCAAGGTTAACATTATTTAATCTTCTTTTGACAGATAAGAAAATAGAAATTCAAATATATAGCTACTAACTGCATCCTATTTCATCTTTAATTTTCAGTTTTGTTATCAGCACCCGATGCCTTAAAAATCATAACAGAAAAGGACCACGTTCTTCTGTTTTGGAAAAGTCTAGCTTTGAAGGAAAAGTATTTTAATGAAAGCAGGGTGAGTTCTTTCCTCCTTCTCAGTGACTTTGGAAATGTAGTTGAAATGCTGCTTTAGAGATGAGCTCACTAGCTGACATAGAGTAAAAAGAAAGTATAAGGTGGTGAACTTGAGAATTAAAGGACCATTTTCCATGAGGTTGCTAATTAGCAAAATACTGCCCATTAAAGATGAGAATCTTTACACTAAGCACTTTTCAATCATGAACTTCTCTTCTCCTGAAAAACAGAGAAATGGGCCGAAGCCTTCACTGTGCTTCTTGAAGCTGGATTGGGACTCATATTGTATCCAAGGGCCCCATCTTTTCTAAACCATCTGAGGACAAGGCTATGGCTTCAGTGATAGGAAGCTGAGCTGCACTCTCAACCCAATATCAGTTTCTTTCCAGTGAAATTCAAGGGAGTGGGAAGTACTTAAAAATAGTGTTGACATATGAAAAACACTTGTTATGTTTAGTTATTAGCAGATCAATTACTGTATTCACAACATGTGATAGGAGGAGAAGAGCAACAGCTGGAGACAGATTCTTGAATGGAGCTGCTTTAGCCCATTGTTAGCCAAGCGTGAGCTAAATAGAAGCATGATACATCAGCTATGGTTACCTCGAGGTATAGTGTTGGCAAAGAGTCCTGGGGTTCTAAATAGTCACAGTGTAATACCAAAGCAAAGCTATATTAAAATCTAAAAATTATCACAACTCTTACAGCTATGACATATGACATATAAATGGTTAATATACTTAAATATAAAGAAAACTTTCATAGCAATTCAAAACAGAAATATTATAATTTTGAAAAAGGTACAGGTAACAAAGTAAAAACCAGCAGCAGTACACACAAAAAGATTTAACTTCATGTGTGATCTAAGTAACAAATATATGGCACTGTTGCTTAAATGGGCAAAATTTAGGGGGGAGAGTAATACTAATATGAGTAATAGTTGGGGAGATTAGTACTCTAGCAGTATGAATGGGTTCAAACTTTTGTAAGGTCCATTGGTAATATGTATCAAAAACATTTAAAATGTTCACCCTCTTTGACCCAGCAATTCTTTCAGGATTTTACGCTAAGGAAATAATATGCATAAATGATTTATGTATGGGACTGTTTGGGGGCAGTTTTATTTATGATAGCAAGAAAGAGAAAACAATCTAAATGCTCGACAGAAGAGGACCCATTAAATACATTTTGGATGGTTGATGTTTGGGTCATTTAAATTTTTTTCTTTCTACCTTTATGTATTTTGCAAATATCATACACCAAATATACATTAGAAAATAACAGTAGTGTAGAAAGGAGAATGCAGAGATGGGATTTCAGGCAGGTGGTATTAGGGGAGCTGGTTTGGCAGCTGATTGTCATCGGGGATCCTTCCTGGGTGTCAGAAGCCCAGCTTTTAGTTTGGTGTACGGGGACAAGTCCATTCCCAGTGTGGGGTTTTGGCATAAACATTTCATGTCCTCCTTCACTCCCCTACCCTGACTCAGAGTTCCAAGAATAAACAGGTCAATATAATGGGGACCAGGAGACCATGAATACGCACTGGGACACAATATATGGATAGGGATAGGAGGTCTTTTTTGGTGCTGGTGAGGTAGGTGGTGGTGGTGGGGTTTGATGCTGGTTGCTTAGAGGTCAGTGAAGAAGTCCAGTAGTCTACTCTGATCCCAGCCTGTATGCTGGTTCAGGACTGTCTCAAGAGTTAACTTTTCCAGCACAGGAGTCCAGGACACTTTCTCTATCTACTTGAATCTCTCCAGAGAATTGAGATCTGAGCATGCTGCAACACTTCTTATTTCAAGGTCAGGCTGGTTTGTGGCTACCATCAGCTTGGAAGAGCTAGAAAGCAAGGAGATAAGAATTGAGCTGTGGGCTGATAGTGGAGTCCCCACACATTGTTTTGTGGAGAAATATCCTGTCTTTTCTGATGCACGTTCCATTTTTTTACACCATTGCTAGAGTCCATTGTGACCTGGATTTAGTATTAGTCAAATTCCATTAGAACAGACTATTGCTGAATTGTCCAGATTCTTTGCGGCATTTAACATTACTTGAGACGAGTAGACTGCTGACCAGAACTTTGAATATGCACTGAAATATTTGTTAAAATGACTTTTGTTAGGGCTATGCTTTTTCACTTCCCCTATGTAGCTTGAAAGGGGCATGGTAGTAATTTGAGACATTTGGCATGAGAAAAAGCCCCTTTATTTAATGCAGTATATCTCAATAGTAATATGAAAAGACCTAGTAGGAAACCCAAAGTGCTTTAACATCTGTTATAGCCTCTTCAGTAACGGGTTCATATAAAGTTGGAAGCATAATAGAAGCTGTCAGAGTCTTTATCTAACTTCCTGAGCAATCTCCTGTGTTTGTTTCCAGGGCTATGAGATACATATGCTTGATAGTGCCATGAATATTACAGCTTACCTTGGGAATACTACTGACAATTTCTTTAAAATTTCCAACCTGAAATTGGGTCATAATTATACTTTCACTGTCCAAGCAAGATGCCTTTTTGGCAGCCAGATTTGTGGGGAGCCTGCTGTCCTGCTATATGATGACTTGGGATCTGGTGAGTTGCTATGGCTGCTAGTTTCTGTCTTTCATTCTGGGGAAATACATCAAGGATGTAGTATGGTTTGATTAAAATATGTTTTTCAAAATGCATTTAAAATATTATTTCAATTCAAGAGAAAATCACTAATTTATCAATTTAATCAGGCACTGATTTATTTACGAATACTTCCTGAGCCAGGGTGTAAGGAGCAGGAGTTACAAGGTGACCACATCTGAATGTCAAGCCCAAGAAAAGGAAGGCAAACAGTTTCATTTAAAAAGGAGATTCTATTTGGGAAACACTAGGTTAATGAGTTTTGTTGGTTTTTGTTGTTGTTATTGTTTTTAGGACTTTTCAGAGCCTCCAATATGCTAATATTCCCTATGATTCTCCAAGTCGGTTAATAACCTTCCTATTGTGGAGTAACTGATTTTACAGCTTTCCCCTTCATTTTAACTACCATCCTCAGCTTAGAACAAGGATTTGGCCTGAGATCTCTCTCTTATAGACACCCAAAGATATCACTATTGGGTCATACTGATGGCAGAGGAGAGGAACCTTTCATTTACACAGAAATTCTGCTTATATCATAGCAGCTTGACCAGGATTTCAACAAACAGTTTTATTTACTTCCAGCCAAGAACTAACCAGTGCTCAGGCCAAAATCTTATGTTAGAGTTGTCATGTAGTCTGTCGCGTCAGGCATTTCAGGATGTATTCTGGTGGAATACTTACCCTTGGTACCACCATAAAGGAGGGAGCTTTGCATATTATAACCCTTTGGCGATTCAAAGCATCATGCAGGTTTTGAGAATGTCCTACAGAAAACAAACAACCAAACTCCTAGCATTTTCTATATAGAGCCTCCTTTTTAAGTAACACCAGTCAGCAGCTATTGAAATAGACTGGGGAAAACTGTTGTGAAGATACCTTCCAGCTACTTTATAAAGCCAAGATTCTCTAACAGAAAGAACCTTTTGGTTGGACCTCTCAGTCTATATCTTGCCTTTTGCTGTTCTCTGTCCCCTCGGAAGTTGGGCGAAGGGCAGGGGCTCACTCTTTCTTGTTACCACCATTCTGGCTTCCTGCTCTAGCTGAGAGCATTCAAGTTTGGATATTAAGACACATGAAGTTTTGTTTGTTTGTTTGGTAGGGGTGATGTTCGATAAGTCAATAATGAAAGAAATTAAAGGCACAAATATTAAATTATTAGATTAGCCTCTCAAGAAATGGCTCTCTGGTCCATCTTCATGAGTGCCCTGTTGGAAAGAATCCCAGAAAACTACTAGATTTCTCCATGAGCAGAGACTTACCCCAGAGAATAGCCTCAGGCTGAGCAAGGCTCCTCCTGGAGACCTAGAGAGTCCCTTTTGCTTCCTTAGCTAAAACTGACTCAGATTTTCATTTCCCTGCCACAAGCTCAGACTTTCCCAAGGATTTCTGACTTAAAAGGCTCATTACCCCTTTTAGGAAGACTGGTTCTAACCCAACAGTAGGGGGCTTTGCCCTGGAGCCTTTTTGATACATCATCATAAAACTAGGATTTGTTTAAAACAATGAAAAGGGGGTGGCATTGTTAGGTTATAGACACTCAAATGGCTTTGTAAAGAGCTTTTAGAAAATGTTAAACATATATGAAAACGTTCCCTGGCTTTCTCTTTTATTTAAGTAAAAACTCATAAAACTTCATGAGCTGTTACGGCAGTATTGCTGGTTTGTGTCACTTAATGGAGCTTCAGGTAATTGCAGTTCAGAGAGACTTTGGTGCCAAGTAGGGGGAAATAATTACAATCTTGTTAATTAGTGGTCTGATTTCGCATCCTCTTATGTAAGGCAGGCAAGTGGTCTTAAATAATAATGCTAATGAAATCAATGTTGATACCCCAACAAAGGTCTTCCTTCCAAGAGATTATCTAAATAACCAACAAGGCAGTGATTAGAGTCTAATGTAATTACCGTATTTGCATGCACAAGGCCCATGATCTATCAGCTCATGGCCAGGAGTTGGGGAACATTCAGGCGTCACATTCAGGAACGTGTCATGCCAGGCAGGCAGTTTGGGTGGCTGTTGAAAACACCTAGCTTTTTTGGTGGGAGGGGCATTGAGGAGTTAACTGATCCCTTCTCTTGCCCTTAGTAAGAGGTTTATGGGTTGGCATCTTGCCTTGGCAGGTGGAGATGCATCAGCACTTCAGGCTACCAGATCTACCGATGTTGCTGCCGTCGTGGTGCCCATCTTGTTCCTGATATTGCTGAGCCTAGGGGTTGGGTTTGCCATCCTGTACACAAAACATCGGAGGCTGCAGAGCAGCTTCACCGCCTTTGCCAATAGCCACTACAGCTCCAGGCTGGGCTCAGCCATCTTCTCCTCGGGGGACGACTTGGGTATGTGGTTCTTCCTCCCAGGGCAGACCAGGGACTTGATTAGGAAGTATCACCTTAAGCTCATCATTTGACTAGAAGTTATGCATTAACGAATGATCTCACTGCTTTAGGTTAAACCAATTGGAGACTTTTTCTTTGAATTTGCTCCAAAGTTAAAGTCCCAGTGTTCTCTTCAAAAATGTAGTCTGACCCCCAGATGGGGAGACTTTGTGGAAGCACTTCTAGGAGCTTGCCTTGTATAGGAAGGACAAGCCCTGGGCTTTGAATACTCTCAGAGTGTTGGCAAATTCCCATGAATTTCAACCCTTCTCATCCTGCACAGACCTGGAGGTCTGATATCTCTAGAAATTCTAGTCAAGACAAAAAGTCATTCTTTCCCAACCTTCTTCTGTCCAAAGAAGTCCTTTCCATCTTATTTCTCTTTCTGATTGTTAGTGCAACCTCACTGGCCATTATTCTTTTAAGTATTGATAACGTATAGCATGGGAAAAAGAAGGAAATGTTCTTGTTATAAACATCTGCACATTCAAATTATTAAATGCTAATTGAGCAAGTTGGCCACTTACTATAATAGAGTGGGTATGTTTGGGGACCTTCCCCAAACTCAGACTTCTACTGACTCAGAATGCTGGATGTGAGTGAATTTACATATTGATTTTTTTTCTATAAACTAGTAATACTTTTTGTTTGTTTGTGTAGATTTTTATGCATCCCATTCACTGATCATTTGATATTAGCTCTGCTTGCTTTTCTTCTCAGTTTCCTTTCTTGATTTATTATAAATCCTTGAATTGCTTTCTTTGCATGAATGGAGTAGGTTCTTTGCTTCTATTATTGCGGGTATAAGGAGTTGACCTATTATATGGTGCCATGCAATGATTACTGAATTTGGATTGGTACTTAGTTGTATAGAATTGTACCAGGGGCCATGAAGGGGCAACCATTAGTCTGGGAAACTGTCCTCAAAACACTCACTCCCCTCTAAGATCTTACTTTTTTTTAGAGTAACGTGGGTGCAAATGAGAAAACAGACAATGAAGTTCACTGTGCTAGCACAGGGTGTGGATAACTCAAGTTGGGGAACTTAAACCACCCATTGGACTTTTGGGTGGGTAGTAAGATTCTCTTTCCTACAAGATTGACTTTACTTAGTTAAATTCAAGCTACCATTAAAATAAGCTTGGCCACCCATTGATGGGGAGGTGACCCAAGAGTGTCAGAGATAAGCTAGGCTAGGTTTCAGCACCAGTTATTTTGCCCAGCTGCTGTGCTAACTTTCCTAGCTGGTGCTTGTGATGGGGTGAGAAGTGGGAGGGACTCAGCGGTGGGAGGTGGGGTCAGACACAAGTGAGGTGGAACTCACTAAGGACTAACTGTTTTGCCTTTAGGAGAGGACGATGAAGATGCTCCAATGATAACTGGATTTTCAGATGACGTTCCCATGGTGATAGCCTGAAAGAGCTTTCCTCACTAGAAACCAAATGGTGTAAATATTTTATTTGTTAAAGATAGTTGATGGTTTATTTTAAAAATGCACTTTGAGTTGCAATGTTATTTTTATATGGGCCAAAAAACAAAAAAACAAACAAAAAAAAAGGAATGAATAAACTTTGTAGTGATCAACTGTGAACTTCAAACCAGGTTGATGATTTTAGTGACCAAATTGCTTTGACTTGATATAAATGTAGTCTTACAGGGCCATGCTTGCTGGGCATGCTTTTACATTTGTGAGATAATTTTGGTTCAATAAATTGGCCATTCTTTTTATTTTTCTAAGACACAGAAATGTAGTTAATAAAAATTCCAAGAGAGAATGATGGGGGGAATTCTTCATCCTTGAAAGTATGCTCAAATTTTAAATTTTGTTTGGGTTTAGTTTATATGAAAGTGTTTGGGTGTATTATGGGAGAAAGTTCTTTCATGTTATTTTGTTAATTTATTGAGACTCTGTGTAAGGCAAGGCTTTAGTGATCATCTGACACCATACATGTTATGAGTCCCTTGCCTGTAGGGTTTTGGGGTAAGGAACAGGAGCAGTTTGTTGCCATACTGGAAACAATTCATTTTTATTAACTTGTGTATTTGGCAGAAAAGCATGTTGAGTCACTGCTCCATTTCAGTTAAAGCTATAGCTTGAGAAGCCTTGCAAGCAACAGCTTCCTCTTTATTATTAATTGATGGCATCTTACATATACACTTCTATACAAGATGTGGCCTTCAAAGCTACAAAATAGTAACACTTTTTTATTATACACTGGTGTCATTGTCATTGCAAAAAATTACTCTGGGTGTGGGAGAGAGATACACTGGCAAATATAGAACCATTTTTGATGTTTTGTTTTTTTTTTTACTTGTCACTGAAGAATTCGAATGTAAAGTTTTGTATTTGTGTTGGGGTACCACTTATTGTCCTTAAAAATCCATACTGATATATGCATTCATTTTGAATTGCATCAGTGCCTTCTCTTTTTTTCTTTTCGTCCACTTCCTTTGCCCATACCCCTGCCCCATTTAAAGAGAAAGTGCTGTTTACTCTTACAGCAATACTGGTGGTCTACGATTTTGAAACCATTCAATCCAGTTCATAGAAGCAGTGACACTAGAATTTATTCTTTCTGCAAAACAAACTGGGAGATTTTTTTCTTTCTTTAAATGCCATTCCTGTATTCATGTCATGGCCACATGATAGGTATGTGGAATCCATTGTGCACTGATTTTCACCCTTTAAACTTACTGTTTTAAGCACCAAGCTTTAGCATTGTTGTGACCCTTACTGTATGAACTACACTGCAGAACTTCTTCCCAACCAAGAAGCAGTGAGCTCTGGAGATGTTCCACAGTCACACTTTCAAATATATGTCTTTTATACATCAACTTTCTAAAAACCCCATCTCTTCTTAGATGGAATGCATCGCTTTCTCACAAGTGTTTGCTTTCTTTTAACCAAAAGAATCACTCTTGGGTAATAATATAGTTTCCTTCTACCTAGAACTTGTTTGGAAAACAAAGAACCAGTTACATATTTTAGTTTAAAAAAATATGTATTTTTTTCGGATGAGGAGTATTTTAAATTGTAGACATTTAGTATGTCATGTAGGTAAGGTTTCATCTTATTTCAGCAAGTGGTAGTGATAATGAGCCTTCTTCCAGCATGTTTTCTATCACTCTCCTTTGTTATTTTTTAAAAAACTGGAATTTCCTTGGCTTTATTTTATCTTACCTTGGAGTTTTGTTGAAAAATCCATGCCTTACCACTTCCCCTTTAATAAGCTTTTTAAGTAGCTGAGAGAGTAAGTCTGGTGAGAGAGAAGTCATCTAACTGAACCACTAGAAAGTATGTATATTTTTATTTTTCTGCCAGCTTTTTGGTGGCATTGGTACAAGCTGATATCAAAGGCTCTGAGACTTTATTTTCAGTTATTCTAGAGACAAGCCTTTTTACAGATCATATGCCTCCAGTTAGCAACTTAAGATATTTGTGAGCATCCAATTCTAGTTACCAGTGCCTCCCATTGCTTAGTACACAGTACTGTATAGACCAGCCATCCACCCCTCTTTTTGGAAAATGCCACTGTGCTGTTTGAGAAAATGCAGCCTTTTATGTCTAGAGTATTTTATATAACAGAAAAGCTAAGTTTCTGAAAACTAAGCTAGATAGAGGCAGCTCTGTGTAAATTGTATATTTTTATGTACTTTTGAAGCACGCACTCTTATTTCCCTCTGCATAGCTTTGTGGGGTTTTGATGTATATGTGCTGTCTAAAAGTTCAGAAGTTGGAGTGACAATAGAAAATAAAAACGAAAGCTATGTGCAGCCTTTGAGAGAGTGATAAGATAATTGTCTTCACTGTGACCAGCTGGAGCCCCTGGTTGTTTGTGAAGAAGGAGCTTTTGTACCTTGCTGGAGATGCCACCTCAGAAGTTCACACTGTACAAAGAAAAGGTTTTATTTTCCCACAGGGCACATTAGAATGAGCATTGGAAGTGGACCACGATGGACACACCACTAAGTTTGGCAGGCAGGGGGACTGAGTACAAATTTCCTTTGGCAGTTGATTTTGCCCTTTTACGTACTGAATGCCCTTGAGCCTTATGAGATGTGGGTTTGTGTGGATAAAATGATAGAGTAGGGTTCTGCAGAGGATTCCAGGGAGAAGCCATGTCGGTTTCCAGAGAAGCTCCAGTAACCACTGGATACCCTAGCAAGTTGAGGAGATATTTACAATTCTGGTTGAAACTTCTTATTTTGGGAAAAGGATTCCTGTCGTTCCATCTTGGGTAGTATCAAGGGGTATTTGAGTGGGACAGATGTAGGACACACAGCTGCATGTTCTCTCCTGCCCAACATATGTGGTTCACTAGATTAAACTATACTTCCTCAATTTAAGGAATGTAACCCTTCTCAAACCAGTGGCCATTTTGGGAGGAAAATGGGGAGAGGGTGGTGTTGTGAGGCCCTTACAGATGATTACCCACTACTCCATGGAGACTCCTTCCTTTGAGTAGCCACCCAGCAGCTGCTCCATCTAGTGATTATAATCCCAGTACTTCCCTAAGGGCAGAAATCCCATCCCATCAGGTTTTGTGATCACTTCCCACCAAGAGAGTCATGGTGAATACCTGGAAAGAATGTTCTCTTCCTTCAGCAGAGGGTTGGGAGGTCCCTAAAGAAGGGATCTAGGGCTCTAAGCAAACTGAATGCCACCTCCATATTGATTTTAGGAATTGACTCAAAAAAAAAAAAAAAACCCTTCAATTGTGTTGGGATTGTATCTTGACCTTCCTATTATTTTTCTTAACAGGTGTGTGTGCTGCCTTTTAGATATAATTTTTATGTAATAAAAGCCAGTGCGTTAAGTTTATATAGACTTCTTTCTATGCAAGACTGAAATATGGAGTAGATAGCAAGAGATATATGTACTGTAGGGTACGTGGTCAATAAACATGTTTTCAGAAAGGGTATCACTACTGAATGTGGATTGAAGGAGGATGGTTTGTATGTATGTTTCTGCTCACTAATTCTGAGCAGCCATATTATGAATTAAATCATCAGAGCCAAATAACTCAAGAATGGTATTAGCTATATGTGTAATAGTTCAAATGAAATATGTATGAATGCTGAACTGGGACATTCTCATATAATCCATGTGCTTTTTCATTTAAAGAATCTTGTTATGAATTATTAGAAACTTTAGGCAAAATCAAAAGTATCTGCTACCAAATAAAGGCCTGCTCTGCTCTTATTTAAAGTGAGACACTGTATACTTATTTCCCTCCAAAGTGAAAGTAGATATTTGTGATTTCAATTGCCTTGGTTTCCAAATCTCTGATTATGCAGAAGATTTTACTATATTGTTGCACAATTTTAAGATAATTTTTGTCACAATGTCAACTTTTTTTCACTGAATAAAAATTTAACTGGGTCAAGAAAACACCTATTTGAAAATTCACTCTGTGTGTCTTGTGTTCTTTTGAGTGCAATAAAGATGGTTAATACAGTCACTGTTTGATTTGTCTGTTTTAGAAGAACATTTATTTCATTGTTGAGAGAACACTAAGACCTGGAATAATTTTGTTATTAACAAGTTGATCTCAGGTGGTATCCCCTTGAAGAACATGGTGTCTTTGTGTCAGCTGAGGAGTGGGAGATGTTGTGGAGGTTGTTTTGAATAGAATTATTCATCACGGAAGATGACTAAAGTGGGTCCTGTAAGGCTGTAACTACATTTGCTAAGAAGGCAATTTCCAAATCTAAGAGGAGAAAGGACAGCAGTATGATGAGCTATGTGTCAAAGAGCACTTTTAGGAGGTTTCCACAGGCAGTAAAGTCTTGTGAACAATGCTGCATTTTCCTCTAATCAGTAGCTGAATGGCAAATGGACCTATAAGTCAGGATTGGAAAGTGTGGAACTTAGGGGATGGGGACAGGTGTTTGTTTTTGTTTTGTTTTAGTTAAATTTATTGGGGTGACATTGGTTAATAAAATTTTATAGGTTTCAAGTGTTCAATTCAACAGTACATCACATATTTACTGCTTTTAGTATTTACCACCCACAGTTAAGTTTCCTTCCATCACCTTATATTAGATCCCCTTTACCCATATCTACCCCTTTCCCCCTCAAGTAACCATTAAACTGTTGTCTGTGTCCATGATTCTCTGTCTCATTTGTTTGTTGCATTCAGTTTTATATCCCACATATGAGTGAAATCATATGGTTCTCAACTTTTTCTCTCTGACTTATTTCACTTAGCATAATAATCTCAAGACCCATCCATGTCATCACAAATGACATAGTATTCATCTTTTCTTATGGCTAAGTAATATTCCATTGTATATATGTACCACAGCTTCTTTATCCATCATCTGTTGAAGGGCACTTTAGTTGTTTCCATGTCTTGGCCACTATGAATTATGCTGCCGTGAAAATCAGGGTGCATATATCTTTACATATAAATGTTTTCAAAGTTGGGGGGTAGATAGCCAGAAGCGGAATTGCTGGGCCATATTAATTTTTATAGGAACCTACATACTGTTTTGCATAGTGGCTATAACAATTTACATTCTCACCAGCAGTGTATGAGAGTTCCTTTTTCCTCACAACCTCTCCAACACTTGTTATTACATGTCCTGTTGATGATAGCCATTCTAATAGTTTTGAGGTGGTAGTATTATGGTTTTGATTTGTATTTCTCTAATAGCTAGCAAAGTTGAGCATCTTTTCATGTGTCTGTTAGCTATTTGTATGTCTCCGTGGGAGAAGTATCTGTTCAGGTTCTCTGCCCATTTTTTAACTGGATTGTTTGTTTTTGTTGTTGTTGAGTTGTGCGAGATCTTTATGTATTCTGGGTATTAGCTACTCACCAGAGGTGGTGTTTGCAAATATCTTCTCCCATTCAGTTGGTTGCCTCTTTATTTTGTTGATGTTTCTTTTGCTATGCAGAAGCTTTTTAGTTTGACATAGTCTCATTTATTTAATTTGCTTTCACTTCTCTTGCCTTTGAGGTCAAATTCATTAGAGATATTTTTGATTTAACAGATCTTCTAGTATGCTACTCTAGTTCAGTATTGAGCCCAAACAAATCTGCGGTATTTTCATCCTGTTTCATAGACGAGGAAAAAGAGGCTCAGAAAGGTTAAGTAACTTGTTTAAGGGGAACCAGAAAGTAAATAGTAAAACCAGCCTTCATTCAGTGCCGGGTATATCTGCCCCTCCCCGCTCCCCCTCCCCCATTCTGTTCTCTATTATTGTACTACACCTCCATCTGTCAGCATTCAGTGTCAGAAAGACACACTCAACCCAGCACCTTTCACCCTGAATAGGATACTACCACCTGAGTGAATTTACTTACTCATGGCCTAGACCTTAGATTTTTAGGCTTAGATCATGTTTTGTCAATGCATGATAGTGAATTCATCTCTGGTGGGCAAATGCACATTAACCAAGCTCATGTGACTGATATGCATGCAACAAGACAGTAATGCCCATTTATTAACTCACCATGGGAAGTAGTCCTGTCACAAAATGTTAGCATGGTCATTGCATTCTCCCCCCATAGAGACATCTGTCCAGGAAGCCAGTCACAAGTAGAAAGTTTTTTGGTAAGCATGGACACAGAATAAAGGAAATGGGAGGTTGTCCAGGCAAGAATAGTAGTTACACAATAAATGCTGATTTATCTTTTTCTGTATTTTGTGGTTGAGCACACCCATCCCCCTCACTAAACATTCTATAGCTAATGTTAACACATTTAGACTGGGTCATGATAAAATGTTCCTGGCTTGAGAACCATTGTATCTGTAAGATTATTCTCCCGCTGATGTGTTGATTTTAACTTTGGATGGACAGTGTTTGAATCCTAGGGGCGTATCTCAATGTCACCCCCAAATTCTGACTACCTCTGTCAGCTATAAGGATCTGGTTCCCCAGCCCACAGCAAATTAAAAATAGAAAGAGATTGCTACAGGAGACAAACTGACAATAAAATAAAGATAAGGGCCTTATAGTGAGACTATCAGAAAACCTTTATTTATTAGAGATAAAGGAACTCAACAAACAATAGGTTAGGGCCATTTGGTTTAGGCCCTATAGGCCCAATAGAGACAAAATCCTATATATTAAGTAACCTGCTCAATTAGGATAATAGTTCTTTTCTATTGAACTCCTGTTTGCAGTGCTATGCTAAACTCTTTATAAATGTTTTTTAATTCTAAAAGTGATCTTATGATTTAAATATTAATCTTTGCTTTAAAAGATGTGACAATTTACCCTTGAGGGTCTCGTGGTAAGTAAGTGGCAAAGTCAAGATTCATGCCTAGATTCATTCCATTCTTAAGTCCTTATTCACCATGCTAATTTGCCCTTTTGGTACAGTATTAGAGGTCTGTAATAGTAATACTGTTTAGGGAATTTAAGAACACAGGTAATACACTTTAAAATTTTTAAGTATAGTTGATATAGAATATTGGTTTAGGGTGTACAGTATAGTAATTTGACATTTATATACTGTACAGTGTGACCACCACACTAAGTCTAGTAGTCATATGTCACTATGCAAACTTACCACAATATTGTTGACTCTATTCCCGTGACCTTTTCCACCCATCCCCCTACTGCCTCCCCTCTGGCAACCATCAGTTTGATTTCTCTCTCTCTAAATCTGGTTTTGTTTTGTTTGTTATTTTAGATTCCACATATAAGTGAAATCTTATGTTTGTCTTTCTGACTTATTTCACTTAGCATAATACCCTCTAGGTCTGTCTATGTTGTTGCAAATGGCAAGATTTCATTCTTTTTTTAGAGCTGATTAATATTCCACTATACCTATAAACCACATTTTCTTTATCCATTCATCTATCACTGGACATTTAGGTTTCTTCCATATCTTAGCTGTTGTAAATAATATTTTAATGAACCTAGGGATGCATATATTTTTTTCAAATTACTGTTTTTGTTTTCTTTGGCTAAATACCCAGAAGTGGAATTGCTCAGTCATAAGGTAGTTCTATTTTTAGGTTTTTGAGGGACAGCCATAATATTTTTCATAGTGGCTCTACCAATTTGCAATCCCACCAATAGCCCATGAGAGTTTTATTTTCTCTACATCCTCATCATCACTTGTTATTTGTTGACTTTTTGATAATTACCATTCTACTATTGTGAGATGCTATCTCATTGTGGTTTTCATTTGCATTTTTTTAAATGGATTTCCACCAGAAAGATTAAAATTGACATTTGGAGACATAAAAAAGTTATACTTAAATTTCTTTGCAAAATGATTTGTATGGAACACAATATTCCCTACTGTTGCTAAATCAGTGACGCCTGCTTTTTTGTGTGGTTGGTTTTTTTGATTGGAAAATGTTTTGTAAAGAATTTAGTAATTAGGAACTGAGATATTCTTTTGCTGTGTGACAATCCAGTTAGATTTTACCAAAATTATTTGCATCTTGAGTAAAGAATGTTCAGTACACATTTTATTCACCTTTACTTATATATATTGAGGGGCACACCATTGTAATGTGTTCTATTAAGGCAGTAATTAATCTAGCCCAGGACCATTTATATCCCAGCAAACGGAGGTAGCTGCCATTATTTTCATACAGTCCTAACTGACTTTGATGCCAGTGCTCCACTAATTTTTTTTTTTTTAAGATTACCTTTAGGGTAATTAGAGTCAGCAGATACTTATAGAAGAGTGATGGTGTAAAAATGCAAATGTTATTGTGATATTGCAGCCCTATTTAATGTAAAAATGACAACTGGTAATATTTTAATATATTTGTATGAGAACAATGACATTTCACACTTAAAACTTGGCATCAGCAAACTTTGAGGGGAAAAAGAAGGCTCAAATTGGAACGTAAATCAGCCTTTTTCTGAAATTTGCCCTTTGGCTGTAAACTAGTTCACACAACTTTCAAGATTGATTGTATGAAGTGGTCTCATAAGTAAACTTATTTTTAATCTCTCTATAGCTGAGGCAGAACTATTAGTTACTTAGGGATCGATCAAGCCCTAGATGGTGCTGACCAACAGTCTGGGTGTGTGTCTGCACATGTGTTTTATGGAATTCTTCATAGGCAGTAGATGAACACTACTAGAACATTAAACTCTTGACTTCTTAAGTACACCTATTTCAATCCCCAAACAGCTTGATTGCTCCCAAGAATTAGAACATCTTTGAAGGAGGAAAGTTTATCCACATGAAGTGATTCAAGGGAATGTGTTTAATAAATATAATACTCCCAAAAAGTGGTCGAAAAATATTCTAAGCAATGATAGTATCATGGCAATAAATAATAGCAAATATGTAATTGCTACATGCCAGGCATTCTGAGGGTTTCTTACGTATCAGCTCATTTAATCCTCATAACAACTCTTTAAGGAGCATATTATTCTGATGTTATAGACGAGGAAACTGAAGTACAGAAAGATCGAGAAATTTACTCAAGGTCACAACAGCTACTAAGATTTGAACTCAAGTAATCTGGCTACAGAGTCTGTGCTTTTAATTATCTCACACAGAAAATCCAAATGACTCTCTGATAGTCCTATTTGGGTGTATGCATTTGAAATTTACCTTTTAAAATAACATCTTATTTAGGGGATTATAAAAGGAATTTGTATCACTATAGAAATTTTGGGAAAATAAAAGCACCAAGAAGAAAATCATTACCAGAGATAACTATTAACATTTAGTGTGTGTCCTTTTATCACTTTATTCTATATGAGCAGTTGCGTCTGGTTACATTTCTGTCGTCCTGAATATAACCAAGTTTATGTGATGGAGTTTACCAAACCTATGTTATTTCTGTTAGGTCCTAGTTCCAACCACAAAGGCAAATCTGAATTCAGATCTCAGAAGCAGAGAAATATTCTCTTCCCCTTTGTCCCTATAAGCAGTTTTGATATAGGCTTACTCTGAATACCAATAGAACCAGAGGACTGTCACCATGCCACCAGCTGTGTTTCTACCTATCATTACAGTCAAGTTCTTTGACTTATCTTCCACATTAATGGAATTCATAGTAGGATTTATTATCTTTGACTCACTTAGGTTTTCCTATTGAGTGCTTTGCTATTTGGGATATGGGAGGGACGGCTATCAATGCATCCCACTCCCCATAAAAAATAGCATAATAGACATAAGAGCATAAAACAGATGCATAAGCAGAAGATGGGTCAAAAATGTGATTGTCAAATTAAGCATGTTTAATATAAAAGTAACCTGGTCAGCCAAGAGGGATGTGTCTGAACTCTAAGGAAGAGAAGGGAGGTGGTCTAAGGATTGCTAAAGTTGAAGTGATGGGATCAGTTTGTGTGTGTCAGTGATGGGGTGGGAGGAAAAGAAAAAGTTGGTAGGAGCTTTGGAGGTATTTAGTGTTGGATGATGAATACTTTCACCATTTCAAATGGGCAAGGAATGTGTTAAATGGCAAAATAGTTCCCCTAAGTATTAAATTGCATCACATAGATATGCCAGAGTTAGAATGCAGAAAATGTGGATTATATGTGAATAGCTGCTGAGCCCCCTGTTGGAATTTCTTATACATTCTACAGTCTCTAGGATAGTGAGGTATCAAGAGAGAATTCTGAGAATTGGGGCAGTACCTGAAGAAATTAAAGGTTTATGTAAAGTCTCGAGCTCTGGGTTGGCAAGAGTCAAAACCCCTTGGTCAGTAAGTCACCTGATTCATGGATCTCAAAGCAACATTCATTCAAGAAGTACTTATTAAGAGATTCCTTTGTATCAGGTCCTGTATTAGCCATAGGGAGAATAACGTAGAATGAGAGAGATACGATTCTTTCCTTCCAGAGCAACTTAGAATAAAACTTCGAAGTGTGAGGCCATTTTGAGTCTCCTTTAGATATTACAAATGATGTTATAAAAAGAGAAAACAAGCTGAGGATGTTAAGTGGCTTGCCTAAGAGCTCACCTGATTGGTGAACTAATCAGTGTGAACTCTAAAAGCCTAAAGTCAAGCTTGTGTTAGTGGAGCCTGTGATTACACTGGGGAGGGATAGGGACTCCAATTGGATTTTGAGCATAAACGAGAGCAATTCAGCTTCAAAGAGGATCTAGTTCAGGTAAAAGAATGTGTCATAGGCTGCTTACCCAGATTTTATTAGTGATGTAATACCTTATTTTCTTTGACTATTATATTTTTATATATAGATTTCTTAAAGGAAGAATGAATGGTAGAATCCTAGTACCGAAATACTATTCTATAATCTAACACTATACTTTTATAATGGATAAATGAAAACCGATTGTAATAACTTTAGCAAAATGTATGAAAAGTAGACAGTATTTTTGTTAACAAAACACACATAGAGAATAAGTTTTTGAATAATCAACCTATCTTTTAAATTTTTTCCCAGGGCTTCCCAGATCCTTTTAGCACAGATAATGGAGTGCAGATAACACATCTATCTTAACCACTTCATCCTGAACTCTACAATTTATACTAATCCGTATTGAAAAATGAGCTTCTAAAACATAAAGTGACAAGTTTCTTTTTCCTCCTTGCTCTGAACCCCATGGGTAGGACTCCTCCCCTTGGCCTCATATTTTACACAGCCCTGGAAACCGAATGGCTTGTTGATGTTAACATAGCATCTTGCCCCACAGGACCAAGGAAGAGCCACAGTGGAGTCCCTCCCTGAATGCTTGCATTTGTTAACTTCTGTAATGGATCAGAGCAGGATGGAGAGTGAGAAATGCATCCTTGGGTACAGGCGGGACTCTTGCCGCATGCTATTCTTTATTTAAAGGGCAACCCTCTGCTGTTTATCTTTCATGTAGGGCTGTATGGAGGAATAACATATATACATGTGACTTAAGGTGTAATTTATTAAGATATGATTTATTATTGAAATAAATCACATTGGAAGGCTCACTAGAGAATTTTCTGATTGCAGAGATTCATTGGTATTGGGATGCTTTGACAGAAATTTATTTTACCTTCTTACTTGGTAAAAATTCCCCTAACTTCTATTTTGGATGGCAAAACTAAGTTCACTAAAATCGAAGGCCATATTGTCTACTTTTCTATTATTCATAGTTGCCATATTACTCTGAACTTAAGATTATTTTGGAAAAGTGTTTTGGGTAGACAAATAGATGAGTGGATAATAATAGCCCCCATTTACTCAGGACTGATAGTGTGCCAGGCACTACCATTTCTATTAATATTAAAAATTCTTTTAAAGAAGTATAATTATCCTATTTTACATAGAAAAAAAAAATAAAGCTTTTTTTTGAGCCAGTCTTTCTGACCCAGAGGTTAACCCCAATATGCTGGTTGATGTATGGTCCAATATATGGAATCAACATGTGCTTTTAGAGTGTTGCCTATGTTCAGGGCCTTAAGTTTCTTGGGGGCAGAGAGGAAAGAGAAGACAGAGCAGTTGTGCCTTGTAGGAGACAGTAAGACATATATAGAAGAGTGAGTTCAAAAATGTATGTGATTTGTCTATATCCTCATTGTGAGAGTGAGAGCTAGAGAATGAATGAGTGACTTATTATGTATTATTACATGGCTTTTACTGTTTTTTACTGGTACAAAATTTTGTGATATATAAAACAGATTAGGGTGAAAGGACACATTTTCAAGATGTAGCAAACTTCTGAATAAGGACCAGACTGGGTAAGTCCTTTGGGGGCTCACTCTTCTTAAGAGGTACTCTAAGCTCAAGTGAGTTTTTTCTTCACACAAAAATCTTTGGGCCAAAAGTGGCTCTGATAATCACCCCATGGGAGAGACTGCACAGAATGTGCACTCTCCATTTTAGAAGCATAAGTCAGCCCTCTCTGTGTAGGCTGTACACCGAGAGGGAAGAGTACAAAAGTGCAGATTACTGGTCTCACAAGAAAGTAGGTGGACTTCTGTGAAAGAAAATTCAGTCATTCATCCCCCTCGATCCTGGATGAAATTTGAAGCAAGGCAGTGGTGAAGCAGTGGAAAACACAGAATCTTTTCAAATGGAGCTCTTCATTTGTTATGTTTCCATGGATTCTTGAATACTTCTTGATGCTTAGTAAAATTTGTTGATATAGGGGAACAAAATTTGCCCCCCCGTATGCTACTTTGACATATTGATTATTTTGAATTAACATTACTTAAGAAACAGCTTGTACAAAAAGGAAATTCTGGCCCTCCTTTGTCCCCATGAAAGGAGGAAATAAGTCTCCCCTATGAAAGGTGCCCTCCCTTCACCAGGAGGTATAGAGACATGCTTACCTTCAGAGATAGGGAATTCATGGCTAAGAAGACTGTGAACAAACTCTGCTTACCTTTTTTACTAATTAGTACCCAAGCCTAAGTTTCTTTGTCTTGCCAATTCTTCATAAATTTATTTTTTCTTTGTCCAAAAGTATAAAAGCTGCCTGCTTTGGTCTCTTTTTTGTGCCTCATGTTTTTATGGAGCTCCCATGTATATGAAATAAAATTTGATTTTCTCCAGTTTAATCTGTCTCATGTCATTTTAATTTTTAGACCAGCTAGAAGAACCTAGAAGGATATGGGGAGAAATTTTTCCTCCTCAACATTGGATAAATGAAGGGATGAGTTAACCCATTCTTGAAGAATCAATCAGTTGATATGAGGGTTAGCTGCATATCACTTCAAACCTACATTACAGTGGTTTTAAAAGAGTTTGTTTTCATGTAAAAACAACAACAAAAAAAGTTCTAGGCTACTATAGAAACTTCAGCTATAAAAGACCTAAGTTTCCCCCATCTTTCTGCTCTGCCATCCTTAGCATGGCTTCCTTCTTTTAGGTCCCCTCATGGTCTGCATTCTGCATGGAGCTCCCATTCCAGCCACCAGGACCAGTGTCCAGGCATCTAGAAACAAGAAGAGGCAGGAGTAGCAGGGAACCTCTCCTCTGTATTGTCTTCTTTTAAAGGGTTTTCTGAGAATCTCCACCTGCCACCTTATGATTATATTTTATTGGCCACCACTTTTTGCAAGGAGTCTGGGAAATATAGTTCATTTGATGTGGCTCATTGCCATTTCCAGTGACAGAGGGCTTTTGTTGGAAAGAAGAAGGGGAGAATAGATACTAGCTAGGCAACCAGTGCTCTTTTTCACACAGTCTTTGGTAGATAAAAGTAAAACAAATTTAAGGTAGCAGGCCAGATTGGATAGCTCCAACTCTGAGGGGTGAGCTCATGGGTTGAGCTGAAGTATTGGTCTAGTTCTGTGACAGTGGCTATGTGACCACTGATACAATTGGCCTAATCTTTCCATTGCCTTAGTTTTCTTGTCCATAAAATGGAATAATACTAAAGCCAACATCACAAGGTATTGGGAAGTCTGAAAGAATAGAAGTGAAAGTGCTTTTAAATTGGAATGTGCTGTACAAATATAGCTTCCATAGGTGATCAGAGAAAGGAGTTAGTGTTCAGAGAATGGTAATTTTAGTCCAGGCTAATTTCTCTTGTGACTGATTTCACTGTATTCACCACTATTTTTGCCACATATTTCATCATCTAATTTTACATAATTTACATAATGGTTTCATTTAAGAAAAGTTCTTTTCCTCAATAAGGTTGTAAGGGTCTCTTTGAGCACAGGTATCACTGAGGTACACCATTCATGGAGAACTCAACGCAGCTATCACTGCCCCTATTAGACAGTGAGCCTCAGGAGGAAAGTAAGATTCAGGATGGTTCCACCATATCCATCCCATGAAAATCTCATGGTTGCTGATGTTGTTAACAAAGATAAAACAAACAAACAAACAAACAACAAAAAAAAAACCCAAGGAGAAAATGGGGGATGGAAGGGTTGGTGAATTCTCTTTAGGACATGTTGAATTTGGAGGGCTAGTGGCACAATTAAGCAGAGGTGACTAGTTGACATGTGACGTCTTTCATTTAGTGAACATTTATTGAGTGAGTACTATGTTATCGAGTGAGGCATGCTGGAGATACTGTAGTGAACAAAACGAAAACCCTATCTTTGGGAACTTAGATTCAAGCAAAGGGAGACAAAGTAACAATAAATACAAGAGATTGCAAAATGACATGGCATGTTTGAAGGTGATAAGCGCTATGGGGAAAATATAGAGTTCAGAAAGGAGCACTGTACATGTGGGAGGGCAGTTTAGGCAGTTTCTGGAACTCTGAGACAGAGATGGACTGGAGATGTTTGCTTGAGATATATATCCAGAATAGTGATAGTTAGAGAGATAGGTGGAGATGGAAGCCTGAAGAGACAGGCCAGGAGTGAGAAGAGATCTCAAAGTTAACACCATATATTTCAAGGATCAAGGAGCCTGGGACAGGCCAGAGGGCAGGTGGAGGCCTGGAAAACTCAAGTGCCAAGGAGCACAGAGGGCAAAGGAGGGAGTATTCAGTCTTGTCAAACAAGGGAGGAACTGTGACTGACGGCTGTGCAGCACTTCCGCTGTGCCACACAGCCTTTCATACAGACTTTCAGCGTGTTTTTTTGTGTAGAATCGCATGTAGTTGCGCTGGGCTCTGGAATCAGGGCCTGACTTCAAACCCTGTCTGGGAAGCTGGTGATCTTGGTGTCTTAACTGTTTTTGCAGTGTGGTTTCCTTGCCTGTAAATCAGGATCCTATGTCATAAGGTTGCTGTGAGGATTAAATTAGATAACTAAATACATTAGATAATGCATGTGAAATGCCATGACTATAAACGTTACCAAGGAGAGTGTCCCCTTCTGTCTTTCCTGCAGCCCTGAGAGGCAGGTTGTTTTTGCAGATGAGACTACTCGTGTCCTCAACAAGAGGGTTTTGGAGACACATTGTGCATGTGCACTAGATTAGTATAGGATGAGCAGAGAATGAGCAACTTTAGGCCCCCTTTCCATACAGTAGAGAGAGAAGTAGATGGAGCTGGCCCAGCCCGAGCACAGAGTCCAGACATACTCTCCGCTGCATAATGTTTGCTGCTGCTGCGGCGGCAAGTGCACAGAGAGAAAGAAACTCGTCATCATAACAAACTGGAATCTGGTTCATATCTGATTGGGAGGGATAGGCTGAAGAGACTAAGGTGTCCTCTCCATCACCAGCGTACGATGCTGGGGTGAGGAACGCCATTCTGTTTCTCCCAGCATCCACAGTAGCATGCTATAGCTCTGGGTCAGGACAGGCATAGGGTAGGGATTCCTGGCCCTTTCTGCTGCCTCTCTTCCTGAGAGAATAGGAGAGAAGCTCTGTTCTTGGGAGCAGCCCTTCTCATTTCACTTCCACTCAGCAGTCCCCAAGCTGAGCACTGAGGACCCAAGACAAAGAGAGCACAAAGCTGTCCACAATCTGCAGACTAGAGGACACCAACATTGCCAAGCTCTGTGACAGAGGCTGGTGCACAAGGCTATAGAACCTAAAGGGTGTGAGACAGTCTTGCCTTTGGATAGTTGAATAAGGCATTACAGTGAAATACTCATTTGGCCTGGGTGATGCAGAATAAGTAGGAGCTTGCTGAGTGGGGAATGGGGTAAGGGCAGGTGTATAAGTTTGGTGTGACTGCTGCAAGTCATGCACATGCTGGGGGGAGGGGTGAGGTGCTGTCTGAAAGTGAGGGTCTGAAAGACTGAAGGGACTCTGTGGGAGAAAGTCTCCCTTTCCTCTCCCTTCCTCTCTTTCCCCAATGCTTCTCGGGAGCAAAGATCATGACTAGGAATCCAGGGCCCTAGAGAACTTTATATTTGGTTTGTGTAATAACCCTTTCATTTTACACCAGAAGAAACGGAGGCATGCCTGCCAGACATGACATACTGACATGTAAAACCTTCTTGTGAAATCTTCTAGACCACCAGCAGTATCCTTTAAGTCCAGAAGAAACATACTGGAGCAACCTCCTGTTATTCTCACAGTGCTTCAGAGAGGCAGTTCTGGGCTCTGAGGACTTTGAACTTAACACTGAGCCTTTAGGTCTTCCCACTATGTGTTCTCATGTAGTTTCTTCTGTGTCTCATGGTAAATTGCTCACGAAGTGGGTCAAATAGTGCAAAGGAAGTACAAATATGCGATGTTTAGGCCACAGATGTATCCTGGAAATTTGTGTGTCAATCTGGTTTTTGCCAATTTAATAGACTCTTAAAGAAATTAGAGATTTGTCATTTAATAGAATTCAAGCCTGCCTCTTTTTATGAAGTGAAGGGTCCTTTGTAATGCAAATCGCATCTTCTTTTCTTGAAGAAATTCTGTCTTAGCTTTCTTGAAATGAGACACACCTCTATGGGGCAAAATGTGGGACCTCCATGCAGCATTTTAACTGCTCACTGGCATCTAACCCTGCCTTTGTTGGAATCTTTTGGTGTTCTTTGTTGATAGCAAGTATTATTTTGGCCACTAGAGGGCCCTCAAGATAGAAAATGACTAGAGAATCCCAAATGTGTTCCCTGAGCTCAGACTTCACCTCACACCCAGATTTTTGAGTATGCAGCATTTCTTGCAAATCGGATTTAACTGAAAAGAGTAGCAGTAGCATTGATGTTTCTTTTATTTAGGAATTTAAGCATAAAAGAAACCTCTATTTAAAAGAGCAGCTTTTGGATTATAGACTATTTGAAGCTGGAAAGGAGGTGCTAATCTTGTATGTGGAGAGTGATCTTGCAGAATTCAGCACAGCTTAGGAGAGTGGAGCTTTGAACAAAGGTTATTCCTCTGCGTAAAGAAAAACACACCAAGATGCATGGAGTAAAGTGGGGCAATAGAATTTATTTTTGTAATGGGGAATTGAGAGTTAGGTAGGACTAGAATAAAAGCTTAGTAGGTTGGCATCTTAGACATAGTAAAGCACAGAATCACTACTGTTAATTTTCATGACACTTTTTTTTTCCTCCTGCAGTTTTTCTATCCTGATGTTTGAGTCTAGTTCAGATATTTTTATTTTGCGGAATGTTGACACAACACTTTAAATACTGAACTCGAAAATGTCAGTGCATACTGAAATGTTTCATACCCTGTCCCCAATGGATCAAAATACAAACCTGTTCAAAACTAGGTAAAAATGAGAAAAAAGTGTCAAGGAAAGAGTCAGAAGAGAAATATGGATCAGTGAAAAGATTTTCTCAGTTCATAAAACAAAGAGAACTCATCAAAACTCTCCATGGCAGATCAATATCAAACCAGACTAGAATAAAGTCTCATCTTCTAATCTTTTAAAGCCTGAAACAAAAACTGAAGTTGATTGTATTGATTTGCATGGTTCTCCTGAACTAATAATTTTCTAACATCAGAACAGGGCAGCTGCGGTGACAAGTGGAGCTATACAAGAGTTGAGAGTTAGTTTGGACCCTAACAAAGTAAGCCTTGGGTCCTATGGAAACAAGTGGCCACTGGGGAGATAGCTAGTTTATGGCAAGATCTTTGAGGACTGAGTTGGTTCTTATATTATTTGTCCAACTGTAAAATGGAAATAAATCCTTTTCTGACTCATCCTATAAATTTCTCAGACCTGTGAAGAAGGCAGATCTTTCTGTATTTATTTTGGGGTGAAATAGAAGATGGGGAAGAATTAGGCCTCAAAAGAGAACCTCTATTTCCTGTTGAATTTGACAGTTTATATGAACAGACAGATGGACATCAGACCATATTAGTGAACTTTTCTCATCTGGGCTCCAGAAAGTGGTCAGCAGAGAGCTGAGGGTGTGTTTAGCAGATGAGTGTAAGAGGAATAAAGGGGTTAATGAGATTGCAAGCCTGGAACTTTTCATGTGACCGGAGTTCTTTCTCTTTTAGAGTAACCCTTCATTGCCTGTATATTGTTGAGAATCTCTGTTCATGCAGTTGTAGCTTGCAGTTTTGCTTCCAGCCCAGGGACGATGCCTGGGAGTGAAGTTTAGGACCCATACAATTCTGATTGGGGTAGTCGGATGCAGTTTGGATCATAATCTAGTAGTGATATCTTCTGGTAACGAGCTCCTCAGGAACTGTAGAGAAGGATTTAACTGTAAGGCTGGGGGGATATAGGTCAAGGCTGGAGCAGGTTGACTGAAATCAGTTATTTAGGGGATTAGGCTATACAAGGGGTAACTGGAAGAATCAGACTTCTCAGACACTGGGAAAAGTCGAATCAAGGTCTGTAATCCTCTCTCTGCCTCTGAACTCAGATCTTTCATCGTCTTGAATACTCGTTTGACATTAAACATATATTTTCTTTGACGTATTTGTATTTATTTATTTATTTATTTATTTATTTATTTATTTATTTATTTTTACCTAATAGTTATGCTGAGTGAGTGCTGGACACTTAGCAGGCAGGCAGTAAATATTTGCTTAACATTGAAAGAATACCTTGGCTTGGCTGTCAGTATGACTGCTACTCAGAATCCATCTCAAGTGCCCCATTCATATGAGGCTGAGTGCGTTTCACCTTAAAGGTCGATCAAGTCCTGCCTGACCAGAGTGGTTTCTGTGAATGCTGAAACATTCCCAGACATGCTGAGTAAAAGCCACCTTAGCAGGAAAGAAGGACTGCTGGGGAAGTGCCACTGGGAGTTTTCCTAGAGAGGCGGTGAGACTTCTTTGTTCTGGTAGATTTCAGCCAGAAGGAACAGCAAATTTCACTGTCTGCAAACCACCAACCAGCTACTCCCCTCCCCGCCCCCCTTTACCTCCTTCTTCCTTCCCAACCTGGGAATTCATTTGCTGTTTCTCCTCCTCCTCTGCCCCAGAGCAGTCCCCAGGGACAAAGCTCTTTGTTAGGAACACTGCAAGACCATACCAAATTGCACAGTCTGCAGGGCAAAATCAGGGCTGCCCTCCCCGTAGAGTAATCGCGGGCGCAGAGACCCCCACCTGTTGCTCTCCCCCTCCCGGGGGTGATGCCGTAACCTGCATTGTGCTGGGGACCCACGCTTGTCCACATCAGGCTCAGCAGGTGGCGACGGTGAGCAGAGCCCGCCCCTCCGTCCCCCGCCCCGCGTCACCGCCAGAGCCTTGCTGTTCTCAAGCGAAAACAGATGTTTTCATCCTTTCTGAATTGCGTATGGGACTTGCAGTTGGGCCGTGTGCCGACATAACCCAGAGCTGTGCGTCCCCTTCATTCGCCCGCAAAATAGAAACTCTTCCTCGCACGCGCCTGCCTGCTCGGCGAGCCAGCGACGTGCGATGTTTCACCCCAGGGCGCGGCGTGACCCGCTCCGACCGCAGCTGCCTTCGGAGCCAGCCCTGGCTCCAAGACGCGGACGTTGTTGTCTTTTTTCTTCGTTTTCTTTTCCTTCCTTCTTTCTTTTTCCCTCCCCCAGAGAAAAGCCGGGCAGGCGGACCAGCCACTGCACACCGAGTGCTGCGGGGAGGCGCGAGCTTTGTAGAATGGCCCTCCCTGCTCTGTGTGCATGGGCGCCAGGGACTCAGCCGCAGAACAGGGAGGCCAGCCCCCAAGCAGGGCCCTTTTCCTTTCGGTGGCCTCCACATTATTAGCTCCAGATGAATTCTTGCGATCGTAATATTTGGTTTAACCCAGTCTGCCGGGCTGCGTCAGCGCGCGTTCAAATACAGCCGTCTGGAGTCTACCCAGACATCAGAGGCATGTGTCAGGGGGTGTCAACATTCTTTCACCTTTGAAAGAATTTTTTTTTTTAAAGAGAGAAAGATTGATGTATCCCCCCAAAAACTAAAGAAAGGTGAGCCAGAATGGGTCTGGGGTGCTGGAGAGGGAGCCAACAGGGTAAATTTAGGGGACACCATCACAATAGAAGTTTGTGGGCTGAAACCTGCTAGAGTGGAACTGGGTTTATTTGTTAAACTAGGAAGGGAACTCTGGGATCTTTGAAGGTTAGAGCAAATAAGCAAAGCTGGTGGGCATTTGGTTTTCCAAGAGAAGAGCCCTTCAAGTTGCATGACTGCTATTGTCAGACACAGAACACACATCATTTGTCTGTGGATGGGCCTCTGCTTCCATTTGGCCTGACTACTCAGGAAGAAGGCCAGGGAAGAGGGGCCACCCCCATTTTAACACACAGGTTTGCTGGGTACCCTGAGTCTCCACACTAAGAATGCAGACTGGGTTTCCCAAGGACACCAGCTGAAGCCGCAGGGGGATCCAGTTAGAAGATAGAGACTCACCTGAAGGCTTCTGGCTAGTGGATCTGCTGGAGTCCTCAAGTGCTTTGTAAATAGCCCTGTTGCTATCATTGCCACACTGTGTAGCTTAACACTGGGGAAACCTGGACCTCTCTAGTGGTCTTAGGATTTTATAGATGTGTCAGCTGAGGCTAAAAACTCTCTCCAAGCCCTGGGGCACGGTAGCAAAATGTACAAGGGCAGCCCAGGAATCCTGCTGCAATTACCAAACAAGAAAGGGTATCTTGCTTTCCTGAGCCGAGATGGAAAAACTTGGCATTAGGAGACAGCCTCCATCATACAGTCTCCACCACCCCCACCTGCACTCCACTTTTAAATCTGTACTCAAATTATTCAAGCACCTCTCTCAAGGCTGCAGAAAGATTCCCACTAGCCAACTGCAGGGAGCCTGTTTCCCTGCAGGTCTCTGGCTAGACATGGTACTGATCAAAAGCTGGCATCCGCCTGGCAGATGCTTCACATCCTGCATGTCAGGAGCTAGCTGGCACTGGCGTCAAGCAGTCAGGCAGACTGATCAGCCATCTTGTAGATGTGGTTGAGAACTTCCCCACTCCTGCCTGCTCCGCTGGCCACCCCACTGCCTGAATTAACTTTGGAAAGGGACTTCCACACAGCTGGCTGAACACCTCCAGAATGTTTAAGGATCCAAGCTTTCTGATGTTTTCCTTTCAGCTGAAAAATACATGTGTCCCCACAGGTTGCTTGGGAAATGCTGATTGTCACTGAACACTCCAGAGGAGTGCTCGGCTTGGGGAAATAATCAAGTCAGGCAGACAAGCAAGCACAATACTGACCATGGTCTCTGTTCACCAAGAATACCTGTGAAATCCCAGTGTTCCTTTTCACCACTACATGGACTCTACTCCCTTCTGAGAATCAGCTTTTGGAGATTCTCAAACTTGGCTATATAAGAATAACGTAGATCCCACCCCAGAGCTGTTGAAATCAGAATGGAAATGGAATGGGGAATTGGCTTTACAATTTTAAACCACTGCATCCCACCATCAGACGACTGTAATATACATACAGAAGTTAAAAAAAAAAAATTACTGCGATTCTGTTCCTCTGTCCAGAGGTTCAGCCAACATCACAAGTTCAAGTCCAAGCCTGGAATTTCTTTATAAAACCTCTGGCTCCTCAGTGGTGATTGAGGTTCTTCCTCACTCTTCAATCTATTAATGACTGAGCCAGTCGTCTTGTCCTCTCTAGTCATTTTTCTCTGTTCAGTGAAACTCTCCAACTGCAAACCTGTGTTGCTGTTGCCTACAAGAAATTTGAAATCCTGAGATTTCAGTTTTGTTGGTTTAAATAAATTCTTATTTATTTAAGTTATCTTAGTTAGAAATGAGAATAACTCCTCACTGTGATTTCTTTCTTATTTTTTACTTTTATTTCTGAAAGGATTCACACTTGCAAATGGCCATCATGGTGATTACTGCTCTGCAATGATCTGTTTTCACAGATGAGGCAAATGAGCCCTAGAATAGTTCAGTAACATGTTTAAAATACAAGACATGGTGGACGCAAAGTGAACAGGGAGTATTTATTTCTAAACCTGGTGAGATCGAAGGCTTTACTTTTGCCACCCTTTGCTGTGACTGCTTAAGGTACTATTTGCTTCTTAGTCTTTCCACGCTGGAGGCAACAAACACCGTCTAAAACAACTCTACCTGCATGGGCAAGGTATAGTTGCTGGCTCATCCTTGTAAGATAGGGTTTCTGAGAATAGGTTTGTCTAGAATCCTTTGTAGTCTTTGATGCTTGAAGGTAGAGTGAATCATTAAGATCAAGGGAGACAAAGAGCCCAGATATCGTTGTCATGACTATGTAAACCTGAAAGGAAGCTGGATAGGAAGTCAGGAACAATGTTTACCTGTGTAGTCTTGAAGGAAACACTGCACATTTCTGGGTCTGAATGCTCTCTTCTCCAAAGTCAGAGAGATGGACATGATCTCTGAGGTCTCTTCTAGCTCTAACATTCTATGAGATAATGAATCCCTGATTTCTGGGACTCTCTCATCTTCAGTCAAATGTGAGGGATCAGATTTCCTTCTCTCCCTAAGTCACTCCTGAGCCATTTCTCCAGTGGCCTAAGAAGCTCATGACTATTACAGTGGTAATTTGAAGGTGATGACTTGGTCACCTACTCAGTTCCTAGTGATTTCACAAAGGATACTTTTTAAATATGTCCTTTCCGTAGAATTCTGTCTATCTTGGAGGAACTGCCTAGGGATTTTGCATCACTAGGGTTTGTTTGTCCATCTATCTGCCTATTTCTACTATTATTAAACATTACTGTATTAAAAAAAATAAGAGATTCTCATACCCAGAAGCAAGTCTTCCAGATAAAAAGACTAAAGAAGTGTTATAACTAAACACAATGTGTGAATCTTGACAGGATCCTAGATCCAAAGGAGATAAAGCTATACAAGACATTTCTGAGATAATTAGGAAAATCTAAATATAGACTCTATAATGAGTTTGTTGATGATTTTTAGATGGTATAATGGTATTGTGATTTTAAAGAAGAAAGTCCCATTCTTTAGAGGCCTGTTGATTTATTTAGGGATGGGTGTAATGATATTTGCAATTTACCTTCAAATGATTCAGAAAAAAAAAAAAGCAAATATGCCAGAGTGTTAACAATTGGTGGATTAAAGATGGGTTGTTGGGGTGTTCATTGAATAGTAATTTAACTTTTCTGTGGATGAAAATTTTTCAAAATAATAAAAAGAAAGACAAAAAAGAAGCACCCCTTTCCTCAATGAGTTTTATCTTTTACTTATTTACTGTTTATCAATGGCAAACAGATGTGAATCGCTATACTTAATCCAAAGGAGAATAGAATTGGTGACCAATGAAGGTATAAGTAGTAAATTTTAGAAGCATAGAATAAAGAATGGTTCATTTTCTCTAGGGCACTGGTGGTGGTGAGAGAAATGTTTCTAAATGGGCAGTACTTGAGTTAGATATAGAAAGATGAGTAATTTCAATAATAAAAGGGAAAGACTGGGGATTTCTGGATGAGGTGGCAATAGAAGCAAAGTTGCAGGGCCTGAAATTATTTGGGGACAAAGATTAATTAATCCACCTTAACTGATAGAGAGTACATATGTGAGGGGATTCATTGTGAGTTAAATATTAATTGTCTGATGATGGGTGCCCTTGAATACCATAGGAAAAAAAATCAAACTCTGGCCTTCTCAAGAAGAAAGAAACCAAATATGTTCATCATCCTGCATCTACAACTGTCTGCTGTAAAACTGTCAACACTCAGTTGTCTAATTAATGAATTTCCTATAGCAAACTCCTACTGATTCTTCAAAACCAGCATATACGGCTCCTCCCTAAAGTTTTCCTCAACCTCTTCAGATAGAATTAGTCACTCAGGCCTTTTCCATTTCTGTTCCTGAAACTCACACTCATCGCCCAAGTTGTGGGGAGCATGTAAGGCCAATTTGACAATAGCCGGTTCTGTCTACTTTCTCTAGAATTTACATACTGCTCCTCATTCTTTTTCTTTTTGGATTTCTTTTGGCTCCACAATGCAGATTTCCATACTTGTGTCAGGTTCTGCTTTCCAAGGCAACTATATGATGCTCTCAGGGTTCTTCCATTTCTTCATGTTAGCTTGGTTTGCTGGCTCTATGGATCAAGGCTGCAGGAAAGTGTCCTGGCTCCTGCACAGCTTATGTGAGGGATCTACTTCAGCTGGTCTGGTGTCAGTGGGGCTTCACCAATGCAGAAGATAAAAGCATTCCTCTTCCATATTCTCAGAGCAAATCTGTGTACCTTTATTGTATATAGTACTTATATTGTTTTGTGGTTATTTTCTTTGTCCCTTTCCCCTACTAGACTGTGAGTTATTAACGGGCCAGTACCATGTCTTAGTCAACTTTAAACTTTCAGTACTTGGTTATTGAAAGAATGAGTGGGTGAATGAATGAACACAAGGAAGAGTATGATTTCATTGGCATACATTTAGATTCCTGCACCATTAGTCCCTTATTTGAGTGCATAATTGAGAAGTGACTATTTGTGTGGAAACCAATAGCCATAAATATGCCACAGAGATTTTACTTTATTGAAGCTTCATCTCTGTGTTTATTTGTATTAGTGTGAGTTTTAAGTACTGCTCCCTAAGACAGTGAGAGTGTCTAGTAGTGTTCCTCTGGGAAGCTGTTTTTCTGATGCATGTAAAAAACATCAACTCTGCTTTTGAGATTGCAGTGGGATTTCAAAATGTATAATGCAGAGCTTGGGAAAGGAGTTGACTCATAAACCATAGTAATTAGACTGTGCTATGACATGTACCCCTTTTCACTAGCAGATCCATCAAATATGCAGCAAACATTAATTAAATCAAAAGATTTCTAGAGTTGCATATCTGTCCAGTCTGTATGGGAGATACATTGTCATCACATTTACAGGGGCATGGTCATTTCATCCGTTTCACACACCCATGAATTCTATGCAAAGAGTCACAGGAACCAATGTCACAACACAAAACATTTTCCATGAAAATCCAAGGCCAGGAACCATGAAGTCTGTTCTGATCACTAAATAACCATCTTTAGTCCATACAACAGATGGATGGGTAATTGTGTTGGCTTGTGTGTTTTGTCCTGACAGTATTCCACCACCCCACAACCAAGGTCCCTACCTCTAAAGGATAGAAAATGAGTCTCCATTTGCTTTAATAATTTAGGATCAAGCTGACCATGTTTGTGGGATTCTTGTAAAAAATAAAATCTTCATGTTGGATCAAATAGCAGCTTAAATCTCATGCAGGACAATTTGAAGTGGCTTTGGTGATTGATTCTACAGAACAAAAAATGGACACATGGAAACCTGATTGAGTTTAGGGACTTGACTCTGCGACAAAGAGGGCTTCTCAACCCTTTATTTTAGCACCTTAACTAAGAATCACATACCCTACTCTTTTTTGAACACTATTCATAGAATCATTTTGGTTCACTTAACTCTAATGAAATTCAGTGATTATTTATTGAGCAACTCTCATGAATAAGACGCCATGGAAGGTGCTGCAGGGGCATTACATTATATGTTAGACATTGATCCTACACTTCAAGCCTGCACATTGTATGTGTTCCATAAATATTTATTGAATGAATGTTAATTTTTCTCCTCTATATTATATTAAAAAGACTTAATTGAAGGATTAACTCTCTCAGGCACTATGCCAGGTTCCCTACTGAGATAAATTCATGAAAGATTCCTGTCCCTGAGTAGCTTAACATCTAAAAATGTTAAACATATATAAACACTCATTCATAGCAGCCAATGATGTGGGTTCGTAACTTGGAATCTATTGACAACTTCCTCCTCCTATGAAACCTATGAATTATATGGAAAATGTTGCATATGTACCTATTCAGGGAAAAAAGTTCATAATCATTATGAGAGTTAGAGCAGAAGATTCTGGATTTTATCTGTATTTTTTGATAAACTGGATGAAGATTATGAGTCTAAGGGCAGAAGCAAAGATAACTCTTGGATTTTCTATTTGAGCAATTGGGTGGATGTCCTGCCAGGTACTGAGGTAGTAAAGGTTTGATGGTTGAGGTAGGAGAACTTAAGAAAGAGGAAAAATCAATAGGTAAATAATAAGCTTGAGATAGATGTCTATTAGGCATCCAGATACCGATACCAGTGAGCAGTTGTGTGTATGAAATAGAGTTCAGGGGAGAAACTACAGCTGGAGATACAAATTTGGGAATTGTCAGTATGTAAATGGTTTTTAAAGCCAGTGGGTTAAATATCACCCAAGGAGGAGGAGGATCTAGCAAAGGAGACTCAGATGGGGAAGCCACTGATTTAGGAGGAAAGCAAGGAAAATGTAGTATCCTCAAAGCCTAGAGAAGAATGTTCAGAGAAAATCAGTGGCAGCCATATGAAGCTTCTTTCCTGAAAACTTTATTACCTTAATGTACTTACTTGTCTATATCTCTGACTAGACTAAACTGCTTGAATGCGGGAATCATGTCATTTATTTTAGAATCACCAGGGTTTAACACAAAGCTGGGTGCATAATTAGCATTTGCTCATTATCTAATAAATAGGAAAAAAATTCAAAGGCCAAACAGGAGAATAAAATGCCCCCAAAGTAGAGAAATCTATGGCTGAGTATGCACTGCTTCTAACATGCTTTAGGGGAGGTATTGGGATGACCTGTCTCAACACAGCAGGAAGCAGGACAGTTACATCATTGTGTCAAAGAGCTGGATCCTTGGTAGAATACTTGACCAACAATGTCACTGGTGCACAAGGGTTCTTGACTGGAGAGCAACTACACTTCCATCTCTACCATCTGCTTAGTTAATTCTTAGCCCACTGTCTCCTGTGTCACTGACTTCTGAATGATCAGCCACTGTTCCCCCAGGCTTAAGAGAACAGCTTTGCTTCCCTGTTGCATTTTAAATAGTGACCCAATGAATCCATTTCTCCTGGCTGAGATTTCTTTTGGTGACCTTTAGCAGCCTTTCTCCTCTGAGATGTCCTGAACTTGCCCATTTAGGGGTTCAAAGCAGCCTGATATCCTGGTGGCCCTGGCAGCTCTGAGCTTGTTCTGTCTACCCAGGGGGAATGCCCCACAGAACAAACTGGCATTTAGAGGCTCTGAGAGTAGCTGGCACAGGATAAAACCAGTTAAGAGGATAGTTGAGAGATGCCTGGGACCAGTGGCATAATCTACCATTGGTGTGATAGACTTTCCAAGACAGGATGATGGTAATTATTTGAATTTTAGATGCTCTGTATAAAGTTCTGACATCCTGGAAAGGAGCTCAGTTTAATTGTTTTATCTCACCTCAGATTAAGTCCACTCTTGAACTATTCTCCCTTTAAAGTTCATCTTTAGTGTGTGTGTGTGTGTGTGTGTGTGTGTGTGTAAGAGGTGGCTCTGGGTTTATGGCATCTTGGTTTTATGACATGAACCCAGAGTAGAGAGCCTTCTCCAGCTGAGTTGACCAAATTCGCCTCTTCTTAGCTAATGCTTTTTCTTAAACTCCAGTCAATAGAGAAATCCAAAGTTTATTCTTCTTCTGAATGAGTTGCTTCTATTCTGGAGATATTTTAGTTTTTCCGTGTGTGGGAAAACTTTCCATGACTCAGAAAATGAAAAAAGCATGATGCCTAGATTTTTGAGTGTTATAGTCTCATTGGAGCAAGAACATATATTCCAGATGTATGTGAAAGCCTAGAAACGTAGATTTGTCAAGCATATTTGTATGAATATTCTAGGGAATAGAGGCTGCTATTAAGAAGCCAGCAGAAAAATGCTTTTTCTCATTGTATCTCTTACTATCCTAAAGGGAAAGAAAGGAGAGAGGAATCGCTTTTCCTCTCCTTTTCACAGGTGGTCATTGTGACATAGAAGGATTAGTTAATTATTCATTAGGTGAATCTGTGACTTTAACCTGGCTCTTTAGTTTCCTGCCACAGGCTGAAGTTATTTAAGGGCAGGAGGAGTCACGTGTGATTCCTGGTTCATCCTTCTGGGATGAAGATGGCAGAAAACTGCATTGTTCCAGGGGCTCAGCTAGATCTCTACCCATCTGGTACACATCAGAATTTTAGAGTGAGCACAGGAGGAAAAAAAAGAGTACTTTTCAGAAATAAATTAATTTTACTTTCATGTTTGGAAAATGAATATTTATATACTAGGAACCACTTAGGAAAATCCCTATAAAGATTTTAATTAATGAGATATAGGTTAACAAATGTTGACAAATAGTTTTATCTGTTTTGTCTTCTATCTTGACTGAGGAACTATTATCTCGGGACTGGGACAGCTGCTGCACAGCTCAGCCATCATCCTGCTATACCCTAACAGTGTATAAACTCAGCGGCTCTGGAGGAATCAGCCATTTTTGGAACTCTTACCACCAAAACATGACCTCAGATAGAATGGATGCTGCTGAACTGGTGAACTGAGGCTGACCCTGCATTAATCACCAAGTGTTATTACGCACGCATCCAGTAGGTCCTTTGATCAATTGAAAAAACCCACAACGGGTATGCAGTCTAAATAAGGAGTCAAAGTAAAGCATTTAAGTTAGATTGAGCAACATTAAATTATTAGACATGTTTATAAAAAATATTTTTGTGCACTATTTATTCAATATTTGAATGTTAAGTACCTCTTATGTGCTATGTTTCCTGTATCAAGTGTCGAAAAGGTGGAGTGGTATAATAGTCAGGATAAGCAAGGCTATGCTGAAATAATGACAATCTCCAATTTGCAGAGCTTTAACACAACACAGGTTTATTTCCTACTCAGGTGACACGTCCAAAAAGTGTTGTCAGAAATTGTCTTCTTCAGGGACCTATACTGATGGAAGAATCCCATCTTAGAGTTGCACTTTCTGGAGACATGTAACCTTTGAGTTTTCCAAAGAGAGGAAGAGAAAGTTGGATGAGGCACACTGGTTTTCAACCCTCAGCCCACAAGTGACATCTGCCACTTCTGCTTGTAGTCTATTGACCAAAACTAGTTGTATGACCCTAAACTAGTCATAGGACCCTAAATATTTGATGAGCACTAACAGTTTCTGCTACAAGTGAAGAGTGGAGATAAAGATAGATGTAGCCCCTATCCTCAGTTACTGTGCAAAACTGGAATACAAAAAGACAGTGCTATACATATCAGAGGTATAAATAAAATTTAGGGACTGGATAGATTTGCATGGCTGAATCCAGGACAGGATTTGGGAGAGCATGGTATTAGAATGTGTCCTGGGGATTAGTAGATTTGATACACTTTATGAACAATGGATGTTGGTGGAAAACTAAGTAGCATAGTAAGTAGTCTGCTAGAGGGCAGGATTTGTGATGAGGATGAATATATTAATTATAGTGGTAATAAGAAACACTCACTGAGCACCAAGCACATCCCAGGCTCTGTTCTAAGTGCTTCGCATATATTAACTCACTTAATCATCCTAATAATCCTTTGTTGAAACTGAAGTTCAACAAAGTGAAGCATACTAGTGTATGGCAGAGCTGGGTTCTCATCAGCCTGTGGGGCTCCAGAGTGGTACTATTAACCACTGGTTGGAGAAAAAGGCCAGGGCCAGAGTCTAGAAGACAATGACACCAGGTCAATGTACCCAAACATTAATTCTGAAAGCAGTGGGCGAAAGTGAAGATTTTGAGGTGGAGGTGGGAGAGGATAACATGATCAAATTTGCAATAAAATAAAAAATGTCCCAGGTCCTGAGTGTGACTCTCTGGGAGAAAAGAGCAGAAGACCTGTGGACAAGGGGATCTAAAGTTGGGTTTTGAGAGAAATAAAGTACATTTCAGGCAAAGGACAACTGACTAAGGATGTAGAAGTGAGAATATCTTGTTTGGAACAAGGTATTGGGATTTGCCTGACTGACTTGGAATAAGTTTCATAGAGTGAGGACTGATAGGGAAGAGTATCACGGTGAGGGATTTAGAGTCAGGCTAAAGAGTTCAATTTGATTTAGTAGGAAGAAAAGAACATCGACTGCTTTGAAGACACAACCGAGGAATATGTTAAGAGGTGACTCTTTGTCCTTCACTGTCCCCAGCCTGACACTAGTCCCAGGCCCCAACACACCTGGCATTTCAAAGCCTGAGGGCATTTTCAAAGTAAACTTGAAAGGCGCATTGTCATTTTTTAAAAAATCTCCCCTGCCCTACAAGTAATAAAATAATTGAAGTCAGGTTGTTGCATTTTCTTTCATTCTTTATTTATTTTTTTAAAATATTTTTACAAGAGCCATTACAAAGGTGTGAAATATTAGACACTTACGTATCTGTGAATAAGATTGTAGGCTAAAACGCATGAGTTCCCCCACCTCAGCTAATGAACCAGAATATGGTTTTAATTTTTGAACTGCAAAAATGTTCAGGCTTTTTTTGTAGTCCCTACAGAGGTCTTCATATTTTAATAATTCAGAGCAACGTAATTACTTTAATTAATCATCTTTTCTGAGATGTCAGTGGGCTTCATTATTTCCTTGCTATTATAAGTACTGTTGGGAGTTTTAAGAAATTATATATATATGTATATATATGTATATGTATATATGTACATATAAATGTGTGTGTGCGCATATGTGTGTGCGTGTGTGTGTATGTGTATAATAATCTATGTTAATTCTTTTGTGAGGTTTAAGACATGTACTCTTTCCCTTAGAATGCTCTGTCACTCATGTACGGTGGGTTGGCCAATACCTGTATCTTCCATTTCTTCTGTCACGTTGCCTTCCCTATGACTGGTTAACAAAACTATCTCTAATCATTCTGTGCCTTAAAACTGCTATCTGGAGACAAAAGTAAAATGCTATTTAGAGCAAGTCAATCTTTTTGCATCTTCTGAGTCATGACGAAGACACTGGAAATGACAATAGCTTCTATTGTACAATCAATATAATTTACTTCCCTTTCAGGAAAACATAATTAGTTTATAGTTCACCAGTGGCAATGAAAAGGTGCTCATTTCTGAAGTTTGTGGGTGGAGGGTCTTTTCCTGATCAGAGTTGGGGGTGTTCCCTCCTGGCTTTTGACTGGGTGTCACTAAGCAGGTTGACTGAGTGTCACTAATCTCTTAACTTTCACAGCTCCTGTTAGTTCTTTGCACCAAGGAATGACAGTGCTTCTATACAGAGTTAATAATACATAAATAGGATATTTAGAGTCTTGAAGTTAGAGCCCAGCCTTGAAGACAACCTATATTGCTTAAATGACAGAGCTCTCTCTGATATGGATTAACTGCTTTGCTTCTCTCTCTCTTTCTCTCTCTCTCTCTCTCTCTCTCTCTCTCTCTCTCTCTCTCTCTCTCTCTCTCATCTTATAATTTTTACTTATGTCCTCAATAAAGGTAAAAGGATTCCTAACTGATTAATGCATTATTATTAAACAGGATGAGAAGATACCATGTAACCTTCCTTCTTCTTTTCTGGGATCTGCGTGGTGGCGTGGCCACTCAGGCTCCCACTCTCAGTGTGGGTGGCTACCTGCAACATCACTCCCTTGCATTTTACACTCTCTGGCACTAGTCTCTGGAGCCTCCACTCAAGCTCAGGCTGTGCAGCTTTGTAAGCAGTCTGAAATTTTATGAGTACTGAGGACAAAGTGAGGTTTGAGTGGAGATCTAAACTGAAGTGTGTCTCACAGGATTTCTGGTAAAAGGCTGCAAGGAGGCCTCCTTTTGGGTCTCAAGGCTGAATGCTTTTATTTTGAAATGCCAACTGTCTGAAATCAGATTTACTAAATCCAGACTTTGGCTTTGAACTGAAGTACACAGCTACCTGTCACCTGAAGGATACAATTAGGGTCTGTACTTGGAGTTGTGTTTTCTATCAGTGCTGAGGGGTGGACGTGAGTAGAGCCTCTGGGATTTGTTTGGCTGAAAGAAAAAGAAAGGCCTATTTTAAAATCTCCTTTTTTGTTTTTCTCCTCCCATTTTCTGCACATGCTCTATCCTCCATGCCCCCAGATCTTACACAACCTGGAAAGTCACAGAAATCTGCAAGAAGGAAATCAATAATCAGATCCATTCTTGCCATGGATCCAATAAAGACTTGTGGTTGAAAACTCTCCTGGTCCTTCTGAGTTTCCTAAAATCTTCTATTGCAACCAGAGATGGTAATTGGTTGAAACTGCCTGTGGTCTTAGGAAGTACTCCGGTTACAAGCAGAAATCCTTTTATGTTTCTGGATTCCAGCCACAGAATCTCTGAAGTAGGAATCTGGCAGAGACTGAGTCTCCTCCAGGCTGTAAATAAACTGGCCAGGTCTATAACCCAATAAGAAGTCAATTTATTGCGAGTGTGTTTCAAGTCATCCAGCCCAAACCTTGCATGCACATTTATTAAAGGTGTGGGTTACAGCCAGAGCCCAGACAATGGAATATGGCAAGGGAGGGGAATGATTGTCAAGCTTACGCAGTCAGTGGAGGGAAAGAGGGGGCCTTGTGGGGATCAAAGCTTCTCATCCTGCCCAAGTTTGCAAGGAACTGCTTAGAAACAAGCAGTTGAGCATGACTGGCACACAAAACTGCTTACTTTGCTGGGTGGGAGGCTGAGATACAAACAGCTTAAGGAGGTGAACATTTTAGAGCCCTGGTCTGGACACCCTGTAATGTTTTCTGCTGCACTGTGCATACACGTGGTGATTATCAGAGCTGGACACTTGCTGTGCCAGATCTTGTTGTGATCCACCGAGATGCCAGGGCATGTTGGGAGGTGGCTCTGAAGCCTTGGGCAGAGAGCATGCTGAGAGCCAGGTTTACACACAGAGCTGTTTTACTTTACGTTGTAAAAGGTTGTTTGGGGTTCACCTTTTTGTGATCAAAACTAGAGGAATCATTTTACCCAGAATCTAGCCTCCCTGGCCTCCAGCTCTAGCATACTTGCGTTCCCTGATTGGTGTGTGGCAGCAGGATAAGGGTGTGAAATGTGCCCCGCTTTGTTTGCATACTGCTCAACTTCAGTAACCGTGAGCTATTAGTGAAACCCAGGACAGTGCGAACAAAGCTGCCTCTTCATTGCTCATTCTTCAGCATTAGTTCATTGGACAACACTACCCACTTAAACCCTAAAAATTAGACGAAAAATACCCCCATAAATTTACAGTATCCCACTTTACTTTAACATAGCAAACACAGTAGTCCAGCCTGAGAGTCTTTTTCGGGGGGAGGGGTGAGTTTTCCCCTCTCCATCCTTTTCATTCCCATTGGTTCCAGTGAAGTCCCAGAGAACCAATGGTATTCCTTTTCTTCATTCATGTCCTAGCAACAAGCCCTGTTTCAATCTTTCTCTGCTGAACTAACACCTGAAATATTACATCATGAATAATGGCAAAAGCAGCAAAGGCCAGAGAAGGGCCTTTTATTTATTTATTTGTTTGTTTGTTTATTCATTTATTTATTTTCGTCTGTCTGCTGCAGAGTTCATTTAAGGTGTTTTAGTCTAGATTCTTAAAGATATAATGTCCTAGATTTTTGTCTATTTTTCTTTTCAGCGCTTTGGTTAAACATATACCGAACAGTAATTGAATGTAGCAAAATGCCTGTAGGTGAAAATAGGAGTAACATTTTGTTACGTCCTATTGAACATTCCATTCAACAGTCTTTTTTCAGGGAAGCTCCCAAAGTGGAGGAATAGGTTGTTCATATAGTATATTCCTTAGGAAATGACTAAAATATCCCAAACTAGCAGAAGCTGCCCACCCACAGAAAAATACAGCCCTTCATGGTGGCTTCTTTTGCTCCTACTTTGGAATTAAAGGTTCATTATGTTAAGGGCATCTTTCTGGGAAAGGTGTGGAGTTGTCAAGGTAAGGGCCTGCAAGGTGGGGGTGCCGTGAGCACGGGTACGTCTGTGCACACGCAGGGCTGCAAATGCAGGCAGGCAGCTGGGGAAATGCAAGAACAATGAGATCCAGATGACCAGGGAGGGAGGAGCCTGGCAGAGAATTCAGGTGGGGGAGGTAAGGCGTTAGGGAGAGGGATGTGGGGGAAGAAACGGGGGGCAAGGGAGAGGAAGTAAACTGCGCAGGCAGACTTGAACAAATGTGCAAGGGTTTCTAATGAAACTGTCTACGCTTCTAGGCATTTTTCAAGACTCAGATGCTGATTTGCTGCTTCCGGCTTTCCCCACCCCTCCGTCTAGCACAGACATCCAGTGGAGCCGCAGACACAAAGAACTGCAGCCCTTCACTAGCAGAGAGAGGGAGAAAGAAAGGTCAGCACTTCTTCACTCACACAGGCTCTGTCCGCAGCCAGCCTGTGATCTCCTAACCCTTCAGTTCTAGGCACCCAGGCCCACCCACTCTGGCATCCTAGTCTGGATGTACACATCCCAGGCTCCACCCTGCCACTCCAGGCTGGCTGGTGTCTTGCTCTAGAAGCAGAAAATAGATATATTCAGTGTCTGGCTTGCCTTAGCCATTGTGTTGGCACAGAATGGTTAGAGGTGCTGGCAGACAGTCTGTCTTGGTACTGATGAAACCACATGACTATGTCAGAACCCGGGAGGAAAAAGAAGGATGCCAACCTGAGGGATGGGATGGCAAGGGTGGGGAGAGAAGTGCAGGGACGCTGAGCTAGTGATGTTCCCCTTGCCTATTATCTATACGTTGTGGGGATAAGAACTCCTCCTGACAAGTTCTGTGACTATCTGTGGAATAAAAAAGGGTGGGAGTGGGGGTGGGAGGGGCACTGCACCAGGCATCTGCAGAAATAGATGCTTTTTCCCTGGTGGCCTATTTGGCAGCTGTCTCCTCCTTTGACCTGTGAGTCAGCTAGCTTCAGGGTGGGTCAAGAAGTCCAAAGTCTCAATCTGGTAGATACCACATTTCATGGTGCATAGAATTTGGGTCCCCTAGCCTGAGGGGTACCTTTGGAAAAATAGATGGATAGACAGCCTAGGCCAATTAAAAGGCAATAGGGGAGGAGCACTGGAATGGGAGTCAGGAATCTTGTATTAGTTATTGCTCTGGCAGGGTGATCTAGAGCAGTGCTTTTGCCTCTCTTACCTGCTGCTGCTGTTGTAGCGACCAAATCAGACAATTATCTTGTAAACTGCTTAGAACAATGTCTAGAATGTCCAGGAAGTGCTCAATCATGTTAGATGTTATTATCACTACCTTCTCACTGGCTTTGTGCATAAGTCTGGAAGTTTGAGTTCAAAGGGGTGCTATCTGGGACTGCATCCTCCTTGAAATGCTCTCTTCCCTTCCTTGGCTTCTGCGGCATAACATTTTTCTGTATTTCTTCATACCTCTTGGACACTCTTCATTGTTCTTGGTGGAACTTGATTCCACTGGCTGGGCCTTAAATGTTGTTTCTCCTCTGGGCTCCATCCTGGGTCCTACTCATCTCCCCACACACTTCTGCTTTTGTGATCTCAACCTCCCAAAGATTTTGATGACTCTTTCTATCCTGATGGCTACAGCTGCAGCCCAGATCTCCCAGACTTCAGTAATTTGGACTTCTATGTATCAGTGTCCTCGAAGTACTTTATATGCAGTATGTCTCTCATTTTATCCTTCCACTATTCAGTTTGCTTCTTCATCTTTGTAGTTTCTCAGTAAAGAATACTTCTTCCCATAAAGGTGTCCAAGGCAGAAACTGGTTGTCATCCTGAACTCCTCCTTTTCCCTCATCCCCTATTACTAATCCTTCACCAAGAATTGTCGATTTTGCCTTCTATTAGCAAAAGAATGTACTCCTTTACTTCTCCACATCTATCACCTGAGTAGAAGTAGCTAACTCTCACCTAGACTATTAAGTAAGTGTCTGCCCACCACCTTAGCAGTCTGACTTTATCACTTTCGCTCAGGACCCCTCCTCCATGGGCTGTCACTGCTTTCAAGACATGGCTTTGACATGGTTTTCTGCCTCTTATGCTTCATTTGATTTCATTCTCTCTCTTTTTCTTAGAGGTCCTGCCAGACTTTTCCCTAGTTCCTTCAAAATACTTCCCTCTCCCACACAGGGACTTTGTAATAAAAAATGCACCCCTAAATTAGATAAGTTCTACCCACTTGTCTTTAAGCTCCCAACTGGATGGGAGCCTCAGGGAGCCTTTCCCTGTCCCTTTTAGGCTCAGCCAGGTTCCTTTTTTATAGGAGCTGTTCAGTTTCTTTCAGCTTAAAATTGTACATTCCACTTATTTGATTAATGTTCGCCTAATAAGACTATGATGCAATGGAGATTAGAGATCTCTTTTATTTTCTTCATCATTGTAGCCTTAAATGCCTAACATATAGTGGCTACTTAAAGAATATTTGTTGTGTAAATAAATAAAAGAAACTCCACAAACTATGTGCTACAATAAACTTGATAAATGTAATTTCTTGCTACATAAGAATATAGAATCTGGTGAGGTTGACAACAAAGTCCTGTAGTTTTAATTTAATTTATAGCATCTTTTTGATTATTTAAAACCTACATTATAAAATTATGCCTCATATAAATAGTATATATTAAAACAAAACCATTAAAGTTTCATTTAATGATGATTTTTGACAAATGCATGCACCCATGTAAGCACCACCACAACCAAGATATAGAACATTTCCACAACCTATCATGCCTCTTTACAGGCAATCTTCAACCCTCCCTGGACTCCATAACTCCATAGACAACCATAAATCTGTTTCCTGTCACTACTGATGAATGCAGTATTACCTGCTCTAGAATTTTATATATAGGAATTATACAGTATGTATTATTTCTATCTGGCTATTTTTACATGGCATACTGTTTTTGAGGTTCACTCATGTGATAGCATGTATTAGTATTTTGGTAGCTTGTCCTTTTTATTGCTGAGTATTCCATTGTAATGGTTTATCACACTCGATTCATCTGTTGATGGACATTTGGGTTATCTCAGTTCTGGCTATAATGGTTACATCAGTCTCAAACATTCCTGTACAGTCTTTGTGTGGACATATCTTTCACTTCTCTGGGTAAATGTCCAAGAATGAAATCATTAGGTCATAAAGTAAGTGTATGCTTAACTTTATTAGAAACTATCAAGTTTTCCAAAGAGTTCTCATTTTGTCTCCCTACCAATAACATAGGAGAGTTCTAGTTGTTCTACTTACTTGTGAACACCTTTTATTGTTCAGTGGTATTTCATTGTGCAATTAATTTTTATTTTCATGATGACTAATGATGTTGAGCTTCTATTCATATACCTTCATTTGTAAAGTGTTCAAATCTTTTGAGTCTATTTTTAATTTGGGTTGTTTGTATTCTTTTTTTTATTATCAAGTTATAAAAGTTCATATATATATATATTACTTGATTCAGGACATTTATATGTATGTGTATATATACATATTATTTATATGTATATGTATGTATTTCCATTCCCCAAATCTGTGGTATTCCTTTTTATTTTCTTAATAGTGTCTTTCAAAGAGCAGAACAAAAATTTTAAATGTTGATACAGTTTATCATTTTTTAATGCTTTATTTTCCCTGATAAGAAATCATTTCTACCCTAAGATTGATAAAGTTTTCTCTTATGTTTCCTTTTAGATTTTTTTCCAGCTTTATGGAAATATAATAGACAATTAGTTGCTTGTATTTACATTGTATAATTTAATGAGTTTTTAAAAATTATAATTGACATATAATAATATATTAGTTTCGGTTATACAGCAGAGTGATTGGCAATCTATATAACTCACAAAGTGATCACCCCACTAAATCTAGTACACCTCTTCCCTCTTACATATTTATTACATTATTAACTATTTTCTTTATGCTACACTTTATACCTCCATGTCTTTTGTAACTATTCATTTCTACTTCTTAACCCTTTGCTCTTTTCCCCCATCCCCCTCAACCCCCCTCCCATCTAGTAGCCCTCAAAATATTCTCTGTATCTATGAGTTTATTTCCATCTTTGTTGTTGTTGTTGTTTATTTTGTTCTTTAGATTCCATGTATGTGAAATCGTGCAATATTTGTCTTTATCTATCTGATTTATTTAATTTAGCACAATATCCACCATCAAAGCAATATCTTTTCCATTCACTTTAGTCTGTGTGTGTCTTCTAATCTGAACTGAGACTCTTGTAGGCATAATTAGGGGTCTTGTTTCCTTCTTATCCATTCAGCCACTTTATCTTTTGGTTGGAGCACTTAATTTTTGTCCATTTGTGGTATTTATTGATAGGAATGTAGTTATTACCATTCTTTATTCATGTTTTTCATATATGTTTTATTTTTCTTTTTAAAGAAGTTCCTCCAATGTTTCCTGTAATACTGGCTTGGTGTTAATAAATTCCTTTAGCTTATTTTTTGTGTGGGAAACTCTTTATCTGTCCTTCAGCTCCTTGCTGGATAAAGTATTCTTGATTGTAGATCCTAAGTTTTCATCATTTTGAATATTTTGTGCCAAACCCTTCTGTCCTATATAGTTTCTTTTGAGAAATCAGCTGCCTATCTTCTGGGTGCTCCCTTGTAGGTAACTGCTTTTCTCTTGCTACTTTTAAGATTCTCTGTTTGTCTTTAACCTTTGACATTTTCATTATGACATATCTTGGGGTGAGCCTCTTTGGGTTCCTCTCTATTGGAACTCTCTGAGCTTCCTGGGGTTGTGTTTATTTCCTTCACCAGGTTAGGAGAGTTTTTCATCATTATTTCTTCAAATAGCTTTTTAACTTCTTGTATTCCTTCCAGTACTCCTATGACACGGATATTTTTACACTTAATAGTGTCCCATAGGCTCCTTAAATTATTATTATAGTCTAGGCTTCTTTTTTCTTGCCATTCTGATTGAATGTCCTTGGCTTCCTCATCCTCTGTATTGACAGTTCGGTCCTCTTCTTTATCTACTCTGTTTATTCTCTCTAATATACTCTTCGTCTCTGATAATATGCTCTTCATTTCTGACTGGTTCCCTTTTATGATTTCCATGTCCCTTTTTATGATTTTTATCTCTCCATTAAAGTTCTCACTGAATTCATCTACATTTCCCCTAAGTTTATTGAGCACCTTTATAACCAGTGTTTTGAACTCTGCATCTGTTTGTTAAATTGCTTGACTCCATTTTTCCTTGATCTATGTTCTGTTCTCTCACATGGTTTCTGCTTCTTTGTCTTCCCATTTTGCCTGCTCTTCTGAGTCTGTGTCTATGTACTAGGCAAAGCTCCTAAGTCTCCTGGTCTTATTGGTGTGTCTCCATATAGTAGGTGTCCAGTGGCACAGTCCTGAGAGGGGTTCAGGTCTAGGCCAAGTTTAGCCCCAGGCTGTGCCCCTCTGGGGCCACCTGTTAAGATTCAGCAAGCAATCCGCAGATGCTGTCCTAATAGTTGCCTCAAAAGGCCACACCAGAAACCAAGTCCAGCTGCTACCAGTGTGAGTCTAGGCACTGCTCAGCACATAGCACTGGACTCCCCAAAGACACAAATGGATGCAGCTTGGGTGCGGCTGAGAGTTGGGGGAGGAGGAGTTTTAGAAAATGCTCTGGATGGAGCAACCTCTTATCTAGTTTGATGATGTCTCAGCTATGGCAGCCTCTGCATTTGTAAAGTGTCTGTTCAAATCTTTTGAGTCTATTTTTAAATTGGGTTGTTTGTATTCTTTTATTATCACGTTATAAAAGTTTATATATATATATATATATATATATATATATATATATATATATATATATATATATATATATATATAATTATCTGATTCAGGACATTTATATGTATGAGGGAAGGACTCAAAAGGAAAACAATGCATACCACCAGCATTTCTGCCCAGGAGAGAGCCTTGCTTCCTGCCCTCACTTTAACAACTACGTGTTCCCCTGTAAGTCTCTGGTGTTCCTGTGCAGTCAATCCAGTGCTGGTGCTCAGAGCAAGCAGGTCCATCACCAAAGTCCGCTCAAGGACATGGCTCCTTTAAGAGGTGTCTACAGCTGCTGGCTGCCACTACTGCAACCTCTGTCCCACTCAGCTGCTCAGGACCTGGCAGCCTCATCTTTTCACCCCCTCCTTCCTTCTACCATTGCAGGGTGATGAATTATTTCTCTCCCTAGTTGTAGGGCTACTGTTCACCTAGATCCCAGGTGATTTGCTTGCTGTTTTCTCTGTGTTTCTGTCACAACTTTGATTTGGTCACAAGCGAGATGAACAAAGCCTCTATCATCTATGCCATTTTTTCCCACCTCCCCCTTTTAGATTTTTTATTTGTAAATTTTAGGCTTAATTCAGTGATTTATTTTGAATTACTTCTTGTGTGTAATGTGAAGTAAAAGTCAAGATTTGTGGGGTTTTCCACAAATCCCAGTTATTATAACACAATATTTTGGAAGCTATTTTCCCCTTGTTCTCTACCTGTCATTCAACTGTTTGAATTAACTAACCAAAATATTGAATAATTAACTGACCAAATAATGTGTAGGTCTATTTCTGGAACTGCTATACTTCCCACTGACTTGTACGCCTATCCTTACACTAATACCACACTGTGTTATTTAATGTTGCTTAGCTTTATAGTAAATCTGAAATTAGATAGTATAAATCCTCCAGCTTTGTTCTTTATCTAAAATTATATATAAATAATTATATATATATAACATTATATATATGTAAAATTATATATATATATAAAATTATATATATATATAATAGATCCTTTGCATTTCTATATAAAATTTAAAATTAGATTTTCAAATTCTACAAGACATGTAGATAATTATGTAATTTTCTCCTTTACTTTGTTATGGTGAATTTCAGTGGTCGAGTTTTAAATGTTAAAACAACATTGAATTCTGGGTGTAAACCACATTTGGTTATGATGCATTATTATTTTAATACACTGCTGAATTTAATTTGCTAACATTTTTTAAAGATGTTTGTGTCCATGTTTATGAAAGTAATTGGTTGAAACTTTCTTTTCTTGTAATTTCATGATTTAGTTTTTATGTCATAGTATTACTGTTCTATAAAATGATCTGGCAAATATTCCTTCTTTTACTACTTTCTAAAAAAATTTTTGTGATATAGGTATTATTTTTCTCATAGGTCTGGTAGAATTCATCAGGGAAATCATTTGAGGTTGGAGTTTATTTAGGGAAATATTTTCATTTACTAATTTGATATATTTAAATTTATTTTATATTTACTCATTCATTCACTATTTTAGTGTTCTTCATTTCTTTATGAAGTATGATCTGAGTTTTCATCTGGTATATTTTCCTTCAGCCTAAATTTCATTAACAACTTTTTGTAGTGCAGAACTGCTGATGACAAATTCTTTTGGCTTTTGTGTTTTTTAAAATTTCTTTATTTTGCCTCTATTTTTAAGGAATATCCTAAATGAAGATAGAATTATGGGTTAACTGCTTTTTCTACCTGCACTTTAAAAGTGTCATTCAATTGCATTATGGCTTGCATTATTTCTGAGGGAAGTTTTCAGTCCTTATTACTTCGCTTATTTGTATAAAATGTCTTTTTTCCTTTGGATACTTTTATAATTTTCTCTTTACCTTTGGTTTGCAGCAGTTTCACAATGGTGCACCTAATGTTTTTCTTTCCTACTTGCTCTTTGTTGACTGTGTTTGACCTGTGGGTTTATAATTTCCATCAAATTTGGTAATTTATTTGACTGTCATTAACTTAAATATTCTTTTATGCTTTCTTTTCTGGGACTCCAATTACGCATATGTTAGATTGCTTTATATTATCTTGGAAGTTGCTGATATTAAGGACATTTTTTTCAATCTTCTTTTGCTTTCCCTACTTCAGTTTGGATAATTTCTATTGCCTATTTACAAGTTCACTGGGTTATCCTTAGTATCACCTTCGTGATTTCTCATTTTGTATTATAGTCAAACCTCTTAATTATTTATTGATTCTAAATATTATTTGAGATACCCAAACAGTAGCAAACATCAGCTCTAATATGGAGAACTTCAGTGTGTATCAAGTATGTTTTACTGATTAATTAATCTAATCTCTTTCTACTCTTAAGGCAATATAGGCAAATAAAATAGTGAAACAACAATAGAGGCATGAAACTTCAGAATTCATTAACTCAAATGCAACATGGGGATGGTTTATAGCATTCATACGGATGTTGTTGTAAGGGTAGAAAAAAAGGCTGAAACATATTTTAGATACAGAAGGTACTGATAATGAGAAGGTGCTTTTAAAGTTCATAGATATATTTGGGACAACACTTGTATAAATTTAATTAGTATTTTTCTTGTGAAGAATGTAAAGTACTTAAATATTCCATAGAATATTGTTAGTGATTTTAGGAGGGAAAATCATTCACTAAAACAAACAAACAAACAAATAAACAAACAAAAATTCCTGAGGAAAAAGCCATGAAAGCCAGACAAGTACAATGTGTTGGAGGTAGGGGAGGCCCATATGAGGGAAAGATCAACCTAACTTGTCTATTCAACAAAGAGTAAGCACTTGACTGACAGATGGGAATAGTAAGAGCTGAAGAGAGGGCATTCTATGCAAATGGAACAATACGTATAACAACACAGAGGCAATGAAACAGGCCATATTCTCTTAGATCAATAATTTTACATATTACATATGTAAAATTGCATAGGCCATTTAAATAGTTTAAGATCTTAGTTTTCTCCCCAAAGGGTTTATAACTTAATTGAATAAATCAGGTGAAAGTACGAAAAGAAAAAATTTATAATATGTGATAGGTTCCTGATAAGATAAATACTAATTGAATAAATGAGTGAGTGATGAGTGAATATTAGAGTGTCCTCAATGTCACATTAATGATGCTAAGGTTGAGGCCTACATGAGGACAGAGCAGAGGATGTCCATTTTGGAGTAGCACAATTAGGCAAGCCTTAAAGGAGAAGTAGGACTTGATCCAGACTTTGAAGGGTAGGTAGAGTTTGATAAATAAATGAGAGAAGGTATTCCAAGAGGATGAAGAATAGTGTGAGCAGAAGCAAGCAGGATAAGGCATATTCTAAGGCAGGGAAGAAGGAGTATAGAGAAGGAGAAACAACAAAGTAGGCATCGCCAGATTTTGGTGGTCCACGAATGCCAGGCTGAGTTAGAACTCTGTTCTGTAATTTATAGGGGAATCTTTAAAGGGCTGTAGGCAAGTCGCTGACAGTATAAAAGTAGCTTTAGCATTTGTGAACTATGGTGAGGTATATATAATTTGACACATTCGGAATACATTTCATACAACAGAGCAGGCAAGGAAATAGTGATGGCAATGAAATTAGCAAGGTGGGGCAAAGACTTTTGGGGAGATGATGTGGGAGCTAGTAGGTCATGGAAACAACTTTGAATTGTGCTCTGAGATAGGAAGTCCTTGGAAGATTTAAATAGAAGAGTGCTATAATCTGATTTATAGTGAGCATCACCCTGTTTGCTGTATGAAGAATAAACCACAGTGGGAGAAGCAGAGAATCCAGAAGTTATTACACTAATGTGCAAAAAAGTTGGTGGCTTGGATTAGGATGATAATGGCAGAAGTGGTGAGATTGAGATTTTGGATAGTTTTAAAGTAAGCTGATGATTTGGATTTGAAAGTGAGAAATGGAGAGTGTCAAGGTTATCTCTAAGATTTTCAGCCTGCGCAAAGAAGTTGGCATTTGCCAAGATGGAAAAATCTTATGAAATAACAGCGGTGTGTGTGTGTGTTGGATGTTGGATCTTAGAGGGACGTATTAAATTTGAGACTTATAAGAATAAATATCAAGTAGGCAGCTGTATATAGGAATTTGAAGTTTAGAAAGCACTTTGCCCTGGAGATGTAATTTTATAGTTAGTGTCTAGATATTCTTTAAATCTGTGAGACTGTATGAGATCACTAGGGGATTACAAAGGAAAAAAAAATTAAGAGGACTAGATGCTCCAATATTTAGAGGGTGGGAAGATGACAAGGAGACTGAGTAAGAAGAGTAGGCAGTGAGCTAGAGAGAGATCCAAGAGAGAGTAATGTTGTAGAGGTCAGAGGAAAAAGTATTTCAAGAAGGGGTAACTAGCTATGTCAAATGCTGATCTTGAGTAATATGAGGACTAGAAGTAGCTATTCAGTTTGATAGCATCGAGGTCACTGGTGACAAGAAAAATTCTCTTTGGATGATGGTAACCAGAAAGCCTAATGGAAATTGATCTAGAGAATATGAGAGAAGAGACAAGTGTCAATAATTACTTTTGAGGACTTCTGTTGTAAAAAGAGGCAGAGAAACGGGGTGATGTGGGGTCAAGAGAGTTTTTTAAATGGAGAGAAATGTCACAGTTTCTTTGTAAATTTGTGGGAATGGTACCTTAGAGAAGGAGATGTTGAGGAGAGAAAAGACAGAATTGGTTAAGAATGAGAAGTGAAGGGGCTAGCCTTGGAGACAGGAGCAGGGTAATAGGAATAGAGGGAGTAATATGAATACCAATGTGACTAGGTTAGTAGATTTGCTGGTGAGCCTTACGGTCTTCTTATGATTGTGCTACCTCATTGAAATGAGGAGTAAGGTTACCTGTGACCAAGGAAGGATGAGAAATTAAAGCTGAAACACTGGCTGAATTCCTCTCTGTTTCTCACTAGCAATTAACTTAACTAGCCTTGGTGTTCTCCCTTAAAATGGGGTAATTATATCCACTCTATCTTACTAAGTGGATGTAGGGGTTCACATAATATGTGTGAAAGTGCTTTGCAAAGTGTAATGTACAAATAAAACCATTACAGATGATCCAAAACATTAGGCAATTAAATCATTGGTAATATATTTGAATTTATAAGTCCAAAGATATATGAGCTCAGGTCAACACTAAAAAAAGTCTTGTGGCCTCTAAAAATATATTTTACTAATCCCCAAGGTTTCAAAGCCCTGTTCAATGGAATATAATAGCAATGTTTGTAATTAATGATTTTCTAGTATCTACATTAAAATATAAAATAGAAATAGTAAAAATTTATTACTATGTCTTATTTTACTGAAATGTATTCAAAATATCATTTTACTATGTAGTCAGTATTAAAATTATTAATAAATTTTTAAAATTCCTTTTTTATATTAAGTGTTTGAAATTCAGAGTGTATTTTATACTTATAACACATCTCAATTTGGAAGCTAAATTTTCAGTGATTAAAGTGAAATGTAGTCCTACCAAACAGTAAAGTTGTGTTTAACAAAAGAATATTTTACCATGTTTTAGCTCCTTAATAGCACTGGATATGTCTCAAATAGTCAAGAGAAATATTGGACAGTATTGTAAAGTATGGCTGTCTGTCATCTGGTCCCTCTTTGTTCTAATTTATGTTTCATTATGTCACCAGGGACACCTGCCTCCTATATTTAAGCAGGTTCCTCCTGCATTATCCCATGAACATAGCACAATTATTGAGACTCAGTTTCATCTGTCCGATGAGGGTACTAAAAATGCTTGCTTCACAAGGTGGGTGTAAGGAGTTAACAAGATTGTTTAAGTGAGATACTACAACAGTGCTTGTTGGGTAGTAGATGCCAGCAAATACCAGTTTCTCTTTCCTGCTCTGTTGTTTCTGTTCTTTCAGGGACCTCCTTTTCTTCTACCTTCTTTCTACTTCACACATAGATATTATCTGTGAGATATTTTTCAAGATTTCACTTAATCTCAATTTTCCATAACATTGTCACTGGTTACTCTGACCATTCATCGCCAGAGATTGTTCTCTACAGTTTGGCCCTTTAGTCATATCCACAGTTTTGTCACTTGCATTTTGTCACATATATTCATCTTATTTTCTGAACATCATTGTGAATTCCTTCAGGGCAGGACCCTTCCATATCTCCCACACATTTTCTACAATGCTGAATTCAAAGCTGAAAATAAATACATACATTTATATTTTTTGATTGACTGATTGATTAATGTTGCCTTAGAGAGAGGTTCTTAGTGACGAGGGAAAGTACATTTGGATTTAAAAAGTAGAACATAGACAAAACCTTTGTGGCACACAGATAATTAAGAATAGACTGGGATTTGCCCTCATATGGAATTTAACAATTTCAAGTTACTCTTATGTTAAATTTTACAATAAATTAAAATTCTAAAAACAACATAACCATATTTCAAAATGCTTGGAAAATAAAGGATAGAAGAAGAAATCCATTCATAATCTTATCATAGTTCTTACTATGTTGGCATTTTTCCCCTCCCAAGTCAAGTTACTTCAATATCATATTCTTGATACAGGTTGCTAGGTAGAAAATAGGCTGCTTTCTTCATTTTACAGAAAGTGAAACTAAAGCTCAGAGAGTCAGAAACGTTGCCCAATTTTGCCTCAGAAAGTAGGGTAAAGACACAAGAGAAAGGTGAGTGTCTTGAGAGCATCTCCTAGCATAGTACCAGCAGCTTATGTTAGAATAGCCCTCCAGTAATCACTGTTTTGAGCTCCTCTGAGCATGAGGCATTACTAAGAAATTGCATTACCTTTATTTTCATTGCATGTTAATTTCCTTCTAGGATTAAGTCAAGGTTTTTTTTTTTTTTTTTAAAGAAAATGGGGAGTTTGCAAAAAACAAATGATTATGGTGTTCAGTTGCATCTTTGAAAGAAACCTGGATTCAGTTAGATCATTGAGGCATTGTTAGACCTTAAATAGCTTTGACAGTTTAAATATGAGATTTTAACCCCTCCTCCATAAGGCTGTTAAACTAGCCAGAAAATCTGGAGCATTAGAGAAATTCCACAGATTGAAGGACACAAATGGACTGGAAGGAGCCCAAAGCTGGAGCTCCGGACACAGGTACAGATGGAAGCAGAAGCAGCCATACTAGGGTGCCAAGGCTCAGGAGCTTCCTAAATGATGGGGCTCCTTGATCTTTATCTCTGCCCTTCCCTAACACATCACATGTGCCTGCCTTTCTGGACCTTCCCAGAGAATGGATCTTTGGTACCTCAACATTTTGAGCAAGAGTCAGGAGAAAATAATAACAGAGCTACCTTGCTATCCTGTGTGGAGGATACCAACTTGTCCTTTTCGTGAATGTTTAAGAGCCTGCACATTCAAAGTGTGCAGAGGGTTCAGAAATAGATCTAGATGACATCAAAGATTGAAGGCATTTTTACTTGTCTTGTAGATAATGGGGTTTAGAGAGGTGCTGTGACTTGCTCTTAACTAAACAGTATACTGCTATTTGAAAAATTCCAAATGCCCTAATTCAAAAACTGTTTTGATATCACCTTTGTCTGAGTTTACAATTTGCTATGTGTAATCGTGAAGCAGGAGCACAGGCTTCCTGTCTACAAAGAAGACAGTGATGAAGTACTCTCTGAACTCAAGGCCATTTCTTACGCACTTGGGCGTTGCTGATGATGCCTCACAAATCCATTTTTACATGAGACCCCTTTCCTGAGCTTCAGATTTTTATATTACAAATTTTCTTTCCCAGTGCTTTCTTTTGCGTCCCTCTGGCTTCCTTGCCAGTAATCAAGTATCAAGGATTCCAATGTGAACATCATAGGTCACTTTATCCAGGTAAAGCAATGAATGGTCTTTTGCAACCACAGGAACAACCACCTAACAGACACGGTCCCAGATGAGCAGGCATGATTATGGTCACTATTTGATGGGGCAGCTGAGAGGTCAGAGAAAGGAACCAGTCAGCTCAGAGACACTCAGCAAGTCAGGATTAACTGAAGAGCACTCCCCTGGTATTTGCTTTCATGCAGATGTGACAGTGACCTAGAACTCCAGGGCTGGTGAATTGGGCTGTCAGAGTCCTCCTGACCTTTCTGTGTGCCTTTCCTCTCTCACCCTCCAAAAAGCTGAGCTAAGCTTCCAAACAGCTCAAGTTTCACTGGGGGATAGAGTGGGAGGCAGGCAAGCCTGGCTTGGGAGGTAATTTGTCTGGTTTACTAGGTCAGTTTCCTGTCAGGCCTCACTGTGGCTGAGAATGATTATTGGGCCAGTTTCTTATTGACGGAGGCTTTACAAGCCCTGGAATGTCTGTTCCTGCTTCTATCCTGGAGGAAGTTGCTTCTCCAAAAAATTTACAGGCCTTGCTTCTATTATTGAGTGCTGAACATTGTTTTCCTGGGTGACACATGATGTGTGCAGCATCAGGGCCTTCAGTGCCACACTTTGGGGCTAGTGGAGGGGCCAATGCTGCCTTTCCTCAGTTCCTTTCCTGGTGAAACACTTCTACAACACAATTTCCTTTTTTGAGGTGGATTTCACTTGATTTGTAAATGCAATCTATTGTCTTATCTCCTTCCTTTTAACTATGTTTGTGTGCTTTCCTATATTGTAGTTACCAGACACTTGTGGCTATTGCATACTTGAAATGGGGCTAATCTGAATTCAGGTATCCTCTAAGTAAAAAACAGTAGGTAAACTGGCTCACTGAAACTATATTAATTACATGAGAAAATGATACTATTTAAACTATATTGGGTTACATAAAAATATTAAAATAAATGTCACTTTTTAAAAAATTTGTTAATGTAGCGACTAGAAAAATTTTAACATACTCAGGTGGCTCACATTTCATTTCCGTTGGGCAGCATTGATCTACAGCAATTTATTTTCTTTAAAATTATGATTGCCCCTGTGCTCCTGTTACTGTTGAAAGACCTGGATTCAACTCTTAGTTCCTGTATTACTAGTTTACCATCTACAGCAAGTTGCTTCCCTATACCTACTTAGTTTTAGGTTTTTTGTCTAATGTTAATACCGCCTGTGCTTCTTGTTTCTCCTAAAATTCATACATGGAAGGAAATCTTTTGAAATGCATGGCACTAGCTTTAAGAAATTATAATGATTAATATTCATAGTGTAGTAGTAACTGCCACCTATAATAGAGAAATCCAGTACATATAGGATTATCTCTCATGCTCCACTCTGTGCAAAGAGAAAACTGTGAGAGCCTTTTTCTTCCAAAGAGTTAAAAACAGCAGTTTGAGAGAATCAGACTATCCTTTGATTAACAGTTCCCAGAACAGATCTGGGGATGTAAAAACAAAAAGGCCATCGAATTGGGTTAGGTGACTGAAAGCTGCTGGCATTTCACTTCTTTTGTTTTCATTCTTGGCTGTCAGAACAGAAACTGATGGGCAATGGGGTAGTGGACAGTCTCTGCAAAGTGGCCTGATCAGATTCCTGAGCTTCTAGGTCATTGGGAAGGATCACGACTGGCCTGGCTGGAGCCAGCACTACTCCCTCCTGACCTTGAAAGGTATGACAAGTGGACTTGCATTCATTGCTCTGTAAGCCTCTATTGAGTACCTGTGATGTATTGGAATTCAACACAGACACCCTTGTCTGTGTTGTTTGTCCCATTTATTTAATACCCAGCATAATGCATGGCACAAAGAAAGTGTATAATAGATATTTGCTGAATAAATTAATGTTTATAATAGCTCATGTTTGGGTTAAACCAAAGGAATACATCTCTAATTGTTGAATTTTGTTGGTGTCAGGGGCCAAGTGGGAAATGTTTTGGCAACTAGAATGTCTTCTTTTGTGGTTTTGAAACATCATTGTTTCAGAGACTTCCCCTTCCACTTGACTATAACTGGTATCAGTGTAGGTGATAGGAAATTCTAGAATAACATGCATTAGAGAGATGAAAACCCAGAGAGGGTGGCTGTTTTGTGAGAAAGTGTCTCCTATCTTTGTAGCTCCCACATCTCAAAATTCTTTCAGCCCCTAAGGTATGGAAGTTATTTTTTTCAATGTTAACAAGTAGTTTTGACAGCTCAGCTTCTGAATGCCAATTCTATCTCTGCTCTTGGGCCAGTCCTGCTACCTCTAGATAAAAGAGAATATACTAAGTGTGTCAGGTGCTATAACACTAGAATCCTGCCTTTAAGGGCTAAGGCCGTAACATGTCTGTCAGGTCCCACTTTCTTCCACCAGTACTACTGGGTGCTGTTTCTTGGTACCAGGGACTTGGGCTGTTTCTAGCAGTAGAGGCTGTTGGCAGTGCCACCTGTTGTTGCCCAATATCCTGTTTTCCCACACTAGATTTTTGTCTTCAATGCCCAGAGTCAGTACTGGTAAAGAGAGCTCACTACCCTTCAAAGGGCCAGAAAAGTTGAAAATCTCTCAGCAAAGCTCTGACATCTTTTGGAACCTTCAAGAGAATGGCACAGCTAATTGAGGTCTCCCTCACAGATTCCTCCCCCCACCGCCCCCTGCTATCAACTCAGAGAGAGCACATGGTAGACAAGAAGAGTAGGTAGAAAAGTGAGGAAACATGACAAACATTTCCTTCCACATCTTCACTTTCTCCTTGGGCCTGAGCTTGGGAAGAACAAGCTAGATAGCAAGTAGTACCTTCTTCCCACCATCACTGATTCTCAGGTAAATTCTTAGGTGGAGAGGGTATAACAGATTTTATTTAGATTTAAAGCCTCTGGCTCTGTGGGCCCTCAACAGCAGGATACTTCTTTTCTCATTCCTCCTCTCCTTTGAGAAATATTGTCTGCTTGAAAAATACTCTATGCTACTCCCTAAAGTTCTAGGTTTTACCCTGCCTGAAGATAGGTGCAGGTTATCTGAGGTCTTTTGTATTGACCTTCCAGTGTTTTCTCTCATAGGCAGCCAACCCACCTGGGCTTGGGTCCATGAGGTCATCATAAAATCTCCAAGAAGTTTAACCTTCTGGGTTATTTAAATGACATCTGCATAGAGATGGTACTTTTCTCCAAATAGTGCCTGTAGCAAGTAAAAGCAGGAAAATTGTGTAAGAGCCACAGACTTTTTGGTCCACAGGGAGACTATAGATTCCATCTCTTTTGGAATGTACCACTAGCCCAGGGATGGACTGTGATGAATATTTGGTCTCAGGCAGTGCTGGAGTTTAGGGAATGCTTTAGATGTATGTGTGCTTTCTCACAGAATTTTAAAGCCCAGCAACTCTTGGCGCCAGAGGCTGCAGAGAGTTTTCTGTATTTTTTGACTATTCATTAGTGATTACATACCCCCCTGAACACCTGCAAGACCAATTCATAAAGCAAGCATTCATGGACTTTGGCAAGGCCTTCATGGGAACTGCAGAGTATGGGCCACAGTCATTGTATCTCCAGATAAAAACATTCTCTTACCAAGGAGGCCTCTGAAAATAGAAGTAGGCTGCAATTTCAGTTCAACATCGTGGGGTATTAAAAGCAAAGTCTTACTTCACTTCGTCTCTTTATAAAGTCAGCACACTGTGGGGCTGCAGCATTCTGCTACAAATTTTCTTTTAGGACCCTTTGCAGAGTAAGAAGAGGGGAGTGGTGTACACTACATTGATTGTGACAGAAGACAGGCTGGCCATCAGTGTGTTGTGGCATGCTCTCCTGCAAGTTACACTGATTTACAGCAGGATAAGAGGAAATACGGAGCTTGGATGGCCTTCAGAGTAATTCTAGGTGGCACATTACTTTTTCCATTTATAAAAACAGTGCCACGATTAATCTCAAAAGGCCAACAATAATAAGTAACCATCAAAAATAACACCTTTATACAAAATATAGGGTTGGCTTTTAACATGATTCTTTTTCACTTTTATTTTTTCTTTAAATGCTCACTCTTAAATGACAAAATGGCTGCACTGAAAAAGTAAGGCCCTAAAAATCAGTGCTGGGTGATTCTGTCTGAGCCGATAGGGCAAAGCCAGCAGTACACACAGAAGTACTGTGAGGACCATTTTACAGAATCAGGTAGTTGAGACTTATCCGGGCATCTGAAAGCTGAAGCTCCTGAAAACATAGAAAAATATTTTGTCTATAGAAGCAAAATGAAGTTTATGTTGATCTGCTATCAGATGAAGTTGTCCTGTCCTGATAATTTAGCAGGGTTTTTCTTGAGTGTGTGTGTGTGTTTGGTTGGGGGCTTGGGGAGGGCTCCAGATCTCTTCTTTGTTCTGCCTGTGTAGAGAGCCTCCAGTGCTCAATTAGCCTCCTGAAGTGCTTCATTCTCAGATAACAGTTTATACACTAGGAGAAGCGATGCTCACAGTATGTTTTATCCTCACAAATATAAACATACATTGTCACCAATTCATTTAGGTTAAAAAGGACTTTTAATGGGACATCTGGCTTCTTCTACAACTTCTTGTCAAGGCAAACTAGGTTCTCTTGTTTGTATCCTGTAGCAACCACATAGATGTCTAGGATCTGTGGTTATGTAGAAATACTTTTTGTCTCTTTTTATTGATTCGACTAACACAAAGGGGCAAAAATGAAATGGTTGAATATAAGGAATTACAGTTCGAATTTCCTTATATATCATCTCCCAGAAGAGTGGAGGAAGCTTAAGCACTGGGCAAATAAGAAAAGCTATGGCCATAACTTTGAACAGAGAGAGGACAATGGCAATGGTGATGAAATGACTTGTAATTGGAGTAAAAACGCGGCTCTTCTTCAGCTGAGCGAAGTAGTAGAGAATATATACTGGCTAATATGAGCTTTGGAGCTGAACTCCTGTGTTTGAATCTCAGCTTTGTTACCTAATAGCTATCTTTTGAAGTTTAAGTAACTTCCTCATCTGTAAAATGGCATAATAATAGTTGCTAACCTCAAGGGCTATTGCAAGTTTTAAACAAGTTAACATATACAGAGTACTTTAAATAGTGTCCAGCTATATCAATGTTAATTGTCACTAGTTAAATTATCTAGATGATTGGTTATTGATAAATAATTGTTTATATCCTTCATTGCATTCCCAGGAATAATGGCTCTACTCTTCATTAATAATAATAACTATTAAGTGATAACTGAATGCCAGATATTGTGTATGACTCAATTCTTTTAATACATACAATGGCTTTCCATTTTACAAAAGAGAACAGTGAGATTAGAGGGAATAACTAGTTTAAGATCACACAGCTGATGAGTAGTAGATCTAGAGTTCAATCCAGGTAGACTTCAGCAACCTTAGTTATAATTAAGAAGCTATCCCACCTACATTTGCTTCTGAAGAGTTAAAAGCTACAGAAAATTTTGTTTTCTATATTTTTATAGTTGTAATTCTTAGTGTCCTGATTAATATTTTTGAAAATATAATGTAGGCAAAGCTGAAAATTATGTTCAGATAGCAGTACTCTATCTGGCTAGATACAGGACAGTGCAGAGAGCACTCATTCTTCAATTAATCCAACCTGAGTTTACAGCTTGCCATTGCTCATTATATCCCAAATCTCAGTATACTAATCCGTAAAATGGAGATAATAAAAACCTACCTTAAAGAACCTTTTCCATGTTTAAATAAAATAATAAATGTTAAAAACGGCCTATTTTTAGTGGTCAGTGTTTTATTAGTATCAGCAATAGCAAATTCCTCCAAGATCTCAATGGATTGTTCTAGGGAAGTAGAAGCTGATTAATAAAATGAGAAAATTTCATCAATTGCAATAACATCAGATACATAAAAATGCTGTATCTACTTATATCTCCTAGAGTTAATACATAAGCCAAGTAATATGAAGCAAGCCATTAATTAAATAATTCAATCTGTACAAAAAGTTAATAAAATCAGGTCTCTATCACATCCACTTTTTCCTCATGGTAGGATCTTTGTTTTGTTATAGATAATTCCCTAACTTCCCAATGTACTTTGCATGGAGGTAGCTATGACCTGAATATTGAGAAGAGCAACTAGATTTTGTAAGATAACTTCTGTTATTCTGTTCACATCACCTATTAACTTGAGACTGTTAGAGAGCTATCCATAATGTACATCCAATGTAGCAGGGAGCAGAGAAGTTTTTCAGTTACCTAATAATGAAACTCCGGATACTATAGGCAGGATAACAAGCTTTTTTTTCTTTTTTTTTTTTTTCCTGGAAGATCTGCTTAATTACCTGGTTAAATTAGATTAAAATATTTTTGTCAGCACAGTCTCTCTGGAAAACCAGGTAACTATCTTTTTAAGAGCTATTAAGGCTTGAGGTTTTATTGACATAACCCAGCATCCCGGAAGATACCCAATTCTTCACCTGTCTTTATGTATATAGATTTGGATTGAGACTCTTGAACAGTTCTATTTAAAGCACCTTATAGATGCAAAACATTCAAACCATCTCTCTCTCTCTCTCTCTCTCTCTCTCTCTCTTCATATGTGTGTGTGTGTATATATATATATATATATATATATATATATATATATATACATACACACATATGTATATACATATGTATAGATATACATATGTATACACACACACACATACACACACACACAAAAGAGAGAGAGATCTAAGTTTGAGCTGTGAGGATGCTGGTGCTCAGCATAGAAGATTAGTAGCAAATTTTCCCAAGAGACACAAACAAACGTACATAACTAGAATATCAATGAGGTCGTTTTAGAGGCAACACATTAAAATGCAAGGCAGGAGATAATAAGATAAGCAGCAACTTATAGGTTTCTTAATTCTAATGTGAGGGGGGGTGAGAGGGAGAGAAAACAAAAACAGAATACCACTGTAAAATAGATTAGCACAAGGATATCCTGGCTTGATATTAAGCTTTCTTGTGGAGAGGTTTAGGGGATGTTTCCACTGATCACCTCATTGATATAAATAAAAGTGAAAGAATTGTCTGTCCTAGAGATGACAGAATAAATACTAAACTATGCAAAAAATTTTGTTTCAGTTTCTAGTTAATTTCTGTTTCCCACTTCTACTAGTCAAATGTAGGACATATTTTCTAGATATGGCTTGACTTTTCTTGGCTATTCTGTGGGGAAAAAAATGGTACCATTTCTTGAGAACAGACTATGTACCAGGCATAGTACTGGGGGCTTTGATCTCATTTATACTAACCTTACAGCACCCCTGTGGGATGATGTTATTGCCATCTGTGACAGATATGAAGATTGAGGCTTTCCAGCTAATGTTCAAGATTGGAAATCAGGTTGTTTGTACTTCAAAGCCATGCTCTTAGCCGTAACTGCATTCCGAGCTACCAAAATTATGCCCAGACAAACCATCTAACTGCCAGACTTCACTCAGACATAGAAAAGAAATGGAACAAAAATAAGTCTGTTGCTAATTAGTGGAAGTGCAGTTGAAGAACATTCAACTTAGAGTCAGAAAATCTGAGCATTAGGCTAGCTGCTGCCTTTAGCTGTATGGTTTTGGGCAAGTTACTCAAATTCCCTGAGTCAGTCTTCTCATTGGTAAAACTGAAATACTAATGCTTATTTTTCGAGGGATGTTTTGAGTTTTTATTGATGTAAATGAAAAGCATAGGAGTACTTAATTCATATTTAAAAAATAAAAATCAAACCAAACCAAAAAAAAAAAAAAAAAGACAAGATCCAAAGTCCATGGGCAAATCAGGATAAGTACCCATACAATTTAAACTTTACTTTCAATAAATGGTGTTGGAAAAACTAGACATGCAAAATAATAAAATTGGATCACTCTCTACAACATACACAAAATTTAACTCAAAATGGGTTAAAGACACAAATATAAGAAGACCTGAAACCATAAAATTCCTAGAAGAAAACATAGGCAGTACGGACCTTAACATTGATATTGGTGATGATGTTTTTTTTTTTTTTTTTAATTTGACACTAAAAGCAAAGGCAACAAAAGCAAAAATAAATAAGTGGACTACATCAAACTGAAAAGCTTCTGCACAGGAAAAGAAACCATCAGCAAAATAAAAAGTAACCTACTGAATGGGAGAAAATATTGGCAAATTATATACCTGATAAGGGGTTAATATCCAAATATATTAAAGAAATCTTACAACTCAATAGAAAAAAATAAAAATCTGATTAAAAATGGACAGAGGATCTGTATAGATATTTTTTTTTTAAATGACACACAGATGGCCAACAGGTCCATAAAAAAGTGGTCAGTATCACTAATCATCAGGGAAATGCCAGTTGAAACCACAATGAGATGTCACATGGGTTAGAATGGTTATTATAAAAAAGAAAAGAGATAACAAGTGTTAGTGAAGAAAAGGAAACTCTTGTGTATTGTTGGTGAAAATGTAAATTGGTCCAGGGGTTATAAAAAACAGTATGGAGTTTCTTAAAAAGATTAATGATAGAACTTTCATATAATCCGGCAATTCTCCTTCTGAATATTATTTTCTGAAGAAAACAAAAACACTAACTTAAAAAGATATCTGCAAACCTATGTTCATTGCAACACTATTTACACTAGGCAAGATATGGATGAAACCTAAGTGACCATCAATAGATGAATGGTTAAAGAAAATGTGTTTTATATATATACATATATAAAACGAAATGTTATTCAGCCATAAGAAAAGAAATCTTTTCATCTGAGACAACATGAATGGAACTTAAGGGCATTACGCTAATACCATATAAACTCATTTGTACTTATGTGGTATCTGAAAAACAAAGCAAAACAACCCCCCAAAACCCCAACAAGCTCACAGACGCAGAGAACAAATTCGTGGTTGCCAGAGGCTAGGAGTGGTATGGTGGGCTGGTGAATTGGGTAAAAGGGGTTAAAATGTATAAATTTTGAGTTCTAAAATAAATATTAAAGGAATGTAATGTATAGAATCGTGACTGTAATTAATAATACTGTATTGTATATTTGAAAGTTTCCAGTAGAGTAGATCTTAAAAGTTCTCATCAAAAGAAAAACATTTTTTAACTATGTGTGGTGATAGATGTCAACTTATTGTTGACTTATTGTGATGTTCATTTCACAATATATACAAATATAGAATTACTATGTTATACATCTGAAACTAATATAATGTTATATGTTAATTATACCTCATTTAAAAAAAAATGCTTGCTTTCTAATTGCACTGTTATCACCTAAATTTAGCCCTCATAATCTCACCCAGACTCTTGCAACATTCTCTATCAGCTTCACCTTCCCCCAAGTTTGTCTCTTTCAAGGCATTCTTCAGCCTTCTATCAAAGAGAGCAATTTAAAACTAAAACATGATCCTGTGATTCCACTGCTTAAAATCCTCTAATGGCACCTCATAGACTATGAGACAACATCTAAATTCCTCACTGTTATATATATCTGTAGCTCATCATGATTTGGTCTCTGCCGCACTTTTTAGACCTTGGTCCTGACAGGCTTTTGTCTTCATATTCACTGTATTTAGCTACTTGTGGTTTCAATAATGAATCTTAATTGTCTCTTCCTTCAGGTCCTTGCACATGTTCACCTTATTTTTGGAATGTCCCTCAGCTCTGAAAACTTTTTCTTATTTTTCTGGCCAAAAGCTGCTGTATCCTCCTCTTTGATAGCATAGCCAAAAAACTTATCAAACTGGCAATGATTTCCTTATATGTATCTCATCTTCTAGATTAGAAGCTACTTGAATACAGGACCAGGGTGACTTATCTCTGTAGTCCTAGTACCAGGAATGGTACTTTGTATATCTCATTTATTCAATACTGACTGGGGGTGAAAGTGGACAAATGACCAGTTAGGAGGATCTTGCAATTGTCTAGGGAAGAAATGACCAAGGGCTGGACTATGAAGTAAAAAAGATCTAGTTTTCATCTCTCTCACAACCCAACCCTTTCCCTCCATATTGATTGATTGAATAGCTAAGTAGGACCCATTCCTTTGCTTGGATGCCTACAGACATCTCTTCTGAAGCACAGTTTTTTTTCAAAAGTGAGGGACCCGAACCAACGCAGTGGCAATGGGATGGAAAGGGAGGAGTGAGTTTAAGAGATTTAAAAGGCTATTAAAAGTAGAATTAAGAGAAACAATGTATATGAAGGTCAAGATAGAAAAATAATTCAGAATTAATTATCCCAATGAGTCAGGAAGAAGAGCATAATACTTCCATTTTCTATTTATTATTTATAACACCATCTATTTATCATTTATAAAAGTAACTGCTTTAGGGTGGATCATGCCCAAGTCAGGGTGAGTGATTCAGAACTAAGAGTGTAGCAACAGAGGAGTAAAAGATGTTCATGAAGAAACTAGAAGTCTTCAGTAAACTCATGGGTGAGCTCAGTCCTTTATAAAGGAGAAAGGAGAGGAGGTCTCAGACGAATTCAGGTTCCTTACCAGGGCAGAAGTATTTTTGGCCTTATTGTGGCAGACATGACAATATTTTTGGCCTTATAGTGGCAGAGTTGTTATTCTATTATTCTATTGTCCAATATCAAGGTGAAGATCCTGTATCAAGATGATTGATTCGAATATCCTCTAATGTTCTCTTCAAATATTTGCAGTTCTGGGAAAAATTTGTTTGTTTACTTGTTTGTTTCTTTGTTTATTATTTCTATTACTCAGAGTACATGGCTATACTTAAATGGGCAGCTTTTAACTCGGAGTAGCACTTTATGCAAGTTTGTATCAATTTGATAGCTCCTGGGGAATGGTAGAGGAAATCATTTTAAGGCTATATTTCACCATCCTATTTCATTCACCTATTTGGTTTGCAAATGAGGAAATGAAGCCCCCACATTTAAATGTACTCTTCCCCAGAAGTAGTAGTGTCAAACATACTTCCCCATTCCTAGTCTTCATGCAACTTAGCTCTTGTATAACTTTCATTGTTCCCTTCCAGCCTCTAGCCTTCAAAACCAAATGCTTCAAGGACCAGAAAGCTGACATGATAAAAGTTATGGTAGTTGGGTAAGATTTTTGAAATTTTCACTCTACACCTTGGTTAAGAAAACAAATCTTCGTCTTAGGACCTGAAGATCTTATAAATTTCAGCTTCAAGGTGAAAGACTTTTGTACCCATATTTCCTACACACTGGTGATAAAGAAGAAGGGTGTTTACTTTTTAGACATTATTGACTTTAAAGCAGTGGTTTTAATGTTGGCTGCATATTGGAATCACTTCAGTTCTTAAGAGATACTGATGCTTTCATTCCATTCCCAGAGTTTTCAGTTTAGTTGGTGTGGGGTACATTGTGGGCATTTGGATTTTTGAAAGGTCAGAAGATACAACCACGGCCAAAACATGTGTTCCTGGTTTACAACTAAGGTGGAAAACCACTCTCTCAGATGCCTTGGCTTCCATTAGCTCTAATAGGTTTATAAGAGCTGTTACCCCTTCTTGTATATATGGCTACTCAAGGCCTTGAAGAGGAAATCAGAATGAGAATAAAGAGAAAGAAAGTTAAGACATAATAAAGTATTCAGAATAAAAGTTTATAATTAATAAAAACCGAGGAAAGAAAAAAATATTTTCATTTCTTCCAAATGCCACATGTTGAGTGCCTGTTGGGGGAAGCATATCCATAGCTTTATGACTGACCCAAAAATTCATATCTGATTCAGAAGCTGACTTCATTGGATTACAGCTCTACAGCTGTTCTTAGTCTAAATCTAGCTTCTCCCAAGGGGACTTATTGTAGCAACATGTCTCATTTACAGAATTCATATACAGGGGCCTGGAGACTCAAAACTGTAAATTAAAACTCTGTGTATATTAGTTTGGTGAATTCAATTCCAAGGCATGTGGCTTCTCCAAATAAGCCATTTTCACTAGAAAAGAGAGAGGGAAAAACGTAATGGAAAGGAAATCAGTCTTTTATATTCATCCTTTCTGTTTCTGGTAGGAAGTCTTGAGACAAAGGTAATAAAGGAAATAAATTCTAATGAAATGTTGAGGCTTTGGTCAGGCTTTGATACTGGCATGTGTTGGAGAGGGAAGAGGAGAAGGAAAGCAAGGAGGCAGGAAAGTGAGAGCAGAACTCCGGAGCCTGAGTGCTGAAGCTGGAAAATTCTTTAGGGAGAGTCTTCTGAAGACTAGAAGATGGCTGGAAGAAGAGCAGCTCAAAATTTATTTATTTTTAGAGGCATTTCTAGAGACTTTTAGCAAACTGTTAAAGAAAAGGAAACTGAGACCCAAAGAGAGAAATTGCCTTGACCTAAGTCACACTGTTAATTAGCAGCTGAGATGGAACCAAAGCTATGTATCTAGATACATAATCCAGTGTCCCTTTTTCTTATCATGTTGCATTAAAGATACAATGGTGACTTTAAAAGAGACTTAAGAGAAAGGAAGGTATTCTAGGTGCTGATTCTAAAGCAATGTAATACTGTAAATCAGAAAAAAATTTCAGGAATTTCAGATCAAAAAAATTCTCCTGATTTTTCTCAGATAAGATATGACTGGGGCTTGAAAGTGATGTAAAAGTAAAAAGAGATGTGGAAGACATTTTAGAGGGAGAACCAATGAGATCTGTGCCTTACTAGATGTTAGAGAAGAGAAAAAGGGACAATGAATCAGGATACACAGATTTGTTCTAGAAATGCTTTGATTAAAAAAAAAAAAAAAAAAGGTTGCTACTGACCTGGTATTCTCTGTTCATCCCTACTGCTTTACTTTTCTCAGTTTCTCATTCCTTATTAACAGATCAGGGTGAAATGTGGGGAAGGAAAAGAATACAGCTGCAGGGACAAAGCAGAATAGGATACATATTTAATGAACGTAGACAGCCCACTTGGGTTAATTAATTCAATATACCATAAACACGTATTGAGTCTCTGTGTACCAGGCACTGAAGGCACTGGGGAAATGGAGAAAAATAAGACACAGCTCTCATCTCTGCAGGAACTCAGTCTAGTGTGACTGTACAGTCATGTGGGCAGACAGTTGTGATAATACACTGTGAGGAAGCCAAAGAGGAAGTCAGGGTATAGAATGGAGCTGTGGTTAGAGACGTTTTCCAGAAGAAATGATTTGAAGCTGGTCTTTATCAAATGAGTGGGAGTTTGCTGAGGGGAGATAGCAAAGCAGAGAGCACATCATGTATAAAGACAGGAGATGTGAAGAAAAATACCCTATGTTTAAGGCTTGGCAACCAGTTTGATGTGTCTAGAAAGATATAAGGGGTATAGGGAGAAATAAAACTAGAAAAGTGATTTGGGGCCAAATTAGGAAGCCATGCTAAGGAGTACAGACTGTATCCTTAAGGGAATGGGGTGAGGAGGCATTCATGGCTTAGAAGCCAAGGAGCGACATTCTCAGACAGGAGTGTTATAGTCATTGTCAGCATGAAATGATGTACTTAAAAACGTGGATGACTAAAAGGGTGGAGACCAGGTGAGAGGTTTCTGGAAAAGTCCAGATAAGGTAGAGAGGACTTGAGGATGATCTAGAAGTAGGGATACATGTGGGAGACATTTTAGGGGGAGAATCAACAAGACCTGTGACTAAGCAGGTTTTGGAGAAGAGAAAAAGACAAGTGTCAAGAGATGATGATTCTCTCATTTTTGTGCCTCAAAGATCTATGTTTCTCTGTCTAGTTTGTTTACTCAAATTGCTTAGGTAATAGCTTTATTTTATACTTAGTTCTCCTCTATTTAGAGCCAGATGTTTCCCTTCTCTCTAATATTAGTAAGAGATCAAAGGATAACACTATTACTCTTTTGCTTCCTACTGTTAACTTCTATCATTACTATTCCTGATGCTGCTACTGATGATAAGGCATTTATACTCCCAAACAGATAAGTCCAAAGCAAGGTTTGTCATGCTCTTTCTAGCCATTTCCTACCCCTACCATATGTAACTGAAATTTATTTCCTAAATATGTAAAAGAGAGCTTACTTTTGTGTCAGTTACTGTGTCAAGCTCAAGGGAGTAATTGCAGGGCCAAAATGAAAAGCATCACAAGTATGTCAGGAGTTCAGACAATGGGACCACTATAGGACTTGGTGCACCAGGAATGGCCCTGTAGAGGATGCAGGAATGAGAGTCTAAATCTTGAAGAAACGAACAGGTTTGAGTCAGTGCTCTGCCAAGAGAAATGAAAGACCAAAGGAGCAAAAAGAAGATCTTGAGCAAAACTACAGACTGGGAAGCACCTTCGACATACTGGGTGTATGGTGACTGAACCAGTGGAGGGAAGAAGGGACTGAATGGTGCCTTGGGGGTTCGATTTGCCTTCTATGTGTCTAGATTGACAAATTGTTGGATAGAGTCATTTGTACCTTGTTCTGAACTAGCTTATGACTCACATTTTGCACCAATGGGGTGATTGGATCAAGTTCTACTACACCCTAAGCCCTGCAAACTGTGACCATTAAGTGCTTTTGGGTCTGTGAAATGAACAGGCAGGAGCATCTTACTCAAAGCAGCTCAACACACTCCACAGCCTCCCCAATGCCTTTCAACTGTGACTTACTACACCCTCAAAAAAAAAAAAAATAAATAAATAAATAAATAAATAAAAAACTTCTAATACAGCCCTAAGTGAATGGTTTTGAAACAAGATATTTCTTGTTTTTTCTCTCTTTATCTTTTCTTATGTGTTTTTTACTTGGAATTTAGTTTGCAATCACAGTTGAAAATACTGTAATTGCCTCAAGTAGTAAATACAATGCTAAGTGACTATATTCTCATCCTGAAATTTAACAGGTGAGGCAAACATAAATGAAAAGGGAATAGTGAAGAAGAGTATGTGGATCTGGGTGGTTTTGGTTATAGGGCAGCCAAATAGTTCCAAGTTGTACCTATTTTGTAAGTTTCAGGGGCTTCTTTTACAGCCCGCTCTGTGTCTCAATGATAGTGGAGCCTTACCTCAGTCAACAACAGAGAGTAGACCACATGGAGGAGTGGTATATGAACTCCATCTCAGCATATCTTTGCCTGGACCTGGGGAAAGACTCAAGTTCGCTGCAGGGTTGAGGGCCTATGTTATGACTTTTCTTGCTCAATCTATTCACTAGCCAGAGTTGCTTCTACCACAAAACTTGTCCACATCATTCCAGGTGACTGAGATTGTTATCTATCTTAAATTCACAAATCTCATTCCTGTAAAACTCACTTGAAAATGTTATCTTGCCAAATCACTTGTCAGGTCTTTTCTGTAATTTGATCCTCCTGCTGCTACTTACATTTGATATATTTATGCTTTCTTCCTCCAGATAGGTTGCAAGCTCCTTGTGAGCAAAGGCTTCATTGTATAATAATGATACTTTGCATTTCTTGGCACTTGAGAGTTGATAAATCCCTTCCGCCTATATTAACTTCTTTGAGCTTCATAATAATTTTGTCAGTTTGGAAGAACTGGTATTATTAGTATCTTAATTTCTAAGATAGAGAAGCCTAGAGTAAGAACTATTAAATTGCTTGCCCAAAGTTATACTCTACCATGTTTTCCACAGAGCAGGGACATCAAGTTGTACAATAAGCATCATTGTTTTATCTATTCACAAAATCCTAACTCACTTCCACAGCCAGCCTGATGGTTCAAGCAATAGGATTTGTATTTTGGGGAGATGGTTGGTTTTAAAGACATACTGAATTCACTGGCTTAATATGCAGCTTTCTGTGTCACCCTAACCATTTGAAACACATTGGGTAAATCAGGACATCAGAGAGAGATGATAAATCAGGTTTCCATCATTTACCCCTTCCCTCTATTTTCCTCCAAAGTAAGTTTCAGAGAATTCCTTCACTGCTTCACTTCTCTTCAAGCTGCCTATAAAGATACAGGTAGGGGTAATGAAAGAGTGGGTTTTAAAATTCTTCTTTCCAGATGTCATCTAGTTTTTGCAATATAAGTTGGCAGCCATGTTTGAATTTAGAACTGTGAGGATTGCTTGAAACCATATGACACAACTGTTTTCCTTATGGAACCAAATGTTGTGAAAGGCTCTGGTAGTAAAGAGGTGCAATGAAAATGGAATTCATAAAGAGGGATTTTACAACTTTTATATCTTCAGGAGCCTGTCATCCTTGGAAGGACAAAAGTACAAGCACTTTGTAAGGTCCTCAGTGGGTGGAGGGCTCTTTTTTTGCAGCATAAAGTGAATTGAAGGGTTAAGTAAATTAGATGCTTGTTCCTGCCTTCATCTCCTCTCTCTCCTTTTCCTACCCCCTCTGCATCCCATTTTGTCCATAGTGAGTTTAGACTAAAGGAAAGTTTTCAATTTGTCTGAATTACCTGAAAAGTTGTAAGGATAAATGAGATGTGAAAGTACTTTAAGAAGAGAATTGCTTTGAAGAATCCAAAACCAGTCTAAACAGAACCCTCTGTACTCTATAATCCAAAAAGAAAGAAGATGATAATAATGATTAAAATGAAATTTGGAAGGAGGTAATGACTTCTAGGGTGTGTCCATGGGTCAAATGTGGCTGTGGTACAGGATAAAATGCAGTAGAATTAGAAGATTTGAAACTCAGTTGTCACTTATTCCTTGTGTAACCGGGAACAATTCATCAAATCTCTTTCTATGTGTTTCCTTATTGGTAAGTGGTAGTAATAGTGCCTGTCTCATAGGGTGGCTGTGAAGAGCAAATGAGATAAACAACAGAGAAAAGCTATGTAAAGTAAAAGGTGCTGTACAAAAGTAATGGGTTACTTTTGAACACGATTTTATTCCTTTGACATTTGCATTTATGGAAGTATATTGTGGTTTTTAATGTTCCCATAGATGATTGAGGTGCCAGAATATCTACAACGATTGAGCACACTCAATCACAACCTCTAGTTACTGATTTAGAAAATGAATTAATGCTCTTGTGAAACCATGCCCCACTACTTCCCGAGAGACATCTCTAGCAAAAAAGATTTCTTCTTGAGTCCAGACATACTCTGGCTTCTCGCCTGCCTCAGTGCTTTTGTCCAATTAGTTCTTCATCCTGGAGGTGAGGTGTGGCTGTAGGGAGGTTCTCCTTTTATTGTTTCTTATAATGCTGTCCATTATGTGAGGTTGGTTTCCTTTTGCTTCCGTGAACTCTACTTGAAAAATTCTTTCTCCTTCCACAATTTTTCTGCAGAACCTGATTCCCTTTGTTAGTTTAATATTTGCACCTGTGTTTCAGAGTGAATTTTGATAGATCTCTTCTGCTAGAATTGTGAATCCTGCCAAGGCAGGGCTCTTCTGTTATTTTACTTGGTGTTGGGTAAGAGGACCAACAAACCAAATGGATGCAGTCAGGATCCCTCCCAACATGCTGAGCGGTTTTCCTAGTGGCCTTAGCTGCAGCGTCCCAGGTGACTTTAGATGCAGAGCATGCTCACTGTGATTGATTGTGATTGATTACAGTACCTGACCTTAGGCCATTGTTGTGCACCTTATTATAAGAACAGCCCCGCCTTTGCAGGTGGAGGAGTCTGGAGCTATGCCTGTGCCTTGCTGTGTCATGCTATGCCTGAATAAAGCTATGTCACATCTGCCCCCTCCTCACATATTCTTCCAGCTGCCAGAATTGTAGCTTAGGGTATCCCAAGCTTCGGTACCCCAAACCTGCAGAACACTTGGTGTTCCCATTGCCTGGCACAGAGGCTGCCTTACCCATGTTTTGCACTCACCAAATGGTAGTGGTTTGGAAATCTCTGCAAGTTGTCTGGTTTGGGCCTGATAACAATAGCCTGAAGAGCCTTGAAGCAAGTATGTAGTAAGTCTTCAGAAAAAAATTGTTGGCTGTGTACTTGAATCTTGCAAAGACATTCGAAGAAGGATTCCTAATTCATCTGTAGTTTATCATAACATTAAACCCACCAAAACATTCCATTCATCTGAGCATTCTGGACACTTGAGGTCTCACAATGCAAGCCATCTTTAATTTTAGTTTTTTACTTCTATGGGTTTTTTGTTTCTGATTATAAAAGTAGCAGAGGTTTAACTTGCAAATTTTATAGACTACAAGAAATTTAAAGAAGAAAGTAACAATATAATATTGAGATACTTTGTTTTATTTTTATTGGGTATATAATTTTTGAGATTAAATTTTAACATATAATTTTATATTTTCCTTTAGTAAAACATGCGAGGCATTTTCCATGTAATTAAAAATTCTGACAAAGTATATTTTTAGTGATTACATAATGTTCCATCACATGGATAGACCATAATTTATAAAACTATTAACTTGTATTAGTCATTTAGATTGAATCCAATTTTCTTTTAGTAGAAATGATTCATAAATAAATATCTTTATTTAAAAAAATCTTTGCAATTCAGATTTTTACTTAGGATATATTAATAGAAATAGAATAATTAAGGTGTAAACATTTTTAATCCTCTACGTACATTTTACCAAATTTATGATCAGAAAGATTGTAACTATTCTATGCATTTTCATTAATGGATATTAGAGTGCCCATTTCATTATATTCACTCGATATTTTATAACTTTAACTGCTTGGCTGACTTTATTTTTTTAAAGAGGGTGTTTTTGAATCAACCTATTTTTAACATATGATATTATTTAATGTTAATTATTTATTTCTTTAAGTGTTTTTTTTTGTGTGTGAAATAATAGATGTTATATTCTAAATTGATGATTTAGTAATATAATCTAATGGCTATGACATTAACTTTAAATAATACAAACCATACAGTGGTATACAAGTGTGAGCTCTTGTTATGCTCATTATTTCCCAAACACAGTAGAATTTAGAAAATTGACATGTTTAACATGTCTACTACAATTTAAGAAAGAATTAGTCTTTTTTTTAAATGCCAGTTTATTATTTTTTTCATACTATATATACATAATTTTTTTTTTAACATTTTGTTTTATTTTTTTATTTTTCCCTTCCACCATCCCCCCTCCCTTCTGGTAACCACTAGTCCATCGTCCATGTCCATGAGTCTCTGTTTTTCCTGTTTATTTGTTGCTTTTATGTTTCTATCCCACATATGTGATATCATGTGATTTTCAACATTTTCTGTCTGGCTTATTTCACTTAGTATGACTATTTCAGGGTCCATCCATGTTGTTGCAAATGGCAGCATTTCATCTCTTCTTATGGCTGAGTAATATTCCACTTTATATATGTACCACAGCTTCTTTAGCCAATCATCTATTGTAGGATACTTTGGTTGCTTCCATGTCCTGGCCACTGTGAATAATGTTGTTATCGGTGTGCAAATACCTTTTTGGATATGGGTTTTCAAGTCTTTGGGGGTAAATACATAGTAGAGGGATTGCTGGGTCATATGATAGGTGAATTCTTAAGTTTTGGGGAACCTCCATACCGCTTTCCATAGCGGCTGTACCAATTTGCAGTCCTACCAGCAGTGTTTGAGAGTTCCTGTTTCTCCTCATTCTCTTCAACTTTGTTACTTGCTCTGTTGATTACAGCCATTCTAACAGATGTGAGATGGTATCTCATTGATTTTGCTTTGTATTTCCCTAATAGCTAATGATGTTGAGCATCTTTTCATATATTTGTTGGCCATTTGTATGTCTTCTTGAGAGAAGTGTCTGTTCAGTTCCTCTGCCCATTTTTTGATTGGATTGTTTGTTTTTTTGTTATTGAATCATATGAGTTCTTTATATATTTTGGATATTAGGCCCTTATTGGTGGTGTTGCTGGCAAATATATTTTCCCATTCATATGGTTGTCTCTTTACCTTATTGATGGTTTCTTTTGCTGAACAGAAACTTTTGGGTTTAATGTGGTCCCATTCATTTAATTTGCTCTTACTTCCCTTGCCTTTAAAATTGATTTATAAAATCATCTTTAAGCCATGCGTGTTTGATTACTGTCACTTTATAGTATAATTTGAAGTCAGGCAGAGTGATGCCTTAAGCCTCATTCTTTTTTCTCAGGATGGCTTTGGCAATTCAGGATCTTTTGTGCTTCCATACAAGCCTGATGATTTTTTGTTCCATTTCTTTAAAGATGTCAAAGAGATTTTGATGGGGATTGCATTAAATTTGTATAAAGCTTTAGATAATATGGACATTTATGTTGATTCTTCCAATCCAAGAACATGGAATATCTTTCTAATTATTTGTATCTTCTTTAATTTCTTTTAATAAGGTATTAACATTTTCATTATATAGGTCCTTCACATGTTTCATTAGATTTATTCCTAGATATTTTATTTTTTTGTTTCAATTGCAAAATAATTTTTTTCCACTTCTTTTTCTGACACTTCATTATTAGAGTATAGGAATATTATGGATTTTTGAACATTGATTTTGTATCCAGAGACTTTAATGTATTTGCTTATTGTTTTTAAATAGTTCCTGTGGAGTCTTTAGAGTTTTCTATATAGAGAGTCATGTCATCCACAAATAGTGACAGTTTGACTTCTTCGTTTCCTATTTGGATATTTTTATATCTTTCTCTTGCCTGGTTGCATTTGCTAGGACCTCCAATGTTATAATGAATAAAAGTGGTGATAGTGGACAGCCTTGCCTTGTTCTTGATCTTAGAGGGAAAGTTTTTAGTTTTTCATCATAAAGTGTAAGGTTGGTTGAGAGCTTGTCATAGATGGCCTTTATTATGCTAAGGTACTTTCCTTCTATACAGATTCTGTTAAGTGTTTTGATCATAAATTGGTGCTGTACATTGTCAAAGTCTTTTTCTGCACCTATTGATATGATCAAATGATTCTTATTTTTTAATTTGTTTATGTGGTATATTAGAATTGATTTGCATGTGTTGAAACCATCCCTCTGGCCCTGGGATGAAGCCCACTTGATCGTGGTGTATAATCATTTTAATATGTTGCTGTATTCTGTTTGCTAGTACCTCATTTAGGATTTTTGCATCTGTGTTCATGAGAGATATTGGTTTGTAGTTTTCTTTTTTGTGTTATATTCACCACGTTTTGGGTTCAAGCTAATATTGGCCTCATACAATGATTTGGGAAGTATTGCCTCCTCTTTGATTTTCTGGAAGAGTTTGAGGAGAATAGGTATTAAATCTTTGAATGTTTGGTAGAATTCACTGGTGAAACCATTTGATCCTGGACTTTTACTTTTTGGTAGGTATTTGATGATTGTTTCAATTTTCATACTGCTCATCAGTTTCTTTAGATTCTCCAGTTCTTGACTCAGTCTGGGAAGACTGTATTTTTCTAAGTACTTGTCCATTTCTTCTAGATTATTGAATTTGGTGTTATATACTTTTTAATAATATTCTTGTATGATCCTTTGTATTTCTGCAGTGTCTGTCATAACTTCTCCTCTTTCATCCCTGAGTTTGTTTATTTGTGTCCTTTCTCTTTTTTCTTTGGTGAGTCTAGCCAGGGGTTTGTCAGTTTTATTAACCTTCTCAAAGAACCATCTCTTTGTCGCATTTATTTTTTCTATTGTTTTTGTTTTCAATTTCATTTATTTCTGCTCTAATTTTGATGATTTCTTTCCTTCTGCAGATTTTAAGCTTCATTTGTTCTTTCTTTTCTAGTTTTTTTTTTTTTTTTTTTTTTAAGATAAAGAGTTAGGTTGTTTATTTGAGCTTGTACTTATGGCCACTTCTGCCATGTCCCAAAAGTTTTGACATGTTGTACTATCATTATCATTCGTGATCTCCCTTTTTATTTCTTCTTTGACCCACTTATTCCTCAGTAGTATGTTGTTTAATCTCCATGTATTTGTGGTTCTTTCTGCTTTCTTTTTACAGTTGATCTCTAGTTTCAGAGCATTATGATCAGAGAATATGGTTGGTGATTTCAATCCTCTTATATTCAGTGAGGCTATCTCTGTGTCCCAGTATGTGACCAATCCTTGAGAATGTTCCATGTGCACTAGAGAAGAAAGTATTAGGAGATGTTTTGAGATTGAAGGCTCCCATTGGTCTAATGTGTCATTTAAGGATGTTATTTTTTTATTGATTTTCTGTTTGGATGATCTGTTCATATCTGAAAATGAGGTATTTAGGTCCCCTACTCTAATAATATTTTTGGTCTGTTTCTCCCTTACGTTCTGTTAATAATTGTTTTACATATTTTGGAGCTTCCTGATTGTGAGTATAGATATTAATAAATATTATGTCTTCTTGGTGCATGATTATTTTTATCATTATAAATTGTCCATCAGTATCTTTCTTTACCTTTTTGATTTTGAAGTATGTTTCATCCAATGTTAGTACTGTTACACCAGCTTTTCTCTGAATTCCATTTGCTTGAAATATCATTTTCAACCCTTTCACTTGAGTCTATATTTGTCTTTGGAACTGAGATGTTTCTCCTGGAGGCAGCATATAGTTGGTTTTTTTTTTTTTTTTATTCAATCTGAAACTCTGCCTTTTTATTGGTGAGTTCAGTTCATTTATATTTAGGATGATTATTGAAATATAAGATCTTCTTATAGCCTTTTAATCTTTTGCTTTCTGGTAGCTCAGTGTTTCCATTGCTTCCTTGTCCTTGTGTTTCTGTTTTTTTTTTTTTTTTTTTTAATTTTATTTTGGTTGATTTTTGCGTGCTTCCTTTCTGGTACTTCTTGTTTTATGTTATATATGTAGGTTCTAAATTTTTAACCTATGGTTACCATTACTAATATGAAAAGCATATATATATATATATATATATATATACATACACACACATTCGTCCCTTTTCTTCTGTGCATGCTTTATCTCCTTTCCCCTTTGCAAATTAGATCTTCGAATCTTCTTTTCAGTCATTGTTTTCTCAATTTGTCACTATGAATGATGAATGTTCATCTATCTTGCTATAACAAATCTCTTCTTATTTTAAGCTTATAATGCCTTATTTGTAGTAAGGGTGGCAATCCTCTGCTTTTGTCAGCCTGCTAGTCACCTTACTCCTAATTATGAATTTTTTTTGTCATTTTGTTTTAGGTGAGCTGACTTCTTTCAGAATTTTCTGTAGTGCAGGTAAGCCTCATAATGGAGAATTCCCTCAATTTTTGTATGTCTGGAAAGGTCTTTATTTCTCCTTCATTTCAAATGGAGAGCTTAGCTGGATACAATATTCTTGGCTGGTAGTTTCTTCCATTTCATAGTTTGAATATTTGATTCCACTTCTTTCTGGTTTGTAAGGTTTATGCTGATCTAATGGGTTTATGGTAATCTAATGGGTTTTCCTTTATAGGCTGCCATCTTCTTTTCCCTGTCTGCCCTGAGAATTCTGCCTTTGTCATTGATTTTTGATAATTTTAATATGATGTGTCTTGGTGAAGGCCTTTTTGGGTTGAGATAATTGAGTGTTCTATTGACTACTTGAATTCCAAACTCCAGCTTATTTCTTAGATTTAGAAAATTCTTGTAAATTATTTGTCTGAAAATGCTTTCTAATCCCCGCTTCTTTTCCTCCCCTTTTTGAATTCCAATTATTTTTATGTTTTCTCTCCTTATGATATTAGCTATTTCTTGTATTTTTCTTTCATTATTTTTCATTCTTTGGTTTCTCTCTTCTTTCTGATTTATTTCTAGATTCTTTTTTCAATATCACTGTTCATTTTCTCCATTTGGTCGATTCTATTTGCCAAGCTTGTTATTTAATTTTTTAACTATTGCAGTGTGCTCTTTATCTCCAAAGGTCTATTCAGTTCTTTTAGAGGAGTTCAGTCTCCTTGCTAAAGAACTCATTCTTCTTGTCTAGCTGTTTTTTCAGTTTCTAAAATTGTTGATATGATTTTTTTCAAATCTCACTGATTTTTTTCAGAAGTATCATCCTGAATTCTCTGTCATTTAAGTTGCATACTTCTATGCCTGTAAGCTTATTTTCTGTAGATTTTTCTTTTTCTTTCTGAGCTTCCTTGTCAACTTGGTTTTTCATGGTGCTTAGTAGACTATTTCTCCCCCTGGGAATTAATGGAAGTGTGTTCTGCTTTTTTGTTTTTTTTTTCCCCCAGAAAGAATATTTATTACATAATGGTCTCCAGCCTGTTGCAAATAAGGTGTTTTTCTTTTGGCTTCCAGTAGGTGGCTTCTAAGCCTCTTGGATCTCTGCTTTATATAAAGTGTTAAAATGTCTTTTTTTCCCTTATAGATATTTAATCAATGCTCGCTACCCTCAATCTCAGTTTCTGTCAGTGTTAGTGACAGTTGTGGTAGCATTTGCTCAGATTCCCCTGGGGCTCTGTGGTGTTCCGTTTAGGAGATGATGGGTGGATGGGCCTTCTGGGTTGGGAGTTGGAGGCTGTGGTCAGCCTCAGTTTTGCAATCGCAGCTGATAAAAATCAACTGTTGTTTCTCTGCCATCCCCACTTTTCTGCTGTCCCTGTTTCTCTGCCTTCTGCCCTAATGATTGGGCATTGCTGCTGGCTGCGTGGAGCTCACAGAACTCTCAGGAAGGGCTGTTCAAGGAAGTCGCTGCACCTTCTCCGCTCCCCCTCCTCCTCCACTTACAGAGAGCTCCAGCTGTGAGAGGTAGCTTCTTTGCTTCTCCCAGTCTACCACCTGACACCCAGGGTTCTGACCTGTGTTAGCTCTCATGCGTAGACTTTATGCTCAGAAGTGCTGGTGTGCAATTCGGGTGTTTTTTGTTGAGTTTTAGTTCAGCTTTTGGTGGTTTCAAGAAAAGAAATCTGGGAATGTCTCTCATGCTGGCATGTTTAATCTAATCTAAGAATTAATCTTCAGTAGACCATTCTATATTACAGTATTATAGTAATATAAGATAGCACATTAAAATTAAAGAATAAGTAAAGCATACATTAAAAATAGAAGAGGAGATCTAGGTCCATTGTGTTATTATATTATCTATGTTTGTTTCCCACACCCCTAAGCGAATTAGAAACTCAAAGCTGAATGTATGTGTTTGTGTGTACATATACATACTATTTGTGTATATGTATATATTTATTAGCATTATTATTTGACTTTTTTCTAAAACTTTTCCATTATTTTTTTTTTCCTAGGTAGTAAGGGGACAAATGCTTTCACAATAAATTTCTCCATGGAAAAAATGTCTTGCAAGGAAAAAGAACTGATTTTGTTTCATGAGACTCATTAGAACAGCAACATAGAATCATAGTCATTAATACTTAAAGAGATGAGAGATACTGTAGTCTAACTCTTCTTGTAGATGAAGAAACTGAGGTCTGTTGAAGTTAAAATAATTTGTCTAAGGAGATATAGTAGAGTGCTCCCAGATGTGGGTCTCAAATACACATCTCCTTGTTTCTGGTGTAACATATTTTCTATTAAACCACTCTGTCTCTCAAAAGATAATTTTGTTAACAGGTGGTATTGTGCAGAGATTTGTGAACTCTTCTTTGTATCTGTCAACTTAAGATCTTTTTCTGAATGTATAAAAAGAAACATTTCTAATTCTATTGTATAGATATCACAGAAGAGTCAGTTGCAGTTGCCTAAGGAGACACCAAAACAACAGACAGGGTGGAATCTTCCACTGGCCCCCCAAAACTTGATGCTATACTCCCATAGACATTTTCTCTCTATAATTCTGTGTTGTTATTTGAGATTAATCAGGGTGAAATCATTATAAATCATTGAGATTTGTCATAACTAACATGACAAATACCTTTCCAATTCCAAATGCATCCTATGTGAATGTCACGTGTAAAAAAAAGCTTTTGGAAAGAAAAGCATTATGGAGTCACATCAAAATAACATTAGTTATGAATGAGCTTGTCTCCAGAAACATATTTGGACTGAATGAACAAAAGGCTGGGACTTGGTTTTCTGAAGCAAAATGAAGAATGGAGCAAAATGAAAACAACAATTTTTATGATTTGGGGATGAGGGTGGAGGGTACGTAATAAAAGAGCAATATGAGGGTTTTTTTGTGTGTGGGGGGAGGCTCAAATAATCAATTTCACAATATTCTTGTTGAGTTTTGATTTCAAATGACAAAATTTTCCTTGGTAAAGCTAAGAAGACAAAAGGAAACATGCAATATTCCACAGTCCTTGTCCCCAGTTCTGGCTCCCAGATTTATTCCCTTTGTTTATCTGATGAGGACTGCCCTGTGTTGATTTTCCATCCAAAGGGAGGGAGGGCAAAGAGACCATAAAAGCTAATATTTTTCTTTTGTCTAATTAGTCTAATTCAATTCCTGATTGCCACCTTCACTTCTATCTCCATTTTTAGGCTAACCAATCAGAAAGCCATCTCCTGCTTATCCAGACACTGGAAGAATTACTCAAGTCTTAACTTTCTTTTTATTACACTTCTTAGGTGTACCAAGTAATAAATAAACTTGCAAGGACATATATAGAAAAGCAATATTTAAAATTAGTTATGATGAAAGAAATGGCTGGTTATGTTTTATCAAAGTCACCACTAACAAGCATAATATAATTCATAATATAATGCTTAAGCAGGGTAAGTTTAATTGTAACAGTAATTAAATTTATAAAATCATTAAATCTATTAGAAGAGGGAGCCAATGAGCTATCATGACTGAAATAAGGACTCCTACTCACCCCAGTTAACCTATTTAACTGAAATTGAACTTAATGTGAGTCTCTGATATGTCACAACCCTTGATTTCCTCTCCTCCTTTCTATACTAAATCACTGTGAATTTCAGAACAGCTTAGACATAGAAGCACTTAAAAGAAAAGAAAGGCAGAGAGAAGCATTGTCAAACTATAGTTTAATTTTACTAGTAGATTAAATTTTGTCTATTACAATTTTAAAGTCTGGTCTATTTATTCATTTTTGATAAATTTATTATCTTTAGAAGCCTAAAAAAAGAACTACAGCCTAAAAAGTTCAATTTCCCTAGTAATTACAGAAATGTAATTTGAGGCTTATCAAATTTGTAAAAATAAAAACAAAATGATTCTTCCTATTTATGGAAAGACTATTGGAATAGGTATTCTTTTATGAAGAATGATTTGGTACTATGTATTAAAAGTCCTTTAAAAAGTATTCATATATGGTGAGCCAGAAATTCTATATCTAAGAAATTATTATTGACAGTTGTTAAAGTTTAGCTTTAAGGATTAAATATAAAAAGAAATTGGAAATACCTTAAATATCCCACAGTAATGAGATTAGTTAAATAAAACAACATAGAGGCAATAAACAAATACTAAACATTTATTTAAATGAAATTTTAGAAGTGCATTTATTGAGAAAGAAAAGATGTTAATAACATAAAGTGATAAAATGACAATCACAAAACGTTATAAATGACATGGACCCATTTTTGTAAAAAATATTTTTAATGCATATTTTCCTCTGACACTGAAGTAAAACAAATACTGAATGACTGAATTCATGAATGGATGAATGAATTACATACATGGTTTTATTTTTACTTTTTATCATGGTTAAATATGCTTAATATTGAACATTTTAACCTTTTTTAAGTGCATAATTCAGTGGCGTTAAATATATTCACGTTACGTAACCATTACCAGTGTTATATATTTTATTTTTTTAATGCCTCTTCTATTATTGAAGGGATTAAAATTTTTTTCTAGATTCTAAATGGTTTATGTGACCAAATAACTAACCTTGAGATAAACGCCTTGTTACCAAAATCCTCCATGGATGAATTATTTTAGAAACTGTTCACCAGAATACAAATGCTGAGACAGTTTTCTCAATATAGTGGTCATATCAGTGGTTTTAAATTCTCTGAGAAGAGTTCATATCTAAAAGTCTAACAGCTGCAATTGATTCATCATTCAAATAATTTCAGATCTGGGGGTGATGTTGCTCTGTCTGCTCAGTGCTTATTCTCCTGCTTTCTACTGCTAATAGACTATACTCCTTTGGCTACAGGGTGATCATGTGGTTCAGGTCAGGCTATTCTTAGTACTTCACCCCCAGGCCATAATGACTGGTCCAAAAGAAGGCCAGAGAATCCAAACCATGTTCAGAATTTTTATCTTGGGGTTTTTCAAATATCAGTTAAAAGAAAAAGATCTTTATTTTTATCCTATGGGAGATTTGGGTGGAATTGAGATTTGACTAAAGGGCGTAAAAGGGTCTAGTATAAAAAGTAATAGGTACTGAGTAATGAGCATACTCTTTATGTAACATATATTGTTTAATACTTACACCATCTTTTGAGTGTTCTTGGGTTTACACATGAGAAAATAAAGCTTTAAAAGACCAAATGATTTGTCCAAGACAACAGAGTTACTGAGGGATAGAGCCAGAATTTGAACCCTAGATCTTATGCATATGCATTCTACAACATTATGCTCCATATCTAAGTTGGGGAAGAATAAAAGTCCAGCTGATAATGTACCCTAGGCTGTTAACAACCTAATCTATACAGCAGGGCCAGGAGGGTTAGGTAAGGCAAATATCAGAATCATTTTGGGCAAAGAACCACCCACTTTTCTTTCCACAATCTCAATAACACAGTCAAATCTATACATAGCCAAAGAATGCTATTTTTGAGACATTGCTAATAACTGATTTCAGCACCATTTATTCTAGTTACAATTTTTCATTCATGAAAGAGAAATAAAATCAAATGCCTCAAAAGGTTCATGTGAAGATTCATTAAGATAATGTATTTAATAAAAGAGTTTGCCTAGAGTACAGCTGCTAAACAAAAGGGACTTGACTCTGAATTCCCAAACCAGGAGTTGTTTTGCTTTTAAGGACAGTCTGAGACTATCGATTCAGTTAGAACAGAAGAAAAGATGTTTAAAAAAAATTCTGGGGACACTTTTATTAAAAAAAGAAAAGGAGGAGGAATTTAATCTATGAAATGTTATTTGAGTCTACCTATTGGGTCAAATGGGCAGGGGAAGTATGAAGTTCAGCTGGTGTTCAGTGAATCCAGTTCATTTCAAGGTTAAGTATAAGGCCAACTGATGTATTTTTTTGTATAGTCACTATTTTTATATAAGAGTAGACAGCTGCTTATGTTATATGATCTGAAAAATACTAAAAAGCCTTCTGTCCTCAAATATTTCCTCTTTCAATCAGATATATAATCTGAAATTCCATTCTGGGAAATCTGTCTTTGGGTTAAGGTAGTGATTCTCAAATTTTACTATATATCAGAACTGCCTGAGAATTTACTTAAATTATTGACACTGGGACTACTGAGTCAGACTCTCTGAGGTTGGGGCTCAGGCAACTGTACTTTTAACTAGATGAATCTAATGCATGACAAAGTTTGAGAAACACCGTATTAATGCATTATATCTTCAGGAAGTCCCCTACTAAATTCCAAGTTTTCTCTCTGGGTGGTGGCCATGATTCTCAAATTACAACTTCTATCTCTTCATTCTACTAAAACCAATCTTGTTAATATCTTTAGTAAGTTCTTTGCTGTCAGCACTAATGGGTTATTTTTGGTCCTGATATATTACGGTACATTTAAGCATTTGGTGTTGTTTGCTATTCTTCTCTTCTTCTCTGAGATATAAGAGTCTCCTAGTTTTCTGCTGTAACTCAGGGACTGCTCAGCACTCTTCTTTGCTGATGTCTCCTCCTCCTTTCAACTCCAAATATGGAAATTCCTCAGGGTTTGTAGCCAGAGTCTCTGCTCTTCTCTGTATATTCTTTTCCTAGACTTAAATATCTAGCAGCCAGCAATTTCCAGATTTTTACCTCCTACCTTGTCTTCTCTCCTGAGTTTCAGTTTTGTTTTGCCAACCACCTACTTGACAGACACACTTGGCTGTCTCCTGGTTATCTAAAATTTAACATGTGATTCCTAAATTCTCCCTTATCTACCTCCATCTTTTTCTCTAATCTACACTTCTTAGGAAATAGTACTACTGTTAGATTGGACAAAGGTCTCAAGGTCTGGGTGGTCCTTACGAAATGCTATTCTTGCTAATTGTTAAAATGTGGCACAGTATTTTGCAGATGTAACTACAACCTGATGAGCTTGACTGGAACCACAACCCATCTGATAAGTTTAGCTAACTGCAAAGAAGAAATCAACATGTAATTAACCAAATAATGTATACATAACCAATGGATAAGCCTCCTCTGAGGCAGAGCTTTGGCCAAGAATCCCTTGCCTCCTTTACTTGTTGCAAGTAAAGAAAACTAACTAAATGCCAACCACATCTTGTTCTTGAATAGAACACTCTAAATGGTGAACCTTTTTGAGTTTCACCATTCATCCAGTTATTCAAATTAGAACCTAGAAGCCATGCTTAGTCCTACTACTCCCTCATCACCCACATCTGTTCCATCAGCAAGTCATGCCAGTGTACTTCCAAATAAGTCCTGAATTTTCCCATCTCTCTATCTCTCTTGAGCACTATCCAGCAAGCCACCGTCCTCTTTCCCAGGATCCTTCTTGGCACCCCATCTTCATCTATTATCCCCTTTACATCTTTCTTAAGGAAGCCATAGCATTCTTTTAAATAATTCAAAACATAAAAATATAAATCAGGTAATTAATTATCTCCTTAAACTATTGAGTGTCTTCCCAGTGCATTTAAAATAAAATTGATTCTTTATCTGGGTCTGTAAGACACACAGTAATTTCTTCCTCATCTCAGTCTATAGGCTCTTTATTTTCTGACTCACTATATTCCTCATGGTATCCCAATCACACTAGGCTTATTTAAATTTCTCAAATATTCCAAATCATTTTCCTTTTCTCGGCCTTTGAATATACTGTTCCTTCTGTTTGGAATGGTCTTCACCTCCATAACTGGCTATTTCCCCTTCTGTAACCATTTTCTCTAAGTGGCTATTGTCTATTATTCTCGTTAATTCTTTGTAGTGCTTTGAATTTTGTAATAATTTATTCATTAATTCATTTGTTTGTTTATTGTATATCTCTCACTCTAGAATATATGCTCCATGAATTCAGAAACTATATATACAAATCTAACTTCTAAAATGGTGTCTGGCATATGTTACTTGCTCAATAAAAATCTGCTAAATAAACTTTTAAAAAATCATAAAAATGTTAAAAAATACAGCAGAATATTTTATTTTCTGGAAGTTTGGAAAAATAACATTTCTAAGCATGGTATGAAACCTAGAAACCATGACAATACAAAAAAGATTGAGCAATTTGACCAAACATTTAACATTTCTGTATTACAAAATTGAAAAGTGGAAAACAAATTTGGGAAAAATCCTTGCAAAGTATTCAAATGGATTTCTTTAAATAAATAAGAAACAATAAGTAAGCCAATAGAAAAGATACAACTTGTATATGTTCACCTTTACTCTTCAAATGTTATACACTAAGTTAACATTCTGCATTGTAAGTTAGCTAAACGTTTTTTTGAACTATTTGGATATGCCTATTGAAATTTAAAGACATACTTAACCTTTGACCCAACACTGTTCTGAAGGAGAAATTTTAGAAAGTGATCCTAAAATAATACTTTCATAACATGTGGTATATATTCATATGTGACATATATTCTTATATTGATATTTATTCATATATCATATATATTTATTGTGGCATAGTTTTAATAAACAAATACTAGAAACCATCTGAATATGCAGTTAAATAATGAGACATTTATAGAAAGAAATACTATGCAGTTGTTAAAAAGAACAATGGTGTAGATTTATATATTCTGTTTTGGAAAGATATCCTTTGATGTATTGTTAAATTAATCAGATTAAATCAGTGATATGTGTAGTAAGATCCTGTAGTTTCTTTTTAAATAAAGATGTAAGTATTTATAAACCTTATAAATATGTTCAGGCATGCACGGAAAAATAAGCAAATGACTGAAAATCTTAACCATAACTATATTTGGGAAATTGGATCTTGAAAAACTTTCTCTTTTAACATAGTGCATTTACGTTTCACACATTTCTGTATTGTTTGGACTTTTTAAAACTACAAGTGTGTATTATTATTATTCTGTAATTTTTTAGATATGAGAGATAAGAGAGAGGGAGAAAAAGAGAAAGAGAGAGAGAGAGAAATGATTTTTGTTTCGTGTGTTTTGCCATGGGCTGGGTTGGAGCCTGCCCTCTGGGGCTCTTGGAAAGGCAGACAGACTTTGTCACGGTTTTAGGGGCTCCAGTCCTCTCCTTTCCCCTCTTTACACTAAGAAGTAGAGGCACTTTACCATCGTATGTTTTTGTAAGGGTTAAAAGACATAAAAGTTGTGAGAAGCTCTTTCAAATACAAGAGATTATTATCATAGCTCAAGTCCATTTCCTATCCCAGACGGGACTGGTTAGGAAGGCTGGTTAGGAAGAACACCCTCCCAGGGCGCGCTTGGCGCCGGAAGCCCACAGTGGACTTCCCCCAGAAGAGCGGCCCCGCTGCCCCCGGCCCCGCGGTTGCCCCGCGCGCCCCGCGCTGCTCGCGGACGGAGTCGGGCCCGCCTCCTGCGGCATCACCTCTCCCGGCCGTGGCCCAGCCGTTTCCCGGCAGAGCTTGGCTGTTCCGTGAACTTTCAGGGTCGGTTCGATTTCCTCTAGCGGTGCCACATGCTGCTGTGCAAACAGAGCACGTGGTTTGGCCAGACAAAGGAACATGTGTGCGGCCAGCCCTCCCCCTGCCGCGGGGCGCCAGCTCGGTCGCGCGGGGGCCGGGCCCGCGCCCCCGGCTTTTCCACCCCGCGAGCCCCCGCCTGTGCGCGAGGGCCGGGCCTGCCCCCGCTCCTCCCAGCCGTGCTCTGCAGACAGCTGCCGGGCGCGCACCGCCGGCTCGGGCCAGGCTCCCTCCAGCTGCGAAGGTCTCCTCGCACCTCTGACCGCCTGCTTGAGGGCTCGCTGTTCGAAGACCACCCTCTCGGGACGCAGGGCCTGCGTGCCGCTGTCCAAACGACTCAGGCAGGGGGCTCAGGCACATCTGCGAGACCCTGTCTCGGCTGAGGGGCACATGGGGCCCGCCTCGACCCTATCAGTGTAATGGCCAGCAGTGACTGCATTAGGATTAGTTATCTCCTGCTCACTGTTCATTAGCCTAGAGGATGGCTCGCATCCAGCGAGAGGGTGGGGTAGGGACAGGGAGAGGATGTGCGCCTAACGGGTCGTGATAATGAGACTTGCTCTCTCATGGTTTGCTTTCCCCTCCGCTCCCCCTCCCGGCCCTTTACTCTCCTCCTCCCGTGTTCCTCTAAAACCTCATTGCTGACTTTTTCCTGCAGGTTATATGAAATGCGCAATTTAGGAAGATTACAAAGCAAAACAGAACAAAACAATACAAAACACAAAATCTAGAATGGCTGGAGGTGGGAAAAGGATGCTGCGGAGGGGAAGGGATGCTGCAGAGGGCACGGGCTGGGTTGCCTGAGTCGTAGGAAAGGAAGAAAGCGGTTGTCATTTTCTGAAGCCAAAATTAGGCACAAAGATGCCTAGGTGCTTTTCCTGGCGGGGCTGGTTTCTGATACGTTTTAACTTCCTTCTCTGTGTGATGCCTCAGACGAGGGTGAAAGAGAGAGGCAGTGATTTCCAGGGATGTGGATCCTGGGTAGCATCATTTTAGATGGTATGAACTCTCCAGCCACACCCGCTGGGTCCTCCCGCAGCTCTTTGGATGGCTTGATTAGAGAAGTTAGAGAGGAGTTTTTTTGTTTCACGTCTGTTGCATGAACAAGGACCCAGTCATTTTATGCTTCACCACACCCAGCCACTGTCTGGCATTCAGAGGGTGATCAAAAATGCATGATGGGTAATAATAAAAATCAAGGCAATCACCATCAAGAGGCACAAAACTCACTTTCAGGAAGACAGACTTACTAGCAAATTGACACACGACAGATAATGACCGATAATATAACTTCTCTAAAGGTGTTTTTCATCTGCTCAACAGGATTAAAATTTTACCCATGAGCTTATTCACACGTGTGTAAATCACCACAAATAGAGCTTAACTCATAGTAGGTGCTCAATAGATGTTAATTCCTCTCTACATCTTGCTTTGTTCGTCTCTAAAATAGTGAGTAAAAAAAACTCTTTGATGTCTCAGGAGAAGGTAATTAACGTTTTCTTAACCCATCTGAAAGGGCCAATAGAGTAAAAACTTGTTTTATAATTAAGAAATGTATCAAACCCTGTGAAGGACTAATTGCTGTGCAAATGTGATTGAGGCCTGTGAGGACAAGATTGCCTTTAATAGGTTGCAGCGAAAGGGACCTTTAATATTCTTCAGGGAAGTTTCAATACTCAAGTCTCAAGATTGGAGACTGCATCACTAACCATTATGAGTACTACTCCATGGTTTAGAGTAAATACACCAGGGCTTTGCTTAAATAATTATTTGGAAATTGAAGGTTTATGGAGAGTCCAGTGTTCAGATTTAGAAATGTCAGAATCGAGTTTTATTTGTTTCCATTCACATAATGAATTGCCCTTTAAATAATGAAGCAATGAAAATGCCAAGTACTACATACACCAATGGATTGCCAAATGTTAAATTTGGCCCCTGTGAGACTAAGACTTCAAAGCCACGTATATCAGAGAATTCAGGCATTTACAATTTTCACAGAAATCATTGATCCAAAGGGAGTTTGATGAAGGCATTGTCACCAAGTACACCACCTACACTTTTCAACTTCTATTGTAGTATCATGGGAATACTTGGCCATCCTTGTCATTGGGAATCTGGGATAATACTTTGGAGAGGTGGCAATGAAGGAAGCTCCTTGAGCAACAGCTTGTTGTGGATTCCACTTATTTGTATGGAACACAAATATTCACCCTTTGATAGTAAGACTATATATGTGTAATTAAGTTGAGACCAAGTAGGAATGAAGGACATTGATGGGTTCTCTTCCCTATGGCCCAAGGTCATGGGTTCCCTTCTCACAGCTGACTGCAAAAGATTGTATGGGGGTCAGATCTTTCTCCACCACTCACAGAGCCTTAGAACACTAGTTGTTTTCTCTTATCTCCTCTCCATCTCTCCAGATAAAGGATGTCCCTCCTTTATCTCTCAGGCTAATTCATCACTGTTTTCCCATGACTTGATTATTTTGCCTCTATCTTTAGTTTTGTCCCTTATTATTTTTCTCCTTAGTATAATTTTTATTTCTTTGATCACTGGACCTTTACCTGGTTAGATATGCTTTCAATCATAGTCTAGTCTTCTTGATACTGAAAATAAATCCTCATTGAATTTGCTCTCTTTCTAGCATTTTTTTCCAGGTCTCTCTCTCCTCTTGCACTGCCTGTTTTATTTGTCTACATCTACTGTCTCTATTGTGACAATTGCCACTGTCCCTTTAATCCCAGAATCTTGCCTTTGACTCTCTGGTAAGTCTTCTTGACTACAACATCTGTGGCCTATTCTGACCCCACCTCCTTTGTTTATCAACCTCTCCTTAAGACCCTCTGGGTATATGTCATGTGACACTTTTCTAAGTCTTTTCTGAATTTCTCCTAGTTTTCCTCTTCTGGGTCTTCTATCCCTCCCTTTCTCTTCTTTCTCTTCAAATACGTGTATGTCTCAACAACCAGAGCTGACATTTATCGAGTACTTACTATGCATTTTAAAATTCCCATTAACCCTCTGACCAGATACTTGATTTTATTTTTAGAGGAAGAATCAAAGCTAAGATAGCTGGTATATGTCAAATCCTAGTCTGCTCTACCTTTAGTCCAAGACTTTAACTGGGCTGCGCTATTGCCCAAGGTTTGGTTTTCTGACTCAGTCACCCGTTTTTCTTTCATTGCCATGCAGATCTCACCATGTCTGCCTGTCCCACCAAATCTCAGATCCCAAATGTACTGTACTAGTTAGTTGACCACCTTTCCTTCCTTCCAACTCTCTTTCCTGACTTCTCTAACAAAACCACCATTTTGCCAGGACCAAGTCCTGACCTCTAGAATCATTTTTTCTTTTCTTAGCTCACTTTGCTCAGCCCTTCATTATATTAGACACTAGGCCTGGTGCATATTTCTTTCATAATGTCTCTTGAATTTTTTTTTTATTATAATCTCACTACTATAGATCTTTACATGGCCCCTTGCTGGAACTAACACAATATCCTGATCTCCTACCTGTTATTCTTGCTGTTGGTTCTCACCTAGCTCATCCTGTTCATCATGGTCAGAACAATCTTCTTCAAACATTTTTTCCCATTCACATGGTTTTGCTCTAAGAACTTAATAACTCCTCTGTACCTGCAATAAAATCGATACACCTTTATTTGTTACTCAAAGTTTTCTATGTTCTGATCTCCCAACTTTTCATTCTATATCACCTCAGTATTTCTAAGCAACCCTATAGCTCTGAATTAATTAATTAATTAATTAATTAATAGCTGCCTTTTGCCCAAAGGCCTTAAAACCCCCGTTGCAATCTCGCCTGCATGAACCTGCTGTTGTTTGCAAGTATAAGAGCTACGGACCTAGATTCAGAATCTAGCTTCGCATTTGTTAGCTGGGAGAACAAGAGCAAGTCCCTCAATTTCCTCCATCTTCCTTTTCTTATCTGTATACTGAAGAGATATTCTGAAATTTATATAAGGACACAGATTCTTACATCTATTGGTGGCAAAACAAATATATTCAACAAATAGTAGCTAAATTAGTCCTTTTTATTTCACCAACATGCTTGGTGCTTTTCTGATCCTGTGCCTTTGGTTATGCTACCCCCTTATGTATTTACTTTCTTCTGTGTCTCCACTGATCAAAATTCTCCCATTTCTTCAAAGTACACTCAATCCCACTGTCTTAGTGAAAACTTTCCCTCAATTTCCCTTTGAAGATATCTTTTTTTTTCTTTTTGTCTAATTTTGGCACTTGGAACAGGTATCATGCCGATTCACCCTCAATTATATGCTGTCTTGTGTCATCTTCTCCTTGCTCCAGGCCTTTTTCCCCACTCAGCCAAATATCTCAGGGCAGCCCATGAGAACATCGAGTACCTGGGATGAAGGCAGGTGTGGAAATGTTAAATGGAGGAAAACAATGGAGTTGGGGGGAAGGAAAGTAAGTGTATTAAACAGGAAAAGTCAGGGAGGGTATCGGATATCCTCTTTACCCTTCCTTTCCACCTTTCTTATACAAAATAAGTTATGTATTTAACAGATATTTTCACTAAGCACAATCAAAGGATGTGATCAAAAGAAAATTTTATTTTGTTTCTCATTGCGTATTCAAACTTTTTCAGTGGAGATAAACTTTTCCTGCCTCCAGATATGGGGTTTTGACAATATAAAAAACTATACATTTATTAAGATATAATTTACATACAGTAGTACCCACAGATCTTGTGTTCAGTGTGATGAGTTTATTATTAATACTAAATACCTGCGAAACCACCACCCCCACACAAGATATAAAATATTTCCATCACCCCAGAAAGTACCCTAATTCCTTTCCAGTTATTTTCCCACCAACTTTAACACCAACCCCACTGCAAGAAAAAAATTCTTTTCTAATTTCTTAGATTAGTTTTTGCTCATTCACAACTTCATATAAATGAATTTATGCAGTACATGCTATTTCGATTTTTATTTTTAAAAATGTATTTACTTATTAATTTTTAAATTTTGTAATGAGTAGAACTTTGTAATAGAAAATTTTTATTTCACAAGCAAGTGTCTTTTTGTAAGAGCATAATATTGAACATAATACTGAAGGTTTGATTGTCATTTTAGTAAACAAAAAGGGATGACAGTAAACTTGTAAGTATATTAATAAGCATAATTTTAAGAGAATTAGAATTCTCTGAATGTTGTATTGTTAAACCAGACATATATTAATAAGCATTGATTTAAATGTATAACTTTTGAAGGTGGTTTTTATTTTTAATTTTTAAAATTGAATGAGTTATTTTAAAATAGGAAATGAAAAAAATACAAAGCTGTATGAATCTCTGGTCTTTTGTTTTATCAAGCTTCTTATTTTTTAAAATTTATTTATTTTTATTTCTAATAAAATTCTCTTTGAAAGATTAGAATAAGTATGTTGTAGATCATTGGAAGTTATTTTCATTTTATTTTCAGTGTTATTTGATACTTTACTTTATTAGTCTTTGTTGCAATTTATTTTTATGTTTTATTGATACTTAGCAATACATTTAGAAGATTATCCTGTGAATGATATATAGCAATATTACCTGTTGCTCAAATGAATGGAAAGACATGAAATCTAAAGTTAGTGTTCTCATTTTCTGATCATTTATAATAAATTAGTTATATTAATTTAAAAAATAATATAATTTATTTTTCAATTATAGTTGGCATATAATATTATATTAGTTTCAAGTGTACAACATAGTGATTAGACATCTATCTAACTCATGAAGCAATCACCCTAATAAATCTAGTATCTAACAATGTATATTTTTATTACAATATTATTGACTATGTTTTTAATTACTATTTTGTTAATATCATTTTGTATTTCTTAATTTCTTCCCCTTTTTCATATGACCCCACCTGGTAACCCTCAAAATGTTCTTTGTATCTATGAGTTTGTTAGTGTTTTTCTGTTTGTTTGTTTTGTTTTGTTCTTTAGATTCTACATGTACATGAAATCACATGGCATTTGTCTTTCTCTATCTGACTTACTCCACTCAGCACAATACTCTCTAGGTCCATCATGAGATAACTCTTTCCATCCGTTTACTATCTGTCTGTGAATATCTTTAGTATAAAGCGAGTCTCTTGTAGGCAGCATATGTAAGGGTCTTGTTTTCTTATCCATTCATTCACCCTATTTTTTGATTGGAGCATTTAATTCTTTTTTTTTCATTTGAAGTAGTTATTTATAGATATGTAGTTATTGACATTCTTTATTAATATTTTTGTACATATATTTTTTTCTTTTTAAAGAAGTCTCTCCAAAATTTTCTTTAATGCTGACTCACTGGTGATGAACTCCTTCATTTTTTTCTTCTCTGGGAAGCTCTTTATATGTCTTTCGATCCTAAAGAATAGCTTTATTGGGTATAGTAATCTTGGTTGTAGGTCCTTGCCTTTCATCCCTTTGAATATTTTCTGTCAAGCCCTTCTGGCTTGAAAAGTTTCTGTTAAGAAATCAGCTGACAGTCTTATGGGAGCTCCCTTGTAGGTAACTAATTAATTGCTTTTTCTTGTTGCTTTTAAGACTCTCTGTTTGTCTTTAACCTTTGGCATTTTAATTATGATGTATCTTGGTATGGGCCTCTTTGGAATCATCTTGTTTGGGACTCTTTGAGCTTCTTGAGTTTGTATTTCCATTTCCTTCACCAGGTTAGGTAAGTTTTCTGTCAATATTTCTTGAAACAGGTTTCAATTCCTTGCACTCTCTTCTCCTTCTGATATCTCTACTATGCAAATTTTGGTATGCCTCATGTTGTCCCTTAAACTATATTCATTTTTTTTGGATTTTTTTTTCTTATTGCTGGCCTGATTGGGTGTTTTCCGCTGTATTATCATCTAAATCTCTGATCTGATCCTTCGTTTCATCTAATCTACCGTTGATTTCCTCTAATGTTTTCTTTATTTTGGTTACTGTATTTTTAATTTCTGACTGGTTCTTTTTTATGTTTCTTAACTCCATTTTTTAAATCTCTTTAAGTTCTCATTGAGTGAATCTACTCTTCCTCTAAGTTCATTGAGCATCCTTAAAACAAGTGTTTTGAACACTGCATTTGGTAGCTTGCTTGTCTTCATTTTGTGTAGTTCTTTTTCTGGGGCTTGTTCTATTATTTCCTGTAGGACATGTTTTTTTTTGTCTCCCAATTTTGGCTACATAATTGTGTTTGTTTCTATGTATTAGGTAGGGGTCCTAAGTCTCCTGATCTTGGTAGAGTGGCTTTACATAGTAGGTGTCCTGTGGGGCCAAGTGTTACAGTCTTTACTGGTCATCTGAAAAAGATGCTCTAGTGTGTCCCTTGTGTGGGTTGTGTATGCCTTATTGCTGTAGATGAGCCTTTGTTGCTGTTTGCACTTTGATGGGAATGATTGATCTTTGGGCTGATTGATTGGTTTTGAAGACTGGATAGTGAGGGGATGACCATACTACAGAGCAAGATTCACTTTCACAGGGCTCTGGTGCCTGCCCAGTGTGCCCTTTGAGCGTGTCCTCACCAGATGCAGCCCTGAGTGGTGCTCTGGTTCTGGTTGAAGCTGGCTATTGGTATGCCAGCCCAAAGGCCTCCTGGGAGGGGTCCAGCTGCAGGTCAAGTTCAGCCACAGCCTATGCACTTCCAGAATCATCTGGAAAGAGTCACCAAGCAATCTGCAGATGGCTGCCACCTGTGCTGGGCTTATAGATGTCTTGAAAGGCCAAGCCAGAAACTAAGGCTGGCCATTGCTGATGCTGGACTTGGTACTGCTCAGCAGGAGGAATGGGGCATGTTTAGGCCAGATGTTGCTTCTTTGGGTTTTATAAGCCTTTGAGAGATTTTAGGAATGTTTGGAGCATGAGCCAAGAGAGGCCGTTCATATAGAATAAACCACTGGAGGCAGCTTGGGTGGGCCCACAAGTTAGGAGAGGTAGGATCTCAGGGAGTCACCTGGGCAGAGTGACTTGTGTTACCTGGGTTGATGGAGACAGATATGGTAGTGCCTATGTCCACATGCTGGTTGTGGGGAAGACTTAACCATGGAACAGTGGATACTTTGAGTACTTCTGTCTAAGAGAAAGCTGCCCCTCCAGCCTTTGCCTCGAAGCCTGACAACTCAGTGTCTCCCTATATGTGTCTGGTGCTCCTTAAGTAGCTACCCCATGGTGGAGCTGAGTGAGTGAGTCTGTCAGCCCTCTGTCTCAATCAGTCACTATCTCACAGACAGAGTTTGTGGGGACTTCTCTTCCCATCACTGGAACCCTGGGCTGGAGACCCAGTGTAGGGCCAGGACCTCTTGTTTCTTGTGGAGTGGAGGATGCTCTACAGTCTAGATAACCCTTCTGATCCTTGACTGTTCCATGTAGTGTGGGACTGGGCTATTTTCATCTCTGCCTCTCCCAATAGCTTCAAGATGACCTCTTATGTATGTCCTTAGTTTTATGAGTTGTGTTCAGCCAGACCTCAAGTGACTCCCAGTGACGGTTGCTCTGTAGTTTTGTTATAATTTTGGTGTGGTTGCAAGAGGAGGCGTACACAGCATTTACATTCTCTGCCATCTTGGCCAGTCTCTTAAATTTATCTCAAATTATATTTGACACACAATATTATATAGTTTCAGGTATACAACATAGTGATTCAACAAGACTTTTGTGTCTGGTTTATTTGGCTCCCCAACTATATAGTTACCTATACCAGTAGTTTGTGTATTCCTTTTTATCGTGCTTCACATTGTATTATTGTGTAGTTCTGTTTTATTTCTAAGAAACATTTTAATGTATAAATATTCCACAATCTGTTTATCTATTCCTGTTAACAGACACTTGGGTTGTTTCTAGATTTTGCTTACTATAACTAAGATTGCTATTAGCATATTTGTGCAAATATTTTTTTTGTGTGGACACATGTTTTTATTTATTTAGGGTGAACATCAGGAATAGAATTGCTGGAGTATAGAGTAGATAAATGTGTGATGAAATATGCCATTGGGAAGCTGGTCTGTAGAACAATAAAACTGTGTGGTCAAATACGATCACATCAGTTGCTCAATTTGAGTTTCTATTTTCTATGAGTTCTTTTTGAACTCTGTTGCAAGCTGAATCCTCATGTTGTCAATCATTTGTGTACTTTATTAAAAATTTATGGAGAATCTCATAAGAATCTGGGCCATTAATTAACTTGAAATCATTTCTTACAGGCTGAACTTTTATTTATGTGGCATTGTTTTATTTTTTTTTTAAAGGAGTTGAAATACCATAGAGGTATCACTACACTTTTTAATACTTCTATGAATCAAAGATATATAGATCAAAGATGCCCATTTTGTAGCTGGATAAGCTGAAGCACAGAATGGCATTAAAGAGGGTACTAATTCCTCTCTAGAATAGACCTATCTACAATGTCCCGATATTAGTCTGCTTTATTCAGACTGAGATGTTTACTACAGAACAAGTGAGCAATTAACTGGCATGATAGGCCATGAGGTCCCTTTGTGTGTGTATGTGTAAAATTTCTCTGCTGCATCATTCACCTCATCATCACAAAACTAAGACCCTATTCCTTTTGGAGTCACTTCATTCTGGCATGACCACTTAGTAACTTCCTTGAGACCCATTCCAGATGTAGTATATTTTGCTGAAAAATACTATAACCAAGTTCCACATATCACTGCTATGATCACACTGGTTCTTATAAAATAAGCAGGGTTAGTTGTTGTCTGTATTTAGATGAGAAACCTCTCAAAAAATTAGCCAAAATATTGGCAGAAGAAGGTTGGTGATTCACTGGTGGGACAGAAAATGGCATCAAGTCATGTGATTGTTAAATTTATGTATCAACTTGACTGGACCACAGTGTGTCCAGATAGTTGGTCAACAGATATTTTGGGTGTGTCTGTGAGGGCGTTATCAGTTATGATTAACATTTAAATCAGTAAGCTGAATAAATCAGATTGCCCTCCCTAATGTGGATGGGCGTCATCCAATCAGCTGAAGACCTGAATAGAACAAAAAGGCTGACTCTCCCACTAGTGAGAGGGAACTTCTCCTTACTGAGTGTCTTGAGCTGGGACATTGGTCTTTTCCTGCCTTTGGACTTGATTTCAAACTAAACAGCAGCTCTTCCTGGGTCTTGAACCTACTGGCTTTCAGAATAAGCTATCAGCTCTTCTAGGATGTCATCTTGCTGACTGTAGATCTTGGGACTTCTCAGTCTCCATAATTTCATGAGCAAATTTCTTACATACACATTAAAAAAAAAACAACAACATTTTCTGTGTCTCTGGAAAACACTGACTAACACAAGTCATTTTAGGAGGAGTATCTAAAGTAAAATAATTTTCATGCTGAGAAGTTGGGGCATAGAATTAATTTCCATTGAAAAAGAGTTCTTTATTTGAAGTTATTTATGCTCAGAAAGGTTTTTAAAATAGGTTGAATATTCTTGATATTAGAAAGTGTTTTTCTCTGAGGGGTAGAGATACAGATGATTTTTCTTATTTTCTGTATATGTTTCAATACATGTGTTTTCTAAATTTTGTAAAAGTATTATGTATAACTTCTTAAAAATTAAACTTTTAATTTAAAGATAATTATAGATTTACATGCAGTTGTAAGAAATAATACAGAACAAAACCATGTACCTTTGAGCCATATTCGCCCAATGGTAATGTCTTGCAAAGTTATAGCACAATATCACAGCCAAGACATGGACATTGATACAGTCCAGATTCCATCACCAAATAATCTCTTATGCTGCCCTTTATAGCCACACTCACTACCCTCCCACTTTTACCTCTCCTTAACCTCTAGTAACCACTAATCTATTCTCCATTTCTGTAATTTTGTCATATTAAGAATTTTATATACATGGAATTATATGATATGTAATGCTCTGGAGATTCATCCATGTTGTATGTATTAATAATTCATTTTTATTGTCGACTGTATTATTCTGTGGTATAAATGTATCACAGCTTCTTTAGTCATTTACTTGCTCATCTGGATTGTTTCCAGGTTTTCGCTTTTATATATAAAGCTGCAATAAATATTTGTGTCCAGGTTTTTGTGTGAACACAACTTTTTATTTCTCTGGGATAAATGCTCAGAAATGCAATTTCTGTGTCAATAGTAGTTCTGTATTTATTTTTTAAAGAAACAACCAAACTTTTTTCTAGAGTGGTATACCATTTTACATTTCCACCAGCAATGTAAGAGTGATGTAGTTTTTCTGCATACTCATCATCATATAGTGAGGTATATGATGTTATCTCATTGTGGTTTTAATTGAATTTACCTAATGGTTAATATATTTTAAATGCTTATATGCCATCTATATATAATTTTTAGTGGAACATCTCATGTTTTTTGCACATTTTCTAATTGGATTGTTTGTTTTTTCACTGTTGAGATTTGAGAGTTCTTTATATATTCTAGATACTAGTTTTTTATTGGATATGGTATGGGCCTCCAAATATTTCCAAATATTTTCCAAATATTTCCAAATATTTTCTCTCACTCTCTAGCTTGTCTTTATTCTCTTACCAGGATCTTTCATAAATCAAAGTTTTGTAATTTTAATGAAGTCCAATTTATCAATTTTTCCTTTTATGTATTGTGCTTTTGGTTTCAAGTATAGGATCTCTTCGTCTAGCCCTGGATTCCAAAGATTTTCTCCAATTAGAAAAAAGTTTTCTAGTTTTGATTTTTATGTTTAAGTCTGTGATTCATTTTGATTCAATTTTTGCTCAATGAGTAGATTTAGGTCTAGGTTCTCCTCCCCCTCCTCCTTCTCTCTTTCCTCCTCCTACTTATCTTCTCCTTTCCTTTTCGTTTCCTTCTCTTCCTATCCTTAATCTTTCCCCTTCTTGCCTATAAATGTATAATTGCTCCAGCACTATTTGTTGAAAGGCCTGTATTTCCCCCATTGAATTGCTTTCACACTTTTGTCAGAAATAAATGGGCAAAAAGATTCGTGTAAATCTATTTCTCAGTTCTTTATTTTATTTCATTGATAGATGTGTCTATTCCTCTGCCAGTACCACACAGTATTGATTACTGTAGTTACATAAAAAGTTTTGAAATCAGGTAGTCTGAGACCTCTTACTTTACTCCCCTTTTTAAAATTGTTTTAGCTATTTTAATTTGCCATTCCATATGAAATAATTTGCCATTCCAAAAAAAGTAATGTTGTCTACTCAACAAACAAATCTTTCTGTGATTATGATAAGAATTGCATTAAACCTGTATATAAATTTGGAGAAAAATTACATTCTTTATTATATTAAGACTTCCAATCCATAAACATAATGTGTCATTCAATTTATTTATACTTTTTAATTTCTTTCATCATCGTTCTATAGCTGTCAGTATATAAATTCTGTATATGTTTTGTTAGATTTACACATACACAGAAGTATTTATTTTTTTGAGTGATTGTAAATAGTATTATAATTTTAGTGTCACATATTTATTGCTAGTATGTAGAAAAATAAAGATGCATTTATACTTATTTATATGTGATAAAAATATAAAATATGATTATATATTATAAATATGTATGGCTTTATAAATAAATAAATAAATAAATATAATATGTGTGTGTATGTATATGTATATATATAAATAATAATGTCTATCTTGTATCTTGCAATGTTGCTGAACTCACTTATTAGTTCTAGAAGTTTTTTAAGTAGATCCCTCCCTTGCAATTTTCTACACAGGCAAACATTCTGTGGGTGAATAGGAACAATTTTATTTCTTCCTTTCCAATTTATATGTCTTCTATTTCCTTTTCTTACCTATTGCATTACTTAGAACTTCCAGCCCTATGTTTAATAAGACTGGAGAGCATATATTCTTACTGTTTTCCTGATCTTAGGAGAAAAGCATTTCAACTTTCACTATTAGGTATATTAGCCATTGTTTTGCTGTAGATGGTCTTCATCAAATTTATAAAGTTCTCTTCATTCTTTTTTTTCTTAGTTTTTTAACATCATGAATGAATATTAAATTTATTAAATGTTTTTTCTGCATTGATTAATATATCATATGATTTTTCTCCTTTAGCCCATTAATATGATAAATTACATTGATTGACATTTGAATATTGAAACATCTCTTGGTTTATAATTTTTAAAATATAATTGCCTAATTCTATTTGATAATTTTAGTTAGAAATTATTGTGTTCAGTTTTTTAAGGGATATTGAACTACAATTTTCTAATTTTGTGTATGTTGCCTTTGGGAATCACAATAACACTGGCTTTATATAATAAATTATGTAGGATTCTCTTCTTTTTTCTGGAAAAGATTTTGTAGAATTGGTTTTAATTCTTCTTTAAATATTTTGTGGAATTACCAGAGAAATTATCTGGGCTCAGATATTTATTTTAAGGGATTTTCTTAGTTATTGATTCAATTTTCTTAATAGCTATAGGGATATTCAAATTATTTATTTCACGTTGGATGAGTTGTGGTAGTTTCTGTTTCTCAAAGTGTTGATCCATTTCAACTAAGTTGTTAAATTTATGTATGTAGTATTTTGAAATCAGAAAATATGAGTCTTCTAACTCAGATTTTTTCTTTTTCTTTTTGCTACTTGGGGTTTCTTAAGACTGCATATGAATTTTAGAATGGGTTTTTCTATTTCTGCAAAAAAAATAAAAGAAACAAAACAAACAGAACAAAACAAACATTATTGAAATTTTGAGAGATTTCACTGAATTTGTAGATCACTTTTCATAATAATGACATTTTATCTGTATTAAATCTTCCAAACCATGAACTTGGAACATAGTTTTATTTACTTACTTCTTTAATTTTTTTTCTGTAGTGTTTTGTAGTTTTCATTGCATAAGTTTTTTCCTCCTTGGTTAAATTAATTCCTAAATAATTCTCTTTGATACTATTTTAAATGTGATTGTTTTCTTAATTTCCTTTTCAGAATTTTTATTATTAGCATATAGAAATGCAAGTGATTTTTTGTGTTTTGATTTTGTATCTTCCTACTTTGCTGAATTCATTTATTGCTTCTAAAGTTTATTTTGGTGTGAATTGTTGGGATTTTCTACATATAAAAAGAGATATATTTACTTTTTGTTTTCCAATGTGAAAGACTTTTGTTTCTATTTCTTGACTAATTGCTTTGGCTAGGTGTTCTAGTACTATGTTGCATAGAAGTGGTGAAATGGGCATCTTTGCCTTGAACCTGATCTTAGAAGAAAAGCTTTCAGTCTTTTAACATTGAATATGATATTTGTTGTGGGTTTTTCATCTGTAGCTTTTATTATGTTGAGGTAGTTTCTTTTCCTCATTTGTTGAGTGTTTTAGTATCACGAAAAAGGGTTAAATTTTCTCAAGTGTTTTAATATGAAAGAGGGTTAAATTATCAATTGAGATGATCGTGTGTTTTTTATTCTCTATTCTATTAATGTGTTACATTACGTTAATTGATTTTTTTGTATGTTGAACCATCCTTGTATTCCAGAAATAAATCCAACATGGTCATTGTCCATAAACCTTTGAATATGCTACTAAAATAGGTTTGCTAGCATTTTGTTGAAGATTTTGATATCAATGTTTATAAGGGATTTTGATCTGCAATTTTATAGTATCTTTGGCTTTGGTATGAAGGCAATGCTAGCTTCATAGATTGAGTTAAGAAATGTTCCTTCCTCTTCAGTTTGTATTTTTATTTTTTGGAAAAGTTTTAGAAAGGTTGTTGTTCTTCTTTCAATGTTTAGTAGAATCCACTAGTGAAGAAGCCATCAGGTCTGGCGATTTTATTTGTTGAAAAATTTGGAATTCCTGATGCAATTTTCTTAACAATTATAGGTCCATTGTGAATTTTTATTTCTTTATGATTTAGCCCTGGTAGATTTTTTATTTCTATGAATTTGTCCATTTTAACTAGGTTATCCAATTTGTTTGTGTATGAATGTGTATGGTACTTTCTTGCAATACTTTTTGTTTCTGTAGCTTCAGTAGTAATGTCCTCACTTTCATTTCTAATTTTAGTAATTTAAATATTCTCTCTCTTTTTTACTTAGTCTACCTAAAGAGTTTGTCAATTTTGATGAACTATCCATAGCACAAATTTTTGGTTTTGTTTATTATTTTTGTTGTTGTTTTTCTAGTCTCTATTTCATTTATCTCTGCCCTGATCTTTATTTATTTTTTTTATTGGATTTTGGTTTAGTTTGTTTCTTTTTCTAGTTCCTTGAGTTATTTTAGTTAAGTTGTTAATTTTAAGTTTTCCTTTTTTAATGAAAGCATTTTTTTTGCTATCATTTTTTCCTTAGTACTGTTTTTACTAGATTTCATATGTTTTAGTATGTTGTGTTTTTATTTTCATTTCTCTAAAGATATGTTCTAACTTTATTTTTGATTTCTCCTGTGAACTATAGGTTGTTCAAAAGTATTGCTAAATTTCCACAAATCTGTGATTTTTCAATTTTTCTTGTATAACAGTTTCTAACTTCGTCCCGTTATGGCCAGAGAAGATACTTTTTAAATGATATATACTTTTAAAACTCTATTGGTATTTAATCTGTGGCCTAACATGGCCTAACTTGGAGAATGTTTCACGTGCGCTTGAGAAGAATATCTGTTAGAACTTGTTAATTCATTGTGTACTCTATTCCCTTATCTTTTGTCTAGGTGTTCAGTGTATTATTAATAGTGAGATATTCAAGTCTCCAGTTATTGTAGAACTATTTCTTATTTCAATATTGTCAATTTTGCTTCATATATTTTGCTAGTCTGTTACTAGTGTATAAATATTTATAATTGTATTGCATCCTTTATATTAATATGCAATGTTCTTCTCTGTCTTTTGTAAACTTTTTGATTTGATTTAAAGTCTGTTGTGTCTGATATTAGTATAGCTACCTCTGCCCCCTTTTGGTTATGATTTTTATGAAACATCTTCACATCCTTTTACTTTCAACCGATTTTTGTCTCGATCTAAAATGAGTTGCTCATAGATAGCATATAGTTAAATAATGTGTTTTTTAAAAAATCATTCCTTTTAACCTCTGTCTTCATTGAAGAGTTTAATTCATTTCCATTTCATAAATTTTATATTACTTTTTTATTTCACCATAATTTTTCTTACTGAAAAAACATTTTTTTAATGGAGAACCAAAGAAATAAAACCTAAAGGGAAAGTTTGGGGTTGTTTAAACATGGGAGTAAATAAATGCATATTTTATTATAAGCACAGAGTTGCAGAGATTAATACCTCATTTGGCATGAAGCAGACAGTGAAAATGAATTCTATCTAGATCCAGTCTACTGAGACTGGTTAAAAGTATTTATTTATAAGATAGCTAAATCATTGAACATACAAATTGACCCTCTTATAATTGGCTTGTTTTCTAAGACCATAATATATGTCAGCATAAATGTACACATTGAATCCCTTTTCCTATTCACCCAATGTGATTTCAGTAGTACTTTTCTTGTCTTTCATTTAATTGCAAATTAATTATCCTATAAGCAAGTTCCAGAACTCTTATAAATAAAATTCTGCCTCATTTTTTGTTTGCCCTGACAAATGAAAACTTTTAGAATCCACTGAGAATTTTATATAATGAAGCTAATTATTTTGCATACTCTGGGAGAAAAGGCTAGTCTTGTAATATTTTTAATGTTTATTCTTTCCATTTCTATTGAGGTACAATATTATATTAGTTTCAGGTGTACAACATAGTTATTAAACATTTATATACTTTGTAATCATCTGATAATCTATATGATACCATACATAATTATTACAATGTCATTGACTATTTACTATTTACTATGCTACATTTTACATTCCATGACTATTTTGATAACTGCTAATTTGTACTTCTTAATCCCTTTCCCTTTCTCATCCAACCTCCCTCTCATCTGTTGCCACTAATTTGTTCCTGTATCTATGAGTTTGCTTCTATTTTATTTGTTTATTTTGTTTTTCAGATTCTACAAATAAATGAAATCATATGGTATTTGTCTTTCTCTGTTTGACTCAGTTTAATACCCTCTGGGTTCATCCATGTCATTACAGATGGTAAAATATTCTTTTTATGGCTAGGTGCCATTCCATTGTATGTATGTTTACACACACACACACACACACACACACATGCACACGCACACACACACCACCTCCTCTTTATCCATTCATCTATTGATGGACACTTAGGTTGCTTCCGTATCTTGGCTATTGCAAATAATGTTTCAATAAATATAAGGATGCATATAGTTTTTCTGAAATAGTGTTTTGGATTTCTTGGGATAAATACCCAAAAGCTGGGTCATATGGTAGTTCTATTTTTAATATTTTTGAGGAAACTTTACTGTTCTCCATAGTGGCCACACCAATTTGCAATTCCACCAATAATACACAAAGGTTCCCTTTTCTCCACATCCTCACCAAATATTGTTGTTTGTTGATTTACTGATGATAGACATTCTGACAGGGGTGAGGTTATATGTCATTGTGGTTTTAATTTCCATTTATCTGTTGATTAGTGATATTAACCATCTTTTCATATGTCTGTTGGCCAATTGTATGTCTTCTTTGGAGAAACTTCTATTCAGGTCTTCTGCCTATTTTTAATTAGATTGTCATTTGATGTTAAGATGTATGAGTTCCTTATTTATTTTGAATGCTAACCCCATATTAGATATACATCTGATATCTTCTTCCATTCAGTAGGTTTTTTGTTTTGTTGATGGTTTCCTTTGCTGTGCAAAAACTCTTTAGTTTGATGTATTCACATTTTTTTTCTTTTGTTTCTCTTGCCCAAGGAGACATATTCAAAAAATTTTGTTAAGTGTGATTTAAAGATTTACTGCTATGTTTTCTTCTAAGTGTTTAATAGTTTTGGGACTCACATTTAACTCTTTAATCCATTTTGAGTGTTTTTTGTTGTTGTTGTTGTTTAAGGTGTAAGGAAGTGGTATGATTTTATTTTATTTTTGCACGTATCTGTCTTTACCCCATTGTATATTCTTGCCTCCTTTGTCACAGGTTAATTGACCATATAGACATAAATTTATTTCTGGGCTCTCTATTTTATTCCATTGATTTACATGTCTGTTTTGATACTAGTGTCATGCTGTTTTGATTACTATAGCTTTGAAGTATAGTTTAACGTCAGATAGTGTCATATTTATAACCTTGCTCTTCTTTCTCAAGATTGCTTTCATTAATCAGGGTCTTTTGTGGTTCTTTATAACTTTTAGAATTATTTGTTCTAGTTCTGTAAAAAGTGCCATTGGTATTTTGGTGGGAATTGCATTGAATCTGTAGATTGCTTTGAGTAGCATGGGCATTTTAATAATGTTAATTCTTTCTATCCATGAGCATAGTATCTCCTTCCTTTTTTGTATCTTCTTTATTTTTTCTTCAATAACTTACGGTTTTCTGCGTATAGGTTCTTCTCCACCTTGGTTAAGTTTATTTATAGGTATTTTATTGTTTTTGATGCAATTCTAAATGAGATTGTTTTTCTTAATTTCACTTTATGATAGTATGTTATTGGTATATAAATGTGGAAGTGATTTCCTAATATTAATTTTGTATTCTGCTACTTTATTGAATTTATTTGTTATTTCTAAAAGTGTGTGTGTGTGCATATGTGCATGTAATCTTTAAGACTTTATATATATTATCATGTAATCCACAAATATTGACAGTTTTATTGCTTCTTTTCTAATGTGAATGTAATCTTTTTCTTTTTCTTGCCTGCTGTGGCTAGAACTTACAATATTATCTTGAGTAAAAGTGGTAAAAGTGGACATTCTTATTTTATTCTTGATCTTAAAGGAAATGCTTTTAGCTTTTCACCATTGAGTATGATGTTACTGTGCACTTGTTATATATGGCTTTTATTATGTTGAGGTATGTTCCCTCTATTTCCACTTTGCTGAGACTTTTTATCACAATCAATGTTGGATTTTGTCAAATGCTTTTTATATATCTGTTGATATAATTATATGACTTTTATTCTTCATTTTGTTTATGTGGTATATCATGTTGTTTCATGGATATTGAACCAACTTTGCATTCCAGGAATAAATCTCATTTGATCATGATGAATGATCTTTTTAATGTATTGCTGAATTCAGTTTGGTAATATTTTGTTAAAAATTTTTCATCTATGTTTATTTAGAGATATTGGCTTATAATTTCCTTCCATCTTTTCTTCTTTCCTTTTTTTTCTTCCATCTTTCTTTCCTTCCTCCCTTCCTCCCTCCCTCCCTCCCTCCCTCTTTTCCTTCCTTCCTTCCTTCCTTCCTTCCTTCCTTCCTTCCTTCCTTCCTTCCTTCCTTCCTTCCTTCCTTCTTTTTTTTTCTTTCTTATAGTGTCTTTGTCTGGTTTTGGTATGAGGATACTACTTGTCTCATAAGATGAATTTGGGAGCTCTTTCCTCTTTGTCTTTTTGAAATAGTTTGAGAAAGATAGGTTCTTTGAATGTTTGGTAAAATTTACCTTTGGAAACCATTTGGTCCAGTACTTTTGTTTGTTGGGAGTGTTTTGATTACCGATTTGATTTTGTTAGTAGTTATGAGTCTGTTAATATTTTCTGTTTCTTCTTGCTTTGGTCTTGGAAGAATGTATATTTCTAGAAATTTATTCATTTTTTCCAGATTTTACAATTTGTTAACATAGAATTCTTCATGGTATTTTTTTGTGTGTGTTGGTGTCAGTTTTCACTTCTCCACTTTCATTTTTGATTTTATTTATTTAGGCCCTTTCTATTTTTTTCTTGATATGTCTGGCTAACAGTTTATTAATTTTGTTTATCTTTAAAAGAACTAGTTTTAAATTCATTGATCTTATTTTTTATTGTTTTTGCTTTATAGATTCTATTTCACTTATTTCCACTCTAATCTTTATTACTTCCCTCCTACTACTCACTTTAAGCTTTGTTTATTCTTCTTTGTCTAGTTCCTTTAGGTAAAAATTTAGATTATTTTTTTATTTTATATTTTTCTTGTTTTTGAGATAGGCCTATATTACTATGAATTTCACTCTTAGAATTGTTTTGGCTGTTCTTCATAGATTTTAGGTAACTGTGTTTTTATTTTCATTTGCCTCAATGTATCTTTGGGTTTCTTCCTTGATCTTATTGTTAACCTATTCATTGTTTAGCAGCATATTATTTAGCATCCATGTGTTTGTGTTTTTCAGTTTTGTTTTTTTTAATGGTTTCTAGTTTTATGCTATTGTGATTGAGATGTTACTTGATATAATTTCAGTCTTTTTAAATACATTGAGAATTGTTTTGTGGATTAACATGTGGTCTATCCTGGAAAAAATTCTATGTGCCCTTGAAAAATGTATATTCTGCTGCTTTTGGGTAAATGTTTAAAAATTTCTGTTTAGTCCATCTGGTCTAATACATCATTTAAAGACACTGTTTCCTTGTTGATAATCTGTGTGGATGATTTATCCACTGGAGTCAATGGAGTGTTAAAAATTTCTTACTATTGTTGTCTTACTGTTAATCTCTCTTTTATTGTCTATCAATATTTCCTTTATATATTTAGATGCTCTTCTGTTGGGTGCATAGATGTTTATAATGTTATATCCTCTTGTCAGATTGATTCCTTTGCCATTATCGAATGTCCTTCTTTATCTCTTGTTACATCCTTTGTGTTAAAATCTATTTTACCTAAAACAAGTAATGCTATTACAGCTTTTGCCCCATTATCATGATACCTTTTTTCATCTCTTTAATTACATTCTTTATGTGTTTGAACGGGAGTCTCTTGAAGGCAACTTATGTATGGGTCTTCTTATTTTAATCCATTCAGGCACCCTATGTTTTTTTATTAGAATATTTTGTCCATTTACATTTAAAGTTATTATTGATAGGTATGTGGTTATTACCAATTTATTAATTATTTTCTGATAAATTATGAGTTATTCTCTGCTTTTGTCTTATTTTTTTTTTGCTCTCTTCTTTTGTATATCAATGACTTCACAGTGTTATCTTTGGATTTTTTTATTATTACTGCTTGTATTATTTTTGCATTTTTGGATTGTGTTCATATATATCAAGCTATGTTTATAGATGTTTATTGATGTTTGCTTAAGTTCAGACGCATGTTAAAATCATTACAATTTTTTACTCACCTCCTCTATGTTTACGCTTTTGTCATTTTTAAACTAATTTTTAATTTACTAATTTACTATGCTTTTTACTTCTCTTTTTGTGTGTATGTTTTCCTAGTTTATTGTTGTAATTAAATATACCCTTTCTACTTTTGTCTTTTTAACTTTTGTACTAGCTTTATAGTTGGTTGATCCTCTGCTTTTAATGTGTTTCCATTTGTCAGTAAGAAGTTTTTTTTCTATATTTTCTTATCCATATTTTTGATATTTTCTTCTTAATGAAGTATCTTTAATATTTTTGTGTAATACTTTTTACTGGTGATACACTCTAGTTTTTTTTGTTATCTGGAAACTCTTTATTTCTCCTTTGCTTCTGAATGATAATCTGCTTCATAGAGAAATCTTGATATAGGGCTTTGCTTTTAATCACTTTGAATATTTTGTGCCAATCCCTTATAGCCTGCAGTTTCTGTTGAGAAATCTGCTCCCAGTCTTATGAGATCTCCTTTGTGTGTAACTAACTGCTTTTCCCTTGCTGCTTTTAAGATTCCTTCTTTGACCTTAACCTTTGATATTTTAATTATGATTTGTCTTGGTGTGGGCGTCTTTGAAATCTTTTTGGAACTTTCTGAACTTCTTGGGGTTGTATGTCTATTTCCCTCACCAAGTTAAGTAAGTTTTCCATCATTATTTCTTGAAGTGGGTTTTCAATTCCGTGCCCTCTCTCTTCTTCTTCTGAGACCCATATGATGTAAATGTTGGCATGTTTGTTGTTATCCCAGAAATCTCTTAAGCTATCCTCATTTTTTAAATTCTTTTTTCTTTTTGCTGTTCTAATTGGGTGCTTTCTACTACCTTGTCTTCCAGATCATGATTTGATCCTCAGCTTCATATAATCTACTGTTAAATTTCTCTAATGTATTCTTCATTTCAGTTATTTTATTTTTTTATTTCTGATAGGTTCTTTTTATTTTTTAATATTAAACAATTTTTAATTATTATTGGCATACACTATTATATTAGTTTTAGGTGTACAACATAGTGATTAGACATTTATACAAAGCAATCATCCTGATAAATCTAGTACCCACCTGATGCCATGCATAGTACAATATTATTGGCTATATTTCTTGTGCTATACTTTACATCCCCTTGACTATTTTGTAACTACCAATTTTTATTTCTAATTCCTTTCCCTTTTTCAACCAGCCTCCAACATTCTTCCCATCTGGAAGTCCTCAAAATGCTTTCTATATCAATGAGTTTGTTTCTATTTTTTTTTTTTTTTGGTGCTCTTTCAGTATCACATATAAGTGAAATCATGTGGCTATCTTATTCCACGGAAAACAGTAACTTCTAGATCTATTCATGTTGTTGCAGATGGGAAGATTTCATTCTTTTTTTATGTCTGAGTAATGTGCCATTGTATATACATAATCCTCTTCTTTATCCATCCATCCATTGATGAACATCCAGGTTGCCATCATATCTTGACTATTGTAAATAATACAGCAATGAACATATGGAGGCACATCCCCTTTCAAAGTAGGATTTTGGGTTATTGGGTTTCTTCAAATAAATATCCAGAAGTGAAACCACTGTGTCTTTCTTTGTCTCTTGCTATAGCCTTCATTTTAAACTCTGTTTTATCTGCTATAAGTATTACTACCCCAGATTTTATGTTTTTTGTTTGTTTGTTTCTATTTTCATGAAATGTCCTATTCCACTCCTACTTTCAGTCTTTCAATTTGAAGTGAGTCTGTTATATACAGCATATGTAAGGTTTCTTATCTATTCAGCCACCTTGTCTTTTGACTGGAGCATTTAATCTTTTTTTTTCATTTGAAGTAATTGTCAGATATGTAGTTATTGTCATTTTATTATTCATATTTTAAAATCTTTCTTCCTCTTCTTCCTCTCTTCCTCCTCCTCTTCTTCCTTCTTCTTCCTCTTCTTATTTCTTCCCTTTCTTTTTTCTTTCTCCTTCTCCTTCTTCTAGAAGTTCCTTTAACATTTTTTGTAATATCACTTTTGGTGTTGAAAAATTCTTTTAGCTTTTTCTTATCTGAGAAGCTCTTTATCTGTCCTTTGATTCTAAAAGATAGCTTTGTTGGATGAGGAATCTTGGTTGTAGGTCCTTGCTTTTCACCACGTTGAATATTTTATGCCAAGCCCTTCTGGCCTGAAAAATTTCTGTTCAGCAATCAGCTGACAGTCTTATGGGAGCTCCCTTGTAGGTAACTAATTGATTTTCTCTTGCTACTTTTAAGATTACCTGTTTGTCTTTAACCTTTAGCATTTTAATTATGATGTGTCTTGGTGCGGGCTCCTTCAAATTCATCTTGTTTGAGACTCTGTGCTTCCCGGGGTTGTATGCCTATTTTCTTCATCAGGTTAGGAAAGTTTTTGGTCATTATTTCTTAAAATTAATTTTCAATTTCTTGTCCTCTTTCTTCCCCTGGTATCCCTATGATGTGAATGTTGCTATGCTTGATGTTGTCCCAGAGGCCCCTTTAAAGTATCTTTATTTGGGAGGGTTCTTTTTTTCTTGTTATTTGTCTGATTGGGTGTTTTCTGCTACCATATGTTCTAAATTGCTGATTCAGTCCTTCACTTCATCTAATCTACTATTAATTCCTCCTAAGGTATTCTTCATTTCAGATATTGTATTTTTTATTTCTGATTAGTTCTTTTTTATGTTTTTAATTTAACTTTTATGTTTTCTATCTCTGTTAAAGTTCTTCCTGGGTTTATCTACTCTTCCCCTGTGTTCACTGATCATCATTATAATGTTTTGAATTCTGCATCTGGTAGATTGCTTACCTTCACTTTGTCTAGTTCTTTTTCTGGTGCTTTGTTTTGTTCTTTCATGTGGGATATATTTCTTTGTCCCCTCATTTTGGCTGCCTACTTGTGTTTGTTTCTATGTATTAAGTAGGGCTCCAAAGTCTCTTAATATTAGTAGAGTGGCTTTATGTAGTAGATGTCTTATGGGACTGAGTGGCACAGTCTTCCCTGGTCACACAAGCCAAGTGCTCCATGTGTGTCCATTGTATGGATTGTATGTGCCCTCCTATTGTGATTGAGGTTTAGTTGTTATTTGCACATCAGTGGGAGGGGCTAACTTTGGACTGATTATTTGTGAGGCTTGGCCAGTGAGGGACTGACCTTTCAGAGCAGGATTCACTTTCACAGGGCTCTGGTGCCTGCCTAGTTCACCTTTTGTGTGTGTCATCCCCGGAAGCAGCCCTGAGTGGTGGTCCAGTTCTGGTCAAAGCTGATCACTGGGATTGTGAGCTCCATAGCCTCCTAAACAGTGCCCCACCACAGGCTAAGATAAACCATAGCCTGTGTATTCCCTGGGACCACCTGGCAAGAGTCACCAATGGCTGCCACTGGTGCTGGGCTTAGATTTGCCTTGAGAGGCTAAGCTGGGAACTGAAATTGGCTACTGCTAGTGCCTGGCTCAAGGCTCCTCAGCAAGAGGTTTGGAGCACTTTGAGGCTAGATACTACTTGCTTTGGTTTTGTGAACCTTTGAGAGTTTTTAGGAAAGTTTGTGTTATGGGCCAAGCGATGCCAGTTGTATGGAAAAGCCATTTGAGACAGCTTGGGTAGGCTCGCAAGTTGGGAGGGATGGGGTATCAGGGAATTACCAAGATGGGGTGATCCATGTTAGTCCAGGTAATAGAGACTCAGATATGTTGGCCACCTATGTCAGTGTGCTGGGAGGGGGATGGCTCAACAAAAGAACCATGGATTCTGCCAATACTTCTGTCTGGGAGAAAACTGCCCCTCCAGCCTTCTCCCTGGAGCCAGACTATTTGGTTCCTCTCCTTATGTCCCTGGTGCTTTTCAAATAGCTGCCCCACCACTGGAACTCAGAGTGAGTGAATTGTCAGAGAGTAAGTTTGTGAATGAGCCTTCTAGGACAGGGGTCCTCACCCCCTGGGCCATGGATTGGTACCAGGCCATGGCTTGTTAGGAGCTGGGCCACACAGCAGGAAGTGAACAGCGGGCAAGTGAATAAAGCTTCATCTGTATTTGTAGCTGCTCCCCAGTGCTAGCATCACCACCTCATCTCCCTTTCAGATCACCAAGCATTAAATTCTCATAGGAGCACTGGTCCCAGGTGCCAAAAATATTGGGGTACATTTGTGACTCCTGCAGCTCTCCATCTCACTTAGCTATCATCTCTGCTGGTTTTCACAGTCAGAGGTTATGGGGACTTCTCTTCTCGGTGCTAGAATGCTGGGCTGTGTATCTCAATGTGGGGTCTGGACTCTTCACTCTTCTGGGGGTCCTCTGCAGCCAAAATATTCCTCCTGATTCTCAATTGCCACACATGGTATGGGACCAGCCCATTTTGCATTTCTGCCCCTTTTACCAGTCTTGAGGTGGCCTCTTGTGTATGTCCCCAATTGTAGAACTTCTATTCAGCCAGACCTGAGGTGACTTCCAATAATAGTTCTGTAGTTTAGTAGTACTTTTGATGTGATTATGAGAGGAGAAAAGCACAAATTCTATCTACTTTGTCATATTGTTCAGAAGTCTGACTGGATCTTTTATTGTTTTCTATTTCTTTGTTGATGTTCTCAGTGAGTTCATCTACTCTTTCCCTAAGTTCATTGAACATACTTTTGAACTCTGTGTCTGGTAGACTGCTTGTCTCCATTTTGTTTAGTTCCTTTTATGTTGTTTGGTCCTGTTCTTTCATTTGGAATATGTTTCTCCATCTTCTCATTTGACTGTTTCTCTGTGTTTGTCTTTGTTTATTAGGTGGATCTGCTACAGACTTGACAAAGTGGCCTAATACAGAAGTGTCATGTAGGGCTCTATGTTCACTTCTGTGTCATACTGGGTACTCCAGTGTGTCTCCTTTGTGCCTTGTGTATGACCTCCTATTGTAGTTGAGTCTCAATTTATTTTGCCATCTCAGTTTGTTGGGTTGACCCTCCAGGTGATTGGCTGTGTGAATTGATAGTAACTATAGTAGACGAGCTGTTGTGTGGGGACTGACCTGGCTGAGCGAGAGTTGCTATAGCGGTGTTCTGTTTTCAGCCAAGTTCTCCCTTCATTTGTGTTATTTGTGATACTGATTGGGTGGTGCTCTGTTGTGGTTTGAAGCCAGCCATTGCATGTGTTGGTTCTGGAACCTCTTGGGAGGTGATCAGTGCAGGCCAAGTTCAGCTGCTTCTTGTGCTTGGCTTAGGGCCTCTTGATAGGATTTACAAAATGATGTGTACTAGGCTTGGAGGCATCTGAGAGATGCTACACTGTGAACTGAGGCCTGTCGCTACTTGTGCAATGCTTGGGCCTCTTTAGTGCTTCCAAGATATGAGCTTAGGCCAGCCATCATTTGTGTCAGGATGTGGCCCTTGAGTTAAAGCTTTGCTCCAGGCCCAGTCCAGCTGCCACTTATACTAGGCTTGGGGCCACTTGATGGGAGTTCTAATGCAAGTTGTGGTCAGTCTCTGCTTTTGCTGGGATTGGGGCTGCTTAGCTAGAGCTAAAAGGCAAGCCAAGTTCAGTTGCTGCTTATTTGCTGTTTGTGAACCTTTGGAAGATTTTGGAAAAGTGCAGTGTGAGCTGGGACAGGACGCTTGTGTAGGGGAGCCACTGGAAGAGGATCAGGCAGGGAGGGCCGGTTTGGTGGGGCAGTGTGTCAGGGAATCAGCAGGACAGGGTGAACAATGTTAGTCAGGTTAATGAAGAGCACAGATTTGGCTACTGCCTGGATCTACCTGGGTAGGAGGGGATCTCCACAAAAGAAGACTGGTTCCTGCCAGTATTTCCATCTTTGGAGTGAATTACTCCAACCTGCCTCCCCACCAGCCCTGGGCCTAAAGTTAGTCAACTTAATTCCTCTCTGTATATCCCCCATACTTCTTGAGCTGCTTTCCCTGCATTGGAGTAAAAAAACGAGTGAGTTTGTGAGTGAGCAAGTCTATGCATGGGCCTCTTAGGAAGTTTGCCTCAATCTCTGCCATCCTCCTCAGATGCAATCCCCACTGGTTTTCATAGACAGAAGTTATAAGAACTTCTTTCCCTGGCACTGAAACACTAGGCTGAGGAGCCTGATGTGGTGCTGGGACCCTGCTCTCCTCAGGGGAAACTTTGCAGATGAGATATCCCTCCTGATTCTTAATCACACATTATACATGTGGGACCTGTCTATTTTTTATCTCAGCCATTCTTACTAGTCTCAGCATGGCTTCATCTTTAAATCCTTAGTTAAGGGGCCCTTATTTAGCTAGTTTTCATATGGTTCTCAATGACAGTTGTTCTGTAATTTGTTGTAATTTTTATGTGGCTGTGAGATGAGGCAAACAGAGAGTTTACTACCATCTTGACCACAATGCCAACAATTCATGAGTTTTTATTTTAATTATTTATTTTCTATTATAATATTTGCATTTGATTTTTCTTTTTTATTTGCTTAGAGTTTCTATTTATTTGCTGAGGCTTTCTTTATTTCTCTTTTATTTGTTTTAAGAATATTTATAATTGTTCATTGAAGCATTTTTATCACAACACTTTTAGAATTCTAACATCTTTGTTGTTTTGGTGTTTGTGTTGACACCTGTTGATTGTCTTTTCTTCATTCAGTTTGCAATCTCTGGTTGTTATAGTGAGCAATTTCCGATTGAAATCTGAACATTTTTATATTATATTATAATATTTTGGATCTTATTTAAACATTCTATTTTAGCTGTGTTTCTCTGATGACACTTCAGTAGGGAAGAGGAGGGCCCACTTTTGATACTGCTGGGTAAAGGCAGATGTATAGGTTCTGCAATGAGCCTCTGTTGATATATAATGTGAAGAGATCCTTGTTATAGCTGGATGATGATGGGCATTCTGGCTCCCAATTAGGCCTCCACTGATACCTTCCTGGCTGGTAGGGGTAGAGATGCCACATTACTGCTCCCCAACTGGCCACATTGTCACCATGGGGTGGGGCAGTGGTGAAAGTCCTGACTCTCTATGAGTCTTCCAGTGGAGAAGGAGAGAGATACCTCAATATTCTGAGTGGAAATGGAGGACCAGAGTCTCCACATGGTCTCCACTGACACTGTAAGGAGAGAGTGATTACTGACTGGCAGGGATAAAAGTTAGTTTCCTAGCCTGACAAGGATAGAAATCTAAGCTTGCCACTGTCCCTTGCTGGCATGGGTGGAGATGAGGTCATGATAATTTTTCTGCTTTTTGGCAGGAACAGAAAAATTATTTTCTAAAAGTTTCTATATTGCTTCTTTCCTGGTCCTTTGGCTTGGGAGAATAGACTTTTGTAGAGGCTATATTGAATTTGTGCCCACTGCTATATCTGAGATTCTAGCTTCTGTAGCTCACAGTCTGGAATACATGAAGCAAAAAGAAAACCAGGGGAGCTCAACACTGTCATTTTTTTGGTCTTCAGTTCCCTAGCTGGTCTTCCACCTTATTTCACCTTTTAGAGTCTTACATTTGTTTCATATATAATGTCCAGGCTTTTTAGTTGTGCTTGGGGAAGAAATAGGGAAATGTATATCTAACTCATTTTTTTTTAGAAGTAAAAGTATCCATGTATTATTTATGTGAGAAAAATTGTTATTAACAGAACAAAACAAAAAATGACTTAAATTGCAGCTGGAGACAATTGAGTAAATCAAGGAGTATTGCCTGATTTAAGCCAGAAAAAGTTAACTTGGTGACCATTGGGTGGGTAATGATTAAAAACAAGAGCCATGCTTTTTTGATTGTATGTGATATGTCTCACATACATTCTATCACTTTTTATAAATCCTTATAGCAAAATCGTAAGGCTAGCATTACTCTCATTTCATAGTGAAGTAAACTGAGATAGAGATCACTTAAGAAAAAATTTTTTAATGTTATATATTCAAAGAGTGAGTCAAGAAGGATTTGAACTCTAGCTTGTTTTAATCCAAAACCCCAAATCTATGTGTTTCATTGCTTTGTGGACTTCCTTTTAGAAGAAGGAAGACTGGAAGTATTTAGGTGACATCTTGTGGAAGACAGGAAATGTATAATGTGACCAAGCAGCACCCATTATCTGTGGTTCTGTAAAAGCATTTAGAGTCCCCTGAAGGAATCTGTTTTCTCCTAGACTACTGACAGCATTTCTAAAGAACTTGTATTTTATATTACTTCCTGAAAACAACTCTGAGATGTAGATGGAAGCCACATTCATTAATGAACAGATTGCACATCTGTAGCGCAGAGACTCCGGTTGACTTACCTAAGACCATATGGCATGTAATGCTGGAAGCAGACCTGGAAAAAAAGTCTTTCCAGTCAGGTGCCAGCATGCACTCCACCAGTTCCGAGTGCTGCTTCCAGCTGGGTCTCTGGACTACCACGTTTTTACCAAGAAGAGTCCTGGTGTAGGCAGAGCCTGCTCCAGTTAAATGAAGGCCCCTCCTCCAGAAGGCCTCTCTGGCTTGCTCTAGTTTTCAGAATGTATCTGATGAAAACCTTATGTGGAACAAAAAACAAACCTGAAAACCAGGCCCATTTCAAAATCTCCATTCACTGGATAAACATCTCCAAGAAAGAAATATAGGGAGGCCAACCTCTCTTTGCCAAGTTTTAACCTAAAGTTTGGAAGCAGCTTATATTTTCCATAGAGCAGTAAACCATTTTCATTCCTTTTACAGTGAATGACTCCTTATGGGGTGATAATTTACTTCTAATCTCTCTTTCAGGAACAGATGATTTTACCTTCTTGTCTGAAAGAAGTTGTGGGTTAAAAGAAAGAGCCCACTTTTGAAGTTTTCTTCTGTCCATCTTTTTTTTTTTTTTTATTTCTCATTTAAAACCCTGCTTGGGCATCTTTGGAGCCTTGCCTCTTTATTCAGAGAGAACTTGGCTCCTTGGCAGTGCCCCCATTCCTCTGCTGAATCTAATCTGACTGTTCTATTTATAATTCTTGAGCAAGATGAATCTCGTCTTTGTGTTTCTCTCCCCTCCCTAGGATTTGAGCCATTTAACCTCTATAAGAATCTCTTTAATTTCCCTGCAAATTGCCAGAAAGCAGGCAGCTGAAACTCTATCAGGTCCTGAATCATGTTAGACCTGCTTCAAACAGGCACTCTCTTCCATCCCTCAATCTCTTGGGAATTCCTGTAGAAACAGGGTTGTCCGAAGAAATTCCCAGGAGCCTTTTGGAGACGCCTGTGAAGTCTGAGAAGTCTGACAGGGAGTGGCACACTCTGGAGAATGAAAAGACTCTAAGATAGAAACCCTGCCCACTTTTAATCTGCTTTGGTTCTTCCCAGATCCCTCATGGCTTATTTATATGTTATGTGCTACTTACCCCTAAACTCAGATTCAGATTATTTTGCCTGGAAACCATCTAGCCCAAACTGCTTGTTTTGTAGAGAAGAAAATGGAGACTAAAAAAAGAGAACTGACAGATTCAGTCACACAGCTAGGCAATTCAAGAGTTAAGACTAGAAAGTAGGTATGCTACTTATACTCTCTTGAACTTGTGAAGGAATTATTTTGATTTAATGTATCCACTCTAATTAAATGCCAGTTTAAAATACATTTCTATTTTTATGCATTTCTAATTTTGTGTTTTTAAGCATCTGCTAATTCCTTTTGTCATTCCCTGTCTCTCATACCTAACTTTTGCCCAGTCTCCTATGTCTAGTACACTCAATTAAGGATATGAACACTCATTTAATACACCAAGAGAAGGGAAATAATGTTCTTAGAAGTTTTAGTAAGTGTCAAATAGTGTGCTACATTATTCATAAACATTTTTCTTTTTAAATATGCATAATATTTCTGGTGGGCAGATATGATTACTTCTATTTTAATAATGGAAAAATTAAAGCTGAGAGAAATTTAAAGACCTTTTTTGCAAAAGGCTACTCAAAGAATAAATAGTTAGGCGCTCAATCCGGATCTCTGATATCAAAACCAGTTATTATTATAAATATTGTTGTTTTTTTCTTGTGAAATATGTGTGAGAATTTCGTGTGTGTGTGTGTGTGTGTGTGTGTGTGTGTGTGTGTGTGTGTGTGTAGAACTAGAATAATGGGGTAATGAAGAATATACATTTTCAACATTGTCAAATTGCTCTCCGTAAGTAATGTACTTATATATATTGTCTCCAGCAGTTAAAGAATTCTTGTTGCTCCATATTCTTGCCAACACTTTGAGTGATCAAATTTTTTTTCTGGAACCATTTGATACTTTGTTGTGGATTTAATTTATACTTTCTCGATTACAGTGGAATTTATTGTCTTTTTCTTATTTATTTAAATTTTTTGCCTCCATTGTCCATGTTCATGAGTCTCTGTTTATCTTGTTCATTTGTTGCATTTAGGTTTTTATCTCACATTTAAGTGATATCATGTGATTTTCAACTTTTTCTGCCTGGCTTATTTTGCTTAGTATGATTATTTCAAGGTCCATCCATGTTATTGCAAATGGAAGTACTCTTCTTATGGCTGAGTAATACTGCATTGTAAATATGTACCTCAGCTGTTTTTAGCCAATTACTTATCATGTGACACTTTGGTTGCTTCCATGTCCCAGCCACTGGGAATAATGCTGCTATGAACATATGTGTGCAAATATATTTTTGGATATGAGTTTTCAAGTCTATGGGGTAAATACCTAGTAGAGGGATGACTGGATCATATAGTAGGTCAATTCTTAGTTTTTTGAGGAACCTCCATAGTGTTTCCATAGTGGCTATGCCAATTTGCAGTCCCACCAGCAGTGTATGAGCATTCCTTTATATTCGCATTGTCTCCAGCATTTATTACTTGTCCTGTTGATTACAGCTATTCTAACAGGTATGAGATGGTATCTCATTTTGCTTTGGATTTGCATTTCCCTAATAGCTAGTGAAGTTGAGCATCTTTTCATATATTTTTTGGCCATTTGTATGCCCTCTAGGGAGAAGTGTCTGTTCAGGTCCTCTGCCCATGTTTTTACTGGATTGTTTGTTTGTTTTATTTGTTGTTGTTGTTACTGAGTCCTATGAGTTCTTTGTACATTTTAGATATTAAGCCCTTCTCAGAGTCATTGCTTGCAAATATATTTTTCCATTTGAATGGTTGTCTCTTTTCCTTGTTGACAATTCCTTTTGCTGAGCAGAAGCTTTTTAAATAGGATGTAGTCTCATTCATTTATTTTAGCTTTTAGTTCTCTTGCCTTTGAGGTCAAATTCATAAAATCCTCTTTAAGTCCAAAGTCCTTGAGTTTCATTTCTATGTTTTCTTCTATGCAGTTTATTGTTTCAGGTCTTATATTCAGGTACTTAATCCATTTTGAGTTAATTTTGGCGTGTTGTTGTTATTGAGTCCTCTGAGTTTTTTGTACATTTTGGATATTAGGCCCTTATGAGCAGCATTGCTTGAAAATATATTTTCCCATTTGGATGGTGATAGACAACAGTCTAGTTTCATTCTTTTGCAAGTGGCTTTTCAGTTTACCCAGCACCATTTTTTGAAGAGGCTTTTCTTTCTTCACTCTGTTTTTGGCTTTTTGTCAAAAATTATTTGCCCATATAAAAAGAGTTTACTTCTGGAGTCTCAATTCTGTTCCACTGGTCCATGTGTCTGTCCCCCCCCGCCCCCGTCAATAGCATGCCTTTTTGATTACTGTCACTTTGTAGTATAATTTGAAGTCAGGCAGAGTGATGCCTCCAGCCCCATTCTTTTTTCTCAAGGTGGCTTTGGCCATTTGGGGTCTTTTGTGCTTCCATACAAACCTGATGATTTTTGTTCCATTTCTTTAAAAAATGTCAATGGAATTTTGATGGGGATTGCATTAAATCTGTACAATGCTTTAGGTAATAAGGTCATTTTAACTATGATGATTCTTCCAATCCAAGGATACAGAATATCTTTTTATTACTTTTGTATATTCTTTGATTTCTTTTAATAGGGTCTTACAGTTTTCATTATATAGGTCCTTCATGTGTTTCATTAGATTTATTCCTAGGTATTTTATTCTTTTCATTGCAATTGCAAGATAAATTTTTTGACACTTCATTATTAGAGTATAGTAACACTATGGATTTTTGAACATTGTTTTTTTTTATCTAAAAATTTATTGTATTTGCTTATTGTTTCTAGTAGTGTTCTTATGAAGTCTTTAGGGTTTTTTATATAGAGAATTATGTCATCTGCAAATAGTGACAGTTTGATTCCTATTCGGATGCCTTTTGTATCTTTCTCTAGCTTGATTGCACTTGCTAGGACCTCCAGCGTTATATTAAATAAGAGTGGCGATAGTAGACAGCCTTGCCTTGTTCCTGATCTTAGAGGCAAGGTTTTTAGTTTTTAACCACTAAGTATAATGTTAGCTGAGAGTTTGTCAAAGATGGCCTTTATTATATTAAGGAATTTTCCTTCTATACTGACTTTGTGAAGTGTTTTGATCATAAATAGATGCTGTATCTTGTTGGAGGCTTTTTCTGCAACTATTGATATGCTAATATGATTCTTATTTTTTAATTTGTTTATGTGGTGTATCACATTAATCAATTTGTGTATGTTGAACCATCCCTGTACCCCTGGTATGAAGCCCACTTGATCATGATGTATAATCTTTTTAATGTGTTGCTGTATTCAGTTCACTAGTATCTTATTTAGGATTTTTGTATCTGTGTTCATGAGAGATATTGGTCTGTAGTTTTCTTTTTCTGTGTTATCTTGACCAGATTTTGGTGTAAGTGTTGTACTGGCCTCATAAAATGAGTCGGGAAGTACATCCCTTTGATTTTTTGGAAGAGTTTGATGAGAAGAGATATTAAATCTTCTTTGAATGTTGGTAGAATTCACTGGTGAAGCTATTTGGTCCTGGATTTTTACTTTTTGGTAAGTTTTTGATGATTGTTTTAATTTCCATACTGCTGATCGGTCTCTTTATATTTTCCAGTTCTTCTTCATTCGGTCTAGGAAGGTTGTTTTTTTCTAAGTACTGGTCCATTTCTTCTAGGTTACTAAATTTGGTGTTATATACTTTTTCATAGTATTGTATGATCCTTTGTATTTCTGCAGTGTCTGTCGTGATTTCCCCTCTTTCATCCTTGATTTTGTTTATTTGTGTCTTTTATTTTTCTTTAGTGAATCTAGCCAGGAGTTTGTCAATTTTATTACTTTCTCAAAGAATTAGCTTTTTGTTGGATTTATTTTTTTCTATTGTTTTTGTTTGTTTTCAATTTCATTTATTTCTGCTCTAATTTTGATGATTTTTTTTTCTTGTGCTGACTTTAGGCTTCATTTGTTCTTTCTTTTCTAGTTTTTTTAAGATAAAGATTTAGTTTGTTTATTTGAGTTCATTCTTGTTTTTGAAGATAGGCCTATAATTATATGAATTTTCCTCTTATGACCGATTTTGCCATGTCTGAAATGATTTCTTATGTTGTACTATCATTATCATTTGTTTCTACGTATCTCTTGATCTCTCTTTTTATTTCTTGTCGGATCCACTTATTCTTCAGTAGTATGTTGTTTAATATCTAGGTATTTATGATTCTTTCTGCTTTCTTTTTACAGTTGATATCTAGTTTCAAAGCATTATGATCAGAGAATATGGTTGGTATGATTTCAACTCTCTTATATTCGGTGAGACCATCCTTGTGTCCCAGTATGTGGTCAATACTTGAGAATATTCTATGTGCACTAGAGAAGAATGTATAAGAAGCTGTTTTGAGATAGAAGGCTCCTATTGGTCTGATGTGTCATTTAAGAATGTTATTTCCTTATTGATTTTTTGTTTAGATGATATATCCATATCTGACAGTGAGGTACTTATGTCCCCTACTGTGATAATGTTTGGTCTTTTGGTAATTGCTTTATATATTTTGGGGCTTTCTGATTGGGATCATAGGTATTAATAAAAGTTATATCTTCTTGGTGCATGATTCCCTTTATCATTATGAAGTGTCCCTAAGTATCTTTCTTTACCTTTTGCATTTCGAAGTCTATTTCATTTGATGTTAGTACTGCTATTCCTGCTCTTCACTGTATGTCATTTGCTTGAAATATTATTTTCTACACTTTCATGTTGAGTCTATATTTGTCTTTGGAGCTGAGATGTGTCTCCCGGAGGCAGCATATGGTTGGGTTTGTTTTTTGATCCAACCTACAAATCTGTTTGCCTTTTTATAGGTGAGTTCAGTCCACTTACATTTAGAGTGATTATTGAAATATGAAGTCTTCTTATAGCTATTTCATCTTTTGCTTTCTGGTAGCTTGGTGTTTCCATTGGTTTCTTATCCTTGTGTTTCTGTTTCCTTTATTTTGGTTGGCTTTTGTGAGTTTTCCCTCTAGTTCTATTTGTTTTATGTTGTATACTTCAGTTCTGAATTTTTGGTGTGTAGTTACCATTATGAATATGTAAAGTATAGTCATATATATATATATATATATATATACTTTACATATATATATATGACTATACTTTACATATTCATAATGTATATGAATGTATATAATGTATATAATGTATATATATATACACACATACACATACATACATACATACATACATACACACACACACACATATATATATATGTACACACACACACACACACACACACACACACACACACACACATATATACAGTTGTCCCTTTTCTTCTGCATGTGCCTTATCTCCATTCTCTTTTGTGAATTTGGATCTTTGAAGCCTTCCGTTTTCAGTCTTTGTTGTTTCAATTTGTTTCTATGGATGCTGAAACAAATTACTGTCTTGCTATAGCAAATCTCTTATTATTATTAAGCTTATAATACCCTGTTCCTAGTAGGGTTGTGCTTCTTTGCTTTTATCAGAATGCTAGACACTTTGTTCCTAATTATGTTTTTTATATTTTTCATTTTTTTTAGGTGAGCTGACACTCTTCAGTATTTCCTTTAGTGCAGGCCTCATAGTGGAGAATTCTCTCAATTTTTCTAAGACTCGAAAGATCTTTATTTCTTTCATATCTAAAGGAGAGGTTAGCTGGACATATTATTCTTGACTGGTAGTTTCTTTTGTTTAATAGTTTGAATATTTGGTATCACATTTTTTCTGGCTTGTCAAGTTTGTGTTGAGAAGTCCAATGAGATAATCTAAGGGGTTTTCCTTTATAGATTACTGCCTTCTTCTCCCTCACTGCTCTGAGAATTATGTCTTTCTTATTGATTTTTGATGATTTAATACAACTTATCTTGGTGAAGCCCTTTTTGGGTTGAGATAATTGGGTGTTCTGTTGACTTCTTCAATTCTAAGATTCAGCTCATTTCTTAGATTTGGGAAATTCTCGTCTACTATTTGTCGGAAAATGCTTTGTAATCCCTGCTCCTTCTCCTCTCCTCCAGAATTCCCATTATTCTTATGTTTCCTTTTTAATGGTATCAGCTAGTTCTAGTATTTCTCTTTTATTTTTTCCATTCTTCAATTTCTCTCTTCTTCTCTTCGATTTATTTCTAGATTCCTGTCATCAATATTCTTTTCTCTGTTTGATTGACTCTATTTCTCAAGCTTGTTATTTCATCTTTCAACTCTTGCCATGTGTTCTTTATCTCCAGAAGGTTTATTCAATTCTTTCTGAGGGTTTTAATCTTCTTGCTAAAGAACTCATTCTGCTCATCTAGTTTTTTTTTTTTCAATTCCTGAAATTGTTGATATGACGTTTCCGATCTCATTTTTTTCAGAAGTATCATCCTGACTTTTCTGTCATTTAAGTCACACATTTCTATGTTTGTAAGCTTATTTTCTAAAGATTTTTTCTTTCTGAGCTGCCTTCTCACTGCTTGTTCATGTTATTTAATAGACGATTTCTCTGCCTGGGCATTAATGGAAATGTATTCTGCTTTTCTATTTTCCAGAAAGAAGATTTATTATATAATAGTCCCTAGCCTGTTGCAAAGAATGTTTTTCTTTTGGTTTCTTGTAGGTGGCATCTAAGCCTCCTGCTTCCCTGCTTTATATAAAGCTTTCGTAATCCCTTTATATATATATTTTGTAGATATTTAATCACACTCACTATTCTCAGTCTCAGTCTCTGTCAGCGTTAGAAACAGTTCCAGTAGCATTTTCTAAGATTCCCATGGGGTTCCACAAAGTTCTGTCTCAGAAGATATGAGGGGAGGGGCCCTCTTGGTTGAAGGATAGAGGCTGAGGCTCAACCTCAGTTTTGCAGTCACAGCTGGTAAAAATGAACTGTTTTTTTCTCTGCCATCCCATTTTTCTGCCGTCCCTGTTTCTTTGCCTTCTGCCCTGATGACTGGGCACTGCCACTAGCCTCAGGGAACTTACAGCTTTCCCAGGCAGGACTGGTCAGGGAATTTGGCCCTTCTTCTCCCCTACCCATTCTCCTACAGGAAGCTCTGGTGGCTACAAGTAGCAGCTTTTTTATTTCTCCCTGACTAGTGTTCAGTTTGGGTATTTTTTGTTGAGTTTTAAATGTTCAGACTCTGCCATATTTCTGATATCACCTGATTGTCTCTTAGATGTAACATTTTTTTTGCCTGTTTAGGTTTTTTTTGAGTGTGTGCCCATGCGTGCATGTGTGTTAGTGTGTGTGTGTGTGTGTGTGTGTGTGTGTGTGTGTGTGTGAATTGCCTGTTTATAATTTTTGCCACCGTTCTTTTTCAAAATTTTCTTTTCTGTTTCTAGGTGATTTTTAAGAGTTTGCACACACACATATATTCTGGATTCTAATTATTCTATGATTATATATATTTTATCTTCTCTCAATCTATAACTTGGCTTCTTATTTTTTAAGTAAGTTTCAAAAACCAAGCTATATTGAAACATAATTGGTATACCACCAAATTTATTCATTGTTAATGTAAAAATTGATATGTTTTAGTAAATTTATGATTGGGAAACCACAGCTACAATAAAATTTTGGGGCATTTCATCACCTCCAAAAGTTTCCTCTTGCTTATTTTTAGTCAATCTCATCTTTCAACCCAGCCTCATCTAACCACTGATGTTCTTTGAATCTCCAGTTGCCTTTTCTAAAAATCTCATATAAATGGTAGTCTGCAATACAGTCTTTGCGTCTGGCTTTTTTCACCTAGTATAATATTTTTGAGGTTCATCCATAATATTGTATGTAATAGTAGTTTGTTCCTTCCTTTTTTATTGCTGAATAGTATTCCATCGGATATACCACAATTTCACTTACATATGTGTTTTTCCAGGTTTTAACTATTATGAATAATGTTGTTATGAACATTTGTGTATAAATTTGAAGGCCAAATATATTTTGATTTATTTTCAATAGGTATTCAGAATGGAATTTGCTGATTTGTATTTAATTCTATGTCCAAATTTTGAAGAAACTCTCAAACTATTTTATAAACTGGCTGCACCATTTTTAATCTCCATTAGCACTGTATGTATTTTTTTCTAAATAGGCTGATATTTGGAATAGAAACATCAATGAAAAAGATAAGTGAATGGCTAATAAAAACATGAAAAGATGCCCAGCATTATTTGTCAATAAGATAATGTATGTTCAAAGCACAATGACACAACAATAAATACCCACTAGAATGGCTGTAGTCAAGATTAACAATACCAGGCATTAGTGGAGATATGGAGAAATTGTTTCTACTAAGATATATAATCATTAAAGTTATTTGCGGAGTTTTTTTTCTTATTTTAACTTTTATCTTGGCTTTCTAGAGGTCACCCTATGTTTGCATAGCTTAGTGATTTATGCAGAGATTGTGCTTGATTGTGGAAGGTTTCTACTTTGTGTTGATAGCTCTGTGTATGAATTGGAAAATCGTTTAGATTTGCAACTAGTTCTCAAGTCTCCTTTGGTTTTAGCTCCAACCTTTTAGAATCTCCCTTGCACATGTCTATAGTTTTTCAGTCACAAAGGTCTGGGTGGAAAGTTTATTTCAGCTTTTATATGGCTTTTTTATTCCTCAGATATCTCTTAAATTTCTGACAGACCTAATACTCATTCACAGCTAAGATTGTAGTCTTGGACTAGCAAGCTGCTGTGGCTTTTCCCATTTATTTTAATAAAATCCACCACTTTTAGCTGAAAAAGCCCTGAATTCTTGTTCTGTACTCAACCCCACAACCACCCTCGTGAATTGAGCTGGCTTCCTCTGGCAGCAAATCTTCTGGTTTTTCAGCTAGCCCAGCATTGGAAAACTAAAATTCTTACCAACCAAGCCAGGTCAAGAATTAGGAGTACCCTCATGCAAGAAGACCACAGATCCCTGCTGTTCTCACCCAAAGTTCTAGCAGCTTTTCAAGAATCAGTGCTTTCTAATAAATTATCTGTCTTTATCTCGAATGATTGATTTTTGTCCAGCATTGTATTTATTTTTGAAGAGCTATTTTTTTTGTCCTGCATAACAAAAAACTCCCTCTAATCATGTCTTTTGAAGCACAAAATACTTTAATTTTAACATAAATTAACCAACTTTTTTTATGGATTATGCTTTGAGTCTTTAAGAAATTTTTCCACAGGAAGAAGTATTATAATTATTATAATAATTATTATAAAACTTTTGATGTTTATATTTTTGTTTCTATTATAAGTGTTTTCTAATAGATTTGAAATGAGGAAGAAATCTATTTTTTCCTCATGAAGATTACACTTATTGAAGCACTATTTATTGAGTAGCCCATCATTTCTCTACTGGTTAGCAATGTTTATTATATATGAAATTTTATTATACACACTGATCTGTTTTTGAATGATATAGCCTGTTTTTTTTTTTTTTTATTTGTCCATCCCTTTTCCAATCCCGCAGTGTTAGTCTTGAAATTTGTTAGGAACAGTCTTTATCAAGACTATCTTGGTCTTTTCTTAGTCCTTTGCCCTTTTACACAATTGTAGAATATGGCTTTTCACATTCCATAAAAAATTCTGTTAGGACTTTGAATCTTTTTTGAATGTATAGATTAATTTGAGGCATAATAGACATAATTAAGATATTAAGCATTTTTATCCATGAACTTGGTATATCTTTTTCTTTATTTAGCTCTTTCTAATATTATTCAATAATATTTTGTCATTTTGTCCTTAAAGATTTTGTACATTTTCTGTGAGATTAATTATTTTATACTTTATATTGGTTGTTGCAAATTATATTTGTAGTTAATTTTTGTATATTTGTACTATATTCAAGAATCTTGATGAATGTTCTTATTAAATCTACCCCTATTATTTTCTGTAGGTTCTTTTGTTTTGTTTTTCTATGTAGAAAATCAAATCAACTGCAAGTAGTAACTATTTATTCTTTTCAATCCTTACACCTTTTATTTCTGTTTTCTTTTTTTTTTACTGTCTTTTTCTTTTCAAAATTATTTTGTAACCTGAAACTTACTAGATTTCATTAACCAATGTCACCATAAAAATAAATTTAAAAGATTTACTTATATTAGTTTCAAGCATATGGTACAATGGTTAGACATTTATATAATTTATGAAGTGATCCTTTCAGTTACGCATATGGCACTACACAACAACAATTACAATAACACTGATTATATTCCCTATGCTATACTCTTAATCCCATGACTGTTTTGTAACTACTAATTTGTACTTCTTCATCCCTTCACGTTTTTCACCCAGCTCTCTAACCCTCCTTCCCTCTGTCAATCATCAATTTGTCCTCTGTATTGGTGAGTTTTTGTTCGTTTAGTTTGTTAATTTCTTTTGTTTCTTAGATTCCACATATAAGTGAAATATGATATTTATTTTTCTCTGTCTGACATTTTACTCAGCATAATACCCTTTAGGTCTGTCCATATCATTGCAAATGGTAGGATTTTATTTATTTTATTTTATTTTTTTGATGGTTGAGTAATATTCCATTGTATATATGTACTACTTCTTCTTTATCCAATCATCTACTGATGGGCACTCAGGTTTGCTTCCATATCTTGGTTATTGTGAGCAGCACTGCCATGATTATGAGGTGCATAGACCTTTACAAATTAGTATTCTGGTTTTCTTTGGATAAATACCCAGAAGTGCAATTCAAGGTGAAAAGGTAGTTCTATTTTTAATCTTTCGAGGAACCTCCAAACTGTTTTCCACAGTGTCTGTACCAATTTGCAGTCCCTCCATCAGTGTACAACAGTTGCCTTTTTGCCACAACCACACTAACATTTACCTTTTTGATTTGTTGATGATAACCAATCTGACAGGTATGATATAATATCTCATTGTGGTTTTAATGTGCATTTCTCTGATAATTCGTGACCTTGAGCATTTTTTAAATATGTCTATTGGCCATCTGTATGTCCTCTTTAAAGGAACGTATATTCAGGTCTTCTGCCCAATTTTAATTGGATTGTTTGTGTTTTTGTTGTTGTTGTTGTTGTTGTTGTTGAGGTATATAAGTTCTTTACAAATTTGGATATTAACTTCTTATCAGATGTATTGTAGGCAAATACCTTCTTCCATTTAGTACGTTGTCTTTTTATTTTGTTGATGGTTCTTTTGCTGTGCAAAACTCTAGTTTTTCTATTTGTTTTTCCTTTTGTAATAGTATTTCTATTTGTTTTTCCTTTTGTTTCCCTTGCCCAAGTATACATATTCAAAAATGTTTTCAAAAATTTTACTGTCCATGTTTTCTTCTAGGAGTTTCATAGTTTCAGGATTCACATTTAAGTTTTTAATTCATTCTGAGTTTATTTTTGTATATGTTGTAAGAAAGTCATGAAATTTCATTTTTGCATGTATCTGTCAAGTTTTCCAAAAATTGTTTTTAAAGAAATTGTCTTTACCACATTGTATATTCTTGCCTCCTTTGTCATAAATTAAATGACCACATAGCAGTTAATTTATTTCTGGGCTCTCCATTCTTTTCCATTGATCTATGAGTCTGTTTTTATGCCAGTATCATGCTGTTTTGATTACTGTAGCCTTGAAGTACAGTTCAATATCAAATAGTCATGCCTCCAACTTTGTTCTTTCTCAAGATTGCCATGGCTATTCGAGATCTTTTATGGTTCCATATAAATTTTTGGATTATTCTAATTCTCTAAAAAATTCCATTGTTATTTTGATAGGAATTGCATTGAATCTATATATTGCTTTGGGCAGTATGGCAATAATAATGATGTTGATTCTTTGTATCCATGAGCATAATATATTCTTCCATTTGTTTGTGTCTTCTTCAATTTCTTTCTTTCTTTTTTAATTTTCTGAGAATAGGCCTTTTCCCTCCTTTGTTAATTTGATTCCTCGGTGTTTTATTGGTTTTGATGTAATTATAAATGGGATTGATTTCTTAATTTCTGTTTCTGATAATTCATCATTGGTTTGTAAAAATGCAACCGATTTTTGAATATTAATTGTGTATTGTGCTACTTTACTGAATTTATTGATCAATTCTAACAGTTTTATTGGTGGAATTTTTGTGGTTCCTGTATATAGAATCATGTCACCTGCAATAATGACAGTTTTACTTCTTCTTTTTCAATTTGGATGCTTTTTATTTCTCTTTCTTGTCTGATTGCTAGAGCTATGTCTTTTAACACAGTGGTAAAATAAAAGTGGTGAAAATGGACATCATTATCTTGTTCTTTATCTTAAGGAAGATGCTTTTAGTATTTCTCCATTGAGTGTAATGTTTAGGTATGTTATATATGGCCTTTATTATGCTGAGATATGTTTCTTTTATTCCCACTTTGCTGAGAGTTTTTATCATAAAGAGATGATGGATTTTGTCAAATGCTTTTTCTATATCTATTGATACAGTCATATAATTTTACCTATTTATTTGTTAATATGGTGTATCACATTAAATGATTTGTGGATATTAAACCAACCTTACATTCCAGGATTAAATTCAACTTGATCATGGTGTATGATATTTTTAATGCACTGATGAAATAGTTTGCTAATATTTTATTGAGAACTTTTGCATCAATATTCAGGGATATTGGCCATTTATTTATTTATTTAATTTTTATTTTGTACCATCTTTGTCTGGTTTTGGTATCAGGATACTGTTGGCCTCATAAGATGGGTTTGGGAGTCTTCCTTCCTCTTCAATTTTTTTTCTAATAGTTTGAGAAGAATTGGTGTTAATTCTTTTTTGAATGCTTAGTAAAATTCACCTATGAAGGTATCCTGTCCAGGACTTTTGTTTTTTTGGAAGCTTTTTTGATTCTGTTGGGACAACTCATGGAGCTCCATGGTGAAGGTTGGATTTAAATTTTCTGTTTCTTCTTAACTCAGTCTTGGGGGAGTGTTTATTTCTAGGAATGTATTCATTTCTTCCAGATTATCCAATTTGTTGGCATATAATTATTCATTGTATTTTCTTATAATTTTTTGTGTTTCTGTGTAATCCACCTTTACTTCTCCTCTTTCACTTATTTTATTTATTTGGGCCTTCTTTCTTATTCTTGATAAATCTGGTTAAAAATTTATTAATTTTTTATGCTTTCAAAGGAACAGACTTTGATTTCATTAATTTTTTATATTGTTTTTTTAGATTCTATTTTGTTTATTTCCACTCTGATCTTTATTTTCTTCTCTACTCACTTTGGATTTTGTTTGCTGTTCTTTTTCTAGTTATTTTAAGTGTAAGGTTAGATTATTTATTTGAGATTTTTTTTTTTTGAGGTAGGCCTGTAATGCTATGAATTTTCCTCTAGGACTGCTTTTACAGTATCCTACACATTTTGAGTTGTGTTTTATTTTCATTTGTCTCTAGGTATTTTCTTAATTTCTTCTTGATCTCATTGTTAATCAATTCAATGTTCAGTAGCATGTTGTGTAGCCTCATGTGTTTGTGTATATTTCAACTTTTTCTTTTAGCTGATTTCCAGTTTCCTATCATTGTAATTGAAAAAGACATTTAATATGATTTAAATCTTCTTAAATTTATTGTTTTATGCCTTAACATGTGGTCTATTCTGGAAAATGTTCCATGTACATTTGAGAAGTATGTTCTGCTGCTTTGGGGTGAAACACTCAGAAAATATTTATTATATTTATAGTTCTAGTGTGTCCTTTAAGACTGCTGTTTCCTTGTTGATTTTTTCTGTCTGGAAGATCTATTCATTAGTGTTAATGGGGTGGTAAAGTATCCTACTATGAGTGTACTACTGTTGATCTTTTCTTTTATGTCGGTCCATAATTGCTAAATATGTGAAGGTGCTCTTATTTTGGGTGCATATATGTTTACTAGGGTTATGTTGTTTTGTTGTATTGAGACATTTATCATTATGTATGCCCTTCTTTGTCTCTTACTATAGCCTTTGTTTTAAAGTCTATTTTGTCTAATATAAGTATTGCTATCTTATCTTTGTTTTTGTTTCCATTTGCATGAAATATCTTTTTCCATCCCTTTACTTTCAGTCTGTGTGTCATTTGATCTGAAGTGGATCTTTTACAAATAGCATATGTACAGGTCTTGTTTTCTTATTCATTTAACTACCCTATGTTTTTTGATTGGAGCATTTAATCCATTTACATTTAAAGTGATTATTAATGGGTACATAGTTACTGCCATTTTATTATTTATATTTATGTTTTTTCTCTCTTGTTTTCTATAGAAGTCCCCTTCACATTTCTTGTAATTCCAGCTTAATATGATGAATTCCTTTCACTTTTTTTCTGTCTAGAAAGCTCTTTATCTCGCTTTCAATTTTAATCGATAGCCTTGCTGAGTACTGAGAAGAGTATCTTTGTTGTAGGTTCTTGTTTTTCATCACTTTGAATATTTTGTGCCAAACTCTTCTGGCCTGCAAAGTTTCTGTTGAAGAATCAGCTGTCATTCTTATAGAAGTACCATTGTAACTAACTGCCTTTCTCTTACTGCTTTTAAGATTCTCTCCTTGTCTTTAACCTTTGGCATTTTAATGATGATATGTCCTAGTGTGGGTATGTTTTTTTTTTTTTTTTTTTGCGGGGGGACTCTTTGTGCTTCCTGAATTTGTATGTCTATTTGCTTTGCTGGGTTAAGAAAGTCTTCTGTCATTTCTTCAAATAAGTCTCAATTTCTTGCTCTCTCTCTTCTTCTGGTACCCCTCTGATGTGGATGTTAGTACATTTGATGCCTCAGAGATCTCTTAAACTTTCCTAAATTTTTTGTGTTCTTTTTAATTGTAGCTGTTCTAATTGGGTATTTTCTTCCACCTTGTCTTTCAACTCACTGATTCAATCCTCTGCTTCATCTTTTCTACTGTTGATTCCTTCTAGTGTATTCTCCATTTCAGTTATTGTATTCTTTATTTCTGACTGGTTCAATTTTATGAGTTCAATGTCCTTTTTTATGCTTACTATCTGTTGAAGCCCTCACTGAAAGCATCTATTTTCTTCCCTAAGTGTATTAAGCATTCTTACAATCAACAGTTTAAACTCTGTCTCTGGTAGGTTGCTTGCCTCTATGTCATTTTTTTTCCTGGTGTTTTCTCCAATTGTTTCATTTCTGGCATCTTTCTTTTTTTTTTTCCTCCCCCCCCCCATTTTAGTTGCCTCTCTGTGTTTGTTTCTATGTATTAGGAAGATCTGTCATGTCTCCCAGCCTTGGTCAGATAGCCTTGTGTAGTATGTGTCCTGTGTGGGATAGTGGTGAATTCTCCATGATAACCTGTGCTGGGGGCTCTGGATGTGTTTCTTGTGTTGTTGTGTGTGTTCTTCTGTTGTAGCTAACTAAGCCTTGATTGCTGTTAGCATGTCAGTGATCATGAATGACTGTTAGGTTGACTGGCTTCAGGGATTGGCCAAGCCAATGGAGTATGATCAGCTGTGTGTGGGCTGACCCTGCAGAGTTATATTTACACCAGTAATATTGTGTACCTGTTGAGAATATCCTTTGGGGCTAGTCAGGTGGTGCTCTGTTGTGGTCTGACACCAGCCTTCAGATGTTTTGGTTCTGTGGCTCCTTGGAAGGAGCTCCCATGTAGGTCAAGGTCAGCTGCTGCCCTTGATTGCTCAGGGCTACCTGGTAGGGCCTACAAAGCAATCTGTGAGCTGCCTATGCTGGATCTGGAGGTAAGTGGGAGAGACCACTCTGTGGGCTGTCAGTTACCCCACTTATTGGGCCTGGGGTGACTTACCCAGAAGACTAGTGTACTTGAGACCTGGGGCTGCCTGCCAGGTGCCAGTAAGACACCACAATTGTGTGGGTTGGAGACACAGGGAGTCACTGGGGTAAAGGAAGAGAATTTTGCACAGCCAATGCAGAATCAGGTTTCATACTAGTTAAGAATCTGCAGCTTTCTGTAAAATCTCAAATCACAGCAAGGCCAGCCACTGTCTGCCTCAGGCTCTCAGAATCCTGTGATCTGCCCAAGAAATACTGCAGCTTAGGCTGGCATCAGTAACTTGCCACCAAAATTGTCCCTTAAAATATATGGGCTACATGTAGGCTGCATGAGCTGAGGGCTGTTGCCACCAATAAATAAATGTGTGGTTCAGAGAAGTCACAAGGTGGGGCTAGCTACCTAGCAACTGGCTGCTGTGGGCAATTTGTAGGCTGAGTGGGGTGGGGCCCCAGGGAGATATGGGGTGGAGTGGGTCAATCTCACTGGGCCAGTGCAGCTTCAGAATTGGCTACATATAGGGAGAGGGTTCAACGCAGGCAATATGGCACCTACCTGTAGATTCGCTGGGAATGAAGCTTGACAAAGGAGCAATGGTGGCTATCCCTCCAGCCCTTGCTCTATGACCATGGAATTGAGTCTTTCTCCATATGTGATTTGTGTCTCTCAAATTGCTGACCTTCCGCTGAAACCCAGGGTGAGTGTCGGTGAGCGAGTGAGTCTGTGCATGGGCCCTTTGAGGGTTTTCAGGTTCTTTCTATCTCAGCTAGGTGGCCAGAGTCCCCACTGGATTTTCAGTCATATTTTGTAGGAATTCCTCTTCCCATGACTAGAAAGGCCCTGTGTGGTGCTCAGGCACATCAATTTTTTTCAGGGGAGCCTCTGTAGCCACACTCTACCTCCCAGTGCTCAACCCCTATGTGCAAGTGAAGGACCAGCCTTCTTCATGTCTCTGCCCTTTCTACCATCTCGATGTGGGTTTTTCTTGTATTCAGATGTATATGTTATGATCAGCTAGACTTTAGGTGGTTCTCCAAGTTGTTTTATAATTTGGTTGTAATTTTAGTGTGGTCATGTAAGGAGGCAAACCCTGCTTCTACCTAGCCCATTATCTTGACTGAAACTCCTACCGCTATTATAAAAAAAGAAGTGTTGAACTTTTGCATTTTTCCTAAAAAAATTTAACATGTGATCATTAAAAATGATGTTTAATGAAAATTTTTGATTGATGTGAAAAGTTTCCTAGTTTATTAAGTTTCTCCCTTTTAAATTATAAATGGGTGTTGAATTTTATCAACTTTTAATAATTTTCTTCTGCTTATGCATTTAACATATGGCTTTTCTCCTTTGTCTACTAATGTAAGAAGTTATATTAATCAAATTTCTACTTTTAAGCCATATATGAATTCCTGGCTTAAACTAAACTTGATCATAATATCTTTTTATATTTATTACTTGATTTACTTTACTAATATTTTACTTAATATTAACTTATATATATTTTTAAATGAGTTAGGTGTATACTTTTCTTTTTTTTCATACTGTTGTCTATTTCAACTTTTAGAATAATAACATAAATGTTATTGATTATTGTTTAATGGATAGGTCTCTTCGAGACCTCTATTAGAGTGGAAGTAGTATTACCTATAGGTAATAAGACTTTTTAGCCTTATCTTAAATACAGTTGGTAGTATAGCCTATATTGTCTTCTATGACATCAGTGTATCATCGTTGTGTATTGATTAGCTAATATAGGCACATAAAATTAAAAAGTTAAAAAGGAAGATAGGACGCATCTTCTTTATTTCACACAGGAGAACAATCAGGACCAAAGAGGTGCAGTAACTTCACTTAGTTCACTTGATGAAGTGAAGGAAGAGATTGAACTGGACCTCAGATCTCCTGACTTGAAACTTTGATGACCTAGAGACTTATAAAGATTAACACATAAATCGCTTTTGCCTATGACAACACTTTCTGTCTTTGAACTCATAATCTGTTCATTTTATTGATGACAATTTCCTTAATTGTGAGCTATTAGTTTATCCAACTGATATTTAGTGGTACCTACAAAAACACTGCGATTATGTTACTTTTTTTAATGTCTAAAAATATTCTTTGGAAATATTGTGGGCCCATAATGGCAACAGTTAAATAAGTATGCCATTATTTTGCAAATGGAAATGTCAACAGAAGTTGAATCCATTAATTTGTTAAGTGATTCACTGGAAGAGTCCTATGGCATATTTATCAAGTATCTTTAATTTATCCATTCTGAAGTACAAACTGAGTTCTTAAAATATATATAAGCTAACATTCGTACATCTCATATTTACTAAACCAGAAGTTCTTAATATCTAACAGTCTTTTTTTTAAAACACATTTATTTATTTATTTTAATATTCATATTTTTATTTTTAAATTATAGTTAACATACATGTGTACAAAAATGATTAGACATTTATATAAGTTACAAAGTGATCATCCCAGTAAATCCAGTACCCATCTGACACCATACATTGTTATTACAATGCCACTGACTATATTTCCCATACTATATTTCATATCCCTATGACTATTTTGTAACTACCAGTTAGTATATTAAAATCCTCCACCCTCACTCATCCTCACCCCTCAATCTGACAATCATTAAAATTCTCTCTGTATCTATGAGCTTGTTTCTGTTGTTTGTTTGTCTTGTTCTCTAGATTCCACATATGACATTTGTCTTTCTCTGACTTACTCCACTTAGCACAATACACTCTAGGTCTATCCATGTTGTTGCAGATGGCAAGATTTCATTTTTTTTATGGCTGAGTAGTATTCCATTGTGTATGTGTGTGTGTGTGTGTATACACACACACACACACACACACACACACACACACCACCTCTTCTTTAACCTCTCATCCACCAATGTGCACCCAGGATGCTTGCAAGTATTGGCTACTATAAATAATGCTGCAATAAACATATGGATTCATATGTGCCCACAAGGTAGTGTTTTGGGTTTCTTCAGATAAATATCCACAAGTGGGGTAACTGGTTCCTTCATTCTTTCTTGTTATAGCCTTTGTTTTAAAGTCTATTTTGTCTTGTATAAGCATTGCTACCTCAGCTATCTTTCTGTTTTCATGTTCATTTAACATATTTTTAATGCTTTACATTCAGCCTGTGTGTGTATTTTCATCTGAAGTGAGTCTATTATAGGCAGCATATGTAAACATCTTGTTTTCTTATCCATTTATCTACCCTATCTTTTGATTGGAGCATTTCATCTTTTTTTTATTTGAAGTGATTGTCAATAGATATGTAGTCATTGCTATTCTTTATTCATAGTTTTTCTTCTTCTCTTCCTCCTCCTCCACTTGCTCCTCCTCCTTTTATTTCTCTACTCCCTCCTCCTCCTCCTCCCCTTCCTCCTCCTCCTCCTCCTCCTCCTCCTCCTCCTCCTCCTCCTCCTCCTCCTTCCTCTCCCTTTAATATTGTAATTTTGGTTTGGTGTTAATAAACTCCTTTAGCTTTGTCTTGACTGAGAATCTCTTTATCTGTCCTTCAATCCTAAATGATAGTTTGCTGGGTAGAATAATTTTGGTTTTGTGTTTTTGCTTTTCATAACTTTAAATATTTTATGCCAAGCCCTTTTGGCTTGCAAAGTTCTGCTGAGAAATCAGCTGAGTCTTATGGAAGCTCCCTTGTAGGTAACTAACTGCTTTTCTCTTACTACTTTTAAAATTCTCTCTTTGCCTTAAGCTTTGGCATTTTAATTATGATGCCTTGGTGTGGGCCTCTTTGAAGTCATCTTGTTTGAGACTCTCTGAGATTCTTGGAGTTGTATGTGTATTTTCTTCACCAGGGCTTTGATGCCTTCACTGTGTGCCTTTTGGGTGTGTTGTTCTCAGAGGTGATCCCGGGTGATGCTCTGGCTCAGAATGAAGCTGGCCAGGGGCCTCCTGGGAAGGGTCCTGCTACAAGCTAAATTTCACTGCAGAAGTGCAGCATTTACTTAGGCTGCCCGGAGCCACCAGGCATGAGCCACAAATAAATTCACAGATCCCTTGCCATGCTGAGCTTGGAAATGCCTTGAGAGGCTAAGCCACACATTGAGGCTGGGTACTGCTAGTTATGGGCTTGAGGTGCTCAGCAAAAGGTATAGGGTGTGCTGAAGCTAAATGTTGCTTGTTTAGGTTTTGTGAACCTTTGAGACATTTCAGGAAAGTTTACAGCATCAGCCAAGACAGGCAATTTGTATGGAAATGCTCTGGAGTGGCTTGAGTGGTCCTGCACATTGGGAGGAATAGAATCTCAAGGAATCACCTGAGCAGGAAGACCAGTGTTAGCTAGTTGATGGAGACTCATATATGGTGGCTTCCTGCATCTGGAAGCCAGGAAGAATAGGGGTCAACAAAAGGAAATTGCCCTCTGCTAGCCCTTCTTTCTGGGAGAAAGTTGCCCCTTCAGTCCTCCCCTTGAAACTAGACTATTCATTTCTTCCCTGTAGGTCCCTGGTGCCTTTCAAGCTGCTTCCCTAGAGCTGGAGCTCAGAGCAAATGAGTTCATCATTTAGTAATCCTGTGTGTGGGCTCCTTAAGAGGATATTCTGCTACCCCCTGAGTCTTATATCTCACTCTGCTTAGATTTCTACTTGTTTAAACATCCAGAGGTTGTGAGAACTTCTCTTCCTAGCACTGGAACCCTGGGCTGAAGAGCCTTAGTGTGGCCGGGACTTCTACAGCTGAGATATTGCTCCTCAACCATCATACATGGATGTGGAATGAGTCTGTTTCATGTCTCTGCCCTTCCTATTAGTTTTTAGGTGCCCTGTTCTGTGTGTCCCCAGTAGTAGGATTTCTGTTCAGGTAGACTTCAGGTGACTCCCAATTACGGCTATTCTGTAGTTTAGTTGTAATTTTGATGATTTTGTGAGAAAAGGTAAGCACAGCCTTTACCTACTCTGCCTTCATGATCAGAAGCTCATCTGACATTCTTTTATTTAACAAATATTTAGTGAGTGCCTACTTACTGTAGGCCTTGGGTGTGCAATAGCAGGCAAAATACATAAAGATCCTGTCGTCATGGAGCTATATTCAAACAGTGGAGATGAAGACAATATATGTGTAAGTAAAGAAGAACAATGGGATAGAAAGTGACCAGAGGAAGGATAGTTCTAAATTATTGGATGTGACCAGGAAGGACCCCTCATTGCAAATCAGGTTTCTTGGGAAGAATGACTCAGGTGGAGATTATCATGTAGAAAGTTTATTGTGGAGTTCTTATAGGATCAACATTTCTGGGTGAGTACAGGGAACAGGATTAGGAAGAAGAGGAAATAAGAATGTTACATAGTCACAGCAAAGCCTCAGCCTTCAAGGCCATAGGGAACTTTGAAACTGGAGTAGCCTCATAGAGTATCATGGGTAGCCTCATAGAGTATCATGGAGTACTCATAGAGTATCATGGAGTACTCATAGAATATCATGGAGTAGCCTCATAGAGTATCATGAGTTGGGGCTAGAGTGCTTGGCTTTAAATCCTCTTATTGAATGATATTGTACATGGCTGCCTTTGGTGGGGGGGGTGAGAGAGATCTTGGATGAGGTAGACATTTGAGAGAAATCTATGAAGGGGTCTAGCTGGGAGTTCAGTTGCTGATATTCTTAGAAGCTAGAGGAATGATGCTTCAGTCCTAAAAGAAGGGAGATCTGAGTGAAACTCTAAGGATCCATTACTGCCCCTCTGAGCAGGTACATTCAAGTTGAGATCTGAATGATGTGATTCCATTTAATCTTAGGGTTGATATTATTGATATCCCCATTTTTCATCCTTATTTACCTCTTAGAAACCCAGAGAGGTAAAGTGATTTGCTCCAGGTCCAATAGCTTACAAAAAGCAACATCTGTGTCTCCTAGCCTAGGGCTTTTTCTAGTATGACCTGGTATGTTGTTACATTTACACCTATACTTGTGAAAATGCCATTGGCACTTATTTCCATAAACATGTCCATAAAGGTTTTGGTAGCATTGCCAGTAGAATATAGGTTAAGGCTGTGTATTTCACTTTAATGTATAATGACAGGAATAGTCCATAAGACCATGTTTGCATTTTTGTTTAGATATGATTAAATATACCTCTGCAAAATAAGTATTTCAAATTTAAAAAGTTTTCAAATAATATGCTGACAACTTAAAAGAAAAATAAGTGGAATGAATGTCAGTAGCTGTTACTTGTTCCAAAAGTGAAAAGCCTTACTACATCTGCAAATATTTTCAGGCCTCTGATTCCTAATCTTTATTTCAGGTGAGAGTGCTGGGGTGCTATGGTTCTTATTGCCAATTGCTCAAAATTTGTTCCTTGCCTGCCTTTCCACCTTTGTCCCAATCAGCCCCTCTCTTGTCTAGGCTTGATTTTAATCAGAAAATGTTTTCCATCTCATATTCCTTTGCAGTTTTTAAAATGCTTTTGTATAATCTATTTCCTACAGTCCTTGCAAAATCACTGGGAGGTGTGGCTCTTTATTCCTTTTTCAATGATATAGAAAACAAGGTTCTGAGAAGTGACCCAAGTATACCTTCAACTTCAGTCCTTTGGTTACAAGATCATACATTCTGTCCATTATCTCTCCACTTACAGATCTCTGTGCTGGAATTCTTTGGGGGTGGGCATGGTGAATAAGAGAATAAAGAAGACATAAGAATGAAAAAGCGAGAGCAGGTTACTCTTTTTAACTATTAAGAAATTCATGTGACTTCCTTAAGCCTCAATTTTCTCATTGAAGAAGTGACAGAACTGAACTAGATTGCTTTCCAGGACTTTTCTCAATTTTAATTTCTCTGGTATTAAGAAAAAAGAAAGGAAAAAAGAAAAGAAATCAAGACTGTGAGAGAGCAGTAACAACAACAACAAAGAACAATCATGCTACCCCAGGTCTTTAGTCATCATTGCAACTTACAGTGATTCTTGCTTTTGAATTTTCACCAATGACTGAACACCTTCATTTTGAATGCTTCATTGCTCAGGTAGCCGCTGATTTTCTGATACTAATATCACTGTTTTCAAATAACAATGAACAGACTGAGGAGATCAAATTAAATCCATTTACATTTTAGGATGGGAAATCTGTTTGGAACAATCAAGAGGGTTAAGAACAGTAAACATCAGTTTTCAATTGCCATTAAATGGTAAATTGCTTAATGTCACCTGGCAATAGATGGACTGATTTGTACCTAATTAATGTACCATGGTTGGAAAGGAAGAAAACAGTTCTATTTAGGGAGATTGTTTTCTCTCTGGATTCTTCCTGCATGGAGCTCTAAGCAGTCTGCAGACATTCTCTACTATTTCATCAATTCTCTACTCCTTGTGAGCCACATCCTCCCTTATTGGAAATGACAAGCTTCGAGAAGCTCACTAACATTTTTCATTCTCCAGAGCCCCATTTAGGGAATGGCTATTGCAGGTCCTCTAATGAAACACATTAGTGGTGTAAAAGAGTTAATGCAGCTTTCAGAAGCATTTCATTTCTAACTATAGCTCAGTTTTGGCTTTGAACAAAGCTGACCTTCTAGCCATTAGGCTGAATTATTTAGCCAAGAATTTGCCTGGAAGATTCCTACTGGAGAGTCCAAGGACTCAAAGAATTGCTGGGGTGACAAATCAGATGCATGAAGACTCAGTGCCTCTGCAAGATCTGGAAAAAAAAACCCTGACATTGACAAACAACCACACAGAAAACACTGGTCACCTAATCACTGACATGTTGGCACACAGAAGTTCAGCCAAATACGTTCTTCAAAAAACTTGCAAAATAAGAGAAAGCCATGAGAACACAGTGGCCAATTGGAGCTCGATGAGCTAGGAGAGTAGTCTCATTTTCACATCCATAGATTTTATGCTTCCTTTGGTTAGTAATTACATTTACATAGACTCTTTTAAACTCTGGGTTCTAAAGCGGCTTTGCTAGTTTATATGTATAGTACATAGCTTTGTATCAGGAGTGCTCAATATATATAAACAAAACCTAACCATCTGTATTTAGTTTTAACTTGGTCATTTTTAAGCTACTATACTTGAATAAATTTCCTAATGTGCTTTTCTAGGGTACATTAATCTGATGTATGATGCTACTGAATGAACCCTTTAGTCTGATTCCATTTTGGTGCAAAATGGTTCTATAGCTCTACTTCTTCAATGATTTATGTGTGAACATAAAGAGATGTAATATTACTGATAAATACAGGTGATAACTCTTTCTCTCCTTCAATATAAACTCAAAATGTATTTTCCACTCTTTTTCTTGTATTTGCCAAAGAAAGACATGAAGAGAAAAAGAATGAACATGAAAATCACTTTGTGAATTGTTATACTCCATAAAGGTGTTGATGTCTCCTGTCATTGTTATAGAGAGAGCAGTTTCTTATAGCAGAAAGATTTCTGCATCTAAAGTCAAAAGGTCTAGGTTTGAGCCAAATTACTATAAGGTAGAAACAGTGGGTTCTTAGTCATGTCACTAAACCTCAGTTTCCAAATCTAAAATGGAGATATATGATTCTGTTTGCTTAAGATATTTGTTGAAAAGTGATGGAAATCTGTCTCAGGCATCTGTCATTAATGACTGCCATGATTGATTTGGCTGTTTGATTGGCTAGGCTAAGGTCCCTGCCTCTCAGTTGGAGAGAATTGTTTTTCCTAATTGAGGAGGACTTTTTCAGTCACATTTATGCAGAATAGATGGAAGACTCTAAATGGGATTGTTGCAAGGACTGAATATTATAGTAGGCACAGAACAGCTATGCTACATCTAAGAGGCCATATAAATGCATACAAATACCATGCAGGAACTTGCTGGACCTTTGTTTTCTCTAGAGTATTATTCTCAGGACTGCTAGTGGAGTATTGCTACTGAACCTAAGATGCTAATTCTATACAAAGCTTGAAGAATTCCTGGAAACATAAATTATTGCTTATTATAGCCTCTCTTCTATTAGAGTTATTTGTATATGTGCTGCAGTATCTCTTAGATCAGAGTTTCTCAATCTTGGCATTACTGACATTTTAGATCAGATAATATTTTGAGGTCAGAGACTGTCCTGTGCACTGTAGAATGCTTAACAGCATCCCCAGCTTCCACCTCTTAAATAACAATAGCACCCTCCTTTAGTAGTGACAATCAAAAATGTCTCCAAACATTGCCAAATGTCTCCTGGGAAGCAAAAGCACCTCTGGTTGAGAATCACTGACTTAGATTAGATTGTGATCTCTGTGAAAGCAAATGCTTTTCTTTCTTTTTCTTTTTCTTTCTCTTCCTCTTTCTCTTCCTCTTTCTCTTCCTCTTCCTCTTCCTCTTCCTCTTCCTCTTCCTCTTCCTCTTTCTCTTTCTCTTTCTTTCTCTTTCTCCTCTTTCTCTTTTTCTTTTTCTTTTTCAGCTGTATCCCTGCACCAACTAGCATGGTATACAGCCTTGGTTGGTGCTCAGTAAAAACTAGTTGGTTGAAATGAAACGAAATAGCACTTTCACTTTGATATGAGAGTCACCTCCTACCAACCTTAAGCCTCAGTTAAATAGTTCAAATTGTAAAGCATACAAAGCATGATGCAACTGTTAAGCAGGCCCAGGAGCAATGGACCAACACTTGCCAGCAAAAAATATATGTTATATATGTTCACAGCATCATTTGATGTAGATTTAAAAGAGGTAATTGTGCTTTAGGGGTGCAAACACTCTGGGATTCAAGGAGCTGGGGATTCATTTATACCTGCCTGTCTGTTTTCATGTCCTCTCCTTCCTTTTCTCCATTCTCTTTAGCCAAAGATTTGCTCACAATATGATTTTCCAATTGGCTGTGCTTTCTTGACCATTTTATATCTCAAGTTATTTGCCGTTTTTTTTTTTGTCAAATTATAGGGAGTTGTCATTGTGCTGGCAACCAGACCTGTTGTGCCTGAAGACTCAGGCAGGAAATGAAGAGGAAGTGTTAGTTGGTGGTTAATCATTAAAGCTGACAAAGGACTGCTGACTTAGGGCCTTCATAGAGGCTGTATCTTCTGTGATTATAGTTGGTAGATGGAATAGTAGTTTACAGAGGTTCTACTTCAGAGGCACATCTTCTGAGTGTACCAACCAATTTTTGGAGCACTCTTCCCACTCAGAATGCAGTGAGTTCTCTCTAGCTAAAGCAGAGAGTGTTTTTTTTTTTTTCAAGCTATCATGCCTTTCTCTGTTACCCTCCATAGTTAAATGCCTAAAAGAATGATTGATATATCTTGCTCTAATTCTCTCTGTCTTGCTTTCTCTTGAACCCATCACTTGACAGAAAATTACTCTTGTCAAAACACTATACCCTGCCAGTTGCCAAATGTATGGTCAATTCACATTTCCATATCACTTGATCTACCATTGGCATTTAACCCAGGTGATCATCTGTCTTCCTTGAAATTTTTTATTCACTTGACTCTCAGGACACCACCCTCCTGGTTCTCTCTCTGTGATTGTTGTTGATTCTGCCTCATCTTTTCCCACCACTCTAGAGCTCCATACTCTAAACTTCCCCTCCCTTTCCCTTTTCTCCTCTCTTCTTTCTTCTCTTGTATCCATTAGTCTCATGACTTTAAATACTACTATGGACTAAATTACATCCCTCTCCCTCAAATCCATATGTTGAACTCCTAACCCCAGTATGATGGCATTTGGAGATGGCACCTATGAAGGGTGATTAAATTTAGAAGAGATCATGAGGATGGGAGTCTCATGTTAGGATTAGTGCCCTTATAAGAACAGACACTAGAGGTTTTGTTTCCCTTGCCATATAAGGACACAGAGAAGAGATGACTCTAAAAGCCAGGAAGAGTCGTTACTAAGGAGCCAAATTAACTGACTTGATCTTGGATTTCCCAGCCTCCAGAACTGTGAGTCATAAATTTTCTATTGCTTAAGCCACCCAGTCCATGATATTTTATTGTGGCAGCCTGAGCTAATACAAATACTCTTTGCTGTCAACTTGTATTTATACATCCAGCCTGAATGTCTTTCCTGAACTCCGATCTCATAAGTCTAATTTCCTACTCATCATCTGTACTTGGATGACTAATAGGCATCCCAAACTGCTCCCACAATCTACTTTGTTTCAGTCAATGGCAACTCTATTTTTCTAATTGGTCAGGCTAAGAAGCCTGGAGTTTTTTCTCAGATTTCACATCCAATCCTTTAGAAAAGCCTATAGTTCTACCTTCAAATATATATCCAGGACCCAATAATTTGTTACTACCCTCACCACTCACCACCTTAGTTCAAGCCACCAGAATCCTGGATCATTTTAGTAGCCTCCTAACTGGCTCCAGTGCCTCCAAACTTGCCTACCACTCCTGCCACTCTATTTTCAACATAGCAGCTAAGTGATACTTTTAAAATGTAGGTTAGATCACTTCACACTTCACCTTCACATCCTCCAAAAACATCCATTTTAGAGTAAAATCCAATCTTACCATCTACAGTTCCTACATTTGGCTCACTGCTATTGCTCTGAGCTCATCTCTTGCCACTTGTCTCAAACTTATCTCTGTTCAGAGCTCCCCTGCTATACTGTTTTCCTTGTTATTATTCAAACACATCAAGCTATCTTCTGTCCCAGAGCCTTTTTACATACTGTTTCTTTTTCCTGAAATACTTTTCCCTCACATATTTGCTTTCCTTTCACATATTTGCAATGGGTCACTTACCTCCTTTATGTCAAACAGCCTTTCTTGATCATCCATCCTATCTAAAATACTGATTACCCCACTACCTTCATTATCATCACCCTGGTTTATTTTATTTATATCCCTAAACCATATTTGTTATTTGTTGACTTTCTTATCCTGCTTCCTCTTCTAGAATATAATCTTTATGAGTTTAAAAACCTTGCCTTGTTCCACTGCTGCAACCCTACAATTTTAACAGCTCTTAGCTCATATCTGATGATCAGTGATATATATTAAATGAGTGAATAAGTGAATCTGTACCTGCAGCTGTAAAGAGTCAATCCGACAAAATGGTGTTGGTCAAGAAATTCCTGAAAGATTACAGGCTAGTGAAGCTACTTTATTAAAGTAAACTATCTGAGCTTCAAAATGAGATTGTACATGCTATTGTTTCTCTTTCAAATGTAAAATGTGTGTGTGTGTGTGTGTGTGTGTGTGTGTGTGTGTGTGTGTGTGTGTGTGTTTTAAGTTGAAAATAGCAGATTTAATTTTGGTGAAAGCATCTATCTCTCATTTTGCTAATGTGTTAATGCACCAAGGTACCCTTTTATTATGTTCAGTCTAATTAAACAAATATTGACTGCTCCCTACCACATACCTGACTCTGTGCAGGGAGAAAGAAAGGCAGATTGCTTAGACATGATCCTACCCTCAAGATGCTTGCAGAAATTTAGCGATAAGGAATGCAGACTATATGCTTTCAAAAATTTAAAAATTTGATAAATGGTACCATGTTTCTATTCTTGTCAAGAGGTTTAAGCCAAATGAGAACATTACTGTCCTAGGGCAGATAATGTCTCAAACTTCCTCCAAAAAATGTGCCAAGACTAGATAGATTCATGTGGTCAAAAAGGCAAAGCATTGAAAATGCCTTATGAGAGATAAAAACAAAGTGCTATTTGAGTTCTGAAATGGGAAAAATCACATCTTTTGTGGCATATTTAAAGAGCTTCATGAAAGAGACCACAGTTGAGCTTAACGAGTAGGAAAGTAGGGTGCTGAGAACAAGGAGGACTTCCAGACAGAGGGAAGACGTGCTGTAGCACAGGTATACAAGTGGGAGAATACAAGTGTTTTTCCAGAAATGGTCATAGTTAAAGCATGGAGCAGAAACAAGGCAGCAGTTGGAAATAAATATTGAGAGAAAACCCAAATCATGTTTGGTAATATTTTGTTTTCAAAAGTAACAGTATTGATAAACAGAAGCATGTCCTGTTGTTTTTGCAACAAAAAAGCAAAAATTAGATTCTAAGTCTGATAATTCTCACTTGCTATGTAATGCTGGTACAAAGGGTTTTGGAATCCTCTAAGAAGGTTAATTTATTTATAGCAACATTTTGGTGTATTTCCATGTTTCTTTCAAATTTCCAAAATTGATAATTCATACAGTATCTATCAGGGCTCTTTATTTGCCTCTTACTAGAACAATTACTCTCCCTTTATGATAACAGAGTTTACTGTAAGTGCCTTTTCATGACCATGATGGAATTTCCTCCCCTTTTTTTTTTGTACTTTTCCCATACAGCCCACATTTGCTTACCTCCAGAGTTTGATAAAAGTTCTCTTTCATTATCTCAAGCAACTCAAAATCTATCTAAATGAGATTCCAGCAAGGATGGCTACTGACTGAATACCAGATTGTCTTTCTAAATAACATGTGTTCAAATGCTCAGAGGAGCACTTCATTTTAATAGACACAGAATATATACCTACAATGATTATAAACTATTATAGACCCAAAAGAGGACTATTATGACTAGAATTCAGGGATATGGTCTCCTGAAAAAAATACAGCTGACATTCACCTGTAACCACAGTCCATTTTAATACACTTTTATCATGACGTTGGTCACAAAGCAAAGATCAGTGAAGAATTCAGAGTCAGAGCATTTCAGAGCCAGGAGACAAGTAATTAAGTGGTTACTTAGTTCAGTTGTCCTGGTTTATAAATGAAGATACTGACATGAGAAGAGGTTACAGTTTAACAAAGTTTACAGGCAGAGCTTGAACTGGTACCTGGGACTGCAGTTCTTTCCACAAGGGCAGGTACTTATGTCTCAGTGACCTTCTGTGGAAGAATCTCTTTATTGGCTGGGCTTCGGATATCATGCTCTTTAAGGGACTCTGTAACTCTTACCCAATAGTTTATATGATATGCCTTCATCTGCCTCTCTTGGTCTGTGAATTTAGGTGCTTTAGCACTAGCTCAGGCCTCCACACTGTATGTGAACTCAAGAGTGCAGAGAGCTTGTCTGTCTGTAATCTGTGTATTTGCACTGTGCCTGGTACTTCCTAGGAGCTCAGTGAATCTTAATTTCTTTCCTTTCTGTTCCAGAATGTACTTATTTGATTGAATTGACATGGTTGTGGAAAAGGGTAGGTATTTGAAGGAGGGAGATTGCAAGTAATCTCAGCAAGTATTGGCAGGTAGGAGAAAAAGAAATTCCAGGAGGAGTTGGAAGAGTAAATGAAAAGAAAGACAAAGGGTAGAGGAAAAGTCAGAAAAAGATCACATTTAAATGCAAGCATGAATTCAGAGTATGTCACATTTTCAGCCAGTGCCTGTGACTATGCAAATTAATTAAAAAGAGAGGGGAAGAGAGGGGACACTAGGTTCAGATAAAAGTTCTCCCAAAGATCCCTTATAATCCCTTCCTTCTTGAGAGTTGTTTGGAGAAAGGTATGGATTCCATTTATGCTACTGCTATAAGAAAGAGGAGGCTTTTGGCCTTGAGCAGTCACAGGGAGGCAGTTTTCAACGCAGAACTGGATGGGGTCTCATCATCCATACACTGCAGGCAGGGTCAATTCTTACTGCATTAAGCTAGCAGGTGTCCAGGGAACCAGTTTGCTTTTGTTCCTTCATTTTCCTGTGGAAACCTCTCAGAAGTACTAATTTTACCCTTAACCCAGTGAGAGCCTTGGGGCAGCACAGATGCACTAACTGCCTCCTGCAGGCTCAGGCTCCAGGAAAGATAGGGGCAGTTGGCAGTGAGACTTTTCTTCCTCAGCTACTAGTGCTCCAAGTCAGAGAGCATGTAATCTTGGATCCAAGCTGGCAGGGCAGTGGTGGCAACCTTTGTTGGAGCTTTGTCTCTGCTTCCTAAGCAAGCACTTTGGAACCTGGACAAGTTGAGGCTGGGGCCCAGACATCAGGAGTGCTTGGAAAAGTGAACCCTTCAGAGTCCCTGGCATCACGCCAAGCCAGATCAGCCTGCTGTGTGCAGGAAATATTGAACATTCTGAGTCTTAAAAAGGAAACCTGGAACAGATCCAAGATTACACTTAATATATCTGCTGGGAGCTACAGAGAAGGAAGACTGGGGAGACTGCAAAAATAACCCTTGCAGGGTCAGGAGAGCACACAGCATCAGCAGACACAGGCAATAATAAGAATAACAATCATTTTTTTTTCTTCGGGAGCACATACAATTTCCAAAGCTCATTCATACACATGATCTCTGATCTCTTTGTTCCTTCTTATGGTTCTGAAAAGTAGGCAGGGATGTTACTTTAGAAAAATTACTAGATTATGTATCTGTATGTTTTCTACAGCACTTAACCTAGCAGGTTGTCCAGTAAATGGTGACTAAATAGATGGATGAATGAGTGGACAAACTTGCATTTTGCAGGTGACAAACTGATTCAGAATAATTAAGTTCATTGGAAAGCATTGAACATAGGGCATTTACTACATGCCAGGTATCATTTAGACCCTGAGAAAATGTGGTCCCCTAGTTTTAGAAAGTCACCATCTAGACGATGAGATGCCCGGAAATAAGGAACTAATAAGGTTTATGCATTCTGATAATTACTCTATTTGAGACAGTTTCAGAAGGCTCTCAAAGATGAAAAAGACTAACTACAAGCAAAATGATGCCATCATGACTTGCTTGGTGTGGTAAGAAACAGCACTGAAACTAAGAGCCAGGTGTTCAGACTCATCTTTCCTTTATTGTATCTTTCCCCCGATCAGGAAAGTTTCTGTCCTGTTTCCCTCCCCTACATCCACCCTTGAGTTGTTACCGATTCATTCCTGAAGTTCTACCATCATCAAACTTTATCTTTCAGCTTTAGGCTATATTAGCTATTTAAATTTAAATATTCCATGGGAAAGACATTTATGTGAATTAGGGATAAGAGAGTAAGTTTTCATGGGGTTAGGGGAAAAGAATATAGAGGCAAGGGGCTCAAGAATTCTGAGCTGTCTGGGGGTTTATGTGAGGTAAGAAAGTGATTAGGAAAAGAGAAAAGAAGAAAACAAGTAATGACTGCTAAAAGGAAGCATTGCCTTTGCAATTCTGCTTTCCTCTCTCTAGCACATTTTTACATCACTATAAATATAATATAAATACTGTATATATTGCATGTATACATATATATGTGTATATGCATGTGTACACACATACAAACACACACCCCAATATAATCTTTAAATCTGTCACCAAAATGGGATGCAAAATTTTTACCAGTGCTTCTTACATTAACCAATTCTGTAGTAATGTTTTCCTGATATTTGTGAGCATGAGGCTTCATGTAGCTTGACAAAACTGTAGGTTTCAAATTTTATTAAAATTCTGCCTTGTTCACTGTTTTATTTCTTTAAGGCCTTTTCTAATTGCTTTGGGCCACAGGGCCTTATGAAAAGATATAAATTTTACCATGTAACTGAGTAAAAGTAATAAACTAATGTATAATAAATAGCAAAGAATTTAGATCATCTGTGTCCTAGTGGAAGAAGAATGGCTCATAAAAATAATAATTACGTGACACATGCTTCCATTTTTTACAAGGCGCATTCATGCTCTCTTTTCTACAAATGTTGTTGGCCATTTGGATATAATCACCAGAAGTCCAGGCATTTCCATAGGTAGCCCAAACATCTGAGTTGTGACTGAGGAATGTGATTTTCAGCAGATCACTGAGTTCCAGGTGAACTGCGTATCATTTGACTCTTTTGGGAAAGCATCTGTGAGTCTTCTGCGTGATTCAGTTGGCACTCTTTCATATCTCCAGAGTACTGTACATGTGAAATTACTTGCCGATCTCTCCCCACAGAATGAAAGAACTTTGAAGAAAGTGATGGATCTTATTCATCTTTTTTACTCCCAGATATTTGTTAGATGAATGAATGGATGAATGAATGAATGAATGAAGTACCTACCATGCACATCGACACCTATGAATCTAATATAGTCCCTTGCAAAGAGAAGAAACACAATAAATATTGAATGAACATCTATATTTGTGAGTAGAGAGATTCAGATCAGCTGTGCTGCATTACAGTTTTTTTTGTTGTTGTTTAAATGTCTCAAAGCCTGAGATATCATTTTTACACTGCTTCCCCTAGCTCAAGGGAGAAAATCAATAAAAATTATGAAAAAATTGAAGCACCAGAAGAAGAAGGGGTATGAATTCCCTGTGTTCACTTGGGGAATGAGGCACAGACCCAGGGTTTGGATTTCACATCCCTTCACTCCTTCCCTTCTGCAAACATGCTTTTCTCTTCACATTAGATGTCTGCTGAGTATTTATATATTCCAGGACCTCTCTATGTAAATCCACATTCCATAAATCCCAAAGCTTTTCTTCTATTACAGAACAAGAGGTACAACAAATATATATAAATATAATCTATTACATGTAAATACACACACACACACACACACACACGCAGTAACCAACAAATGGCTTTTTATTGATCCACCTTTTCTAAAAGTAGTTTTTTTTTTCCTGCAGACTTCAGAAGTCTGTGGTGGGTCTCTCTGTCTCTTTCTCTTCAGCAAGACCCTTCCTTAAGTTCAGAAAGTCTAATGGTTTGTCCTCTTCCACCTCTTCCTTCCCACAGGTTTATCTGATCTGAGGTCTGTTCATAAACCTGTTCTTGGAAAGTGGGAAACTATTTGTATTTCCTTAGTTGTTATTTTGACTTGAGAAACTATCCCCTATCACTCCTAAAGCCTTCTGCTTCTGCACAATAAAAATTAATTACTATGAATCAGGACTTTTAAAATCACCTTTAACAGTACAATGGATTCCTGACTGTGCCTGCTCTTGCCTCTCACTGAGCTACAGCTTAAAATCTGATCAAGAAATAGCAATTCTCAAAGGAAAATGTCTTTAAATTAAAGTTCTTGCTTATGGCATCTTTGGAATAAATCTTGGAACTAATAGGATACTGTGATGGTTAGTTTCATGTATCAACCTTACTAGACTATAGTAGCCATCTATCTATCTGTCTGTCTGTCTGTCTGTCTGTCTGTCTATCTATCTATCTACTTTATTTATTTATTTATTTATTTGCTTGTTTATTTGTTTGTTTGTTTGCTTATTTATTTATTTATTTATTTATTTATTATGAGAGCTGAACTAAGGGGCAACATCAGAGACAAAGAGATACATGGTCTGACATGACACATATTTTGGAGCTAGAAAGTCAATGCATCTTGTTTATGGGTTGAATCAAAGTGGTAATTCAAATCATTAGATACACAAAATCTTTTTCTTTAAATATCTAATGCACCCAAAGGAAACTTCTTTCTCATTCTGGAAGTTATTTCTAGCCACCTGTAAGCAAAGATAGAACATTTTTGAGAGGTTGAAAGAAACAAACTTTGTGTATTTTGACTTTTTCCCCAGCTTTTAATGCTTCAATATGTCTGATCAAAAGTTCTTATACATCTGATTGGACTCTGAATCATCAAAACTGACTAACCAAAATATTAGTAACATAGTTGTTCCTAGGGATTAAATTTTTCAAACACCCATTCTAGATCTTGAAAAGTCTTTGAGAGCAAACCAATACCTAGGCATTTAATTGAACACTAATCCATGTGTTGATGTGATAATATTATATAAATATGGTTGACAGTTATAGTTGATTAACCTTAATTAGATTACCCTGGATAATGTGGCCATATCCAATCAGTTGACAGTCTTGAGAGCAAAAAATTGAGATTTTCTCAGAAATAAAAAGTTCTGCTCTAAGATTGCAACATTGACTTCTGAGTTTTCAGCTTGCTGCCCTGCCTTACAAATTTCAGAATTGCCGGCTCCTATAATTTCTTCAAATACATCTCTTTATATAAAAAATTTATGTATGTACCTATATCTATGTCATCTTGATTATATCTATGTATTATTGATTCTGTCTCTGTGGTGAACTTTGACTGATAAAGGTGACTAGACACCTTATGATGAATTTGAATTGTTCACTATGTAATTAACTTCAGGAAGGATGATTGCTCTTCTTCTAAGCCCAAAGCACTGTGCTGTGTACTTGCAGGAGCATAATAAATGTTCACTGAATTGACTGAAAACCGAGAGACTCTTAATGCTTTTCACAACTTCTGTAATTTTACTTTAAGCTCAAGTGGATACCTTTGTTCCTTCTTGTTCACGTGGGACTGATGAATCAGCCCCATTTAGGAGTCCAGCTCTTCTCAGGACTTTCTCATAACATGGTCAAGTACTGATGCCCTTATCTGCCTTTAAATGCTGTCAACCAGACCACAAATTCCACAAAACCCTCTCTGCAGAGGTCCAGGCATGTAACTTACTCTTATCTCTTTATCACTTGATCATGAGATTCTTTATGTTAGTTCTGATTTTTTTTTTCGACTGGCATCTTGAAGATGTTGGTTTATCAGTAAGGTTAGTCACATCTTCACTATAAAATACTTTCTTCACAAGCCCCTGGGGTACCACTCTCTCTGAGTTCTCATTGGCAATCCATCCTCCTCTTTTGTTTGTTTGTTTGTTTTTATTTCTTCTCATCCTTCTGACTTTTAAATTTTTGAGCAACACAGGGATCTGTTCTCAATTTATAAACACTTGGGAGAGGAAAGGGGTGTTTATCTAATTTCATGGTTTTATCATATATATCCTGAAAACTCCCAATTTCTATATTCATCTTGTCCTTCTCTCCTGAAATTCAGATTCATATAGCCATTTAGTCAACTGCCTACTTAATATCTCTGCTTGGATGTCTAGCAAACATCTAATATTCATCATGTCCAAAAACAAACTCCTGATTTTTTCATGAAATATGTTGCTCTGAAATTTTTCTAGTTTCAATAAATGACAATTACATTCTAAAATGTGCTCATCTTTAAAACGTTATAATCATTTTTGATGTAGCATTTGTTATCATACCCTAAATCAACTCCGATATCAAGTGCTATAGATTCTACTTTAAAAACATATCCAGAACTTAACCACTTTTACAACTTCTATTAACACACTGAGTCTAGTCCAATTCACCATTCTCTGTCATGTGGATTATTTTAACAGCCTCCTGTCTCCTTTCTTCCCCTTTATTCAGTTATAGTTTGTTCTTAAAACAATATCAAGTGATCATCTTAAAACAGTCATTTTACATCTCTCTTTTGCTCAAAATCTTTTGATAGCTTTACGTCTCACTCAAAATAAAAAGTAAAGCATGATTAAGGGTCCAGGGCCCTATATAATCTGTCTTTAGTGGAAACTTAATTTCTACCCCTTTCTTTATCTACCACAGGTATGATCATCCAGCTTCAGTTACAATCTCCATTCTTTAAACATAATGAAATATGCACCCACCTTAGGACCTCTGTAGATGCTGTTCTCTCTACCTGGACATTTTTCTCTTGCATAACCACATGAATCCCACCCCTAACCCCTGCCCTGATGTCTACATGGAATAGTCCCTTTCTTCAGAGAAGATACCTTCTCAGAGATCTGAACCAGATCAACTTATATAAAAGAAAGTACTCTCCCTCATCTCTTTATAGGCTCCTTAACTTGCTTACTTTTTAAAGAACTTATGAATACCTGAAATATTATATAGTCTTTTGTTTCCTCACTTATTATCTATTCCTACTAAAAACAAGTTCTATGGTATCAGGAGCTTTGTCTCTTGTTCATTGTTGTATTTACTAGTATTGAATAAATGACTTTTCCAAAGCACCTATATATACATGGTCTGAAACTGCAACAACAGAGATTTGGCCATAGAGCTAAAGTAAGTTCAAATGATAAAAGCTTCAAAATAATACTTTTCAAACTTCATATTACTTGTTATTGTGCTTAAAGATCAGGAAGAATTAGGGGGGTAGATGATGAAAGTGTACTTTGATTAGAAAGAGATGATTTTCTTTATTAGAAAACCTCTAAAAATAGTTTATAACTTATGGAACACTTTATAGCCTATGTACACAATAGATACAAAAGTATTTCCTAAAAGTCTATTTAAAACAACATGGATGGTAATTGGGGCAGAAGACAGCATATTTAAATAGAGCAACTGAGAAGGATCTAATGAAGGGGCTATTTACATAGGTGTAGGAAGGATTAAGGAAAACCAACCAGAGGTGCTGAAGCAACCAGGGGAAAGCCAAAGCTGAAAATTGTGACCATCTAGGCCCAAACATTCAAGAGTAAGAGTTCCTGCTTCTGAATAGAGTAGCTAACTTTAGCAGAAATGCTGTCCGAGGTACAGCTGTCTCAGAGTACCCAAATAGGAAGATACAGGGGAATAAACAACCCCTAACTCATTGCTGCCCTTCCCTTCTACAGCTATTGACTCTCTTGACAGTTTCCAAGTAGACACTAGGGAGACATGGACGGAACCCATAATGGTCAGCCTCCAGGGGGCCAGAACAGGGTTCAGAGAGATGGAGAAAGGACCTGAAGAACCCAATGCAGAAGATCCAGCAGTTTGCTTAGTAGTGAACAACTTCTGAATAAGTGAAGAATTTCATGAGTACTTTTCTGTCATGTCTGAAATATCAAATAATTTATATGTATTTATTTTATTATTTTTTTTGTGGTGGTGGTGAGATTATGGACTCCCCTTTGTTTTGCTTTTCTGTATTAAAATTATATTGTTCTTTAAAAATTAATATGAGACTCTATGGAGATAGAAAGTGGTTAACCCAGTGTATGGTGATAAAAGGTAGAAGAGTGGTTTTCACTGAGAAGAGGTTGGATATTGACTGGGAAGGGGCAGAAGGGATCCCTTCTAGAAAATGTGTATTTTGAACTGTGTGGTGATTATATGAGCATATATATAGATAAAACTTCACTGAGCTATACACTTAAGATTTATGTATTTTATTGTATGTAAGTTGTATTTCAATTAAAAAATATGTCATGGTTATGTCCTTGGAAGTTCAGTATTTGTAATTAATATTTTTAAATGTTTATACAATGTGTATGATCGTTTGTGTGCCAGATCTGCATTGTCTTACCCACAGTCTCTATACTTGGTATCAGCACTCCATCTTTCAAGGGGCAAAGATAAGGGAAGAACATAGACTAGTCTCAGGGAAAGCTACAATTACCCTCAATTGAAAATAAACATAATAAAACTATAGAAGTCTAATTTTTGCAACTTGAGAGGATTTTTTTCCAGCAGCTATTCACTTCTAATCACTCTCACCTAAAATGCATAGAATAGCTAATGTAATTACACTAATTCACTATTCATCAAGAATATTAAGTGAATAGAATATTTTGCATTTTGCTAGTCACACATCTTGAGTGTTTACCTGATGTTACAATCAGACACATATTATATTTTCCTCTCTGCTTCTGAGCCATAGCTCATGGATAATTATAGTGTTTAATTAGGCCCACACAGCACTTGGCTCTCTGGTGTGGATGGAAATTACAAGATTTAGAAAGAATAAATCAAAGGCTATAATAGAAAGAAGCCCTTTGCTATACTTACTTGGAAGTGTATGCAGGGGCCATGGTCAGGGCATGGTGAATTGTGTTATTCCACTTAAATGGAAAAGAAGTTGCTTTTCATAAAGCTTTTAAAAGTACATTTTTTTTGAAATATAGTTAGTGAGCATGAAATGAAAACTAGGTAGAACGTTTAATGTACTTAAGAAGAGGACTTTTTCCCCAGACCATTCTCTACTGCCCCTTGCATTCAACAAAATCCTAAAATCCTTAGTCCCGCCTAGCAATCCAGACAGGTGACTATCATCTCAGGTTATTTGAGCCAATTACCAGAGGCTCAGGCAACTGTTGCTCAGTTCCTAAGCCATGAAAGTGCAATAAAGTATCTGCTAGTGAAATACTCAATTTCCTAATTAAATGCAATAAACTGAATCAATCCAATTTCATCTTACAAATATAAAATGAGTATCTTTTCTGGTAAGACATGCTGCTAAGTGCTATGGAGGATAGATAAAACAATAGTGTACCCTCTAAACTTAGGAAGTGTGGCAGGGAGGAAGGGTAAGAAAGTACACAGAGGCCCCACCCCAACCCCTCCTGCACTCTTTCCTTCTTACTCTCTCTCCCCATCCCAGTCTGGCCGATCCCCATCTCTGCTGGCTCCATAAGGTCTTGCAGGGGGCTTGGCTGCTAGGCTGCCCACAGTTGGCCAGACAAACTGGTGCACTAAAGGAGGCCAGCCCAGGAGGACTGGGGCAGTGCTCAGAATTTTCTTTTGGCTACTATCATGAAATATAGGCCTCAAAATGTTAACTTGTTTGGACATAGAAGATGACCCGGATAAATGATAAAAAATAAGAAAGACATTTTGGTGTTTTTATTGTCCATTTAGCATATGCTTCTGGAACAATATTTGCCATGGTTTTGGATGATCTTCCAAACTCAGAAGACATCTACACTTACTCATGTTCATTAAGAGTGAAAGACTTAGAGATGGGTTTTGACTGTGGACTAGAAGGTTTTGACACAAAAAGTAATAGTATTTTGGAGGAAGTCACAATCTTTGTGGTCTTCAAAGGAAATACAGATTATAAAGATTTCAAATGGAAATTGAACACAATATTGAAGAATGCGCCCAATTTGTCCCACGTGGAATCCAGCAAGCTAAAAGACAGAGGGTGAAGCCCTGGAACAGCATGGGCCATTCAACATCCCCTGGGAAGCAGTGGAGTGGCTGCAGATTCAAGCTCAGAGCAATAGCCAGCAGCTTTGCAATCTGGGGATTCTTTCCCTTCAGATTGAAGGAGAAGGTACTATAAACCTGGCTTTGGCTTAGAACTAAAGCCAAGATGTGAGAATCAATGGATGCATGGGAGCTAGAAATTCAGTTAGGATGGAGACAAGATTTCCCATGGCAGGTAGTCCAGGATTAATAAGAATGAGAGGTAGAACATGTCATTTTTCATGATGGAACCAGGTCCCAATTCAGAGTTGCACTTGTTTCTCAGTCAGATGCAGTAGATTTACTCCTGTCTAGGCTAAATATATTGTACCAAATCATCCCTCAGTATCTCTATCTCCTCCACATCACTCAATGCAGCCTGTCCCTGTGAACAGACAAACAAATCCAGCTGATTTCCCTCAGCTTCAGCAGCATCAACAATAATGGTGGCAGTGGCAGTGGCAGCAGCAGCAGCAGCAACAGTTGCAGGCAAGACCCTACAGCAACATCAGCAGTAACAGCCGTAGGGAGTTTGACCCCATTTTACTGCCCCAGTTCACATGCCTGTTCCTCCACATTGGAACCAGCTGCCTTCTGGAGCCCTTCATTCTTACATTCTCCTCCAGTTCAGGGTTCTCTGGGTACAATGACTGCAAACCAGATCTCCTTTGCTTGGCCCAATGCAACAGCAACTCCAGGCAAACACGTCCTTATCCACAGTATAGACATCTTCCTAACCTCCTTCTCCATATCCCTTTTGTAGCTAGCATATTTCACAAGCCCATACAAACTTTCCTCAGATGATTAATCTATGCCAGTTCACAGCACCTGGAATGAAGAGCTTGTAGGTAGGGCCCTCCAGGGTTCCAACAGACTCACCTCATCAACAAGTCTCCTGTCTCCTCACCCTTCTCCTTCCAGCAAGGATCCCCTGCACCCTCCCCAGTTGTTAATCAAATTTAGCAGTAGATGGGACCAAGGCCACCTCAAAATAACTCACTAATTTAGGGATTTCAGCAGCAATCCAGAAGTAGGGAAATAGGCCATCTAACTTCATGTTGATGCAGCAGCAACCACCAAACCAGGGGCCACAGAACTTACATGCAGGCCTAGGAGGAATGCCCTAACACCCTCCACCTGGCTTTTCATCAGGATAGCCTAATCCAAACTTTACATAAGGTCAGGTGCCTTCAACCACAACCACCACTCCTGGAAATTCAGGAGCCTCTCAGCTGCAAATTACAATGTCCAGTATGCAGGTGATCAAGGAGCTGGTCCTCCTCAAAACCTGATGCAAGTGTCCCATGTGCCACCAAATATGATACAGACTAGCCTCATGGGAATTCATGGCAATATGAGTAGCCAGTAGGCTGGTAGTTCTGGAGTTCCTCCAGTAAACCTAGGCAACATGCAAGGCCAGCCCTAGCAGAGTCCACTGTCTGAGCTGATGAGCATATACCTCCCAGAGCCAGATGGTCCAGCAACAAGGAAGCTTGAACCCTTAGAACCCTATGATCCTTTTAAGGGTCCCACTATTCCACAGGGACAAATGATAGTGAAACTTAAGAGCCAAAATCTTGGGCCCTGGCCTCAAAGGAGGACCCACCTAAGCAGATGCTTTTCCAGCAGGGACCACAAATGATGGTACCACATAACCAGATGACTGGGCCTTGAGGGCAAGTTTTGCTGTAGCAGAACCCGATGAGAGAACAAATCATGATCAATCAGATGCAGGGAAATAAGTAACAGTTTAACACTCAGAATCAATAATAAGGGAACCAACTTCAAACATGCAAGGAAACATGGTGCAGTTTATGAGACAAATGTCAGGACAGATGCCACTCTAGCAAGAGCCTGTGAACAACAGTCCTTCTCAGGTTATGGGGATTCAGGGGCAGCTCTTGAGGCCACCAAGGCCCAGCCCACACATGGTCCTGCTACGATAGCAAATAATATGTTATTTTGTCTCAAATGATGCCTGATGTTAGCATGCAACGAACCAGCATGGCTTACCCTCCATCAGCCCACCACCACCACTTACAGTCTGTGTAGGGAAACAGTGCCTCAGGAAACCACTTCTCAGGTCATGGGCTACCTTTCAATGAATCTTTCAATGGAGCATCCAATGGAAGTCATATATTCTGTGGTCAAAATCCAGGCTTCCCAATCAATGAGAATGTCAAGCTAACAAGCCTATTATTGGTCACCTTATTGCAGAATGACATCTCTGCAGGACATTTTGGGGTAAACAATAAGCAAGATAATACTAACTCAAATAAACTGAAGAAGAAGAAACCTCCTCCTCTTCAGAAGAATAGTCAGTAAGATCTAAACACCCCAGATACTCACCCAGCTGGTCTGGAGAAGGCCAATCAGCAGCCGTTGCCTGAAGAACAAGAAATTAACTTGGATAACTCAGGACCTAAACTTCCAGAATTTCCAAACTGATCATTAGGCCCTTCACAGAATTTAGCCCTAAAGGAAATTCCAGCCAGTTTACATGGCAAAGAACATCCAAGTAAACAAGCTGGATGGTGATTTGATACTTGTAAATGTGTGTGAATTTTACAAAAAGCAATTTTGAACGGTGACTTTTTAAAATCGATTTTTGTACAGCTAGTCGTTTTAAAAATGTGGCCCTTTTCCTACTCCCTGCAACCTGTTTCATAAAATGCAATGGGGAAAGCAACTGTTGAACTCTTTTGGTGTTCAACACCAAAGTTCAAGGTCTCCAAAATGTTGCTCTGTATTGAGAGGAGCTGATGCAATTACATTATTAGTTTTCACATTTCCTAGGCAGCCTGGAGACCTAAATCAGGACCCCTTCTTCTTCTGAGGGAGTTTTAGGTCTTCTAAAGATGTATTATGCTGTGGAAGAACTGTGTGAATATCAATAATAGAGGCAAGAAAAATCTTCTCATTTGAAAATGTAAATAATTTTATTATATAGTATTATAAATGTATTTGTTGTAGAAATGGACCAGTGAATAAAGAGAATCTAAGGGTTAGTACATTATGAAATACTGAATGTGTTAAATGTCATTGTTTTTGGAAAAAAAATATATAGATTGTCATCCAAGATAGGGTGCTATGGGAGGCCTTAGGCAAATGTGACATGGGAGAATCAAGAAATATTTAATGATGAAGATTGTGTTTCAGATAGATTCTGAAGGATGGATAGGAATTTGAGAAGTTGGAGTGAGGATAGGCTAGAGAGCACCATAGGAACCAAGATATAGAGGTGGGAATCTAGTTTGGCTTTTGGAGAGAAGGGCAGGGAGGAAAACATTTTCTGGTTTCCATCAGGGCTGAGTATACTTGGTGCAAACTTACTCCACAGCCCCTGAGAAGAAAGAAAATATATGTCATTAGAATATCTGTCTTCTGTGAAGGTCTTCCTTCATCCTCACCTGATGTTGTAAGTGTTGAATTTACTCATTCTCTAAAGTGGATCACAAAGTTATCTTATTTTATTCTTTCCGCCTTAGTATTTTCTACCAAAAAAAAAAAAATGCCATGTAAAGACAACCTATGTCCTCTTATGGGTAAGCAATTGGATACTTTGATTCATTTATCAAATACCCAGTGAATATTTGTTATGTTCATGACACTCCTATCAAGGTTCTGGGACATAGCAGTGAACTGACCAGGTCCCTTCTGTCACTTTAATATGGTGATAAGAAATAAACAAATAAATGCATTATTTCATATATCAGGAGTTGATAGTGCCATGAAGGAAATAAAACAGGACAGGAGGTAAAGAGTCCCAAGGGTGGTCATGTCAATTCATGGAATAAAATCTCCAGGGATGCCGGAACCTGCCGGTGAAAGTCGAACAGTCCTTGAGAGGGGGAGTGAGGATGAAAGAAAAAACAGACAACAGAAAAATTCAGGAGGGCTCACAGTCAATACTGCAGCCTCGAGTTTATTCCGTACAACCTATTTATACATTACGATTGCGTAGGAGACCGACAACTGCTTTCACTTACACAAGAAGAAACAACTGCTTGCACCTGCACAGGGAGCCTTTTGCTCTCTCAAGGCTCCCATCCTCCTCCTTAACAATCTGCTTGCTCTCTGGAGCAATAGGTGCTTCTTGGTCGCTACAAAAGTAGCAAGGTAATTGCAAACACCTGCTGTGCAAACACTCCCTTGTTTACCCAGAGGGCGGCCATCAAGCAAATGGCTCCTGACATATCCCCCTTTTTTATTTTATACAAACCACAGCCTACCCAACTGTGGTGTCAGACAGACTGTGCCTGTCTTAGGCGATCTCTCACAAGAGACTGAAGCCTTACCTGTCATTGGAACACACATCGCTGGCATGTATGTCCTGTCTTAGGTTGGTTCAGCCCTGAGGGATTCTTGCCTGTCTTTGACTACCAGCCTCAGCAATTAGGGAGATGGGACCTCTGACCTTTTAAGTCAGGGCCTGGAGCTGACAAATGATGGCTTATACAACACCTTTACAGTTAGTCAAATTGCAGTTGCTACAGGTAACATTATTCTTTCCCACTAACAGAGTTTGCGGTGCAGAGACACATACAAACACGTTTGCTTTGTCAAATTACTACATGATGCTTTCACAGGATGTACACGCCTTAATGCAGCTTCAAGTTTCCATATGTTGTTCTGGGGGAACCCAGTGTTAGTCCACCATAGTCCTGCTGACAGGCTTTTAGCCAGGGCATATAAACCTTGCCCTGAGCTGGTGTATTTGAAAACAAGGCTCTGTTTCAGCTCCCGTTCCATAGGTGGCTGCTCAAGTCGATGGGTATCATTTACTCGGACAGTGACCTCTGGTCCTTCCCAGACAGCAGGGTGCAGGATCAGTGGATCAGGAACATAGGCTCAATACAGCTTCCCTTTGGTCTTCATGGATGCACGCATCAGTATCAGCGCCAGCATCAACATTAGAGTTGGTCCTCTGGGATGGCACATTCCCTGCAAACCGGACCAGCCTCTCTGGCAGCCACTGGGCACTTTCAGCATCCTGCGGGAAAACACAAACATGCCCTCGCCCCCATATTAATACTGGGTCGGGGCCATTTCATTGACCTGTGAGAGGATCCTTCCAACTCATCTGAGCATATGTAGTTGGTATATTTTGTGCCTTATTGATTTCTGCTGTGTTCTCACACTGCTCAGCATATTCCGACTTCCACAGGAGAAAACCTCCTCTGGACAGACACGCCCTTGCCAATTGCTTCCAATCATTAGGAGGCAGAGCCTCAGTGGACAGAGATTCGAGCATAGCCTGAGTAAATGGAGCAATCAGTTCATACTGAGCACAGGAGGTTTTTAACTTTTTTAATTGCTTGAAAGGCAAGGGGGCATAGGCCCAAACCATGTTACCTTGAGCGTTGGGCTGCTCGTCCACTGGAAATGCTAAGTGGAACCCTTCTATATCCTCTCCTCTTTTGTCAGCTTCTCTAAGCACCTTCTGCAAAGGCGATTGTCGCACCACAGATAGAGGCTGTGACCTCCCAGGAGGCCTCTGCACACAAGGTGGTCGTTTCTCCCTGCTATAATGCTTGGACTTAATTTTGGCACCCATTCTGACGGACCCTGAAACTTTTCCTGAGCTTGCTGCAACTGTAACTGTTGTATCTGGGCAGCTAACGAAGTGAAAACATTTTGCAAGTGCTGTAGCTCCGCTGCAAGTGGATCATGCCTGAGGGGGGCTTCAGTTCCCATTAAGGCCACAAAGGAAGGAAGGGGGTTGTTCTCCTTCTCATAGTACCTGGCAGCCTCCTTGTCTAGCTGTTCTGCATCTCCTGGATCTAACGGCTCCCTATTTCCATGCCAAGGCACCCAGACAAGAGTAGGCTCAGAGTAGACAGGCAGCTCGGGAGGTGCAGAAGGTGTAGTTCCACTCTCTCCCAAGCCTGTTGAAGTGTCTCTTAAACAGCCTGTTTCGTAACTTCTTCCTCTACCTTGTCTCTCTCATGCCTGGGAATCAAACTATCCTTAATTAAGGTCCACAACCCTATACTCTTAAGTATCTGTACAAAAAACGCGCGACTATTTCCATTTCCCGTTATTTCTTAAATTGTTCTTTTGCTCCCGAAGATTATTCACTGCAACCTTTACCTTACCAAGCACTCTCTATTCCACGGTGTCCTTCACTGTATCCCCAGTTCTCAGGTCCCTGTTTGGGCGCCACTTGCAGGAACCCACCAGCGAAAGTTGAACAGTCCCTGAGAGGAGGAGTGAGGATGAAAGAAAAAACAGAGACAAGAGAAAGATTTGGGAGGGCTCACAGTCAATACTGCAGCCTCGAGTTTATTCCGTACAACCTATTTATGCATTACGATTCTGTGGGAGACCGACAACTGCTTACACCTGTACAAGAAGAAACAACTGCTTGCACCTGCACAGGGAGCCTTTTGCTCTCTCAAGGCTCCCATTCTCCTCCTTAATTATCAGCTTGCTCTCTGGAGCAACAGGTGCTTCTCAATTGCTACAAAAGTAGCAAGGTAATTGCAAACACCTGCTGAGCAAACACTCCCTTGTTTACCCAGAGGGTGGCCATCAAGCAAACGGCTCCCTACACAGGGAACACACATACTAAAGAGAAGAGGTTAGAGCCTTGGGAGCTCTAGAACTTAGAGATTTAGTGATGATGAGGAACAAACATGGAGGTTTACAAAGGAATTAGGAGAAATACAAGAAGCAGTGGCTTCTCTAAGGACACATGAACAATGTTTTAAGTAAAAAGGCGTAATCATCTCTTGAAAAGAAAAGGAAAAATTTTGTGCATATTACATGCCACACAAATGAGTATGCTATTGCTAAGTGTTGTGGGTGGAATTCCAAGATTTTCCATGCCCCTTGTATGCATGCCATGCATAATCCTTGGGACTGTGACTATAATGAATTTTAATCTGGAAATTGATTTATGCTATAATGGCACAGTTGATGGACCTGATCTGATCACATTAAAGTAGCCCTTTAACACTGGCTACTCTGGAAGAAAGCTGTGAGGGGCCATGGCACGGAACTGTGAGTAGTCTCTAGGAACTGAGAGCAATCCCTGGCTGACAGCTAGCAAGAAAATGGGCATCTCTGTTCTATGGCCTCAAGAAACAAATCCTGCCAATAACCAGTAAGACTGGAAGAAGACCCAGATAAAAACTGCAGCCCCAGATAGCACCTTGATTTTAGTCCAGTGAGATCTTGAGCAGAGGATCAAGTCATGCTATACCTAGACTTCTGTCCTACAGAAACTGTGAGATAATAAACCTGTGTTGTTTTAAGATGCTAATTTTGTAGTAACTTTAAATGTAGAATATGAATACCCCAAGCAAAACTGAGGATTAAAGCTTATGGTAAAAAGAGAGCAAAATAGGAAGAAGAAAAAGGTAGGAGATGGAAAGGGGAAAGAAAAAAGGGGAGAAAGAGAGAGATGATAAAGAAATACACATATGAATGATGTTAGGAAACTATTAATCATAAAGTAAATAACTCTTTATTGTAGAAAAAGAATTTAAAGGAAACAATGTTTTATTCCTGAATCTATGAAGGTTTCAGAGTAACCTGCCCAGAAATCAGCTGCTTTGGCAGGCTTATTTAAAGACTTCTGCTTCCTTCTGGTTAGTATATGATGCTGGCATTTCCTGATAGTCACTGTCTTGAGTTGGCTTTCTAGGCGTATGATTTTTCACTTTTGCTGTCATTATGAATTGCCTCCACTAATCCTTACTTGTTTTGATATAGTCCAATCTGTGACATGTTATTGACTTGAAGATCCAGAAATTAGAGTCCAACGAAGAAGGTTCATGGCACCATTTCAGTTTTTATCAGCTATTTAGAGCAAGTAGAAGACATCATATGAGTCTAAAGACCCAAGATTTAGTTTTGGCTTTATTATCTCTAGCTGTGTGACCACAGGACATTGTTGACCTTGAAATCTCATCTCTAATTTGGGGAAATTTTCAATTCTGACTTATTCTTAACACAGCATTGCACAAAGAATTATTGCCATTTCAGTTTTGAGTGTGAGCTCAGTAGTTTATAGTTTATTTTAATCCCAAAGGTTCTGCATTAAATTTTGTTAATATCCTAGTCACATAGGACCTATACTTAAATATCACAATGTTAGGATGTTTTCTGAGTAATTAGAGCCAGAGAGAATTGGGAAATGAGATTGGTTGCCATCACAGATAACATTATTATAAAGGTAAAATTTCACTGCAATGAATATTATTAAATATTATGCTTCAATGCTGTCTTGAAATAAGTACTTTAAAACAAACAAAAAGCCTGCGTAAGATTGCGAATGTCCTTTTTTTATAGTGAAAATATTTGATTGAGTTATCTGCAGGAGACAGGGAAAACCCGAAATGAGCTGTTTGTACCTATCTTGTTCATCTATGAAGTAAACATTAACTTTCAGTTTCCTGTTTTTTTTTTCACAATATCACAGTTGCGAAAACAATACATCACTTTACTACCAAACCACCACCAAAATCTAGCGGTCAAGAGGAGGAAAGTAAAGATGAAAAGTCAAAATACATTCCTTTTAGTAGGTGGGAAGCACACCATTTAACCTTTCAATTTACTGAGGAGAGAATGGACACAGTTTTGTTTTATTTCCATATTTTGCAGATGAGAAAATAGCAACATATCATGTTAACGAAACCCCACTGTGTGTGCACACAAAGACAAAAGAAAAAGAAAAAGAAAAAGGCAATATTATAACTTTTTAAAAATATTTTTTTATATTTTAATTTCAGTGACATGCAATATTATAAATGTCTAATTACTGCATTGTATACCCCAAACTGGGTAATTAGAGTGATCACCCCAATAAATTCAGTACCTATCTGACACCATACATAGTTATTACAATACTACTATATTCTCCATGACTATTTTGTAACTACCAATTAGTACTTCTTATTTCCCTCCTCTTTTCACTCATCTTTGCTTCCAAACAGCAACCATCAAAATGCTCTCTGTATCTATGAGCTTATTTCTGATTTTGTTTGTTTGTTTATTTGTTTGTTTATCCTATTCTCTAGATTCCCCATATAAGTAAAATCATATGACATTTGTCTTTCTGTCTTACTCCACTCAGCACAGTTCCCTCTATGTCCATCAATGTTGTTGCAGACAGCAAGATTTCATTTTTTTTTTAATGGCTAACTAACATTCCATTTAATATATGTACCACCTCTTTCTCATTTATTCATTGATGGACACCCAGGTTGCCTTCATATCTTGGCTATTGTAAATAATACTTCAATAAACAAATGGATTCACAAGTACCTTCAAAGTAGTGTTTTGGGTTTCTTCGAATAAATAAACAGAAATATGATCACTGAGTTTTTCATCTTTTTTATAGCCTTTGTTTCAAAGTTTATTTTCTCTGGTATAAATATTGCTACCTCAGTTTTTTGTTTGTTTCTATATTCATGAAATATGATTTTCCATCCCTTTACTTTTTGTCTGTGTGTCTTTTGATCTGAGGTGAGTCTCTTGAAGACTCTCTGTGCTTCTGGGGCTTGTATGTATATTACCTTAGACAGATTAGGAAAGTTTTCCATCAATTCTTCAAATAAATTTTCAATTTCTTGCATTCTTTCTTCATCTTCTGGTACCCCTGATATGACTGATTGATGCACTTGATGTTGACCCAGGGGGGTCCTTTAAACTATCTTTTTCTTTCTTTCTTTCTTTCTTTCTTTCTTTCTTTCTTTCTTTCTTTCTTTCTTTCTTTCTTTCTTTCTTTCTTTCTTTCTTTCTTTCTCTTTCTTTCTTTCTTTCTTTCTTTCTTTCTTTCTTTCTTTCTTTCTTTCTTTCTTTCCTTCCTTCCTTCCTTCCTTCCTTCCTTCCTTCCTTCCTTCCTTCCTTCTCTCTCTCTCTCTCTCTCTCTCTCTCTCTCTCTCTCTTTATGCTGTTCCCACAGGGTGTTTTCTGCTATCATATTTTCCAAATCACTGATTTGATCCTCAGCTTCATCTAAACTGCAGTTGATTCCCTCTAATATATTCTTCATTTCAGTTACTGTATTCTTCATTTCTGACTGGTTCACTTTTATGTTTTCTAGGCCATTTTTATGTTTTCTATCTTTTTGTTGAAGTTCTCACTAAGATTGTCGAGCATCCTTATAACCAGTGTTTTGAACTCTGCATCTGGTGGATTGCTTATCTCCATTTTCTTTAGTTCTTTTCCTGAAGCGTTGTTCCATTTTTTTTTTTTCTTCTATTTGGGACATGGTTTGTGTCTCCCCATTTTGGCTGCCTACTTGTGTTTGTTTCTATGTATTCAGTAGAGCTGCTATGTGTCCCAGTCTTTTAGAGTAAACTTATATTAGTGTCCTGTGGGGCCCAGTGGTACAGTCTTCCTGGTCACCTGAGCTGGGTGCTCCAGATATATCCCTTGTGTGGGTTGCCTTCCTATCATAGTTGAGCCTTAGTTGCTGTTGCCATCTTAATGTGAGTGATTGAACCTTCAGCTGATAGGTCATGAGGACTGGCTGAAACTACAGGGAAAGAGTTGTACAGAAGCTGACTCTATGGAGCAGAATTTGTTTTAGCAGGGCTCTGGTGCCTGCCTGGTCTTCCATTTGGGTGTGTTGTGTGTAAAGGTGGTTGGGTGGTTCTCTGGAGTGGTCTGAAGCTGGTTGCTGGATGTGTTGGTTATGGGCCTTTTGGAGGGGGTATGGGCTCTGCTGCAGGCCAAGATCAGCCTCTGCTTGTGCACTGTCTGGATTTACTTGGTATAAGCTACAAAGTGATGTGAAGATGGCTATTACTTGTGGTAGGCTTGGAGGTGCCTGGGAGAGGCTAAACTGCGAACCAAAGCTGGCTGCCACTAGTGTCAGGCTTGTGGGGGCTCAGCAAGAGGTATGGGACATGTCAAAGCAAGATGCTGTTTATTTGGATTTTGTGAAGCTTTGGAAGATTTTAGGGAAGTCCACAGAATGAGCCAAAATAAGCTGTTTATATGGAAAAGCCACTGGAACTGGTATGGGTGGGCTTCTGAGTTGGGTGGGATGAGGTCTCAGGGAATCACCAGGGAAGGATGAGTGGTATTAGCCAGGAGACCCAGATATGGTAGCTTCCTGGGACTGAATGCTGAGGGTAGGAAGGACTCAACAAAGTAATAATGCCTTTTGCTAGCACTTCTATCTGGGTGAATGCTGCTCCTCTAGCCCTTGTCCTGAAGCCAGGCAATTCGGTTCCTTCCCATATGTCTGGAGCGTTTTGAGCTGTTTCCCCAGCACTGGAGCTCAGAGTGAGTTCATCAGTGAATAAGTCTGTGTATGGACCCTTTAAGATCAATTGGTGGTGTGCTCTATCTAACTCAGCCACAGTCTTCACTGGATTTCACAGCCAGAAGTTTCTGGGACTTATCTTCCTGACACTGGAATCCTGGGATGGGGAGCCTGGTGTGGGGCTGGGACCATCACTCCTCAAGAAGGACTTCTTCAGTCAAGACATCTCTCCTGATCCTTAACTGCCACATGCAGGTGTAGGTCTAGCCCATTCTGAGTTGCCACACTCCTATTAATCTCAAGTGGCTTCTTCTGTATGTCCTTAGTTGTAGAAATTCTGTTCAGCTAGACTTCAAACAATTCTCAATGATTGTTTTTCTGTAGTTTAGTTTTAATTTTGATGTGGTTGTGAGAGGAGGCAAACAGTGCTCACCTACTCCGACATCTTGACTGGGCTCATAATTTTTTTTTTTTGGTAGAATGAATACACTTTGAGAACACAATACTGTTTAAAGGGTTGATAAAATTTGATTTGGGGGGCCAACAAAGAAAAAAGGTAGGAAGAAATTTGATTTCTACGACTATGTTTAATAGTCAAATTCAATCGTTCACAGATAGTAGCTTAGCATTACAACACTAGGGCTGCAGTAGAGAAAAGGGTCTTGCTCACATTGGATATGAGCTCTAGTGAAGAACTGAAGGTGAATGAACTAGCAAATATATAACAGGTTAGATGAAGTAAATGTTGTAAAAAAAATGGAGCTGGGTAAGGACATAGAAGTAACAGCTAGAGGGGTAGATGCTATTTACTTAGAGTCAACAGTGAAGGTTACCCTAATAAGGTGACATTTGAGCTAAGAACAGAAGAAAGTGTTGAGAGAGCAAGTCATATAACAATGTACTGGAAAACCTTTCCAGATGGGGAGGCAGCAAATGCAATGCTCTGAGACAAGAACACATTTGTCTTTCATTCATTCATTCATTCATTCATTCTTTCTTTCTTTCTTTCATTCATTTATTCTCTCTCATTCACTTTCTGTCTTACAAATAATAAGTTAAAGTCAATTATGAACTTCTAGGAAACATCTTATTGCTAAACTTGTACTTTATTTTAAGTTATAAAATGCATATTTGTTGACCAGCTAATATATGATAAGCATGCATAAGAGAAAATAGAGATGAGTCAGGCAAGATTCTTACTCTCAAAAGATTACAATGCAGTCTAAGAGATAGGCATAAAAAATATAATACCCTATGTGGCTAGAAAATATTGAGTATTGGGAAAATACCCAAGGGCTTTGGGGATTAAACAAAATAGTATGGGCTTTGGAGAGAGAGATCCTTATTTAGTCACTTTTAAATGACTACCAAGGCATTTAATAATTACCTTATTCTTTGAGCTAAAGCTCATGGGCAAGCAATATCTACTTTGTAGAAGTTTTGTGAGGAATAGATGAGATTACATATGCAAGGTATATAGCAAATAGTAGGCATTCAATCAGTGTAACTTCTTTTCCTCATCTCTTACAATATGGCTAAATAGTTGAACACATACTATGAACAGCACATGTTCATAATCCTAACATTTGGAATGTTTTATTGCAATTAACTGGTTATAGGTCTATGTCTCATACTAAATCAAGCTTTTCTTGAAGATAAGCATCATGTGTTAATAACCATTGCTTTTTGGGAGTTCAGCCTAACATCTGGCACATACTTGAGTAGTCAATAAGTGTTTATCAAATGAATGCTCAGAATAGGAGTGTTCAAGTCAAGATCATTATCTGCCATAGATAACTACATTGAAGTACAGAAAATTTATTCTTGATTATACAGCAGTGATCAGAAGTCAGGTTAATCTGTAAAGGTGTCTGGATCTTTTAGAAAGTTATTTAAAATTCTTCTAAATATGATATATTGCATATGATATGATATGAATATGATATATACCCTATGCTGGGAACCAAACAGGGCCCTTATATCCATTTCTTTTACAATGCATTGAAATAATTATGAAGTGGTAAATCCTTTATTCTTAATGACAATGAAAACATAATTCAATCCCATGGATGATGCAGAAGATCATATATATTGTCTTCTAATTTCAACTTTTCTTAAGTAGACTTAATTATTTCATTTTTTTGTTTTTATTCTTTCTTAGTCTCAGCCATAGAAACTGAACAGCTTTGAATTATACATGACACATAGTAGGTATTTGTTGAATAAGTATTTGTTGAATGCATAAGTGAATGATAAATTAACTCTTACAACACTCTTTAAGATGCTGATCTTTACATTTAGCAAGATGCTAACACCCTCAGCCTTTTTACTCACTCATTTAACTGCATCTAGGATACTTTCATCCCTGCATCTCTCAATCCCTTTACATCCTCACTCCTTTGACCTGCTGTGGTATCTACCACAACTGAGTAAATCAAATTCTGCTTCTCAGTAGCACAGCATCACATGAAAGGGTATTAAAATGCTGATGACATGGACTAACATCTAGGCCATCTGATATCAGTGGGCCCTTGTTATTCATGCCTTGCATTTTTCTTGGCATTGTTTCTCCATAGTTTCCAAAGTTTCTTTGTCTCCTCCAAGTGAGTGTCTTATTTTCTTCTAGTATTAACATCAGTAGATTATCTCGTTTACTACTTCACTAGGAGTCTGGATGACAGTGGTGTTCATCTCAGCACAAGTCAGATCAGATTTATTGCATGTTGCTTTCATTAACTTGCTTTTTTTATGAGTGTGCATTCTTGATCCTCCTTGGGCTGTCCTTGCATTGTGCCTCTTCAGTCTTCTGTTGACTGCTTCCAGGACTTGCCATGTCCTTGATTCTGCTTGTGTATACTGTTCCAGTTATTATTGCATATCAAATTACCCCTGAAATTAGAGGCTTTAAAGAACTGTTTTATTATATCACACATTTTTGTCATTTATTAAGTCAGAACATGGCTGGTTGGCATGAACTGGGCTACTTGGTATCATTTAGCTGGAGGCTGGTCTGAAGAATCCAAGCCAACTTCACTCACATGCCTGGAACCTTGGTGAGGATGGCTGGAAGTCTGGAACTTAGCTGTGTTCCTCTTCTTCTCCAACTGATATTAGAGCCTCTTCATGTGACATCTCTAGAAGAATAATTGGACTTCTTATTTGACACCTCATAGTTCCTGAATACCAAGTCCTCTTAAAGGCTAGGCCTTGAAATAACAAAGTACCTGTTCAGACATACTCTAGAAATTAAAACAGTCACAGGGTAGCCCCAATCAAAGAAAGGAGGAAATAGACTCCACCTATTGATGAGTGTTGTATTACAGAGTTTGCTGCACTTTTAATTCATTACACATACATATATTAGAATTGGAAATTTATTTTCCATGGATTCATTGCAACTAACCTTGGCCCAAATTACTTTTGCTGCTCTCATACTGGCACTGACATAGTAAAATGACCACAGTCTGCTCTGTGGCCTGGGTTATAATTATTTGTTGCAAAAAAAAATCTTTTTTTATTATTATTAATAGACTTCATTATTTTAAGAGCAGTTTTAAAATCACATAAAAAGTGAGAGGTAGTTACAGAGATGTCCAATTTATCTCCTGCCCCTAAATATGCATAGCTTTCTCCACCAGAGTGGTACATTTGTTACAATCAATGAACCTACATTGATGCATTATTATCACTTAAAGTCCATTGTTTACATTAGGGTTCACTCTTGCTGTATGTTTTATGGTTTGGATAAGTGTATAATAAGATTATTCACAATTACAGTATCATACAGAATGGTTTTACTGCTCTAAAAGTCCTCTGTGCTCTGAATTCTTCTACTTTTGTATGGTAGACATAGAGATGCACCATCTGGATCCCTCCCAATTGGGTAGTAGAAGGATCTGCTACCCAATTTTGGAAAATGCAGAGAGTAGCTTTCAGTTGTCAGCATCTTTCTAGGCTGCCTTAACTGTAGAGAGTATGCTCTCACCTGAGGTTATGCTATTTACTAAGCAACAATGGTATGTAAAGGCTCAGGTACTTTGGTCCAGCCATTTCTACCTGTTGCAAGACAACTCTGACTAGCAACACTCACTCTAGAGCTCTCCCTGGATTGATGGAGGTCTGCATTGCAGTTTTACTTCTCCCTCTGCCAAACATAACTTTTCCTTTCCTTTAACAGGTGTTGATCCCTAGTAAACATCTTACAAACCAAACTGTCTCAGCATCTGCTTTCATAGAGTTCCTGGACTGTGACATACCTCATGTAACCATATAACAATACACACATACACATGCATACACACACATATACACACATGTATACTATAATACATTATATATGTATATGTACATACAGATAATATATATATAAATGTATATAATAAACATATATATTTATATATAATACATAAATATATATGTATACACACATACACACTCATCCTGCTGTCAGAAGAGATGATTCTGTTCCTACCCAAGGCTAACCATAACAATTTGACATTGGTTGTTTTTGTCTGCCCTCATTTCTCCCTAGTTTGTTGGTGAAAGTATCATAGCTTTTGTGGAAGAGTGAAGAAGAGCTTCTTCTTAATCCATGCATGTTTTTCTAATGAGGACCATGAACCCTAATACTTTGTCTTCTCCCTTTCCTCAACCATCAGTCTGGGCACAAAGCTCAGACTGGATTAATCGGAGTCTTTATAGCATTTAACTGGAATCAAGGAGAAAACTTTTTTTGTGATGGGAAAGTAGGAAAAATATGTACTAGAAGTGGCCCACAGAATGGGACTAGCCTATGCTTGTCTTCATGACAAAGAGTATGGAAGATAAGACAGTGATCCTGCAAGTGTCAAATCTCTGGGTAGAACCATCTTCAGTTACACTCCTCTTGCTGGTTGTGTGAGTCCACATATTCCTGTTTTGGCCTAAGTTCATTGAGAAAGTATATTTTCACTTGCAGCCAAGAGTCTTGGGGAATAGATACCTCCAGTATTACTCTCTAATCTATGTTTTTCTGTCCCTTACAAGACATTTGTCTTTCAATTATCCTATGTTTTTAGTGTCTTTACTTTGTTCTTCTCTACTGGCTGCTTTCTCTTTGCATAGACCATAGATTTCACCAGTGGTTGAGAGAATTGAAACCTCAGTCACTTCAGCTATATCTCTACTCTCATCTTTTGCCACATAAATAAATTTCTTTTGATAGTGGGCTATATACACTCATATATGCTTACTTCATTCTTTTAACCTCCTACAATCTGTCTTCTATCTTCGTTTATCTACTGAAACAGCAATTTTGAAATCAATTATCTAGTAATGTCCACAACAAAATAATTGTTCCTAAGTTTCATTATCTTGGATCTATTTCTGTCATATGACACTATTAATCACTGACAACTTCTCCTACCCACTAGCAAAATATGGTCTTGAACTTCTTTTCTAGAGAACTTATACTTCACTGGCATTCCTGAAGAGTGAGGTTCTAGTGAAGTTATGAGAAAGAAGATTCAGAGCATAACAGAAGAGGATGCTCATCTCTACTTCAAAGTCAGAAGGAGCAGCTTTAGAGGAATTTAAAGAGCAGTGGATGGAAATTGCTAGAACTAGGTTCAGTGACTTTGTTCTTAGTGAAATAAAAGTCAAGATCATCTGCCAAAAGTAGGAAAAAGTAGGTGGTAATGTCAGCCTTGACGAAAGTTTTAAATGTTAAAATATTATAAAGAATAAATTAGCAAATCCAAATGAATAATATGGATGTAAACCAGCAGCAAAGATCCAGATAAAAGAGCTAGCTTGGATTTAACAGCAAAATTTCATAGCTTTTGTCAAAAGTCCAAATTTAGGAGAAACAAGTTAAGTGGCAATTGAAAGCTTAGAGGCACAATATAAATGACTGACCAGGGACCAGACTGGGTGAAAGCTCTAGACTTCCACATCATGGAAATATTAAATGAGCAAAATTGAGGGAGTAGGAGATTAAGTAGGAGATTAAGCAGAGAGAATTTACAGTAGTGAGTTCCAATGGATGACATAATTCATGGGGTGGCCATCTTCTGCATTAGTGGTTCTCAAACTTTTGTTCATCAGAATTACTTAAAGGGCTTGTTAAAGCACATAGTGTTGGTGCCACTCTTTAAAGATTCTGATTCAATGGGTCTAAGGCCAGATAATTTGTATTTATAACAAATTTCAGGGTCCAGATAAATAGCATGCTGATGCTAATGGTCCAAAGACCAGATTTTTAGAGGCACTGTCTTATTGTGAGAAACAGAAAAAAGATGAAGGCCATTGATGTTGAGGAGGTTGAAATCCTGAGAGTTCAAGGTCATCAATCATCAATAAAAGCTTAGTGTGCCTATGGAGTTTCAGGTCAACAGGTGCTCCAGGCATTAAGAATCAGAAGACTATATCAAGGAGTGAGGGAAGAGAGTTGCAAAGAAGGGCTCTTGTGCAAAGGTGGATGATAATGCTCTGTAAGGAAGGTTGAAAGAAAGTGTGACTTATGAATCAGAGTCAGAAAAGAGGAAACAGCTTCTTTGAGAAAGGGATTTGAGCTATTTATAATGAAGAGAATGCCACATTTCCATTAGACAGTGTAACGGAAAGAATGTTGGTGTAAGTATTTGCAGCTGTATAGGAGTTTTCTCATTAAAAAGAGAACAAAAGCCCATAGAACATAAAGTAAGAGACTAATTGAGAAGGTTGTATGGAAAATGATGGGGGGATAAAAAATGGTTTCAATGGGGCTGACTGAATGGGAAAATAGTGGAAGAAGACATGTGGGGTGGTGTCTGTGGTTAGACTGGAAGTATGGTTACCAGAGCAGAAGTTAAACTGAGTATGTGGCAGGATAAGATTGTAGACCTGTGTTTTTGATCAGAGAAGGAGAGTGGTGACTAGGCCTTCTACTTTCATTGTGGGAATTTGAAATACCCCCCTGTTGTATTATGTGAATACCTGTCTATATATGTTTTTGCTTTGATAATGTCTTCTTTGCTCCTGATGATAATAGTATGATTGGGTGGAAGGTAGGCAAAGGTTATTGTGAGTGGGATAGGAGGCCAGGCTGAAGTTATGCCTGTTTGGAATATTATTAGTTTTTTTTTTTACCCTAAAAGCTTTGTAGTGTACTGGAAATAGGTAAATATTTATTGAAATAATTGATCCATACAATGCATTTTCTTTACTGTCATCATTGTTACATAGTATGTCTTGTGTCTAAGTGCATATGTCATTGCATTAAGAATTGTAACAGTAGAATGTTAGACTCATTTTAGAAGTTTAATGGGGCAAACAAACTTTTTGAAGCAAACACAGCATTGGTCACTCTACTAAAATGGGAAATAAGACTCGGCTAAGAATCAAGATTCTTGTTTCCACTCCCACAAAATCCCTTTGCGACTTCAGTAGTGTTTGGTTCTATGATTTCTAAAGACCCTTGCAAGTAGAGATAATCATGTATAGTGGAAAGAAAGTGAGTGGTTTTAAAATTGGATATATTGTGATCCTTGTCATAGCTGAGTCCCTTACACATTGGAGATTTTACCCAACTCATCTGGTCCTCAATGTCTTCAACCATAGTGAAAAAACAAAAAAGTTAATTGATTTATATGGTTGTTACAGAGATTAAATAAAATAACATATATAAAGTTTTTATGCACATTCCTAAGATATACTAGGTACTCAATAATAGAAAAAATTTTTAATTCCTCCCCAGTCTCCACTTCTACCTTTATCATTTTGTACATTTTGCTGTGGGGAGTGTAAGGTATAGATGAGTAAAATACTTCTTGAAGCACCCACATTACAAAACACAACTCATTACTGCTGTGGGAGTAACTTTCTTGTATGGCAGGCAAGTTTCCTCCATATCATTAGCTCATAAAGTACATGCTCATTAAGCAGGGTTTAAATGCAGTGCATACCAATAAAGCATGGCTTTAATGTCTTAGGAATGAAAAGTTTCTTAGAACAAATAGGGATTACATTTCCCTGTACATAAAGGTGAGTATGAAATTAAGAGGAAGACACTTTTGCTAAGTGTGCATTGTGCTTGAACACTTGTTCTCAACCTGAAAGTTCTTGGTAGCTCTTATAGCACTTACCTCTCTTAATCTGCCACTGGATGGGACATACATTGGAAATGTATAGTTTATTTTTAGTACTTCATTATTTTGCATTTCCATGATGGTATCAATTAGTAAAAATGTGGAAGGCCAATGTTTCCAATTTTCCCCACTCCATAGTGAGCACAGATAGGCAATAAATTTCTCTGAAACGGTAAATACTTAAAACTTTGTTTCAAAACAGTTTGAAGAAACCCCTATTTATAACAAAATTTGTTTATGCTTTGAGTCTCTTTCCCCAAAATTGCTTAAAAGTCACCTAAGTAAGTTGAGATGGATAGATAAGGGAGTTGTCATGTTTTCTATATATTTCTTATCTATTTTGGGACTTTGGGAGGGATATAATAAGAATTATTTTTTGTGGGGTAAAAACTAGGGTATACTAAGATTTTTGCACTTTGGATTGCTGTGACAAAATTTAAACTTCAGAAAAAATCTATGCACTTCAGTTGAGAATAAAATACGAAAGAAGTGAACTGAAATCTTCTTTCACTTAATATGTAAATGCCATGGCTGTCAGTGCATGATTCACTTAGTCCTTTCTTGTTTTGTTTCTGTCACAGAAGGTTTCCCTTTAGATACCTTGAGTTAGATTCTGAAAGTCAGGAAAATAAATGTATAGAGTATGAACATGAGAGATACATCTTGATGCTATTCTTCTTCCTCATAGCAGTATATCTGTGCATTTTCTAAAGAATGTGACATGATTCTGGGGATTATTTTATTTATCTTTTAAGGGAAGATGAGGATGGTTAGAAGATTTGAAAGGGGTGGGCAAAAATCTAAACAAAGTGGGCTTTACTGTTAGAGGGGGCCCATTGATCCCACCCCTTCTTTGAAATTGTCTTTTTCCATGGTGCATTTCCCCAGTGGGTAAGTAGGTTTTATTTTGTCTGTAATACCTAGTGTGATGCCCCATATTTTTTCTCAAGGGAGAAATTTAGAGGAAGAACAATGACAACACCTCTACTTGTGTATAGGGTTAGGGACCTGGAGAATCTGAGGCGTTAGGAGGCTCTAGGTAAAACAGGAACAGAGGCTGAATAAGCAGCCACATCCTGGACTATCTGCACCCAGGCTTCATCAAAGCGTTGCCCTTGACCTTGCTACTTGGCTTCCTGGTTAGTTTATATAGGTTTTCTGCATACACTGGTCTCCAGGGACAGAGGCAAAGCTTGCATTTGTATGGTGAGTCCTGTCTTCCTGCAGACTTTGTTCCCGGAACAGGTTGGCCTTGCTCGGGAGTACTAAAGCAAATTGGTATTTTCACTCTCAGGTCTCAGAAAGCCTGCAGCCAGGCTTGTCGTGCTAGCTGTACCAGATCAATCCTTCAGAGGAGGCAGTGCTCAACATGCCAGCGGTCTGCTATTATCCTAGTATTTATCACTTCACAAAGAACAGCTAATATTTCTTCTTCCATTACTATTTCAAAGGGGGAAAGGGAGGAAAGAGTAGGTCATAAATATTTAATCTGGGAAAAGTAGGAGGACATTATTTGTATAAACTCTTAGTAGTAGTGTTATGCCCTCCTCAGATGGAGGTAGATGCTACATTGCCAGCCTAGTACCAGACATTTGCATGCTTTCATCTTTAATCACCTCTTCGGGGTTTTCTTTGACTGCGGATATATGAAGGCTTTTGTCTCACCATCAAACTGCATCTTTCATTTAAAAAGCTGTTAATAAGGGTTAAATCTTCAAGCTGAACTGGCCCTTCAGTTGTTACTTGCAAAGGGGGAAAAAAAAATCAATGGAGCAGGAAGCCAGAGGGGCGTCCATTTTGAAAAGCCATAATGAATTGTGATTCCTTAGTAAAGCTGGCAAGTTCTAGTTCTGCTCCCAAAGCCTCCCTTTCACATATCCAAGCTCTCTGCGACACATCAAAATTAATGAGACTGCACAGATTTCAAATAAGAAGGGGAGCACTGCTGCTGGAACACTTTATTAAGGAGGATCAGAGAAAACTTGCTGGCTTTTAAAAGGAGTCTTAAAAGCAAAGAATCTTCTTGGGGGAGTGGAAGAAGTTACTTGATTTCTGTGTTTCATGTCCTCTCTGGAGCACTTGAATACCCTGATTTAATGTAAGGTTTTAGGTGTCAGCTTTGGCAAACAGGTCCTCAAATCTTAAGACCATTGAAGACCAAGAAGATTGTGATAAGTAATTAGAGACCTTTTGATTTAAGTGTCACCATATGCCATCTACCTCACCCCCAGGCTATCAGAAGTAAATGGAGAGAGAAGCTCTGTAACTGTCTTCCACTGATGAATCATTGTTGTACCATATTTTTCAGATCTATAATTAAATCACTTATTTGGCCAACATAACTGCACTTATGCAGAAAATGGACTAGAAATTGTGAAATCTAGAAATCTGATATATGTATTGGCTAAAGATTTAAGACAGAGCATTATATGAACATCAAAAGACTATTGTTCAAGTATTAGTTTTGTTGCTAATTAATAAATCTTCTGTAATAAAATACTATAACTCGAATCTTCAATTTACTTGTTTATAAAATGAGAGAGTGAGGATAACATATAATTCTCCATTGAGAATAAGAGTTCTAAGTCAGTCTTGGCAAACAGAAGAGATGGTGGTACTAAACCAAGAAAAGTAGATACAGATCTATAGAAAAGCAACATATCTCTGGTGAATCTTTTGTAAATTCTCCCAGAAAAACTATTCTGGCATCCAAAGCTCCAGGTATTGCATTCCAGAACTGCTTTTTCTTCCCTTAATCTCTGTTGACAATTTTTTTTATGCCCTGTGTATGAATAATAATAATAAAATGATAAATGACATTTACAACACTATTATTACATGCCAGGCACTGGGCTAAGTGATTTGTAAGCATTATTTTGAGAAGCATGGTAGATAAGAACACAGACTGAAGCTTGCCTTTCTAGGTTTTAATCTCCACTTTGCTGCTTTCTAGCTGTGTGACCTTGGACAAATTACTTAATTAACAGTGCCTGGCACAGAATAAGTGCCATTGAAGTGCTAATGTTATGATCTCATTTAAACCTCAAGATATTTCTATAAGGGAACTGTGATTATCCCCACTTTACAGAGAGTAACCCACAGCTCAGCAGCTTCCTGTGATCACCTAGTTGTGAGAATCAGGCAGAGCTTGACCTTGTAACCAGTGTTCTCAAGCTCCAGTAAGGTCTTTTAAAAAGTTTTCTTTATGCTTTAGTAAAAGTAAAATTAACCAGCTTTGTTGGAGCAGGAACTTATTTTTATTTTCCCCTCTACTTGTCTATCTCAGAGCTTGTGGGTATTTTTGCTCAACTTTTCCAGACTTTCCTTTGATATAATTTTTAGTAGGTTTGCATCATAGTTTCTGTTTTATTTTCTTATTTGTGTAGCCTTCTCTTCAAGGTCAATGCATCTTTTCCTTGAGATTCTATTTTGAGATCTGCTCAAAATGACTCCTTGTGTGCCATTGATTGGGGGAGGGGGAAGCAGGTAAGAAATAGGAATGGGAAAGGAACAAGACTCCCAACTGGGATTAGGAGGAAACTGACCATTGAGTATGTCTGGCTCACTTTGTATCTCAAATATTAGCTTTCTGAAGCACAGAGGCCCAGAGGAAATAGCATTTGAAAAGAAATGTGGCAAAGAGATTTCATGTGGATATAAGAAAAAACCATTGGAGTATGAGTAGGTGAAGTCAGAAAATGTAAGCCTGTGACCTTATTAGTCTTTTTTACTGTACTGAAAGAGAGCAGTAAAATTATAGTTTTAACTCTTTAAGGGTAACATTTTGTTTATTTTCTTCCCTTCTGAAATTATATGGGTTGTTAAAATTGAAGAGCCTAGAAAGCTATGCCAATGTGTTGAAATAAGCTGCTTGATCCATCTGCCACTCTGGCTACATACTTTGGGTCATGGTCTGATTTCATCTCCTAGTAGATAGATGAGAGACAAATAGCTTATGCACGTGATTTTGAATTTATTTATTCAAAATCATATTTCTTTTGTGATATCTTTTTATGGTGCATCCTGTTTCTCCGCTCATCCCACCATCTTAGTCTGAAACTTCCCATGTGTTAGGACTACCTTGTATATTTTTCTGTTTCTTCTAGTTCTTGCTCCAACAAAATGCACTATATGTATTAACTGCTTAGAAGAGCTTTTCTTGGAATAACTGAGTGTTTCCAGAGAGGGCTTTTCTCTTTTCTCTGCTCTTTCTGGTTGTCAGCATCTAACCATGCCATTCAGTAGACTCTGACAATAGATGAAACTAGTTATTAATTTGGAGTCAGACTAAATTAATTAGCCACTGGTTTGCAGCAAGTGCTTTAAACTGAGCTGGAGAACAAGATGTGGGGTTTCTTTTGAGCCTGAGCTAGAAATGAATCCAATGACAGAAATCTGAGACATAGTTCAAGCATCCACTATCAGCTTCCAATAAACTGGCACAACATAGGTACAACAATAGCAAGATCTCCATTCAACTCTGCAATACTGAAGATTCACTTGACCCTGTGTTTGCTTTGATCATATTGTTCTGACCAATGAAGCGAGGGATGGAAAGAAAGAGAAATTTCTAAGATACCGATAGACTGAGTGCCAGTGATACCTGGGTTTCTAGGTGTAAAAAGCTATCTAACATGGAATTAGTGTGCTGGTCTCTGGAATAAAGTAAACATCCAGGGTTTGCTTGACTTGATGGCTCCCTCAGAGCAACTAAGTATCTTCTCTCTCACATAGAGTCTAGAGGTTCATGATTTGAGTCATGAGAAAGGCAACAGTTTTAGCTTACAGAGGATGGTGAATGTCTGTATTTATACTTTCATATCTTTGGGTTTGTAATCCCCAATTGCAGCACACAAAAATTCTCTATTAGCTTCTTACAGAATCACCACTATTCAGGGAGAGGATTGTGGGCCTCTAAAGAGATAAAATGTTGAAGGAATCACAATATAACCTGCCTTGATGTCTCTTGTTCGTTGGTTTAAAATTTTCTTCTTGGGAAGTGGACATTCACTGATATTAATATGACTTTAATGTGTATAGAGCTGCTAATATATGCTATGTTGAGGACAGAAGGTAAGAAAGAGAATGTTCTTCTTATAAGATAATTGAAGATGCTGGTGAATAGCCATAGACATTAGACAAGTGACATAACCTATTTGGGCCTCAGTTTCCATTTATGTAAAATTAATTAGCATAATACCCACTTCATAGGATTATTTAGAATATTAAATAAGATAGCATGTATAAAGCCCTTAGAACATAACATGATACATAAAAAGTGTTAATAAGTATAATAATAATAACTATTGATAGTATGCATAAAGAATGGAATGTAACAGAATAGTTGTAGATTAACTTTATGAAGGAGCTTCTTGCTGAAGAGACATGGAAATTTAGAAAGACTGACTTGAGGTTTAAAGGTAAACTCAGGCTTCATGATGACAAAAACAAAAATAAACAACCTTCCCCAAGAAAACTATTAGATCAATTCTATTATTTAACAACTTGTCGGATTTGTGAAAGATAGTTATATGTGTAAAATCACACTTCCTGGTTTATTTACAATAACTGATTCACATCCACTGTCTTCATCGAGACATTGCCTTTGTGTGCATGCAAATGTGGTGCAAATGTATGTGTTCACTGCTGCTCTGCTCTTTACTAAGATTATGAACTTTGGCATGTCCATTGAACTTTCTAGGGGAAAGAAACCTGGCATGGTTAAAAAGTGGAGGCAAAGTTGGAAAAAGTATCTAAACTTACAAAAAAAATTAACACTAGTTGTAGCTGTCAGTAAACTTAAGGACTTGGTCATGGTAAACGCCGGCCAAGAGGTCTCCAGAAGTACATTTATAAGGGTGCAAAAGAACAACCCAATATTAAAAACAAAATGAGGTAATAAACCCATTTTGCTACTCAAGGGCAACACCTAAAGACTGTGTTCAGTGCCAAAACTGGGACAAGCAGGGGGATAAAGATTAGTTTGTAGCTTTCCAAGGTTACTTCAACAAATATAGCAAAAAGAAGTTGAAGAGCTATAAAAAGAGAATTCTTTTCTCTAGGTAAAGCGGCTAAGCCATCATCTGTACTGCCTCCCCACATTACACCACTCTTTTTGGAAATATGTCCCCAGGCAGAGTTTCTAAGTGCTCTTTCATTGTTTTCCTTGTTCCCTATCAAAAATATAAAAGAAAGAAAGCAAAGATAACAAGACAGAGAAGGAGGAAGGAAGAAAGGAAGGAAGGAAGGAAGGAAGGAAGGAAGGAAGGAAGGAAGGAAGGAAGGAGGAAGGAAGGAAGGAAGGAAGGAAGGAAGGAAGGAAGGAAGGAAGGAAGAAAATACAAAGGAAGGATCTCTTTTTAGAAGGTAAGGTACTTGAGTGACTTATAAAGCTAAAGCTGGAGAAGGGCAAGTTGAGGGTTAAATATTTGAAAAAAGAGAATGCAAAACATCAAGACTCCATAGTGCCAAAAACATTTGGCTGAGCATGTGGTGAGAGAAGTGACATTGAATTCAGGCATTTCAACTCTGTGACTTTGAGTAAACAAAAAACAAACAGGCTGAACTCCTAGCTGTGGTGGAGAGCAGAGTTGTGTGTCTGACAATCCCTGAAGCCTGCCCTGCCTCTTTCTCTCCTGAGTCCCCATTTCCACCAGGGCAATGAAGAAATGTAGGTGTAATCCACCCAAACTGGGGCTCTACCAGGGATAACAGAATTCAACAGCCTGAGTGAGTGGCTCAGAAAGACAAAGCATTTGCAAGGTAGGGAAAATATTAACCACTTTATTTCTGGGCTTTGTATCTGACTCCAAAATTTCAAAATGCTTTATTGTTTTCCCTTGGATTTTCAAATCCTTTCTTACATTATCCATTTTCTTCTTTTAGTTAGCTGTGTTTAGTGTTTCTCTGCTGTGAGGAAGACAGGTGGGCAGTAGAGAAAGTTCTAGGAGGGGAGAGGATAAAAAAGCTTGAATGAACAACTCAACACTCTGAACTTTAGTTGCATAAAAATAATTTCAGATTTGAAAAGGACTTTGGTGAGACCTATCTTATCTATCTATCTATCTATCTATCTATCTATCTATCTATCATCTATCTATCTATCTATCTATCTATCTATCTATCTATCTATCTATCTATCTATCTATCTATCTATCATCTATCTATCTATCATCTATCTATCATCTATCTATCATCTATCTATCATCTATCTATCTATCTATCTATCTATCTATCATCTATCTATTATCTATCTATCTGTCTATCTATCTATCTATCTATCTATCTATCTATCTATCTATCTATTTATCTATCATCTATCTATCATCTATCTATCTATTATCTATCTATCTATCTATCTATCTATCTATCTATCTATCTATCTATCATCTATCTATTATCTATCTATCTATCATCTATCATCTATCTATTTATCTATCATCTATCTATCATCTATCTATCATCTATCTATCTATCTATCTATCTATCATCTATCTATCATCTATCTATCTAATCTATCATCGATTTGTTTTGGGAGGTGAGCCTTTTTTCTGCCGAACAGGATATTTTGTGTCGCTCTTTCCTGATGCTTAGGTCTGTAAGTGCCCCTGAGCTCAACTAATTCTGAAGAGTTAAATCTGTGAGAAAACACTGTTTGGAAGAATGTGTTTTAGAAAAGGACAGAGAACAGGCTGCCTAGTATTTATATAATCTGGCAAAAGGGAAACTGTGTCACAAGACAGAAGCCAATGCTCAGGAAATAAATTTAAAAAGAAGAGTGAGAATAAAGCAGGAAGGAAGAGAAGAGAAGAGGGATAAAGGAAGAGAGAATGAGGAAAGGCGAGAAGAAGGGAGGGAGGAAGGAAGGACAGAAGGGAGGAAGGAAGAAAGGAAAGGAGAAAGAAAAAACGGAGAAAATAAAGAAGTGAATCATAATTTGTCAGCAAGTTTTCTTATCCAGAAGGATAAGGAAATGGGGGAGGGGGAATTAGAAAAAAGAATTCTAAGTGCATATTTCAAAATTTCCCTCTACTGTCTGTTAGAATTATTACACCCTGAACAAACAACCTAGCATATACATGAACTTAACCTTCAAAAACAGGCAGGTTGAAAGTTTATAGTATCTAAAACATTTTAAACAACAATGACAAACTTTCCTTGATTATGCTGTGAGATTTCCCTGGGCATGTAAGCTTCATACTCAAAGTAACAAGAAGTCAATAATGAAAATGTATGTCAATAAGAACACATGAAAGCAACAACTTCTGATTTAAATGACAATAGAAAGCAGGGTGAATCACTGTTTGTTCCATTACTTACTTCCAATTCAGTCATTATCTTGAACCGTTCCATTCTACCTCATAAAAGCTTGAAACTCAACTTCCCACTTTATTTTCATGAGGATAAGTCCTTTAAACTTCTTTCTTCTTCCTATAGGGTCTTGAACTTTGAATTTAAAATATGTGTGATTGATATTAGGAAAATACTCTAACGCATGCTTTATGTATTCACACATAGACCTTCAGATGCATTTGTGCCTCCAGGTAATTTCCTCATCAAACTCAGGCACCCCCACATGTATACACTAGGCAAGCACAAATGATCACATGTGATGAAATGTCTAAAGCCACCCATGAAAAATGCTTCTATGATATTTGCAACTATTCTTCATTTCAGCATGAAAAAAATAGAAAAGAAAAAGAAATTAAAGAAAACTCTGTCATTCACTGAGTGAGTACCTCCTACTTATGATGCACTGGGCAAAGCACACCTTTATATTCAACATTACAATTCATTTAGTTTAATAGCTGCATTTTAAATACATTTTAACATATTGTACATCCAAAACAATCTCTTCTGGCAAACTACTTTAGAGAGAAACCATTTCTCTCTGAAAAGCCAGCTGTGAGAAGTTGGAAGGCACACAGCTGCTGACAGCTGGAGGGCTGGTATTGTAAAGGGATCCTTGGAGAAGTGCACTTAAGCTTGCAGTCTCTGAGACCACATGCGGGAAGACTTGTTTGTCCAGGCCTTCCACTGCCTTTCTCTTTTATCTGATGAAAACAAACTAGTCAATAGGACTTATAGAACAAAATTACCTGATATCCAGAGCAAGTTTTCTTGAACCTTCATTCTACCTTTTGATAGGTTACCTTATAAAATATTGTGATTTTATCCTCACTCCTTGGCTACCTGTGACTTGTAGATTTTCTCTCAGGCCCTTGAAAACACTTTGTATGAACTCCAACAGAAATGGGGTAAAACCCTTGAAGACAAAGAAGGTTCTGAAAAAAAAAAAAGTTTGGGAGAGGTAAAGGGAACACACTTCCAATTGCCTGTGAAATATTTGCCCCAGGAAATCTATGCTGTTTCTTCTTATCTCATGAAAAAGGGTAGCTTGAGCTCTGGAAACATTTCTCAATGATTTGATCTCATGAGAATTTCCTTAGCATAAACATAAAAAATAATACAGCTAGAGAAAACTAGTAACACTTCCCAGCATGAACTGTCTCCATGCTTTGCTTTTGGATTGTGTCATTGTGACTTAGCATTGGCTAATAAAAAATGCTTTTAAAAACATATCTGAGCAATGAGAATAAAAGGGCATGGGTCGGAATGTGACCAGAAGAACAGCTCCTCATTTGACGGTGTGGCTAGTCCATGCCTTGAGTCTATAGGCCCACCCTTGTTACATATATACTCAGAAAAGCCAAAGTTTCTGCCACAATCATTTTTCAAGGGTAGAAACCTAGAGGAGCAATATCAAATGTTCTATGTGAGGAGAATTTTAGACTACAGACATGCAGTATGTCTAGGGGTTAGGGGCCAAAGAGATCAGCAATAGGTCAGGAAGTAGACTGTGAGATTATCAAAAGCAAAAATGTTCAGGACATAAGTGGAGAACCTGGCAAGAGTGAGAGACAGTTTGTATTTACAAGGTATTGGCCAATGGAAGTGTGCTGGGTCTAACTCAACTTTTTACTTTTTATACCAAGGGAAGTAATCTACTGCCTGGATAATGGGGAATACTACTGCTTTTTCTTTGCTTTGTAGTTTACAAGCCTCATTCCAGAAATTATCTCATGTGTGCTTTCAACAACCTAGTAAGGTAAGCAGAACAGGTTACCACCTGTTCCCACTCAATAGATATTAAAGCTCAGACTCAGATATTAACCTAGTAAGGTAAGCAGAACAGGTTACCACCTGTTCCCACTCAATAGATATTAAAGCTCAGGTGAAGAGATTTGGTCATAGCTACTAACGGCAGAAATAGTCTCATGGCTAGTGATGCCCAGTTCAGTGCTCTATTTGCTATAAAATATGACTCAATAAAATTTTCTAGAAAGAATTGGAACACAAGATAAAGGACTGAATAAGAGCAGCTTCTGGAATTTCATACCAGGAGTTGATAAACTCTTCTAGCAGTGCTACTATGGACTAAAAAATTTTCATCATTTTATGCCCCTTGGTAGTTTCTTCAAGCTATAACAGCACCAGAAATAATTTATTTAGTCCATATGATCCTGTGATCATCTTTAAGCTCAAGAAGTGTCGGATGATTAGCAGTTGTATATGGAGACAGAGAAAGGCATTTCTTCCAAGGAGGAACTCTGGGTCTTTCTCGCTACTCTCTGAGGGTTGGCGGAAGGTACCAATGAGACCATTTAGAAGAAAGTTATTTTTAAAGCATGAAATACTGTACATATTTATTTATTTGTTAAATGGAAAAAAAAATATTTTAAGTGCCCATGTTGTACCAGGTGCCATGCCAGGTGCTGTGATACAAAGACAAACAAAATATATCCAAACAGAGAAATTTTTTAAATGTGCCAAAAGCCAGAAATTTGTTGTTTGAGTATTTTGTTCCACACATTGCACAAAGCTTTGGACACAGATTGTCCTTTTATTCTTCACCACACCATGACAAGAAAGCAGTTATTAGTGTCTGAAATTAACATGAGGCACGAGGTTAAACAACCTGCTCAAGTAAGGGAATTTGAAACTTGGGATTTTGGCTCCAGGCTAGTGCTGTTGTCTCTTGAGATGAGCTATAATAGAATCAGAGATGCCAGCTATGACAAAAGGGCAATGATGAGGGAGCTGGAACAGGCTTCATAGAGAAGGAGGTATAGGTATTTGAAGGTAGATGAGGAATTTACTAGGAGGCAATGTGATGGTAAGGGGTTCACTCCACGCTGAGAGAAGAACATGTAAAATGGCATAAAATTATTGTATGTGAACCAAGGAGAAGCAACAGGCAACAAGGAGTTGCTTCTTCTACTTCTTAATTTCCTTGGTTTATTTCTTCTGATTTAATTTTAATGCTTAGAACATTTCTGCTTCAAATTTCAGTGTTTGTCTTTTCACTGGATAATAATTTCATTCAAGGAAAAATCATTCTCGGTGGTAAAAAGGGTCACTATTTGTTTATTTAAGATGTGGGCAAACCCTTAACCAGAACTCCTACAATCATCTGGCATTTCTCCCAATGTGCTTTGTTAAAACTTTTGCCTAAAAATGTTAATGAATTATTAGTCATTCCCATTTTCATTTTGGGAGATAAGGCTGATGCTTGTTCTTTTCAGGCTCTGGAAACCGACATCCAGAAATTTGGTGGTTTGGACAGAATTGCTGAAGAAATTAACAGAAAAGGATGGAACTAAAATTCAGGTTTTATAACTTTTCCTTTAGAGATTTTTATGAGATTTTGGCCACAAATTTGTATCTTGCTTTAACTCGTTGGGAAAATCTCTTTGCAGAATGTAGGATTTCAGCTGGAAATATGATTGGCAGAACAGTTCCATTTGTAGAACCTATTTGTATGACCAGAATCTCCCTCTCTGGAGACCTATAATAAAAGTTATCTTTTGGATATGACTTACAAGAAGGCCTCCCTATCCTGAAGCAAGGACATGTCTAAAATGTTTTTGATAATGACCTATGATCCTGAGATTTAAAAAAATTGTTTCTTGTCTTCATAATGATAAAGAAAAAGAAGAGAACATAACACTAAGCCATTCTTATTATCTCTATTTACCCAGGCAAAGCATTGACCTTCAACTGTTCCTCTTTTCTTTCTATTGCCTCCATCAGTTGCATGTTCTTAATGCTGTTACATAAATGAGTCTAATTAAGAACATAAGTCTCAGATGGCAGAAAATCTCTTAGCTTCTCTCTATGACATAAAGTTTAAAAGAAATAGAATTAAAATGCAGAGTAGTATCATGTATCTGTTTATTTCTCTCATTCTTTCTCTCCTCCCACTCTCTCTCTTCCCATCCTCACTTCCCTAACATATTGATTCTCTTGACTCATATTCCTCATCAGCATCTTGCCTGTTGGATTTTCATCCCAATGCATTCTTCTATCACAGTTTTCCCCTATGCCTTACAAATAATGTGAAACAGATATCTTCTAAAAGTTGCTTCCACTTTGTGTAGTAAATTACTTCCAGAAGTAAACTCTTCTCTTTTGTTCTGCAGGAATTTTTTCTTTCAGGTCTCATGTTGGTCCATTGGTTCATCTTAAATAATAGTTTGTCAAGAGCAGATCTGTTCAGACCAACTGTAAGCTAACACATAGGGAACATAGACTTATCTCTCTTACTATATAAGCTAAAGGATGGGGAGCTTTGTTCAGTTTTCAGCAGAATGAACATACTAGTCTCTCCCTAAATACAAAAATTTGTGGCATGCACTATTGATACTATCATTTTCTAGAAGTGTGTATAGCTAAAAGAGATTTTTTAAAAAAGTTAGTTCCTGTTTCTATCTCTAGGAGAATTATGTATTAGGAAAACCATTTAAAAAATTGAAACAGTGCAAAATAAGTGATTAGATTTTAAAACAGGTACAGGCCTAAGAGGTTATACATATTTAGGGAAAATTTGCCCTAATCAAGATAGCTCATTAAAAAAATTATGTTAGATATTAAAAAATGGGTGACATTTGGATAATTAAAGAGAAAAATTAAAAACAATAATGTGAAAACTACTAATTTTTAGGCTGTATTCTAAGTGATATACATATACAGTTGCATGGAAGTTAGGAGAACCTACCACTAGGCTGACCCCAAAATTTGCATGTAATTTATGTCAGCCCTCTGAAAAAGTGGATTCTTAACTGCCAGTTGACCCTTGAACAATGCTGGTTTGAACTGCCCTGGTCAACTGAAAAAAGTCCATGTGTTATTGGACTGGCACACACACACACACATACACACACATATATATACACATTATATATACACACATATATATTCACACACATATATAAGTGTATATATGTGTATATATGCTATATATGCACATATATATACCATATAGATACCTATGATGTGCACATATATACACACATATATATACCATATAGATACCTATGATGTACTACTATTAATATAATCTGTATTGAATTTTATGATGTAGTACTATTAATATATCAATTTTGTGGATGAGTAAATTGAACAGAGAAGTTAAATAACACAAATAGGAATTGGCAGAGTCAGAATTTGAACCTAGACAGATTAGCTATAGGGCATGTTCTCTTAATCATTGTGCCATAGGATTACTACAGACAGAGAGCATGGATGAAATAGGAAAGGCTAGTTGCAAGAGGCCTGTGAAAGGAAGAATCAACCATGGCTGAGTGAAGTATGGGATATTAGTATTCTTTATTTCATGAAACAAATGAATCATTTTAAAGATTAAATAAAACCTCCATCATTTATTTTTTTTAAAGTGATATCTGATGATCTTCATGAGTTCAGTCTCAGGATGCACAAAAAATTAATATTATTGTGTATAGTAAGAGATCTTTTAACATATCTCTACTTAATTGACTTGCAGGGTTATTCCCTCTGAAAAATATTATGACTGATGCTCATTGAAAAGTGAGTACTTGTAACTACCAGGCTTTTTCCTAGTAAGTCTATGCAATTCTGCCCAGAAAAATTATGAGTTTACTAAGAATTGTCCAAGTTTATTCTTAAACCTGATTACTTCACTTACACCTCAATTATAATTATACAATTTAATTTGATACTGTATAAGGCAATGGATTATCAATGTGGAAAAGTGTTGTTTATTTGAAAACAAAGTTGAAATACTTCCAAAAGACTCAATAAAGACAGGTTATTTTAAAAGATTATTTTTTAAAGGTTATTTTAACAGATTGACTAAGAAATAGAAAAATATAGATTTCTGCACTTATCTTACTTTAAAACAACTTCATTTTGGTTTCATTAAAAAAAAAAACTGGAGATTGTGGATGATGCTTTAAAAATTCTTCATTCAACAACAGCAGGTTATGTATGGAACACTTTTCTCAAACTCACACAGAACACTCACCAAGATAGACCTCATTCTGAGCCATAAAATGTACTTTACAAAATTTAAAAGAATGGAAATCATATAATGTCTGCTCACAGACCATAAAGAATTTAAACTAGAAATCAATAATGTAAGTATAAAATCCCCAAATACATGAAAATAAACAACACACTTCTAAATGGATCAAAGAAGAATTCAGGAGAAATTTTAAAAAATATTTTGAACTAAATTAAAATGAAAAACTACTTATTAAAAGTTGTTTTAATAAGGATGCAGTAAAAGCAGTGCCTTAGAAGAGAATTTATAGCATTGAATGATTAGAAAACAAATCTAAAGTTAATAATCTATGTTTCCACTTTAAAACTAGAAAAAGGAGAGCAAATTAAATCTAAAGTAACAAAAGAAAAATTAAATAATTAGATAACAATTAGAAGAGAAATCAAAATTGAAAACAGGAAATTAAGAGATAAAATCAATGAAGCCAAAAACTGGTTCTTTGAAAAGATCAATAAAGTTTATATGCCTCTATCCATGCTAATTAAGAAAAAACAGAGAGAACACAAATTACTAATATCAGAAATGAAAGCAAGATATCACTACAGATATTAAGAACATTAAGGGGATTAGTAAAGAAAGAAAATGAGGGAAAAATGGCATAATGATAAAGGCTTTGTTTATCGCTCTTGCAACCGATACAAAGTTGTGACAGAGATGCAGAGCAAACAGCAACGAAAATCACTTGGGATCTAGATGAAGAAAAGCACTAAAACTAGGGAGAGAATTAATTAATCACCCTGCAATGGGGGAAGGTAGGAGGTAGCAAAGACACAAGGCTTCCTGGTCCCAAGCTGCTGAGTGGGACAGAGGCTGTGGCAGCGGCAGCCAGGAGCTGTAGATGCCTCTTGAAGGGGCTGTGTCCATGAGTGGACTTTCAGAGTGACGGGCCTGCTTGCTCTGAGCACCAGCACCAGTTTGGCTGCACGGAGGGCACCAGGGACTTACAGTGAGATAGTGAGTTGTCGGAGTGAGAGCTGGAGGCAAGGATATCTCCTGGAAAGAAGTGCTGTTGGTATCCATTGTTCTTCTGTTGAGTCCTTCCCCTTTCATCATCAAATTAGATAACAGAGGTCGCTCTGCCCAGAGGATTCCCTAAAAATCTGCATCTCCCAACTTGCGGCCCCACCCAAGCCACATCCAGGTATATCCTCAGTGAGTTAGGTGCTCCTTCCTGAGCAGCTCCAAGCCCCACACTGGTGGCACCTGGCCTCATTTTCTGATGTGGTTTCTTGTGGCAACTATAATCACAACATCTGTGGATTGCTTGCTGAATCTTAACAAGTAGCCTCAGAGGGGGCAAAAGCTGGGGCTAAACTTGATCTGCAACTGAACCCCTCTCAGGACTGTACCACTGGACACCTGCTACACAAAGCCACACTAATAAGACCGAGAGACTAAGGAGCTTTCTTTAGTAAATAGAAACAGACACAGAAAGACAGACATGATGAGAAGACAAAGAAGCAGAAATCATATGAGAATAGAACAGAGATCTCAGAATAATGGAATCAAGTAATCTCACAGATGCAGAGTTCAAAACACTGGTTATAAAGATGCTCAATTAATTTAATGGAAGTGTAGATGAATTCAGTGAGAAATTTAACAAAGAGATAAAAATAGAAATATAGAAATGGAAATTATAAAAGTGAACCGGTCAGAAATGAAGAACAAAGTATCTGAGATGAAGAGTATATTAGATGAAATAAACGGATAAAGAAGAGGATCAAATGACCTATATAAAGGACACTCAATCAGAATGGCAAAATAAATAAATAAATAAATAAATAAATAAATAAATAAATAAATAAGCAAGCAAGCAAGCAAGCCAAGGCTATAATAATAATAATTTAAGGAGCTATGGGACACTATTAAATGTAAATATATGTAAAAATATCCATGTCATAGGGGTATCTGAAGAAAATCAAGACATTGAAGAGCTCTTTGAAGAAATGATAGAAAAATTCTTTCACCTGGTAAAGAAAATAGACATACAACCCTAGGAAGTTTAGAGAGTCTCAAAAGAGTTGAAGCCAAAGAGGTCCACAACAAGACACATCATAATTAAAGTGCCAAAGGTTAAATACAAAGAGAGAATCTTAAAAGCAGCAAGAGAAAAGCAGTTAGTTGCCTATAAGGGAGCACTCATAAGACTGGCAGAAACTACGCAGAAGGGTTTGACACAAAATATTTGATGTTATGAAAACCCAGAATCTACAACCAAGAATCCATTATCCAGCAAGCTTTCACCTAGAGTGTAAGGACAGGCAAAAAACTTCTCAGACAAAAATAAGCTAAAGAGAGTATTACAAGAAATGTTGGAGGGACTTTAAGAAGAAAAACATGTATCAAAAGCATGAATAAAGAATGATAATAACTACATTTCTATCAATAAGTACCTCAAGTAGAAAAAAATTAAGTGCTCCAACCAAAAGATAGAGTGGCTGAATGGATACGAAAACATATGCTGCCTACAAGAGACTCACTTCAGATTAAAAGACACACAGAATAAAAAGAAGGCATGGACAAAGATATTGCTTGATGGACCTTGAGGGTATTGCGCTGAATGAAATGAGTTGGATAGACAAAGACAAACATCACATGATTTCACATACATGTGGAATCTAAAGAACAAAATAAACAACAAAAAAAGTGGAAATAAACTTATGGATACAGAGAATATTTGGGGGGCCAATTGATGGGAGGGGACGTATGGGGGAGATAGCAAAAAGGCAAAGGGATTAAGAGGTACAAATGGATAGTTTCAGAATAAACATGGAGATGTAGAGTGTAGCATGGGGAAGATGGTTAATAATGTTGTGATAAATATGTAAGGGGAAGTAGGGTACTAGATTTAGTGGGGTTGATCACTTTGCAAGTTGTGTGGATCTCTGATCACTCTGCTGTACAACTGAAGCTGGTTATTATTATACACTAACTATAATTGAAAAAGAAAACTCATTGAATTGTACAATGTAAATATGAGCAACCAATTGTCTATTATGTTTTAATAAAGCTGGGAGCAAAAAAGAAAAAGAAAGAAAGAGTATGAACAATCTATGGCCACAAATTTGATAAGCTAGATGAAATGACCAATTCTTTGAGAGACACAATTTTTCAAAAATCATATTTCAAGAAAAATACAAAGGTTTACATCTATTTTAAAAAACTGAATCAGTAATTAATAACCTTTTAAAACAGAACCAACCCCAGATGGATGCAAATATGAATCTTACCAAACATTTAAGGAAGAAATTATACCAAATTCTCTATAATCTCTTTCAGAGAACTGAAGCAGAGGGAATACTTTCTAACTCACTTTATGAGGCCAGCATTACCCTAATACTTAAGTCAAACATATCACAAGGAAAGAAAACTACAGACCAATATCTCTCATGAGCACAGATGTAAAAATATTAACAAAATATTAACAAATTAAATCCAACACTGTATACAAATAATTACACATCATGATCAAGTAGGATTTATCTTAGGTATACAAGGCTAGTTCAACATTTGAAATCAATTGATTTAATCACATCAACAGTGTAAAACATATTCACATATTATATCAACAAGTGCAGAAAAAAACATTTGATAAAATCCAGCACCATGATAAAAGCCCTCAATAAACTAGGAGTAAAGAAGAACTTCCACAATTTGATAAAGAATAGCTACAAAAATCTACCAACATCATACAAAATTAGGAGAAACTTGAAGCTTTCCAGTAAAATTAGAGACAAGTATACCTTTCCTATCACCGCTCCTTTCAACATCATTGGGAAAGGTTAGCTAATACAATAAGAAATAATAAAATAAAAGATATATGGATTGGGAAGGAAGAAATAAAACTGCCCTTGTTTGAAATGACAGGATTAGCTATGTAGAAAATCCAAAAGACCTGATAAAATCTAAAACTAATAACTCATTATAGCAAGGTTGCAGGATACAAGTTAATATACAAAAGTCAATCATTTTTCTATATAACAGCAATGAACAAGTGGAATTTGAGATTAAAAACACAATACCATCTATATTAGCACCACCACCCCCAAAATGAAATTCTTGAGTATAAATCTAATAAAATATGTATAATATTTATATGAGGAAAACTACAAAATTCTAATGAATGACATAAAAAAAGTAAATAAATAGACATATATTTCATGTTCATAGATAGGAAGACTCAATATTGTTAAGATGTCAGTCCTTCCCAACTTGATCTATAGGTTCAATGCAATCTCAATCAAAATGCTAGCATCTTGTTGGATATCAACAGGATGATTCTAGTGTTTATATGGAAAGACAAAAGACCCAATATATCCAACACAATGGTAAAGAGTTGAACAAAGTTGGAGGACTGACACTGCTCTGCTTCAAGACATACTAAAAAGCTACAGTAATCAAGACAATGTGGTATTAAGGAAAGAATAAATAAGTAGATCAATAGAGATTAGAGAGCCCAGAAATAGTCTCAGATAAATATATTGAACTGAACTTTGACAAAGGAGCCAAGGCAATAAAATAATGCAAAAATAGTTTTAACAAATGGAGCTGGAACCACTGGACATAGAAATAGAAAAAAAATCTAGGCACAGATCTCACACCCTTTACAAAAATTAACTTAAAATGGATTACAGACCAAAATTTAAAATACAAACTAGAAACTTCTAGAAGATAACATACACAAAAATCTATATAACCTTGGATATGGCAATAACCCTTTAAATACAACACCAAAGGCACATTTCACACATTTCATAAAAGGTATATTGATAAGCTGGACTTCATTAAAATGAAAAAAAAAAAAAAAAAAGCTCTGTTCCATAAAAGACAATGTCAAGATATTGGGAAGATAATAAGCCACAGACTGGGCGAAAAGATTTTCGAAAGATATATCTGATAAAGGACAATTATCCAAAATATACAAAACTCAACAATAAGAAAACAAAAAAAACCTGATTAAAAATGAGCCAGAAACCTTAATTGACACCTCACCAAAGAAGATATACATGTGGCAAATAACCATATGAAAAGATGCTCCACATCATATGTCATCAGGGAAATGCAAATTCAAACATTGATGAGATACCACTACATACCTATTAAAACGGCCAAAATTCAGAGCACACTGGCAACACTAAATGCTAGTGAGGATATGGAGCAATAGAAATTTTCATTCACTGCTGATGGGAATACAGAATGGCTCAGCAGTTTCTTATAAAACTAAATATACTCTTATCATATTATCTAGCAATTGTACTCCTTGGTATTTACACAAAGGAGTTGAAAACTTATGTCCTCATGAAAACCTCCACATAGATGTTTATAGAAACTTTATTTGTAATTACCAAAACTTGAAAGTAACTATGATGCCCTGCAGTAGGTGGATGAATAAAAAAATGATGTTACATCCTGACAATGAAATATTATTTAGTGCTAAAAAGAAATGAGAATTCAAGCCATAAACATACATGGAGGAACCTTAATTGCATGCTATTATGTGAAAGAAGCCAATCTGAAAAAGCTGCATAATTTATGATTTCAACTATTTATTGCATACATAATATATTTTTAAAATTAACTTTATTTTTATAGCAGTATAAGGTTCACAGCATGTATGTTTACCCACACATATTCATAATGTGCTATTTATGCAATAAAAACTAAGAACTTTAAACAGCAGATCTATACTCAAAGAAAAATTTGTGGCCCTATATTATAAGATTGATAAATAAGTTAATATTTTCATTTGCTTTTAGTTAAAACTAATATTTAAGTTACTTTTTTAAGTTCTCAATTAAATTTTCATTTTGAAGTTCTTTTCTGACTAACTATAAAACAGAGTTTCTACTGGATCATGTTTCTGATTAGCTATCAATATTGAACAGAGTTTAGTCCGAATGGGGCTAATCCTGTCTGATACCTTCTGAACAATGACTTCTTAGGTACAGAACTATCTGGGCACTAAAGAGAGTTTCAAACAGTAATTTAAGATTTAAGAACAAAAGCAACAAGAAAGCTGTCTCTCTGGTGAAAGAGAACTCTTAATGTTCTAGCATTGTAGGACTCCATAGATCTGGTATACATCAAAACTAATGGAACCTTTAGAAGCCTGGAGTAGCATTCTAGCCTGGAGCCCAGATGTCAAGCCAAATTAGGTGAGATGTTGACCCAGGATGATTGATGGCTCTGGAACTAAAAGGAAAATGTGAATCACAGTTGAAGAGAAAATCAAAAGGTCATATCCAGGGAAGTTGTGCCAAATGTTGAGTATAAGGGCTAAAAGAGGTTGTAAATGGTAGGGTAAGTCTAAGGCACAAAACTTGCATGGTTGAGAGCAGGATGAAAGGTTTTACATAATATTAGTAAGAGCTAAGATTGCAATCAATGAAGAAATTTGAGAAACCTGCTTTTTTTTTCTTGGTGAATTTTGATTTAAGAACCTCATAGATACTGAGAGACTGGGAAAGGATAAAATTCATAATCTTTTAGGGATACATTTTTATATATACAACCAAATTATTGATGAACTTTATTTTGCTAGAAATGTAAGTTTGAAAGCATTTAATTTTTTTTTTATAACAGTCCTCAGTATAGAAGAATGGCCCACTTCATTATATCTAGGCCTGGTTATTTAAATGGTTTGGTATCCGTTTCTGAGATCCAATACTTTCATCTTAAAGTTTTCATTTCATATTATTCACAGTGGTCTTTTTCACTTCAACTTGTGCTGGAAGAGTTTACTGTTTTGGAGTGAGGATGATTGTTGTGCATGCTGTCTCTCAGGAGTTCCACATATTTTCTATTCCTGGCAGTAGTTTCTCAGGAACAGGAGAAAGAAAATAAGACCACTTGCCTTTATGACTGGCACTCTTTCAGTCTTGCCCTTAGATTAACATGATGCCTGTTCTAGTTCATTGTCCATGATCTCTAAGAAGATGGATGGTCCCTCTCACATGCCTTGCTGATGAGGAACTTCCCCCAAAGCAGCTTCCCTAGTCCTTGTTGATATGAGATTTGGCTTCATCTTCCTGCTGACTCCCAGGAGGTGGTGTTATGCTTTGATATGCCATTCTAAACCTGCTATGTTGGTTGTGTAGAGATAGTAGCTCTTAATTTCATCAACACCCTGTGGTCTATACTTAGAGTACATGCCTGTGTGGAACTATTTTCTGAATCCTTCAAGACTGGAAACAAAGGATGGCAATTCTGTCTCCACTCATTACTGGTAGTCTCCCGTTATGCCATCTTTCCTCAGGTCTTGTTTCTCCTGCATCCATAGCACAATAGATGTTTCCTGATGAATTAGATGTCCATATATGGAATAAAATAGCAGTCTTCCCATGTTACTGGCACCTTCAATTTTTACATAGTAATTCTTTCTTGAACATGGGGAAAGAAATTCTTCTAAGATTAAGCAGGGAAGAACTTCTCTTCATAAACCTTATAATGGCCACAAATAATCTCTTACTAAGTTCTTTCCTCATATTGATAGGGCTTAATAGACCAGTTGATTTGTGGTAGGGCTGATCTTCTGAGTTGGTATCTTTCATTAAGACTTAGGGTGGTAGATAACATGCTTCTCCATGATAATTCTCTGAAATTTGAAATGAGATGAGTATTATTATTATTATTATTACTATAGTTAGCATTGAGTCTTAACTAATAAAAAACCTCAACTCGATTTTCTCTGATTTATGCTTTGGTAGCAGTAATTTTGAATTACGGTTTTTTTTTTTTTTCTATTACCATGGGTGATGGTAAAAAAAGAAAAAAAAAAAGAAAAAGAAAAGTACTTTCATGGTTCCAGATAATCTGGATAACCCTGAGCCAAACATACTTCCAATGAATTTCATTAACCCCACCTAAAAATAGGCAAGTATAAATTGCTTAGTATAGGCCAATCACTTGTACATTTCTTTGAATTAAATTTCATACACTTTTATTGCTTTTCTACTGTATACAAGTGATATGGGATGATGAACAGTGTCATGGTTCAAGGATTCAAGGTATTCTAAGCAGGTAAAAATAATTTTTCATAAACTTATAGTGTAGTGTTTTTGGAAAAGTCATTAGATAGGCGGTCAAAAGATTATCTTTTGTGGGAACTTCCACAAATGTTGAGACTGACTTTTAGCAAGTCTTAGAAAAATGTACACTATTTAAATATATAGAAATCTATTATATAACTTCTAAACATAGGAGAGGAATGGAATTATCTATTGAAATATATAGGGAAGAAAAAAGAGAAAGAAATATAAAAACAAGCAGAACAAAATTAAAAAATAAAGCAAAAATAAAATATTAAGCTTAAACCCAAATATTTCAGTAATTATATTAAATAAAAATGAATTAAATTAACCAAACTAAAATTAATTTAAATGTACTATGTCCACAAGAGACACATAAAAAATAAGGGTATAGAAATATTAAATGAAAAACTTGGTAAAAGGTATACCATATTAATCATGTACATTCAAATCAAAAGTAGACATGTATAGCTTTGTTAATATCAACACCATAAACTTTTATATTAAAAGGTAAAGCTAGAGATAAAGAGACTTTTTTTGGAATTATGAAAATTTAAATTCACTATGAAAATACAGCAATTTAAAATTTACATGTGTTTAATAACATAGTCTTAAAGCAAATGAAGTTAAAAGAAACAGAACTACTAGAAGAAATCAATACGTCTACAATTAGAAAGATTTTAATCCTTCACTCTTAGTTGTTAAACAAATATATTTGCTTATCTGTATATCCCATCAAGCACAAATGTCTTTAGAGTTAGATAAAAAATACATGTCTGTAAATTGAGAGCTAGAAAAATGAAAATTCTAATCAAATGTTTAATTTAAGAGGAAATTATACATTTCTGATAGTAGTCAAGATAAAAAAAAATCATAATATTACAAAGAAGGGTTCAGGGTTATATATATTTGAAGTGAGTGAGAAGAATTGTTCTTAGAAGATATATAAGGCTCCAGGATTTCTACTTGCCTGAAATCTCTGGTTATAGGTAACTTCAATTAACAAAGATGGTGTCTTGCCTCATAAATAGGCAGTCTCAAATAAATGTCTTTCTTGGTGATAGTTCGTCTTTTAATCCTAGGAAAATGTTAAATTAAATATGAAATGATTTAAAAGACTAAGAACCATAATATAAGTATATTTATAATAATAAGGAATCTGCATATATATATTTCATATATTTTATATGCTTTATAGAGTTTATTTCAGATTAATAATCTAACAATTTAAATTTAAGCAATATAATTGAGTGATTAATTAATCCTTATGGGTTTAGTTTGAAATCCATTTAAAGTATTGAGCCATATAAGCAGATTTTAAGGTCACTATCTTATTAAATTATAAAAACTATTTAAGGTATATAAGAATTTTTTAGTATTCAAAAAGATTCTGTTTGTGGAATTATACAACTGAATATTAGAAAGAAATTAAAATATACTATATCTGCCAATTCAGTTTAACATATTTAAACTGGGACTGAACATTATTTACAGATCCTTAAAGTTATTATTAAAACTTATCAGATATATAAATGAGAAATATGATTTATAACTTGAACTTAATGAGGCTTTCAGACTTATAATTTAAATAACTTGAATATCAGTCAAATTATTAAACCTAAAATAATATTTTCTAAATTCAAAAGATCCCTCGAGAGTATTAAACTTTATATGAAGATGCTCAAACTTCCTTTTCTTGCCTCTCAACGATATCTTGGAAAGGTAATTGCTTCTGTTTACTTTTGGTTATTAATGTAATCTCATCCACTGAATTTAATTAGCTCTAAAATTTCAATTTTATTTCCAATTTACTACTCATCTTCAATCCTTCCCTGCCCCAGCAACAGCAAGGCTTTACCCCAAAGGACTGTTAGATTTCTTCTTTCTACATCAACACCATTGGTATTTCCTCCATTGGTTTGGTGGGGAAAGTAGATCTCCCACCCCAAAGGAAAGGGAGAGAAAAAGCCATACACTTCCCTTGAGACCTATGAACCACATTTCTAGTCATTTTTTTTTTAATTCGGACCTAGTCTTTCTTCCTCTTCGTAATTTGCTTATACACTCACCAGTCTATGGAGCATATTGTTGTTGTTGTACGAGATAATTAGGTCAAAGACCCCCCCCAAAATGCTGGACCCCAAATAATTTAAAATTTCTTTGGATCGTGGAGTACTTGATCCCTCATTGCCCTTGCTATGAGTTTTCATCTGCTAATTACAGGACTATAGGAAGAAAACAGAATTTTAGCAATTGCTGATTATCTCTGAAGTATAGGATCATTGATAATTTTACCCTTATATTCAGAAATGATTTTTTTAAAATAGGCATTTAAAATAGATATAAAATTTGAGCTCTTTTTGTAATAGTCATAGAAATTATATACATGGTAAAGTATGAAACATTTTAACTCAAGAAGAACAAAATTTTTGTCTACTTTGAAGTTGGAAGACATCTTCTTTTTGTTGTCTTTTGAAGAGATTCTTGTGCATTGGGTCTTTTCAATCAGTATTCAAACATTCTCAAGTGTTTGGAGCAGACTTTCATAGACCTGAGGTTATTATCTTGAAGAGAAAAAAAACTGCCGAGGGAAAACTTCTAATGAGACATAAGGAAGCAAAGTGGCAATTTCCCAACTGAAGGGCTCATGAATTGGAGGCAAAGGCTGTAGTGCCCTTGAGAAGAGCAGTAAAACCAACTTCTCTAAACTTTTTTTCATCTGGGCAAAAGTTGTGGATAAATCAAATACATGGGCTGGCAAGATTTAACTATGAAAGTAGGAGAGGAGAAGATGAGGACACTCAGGATACCTAATATTTTCTCACATGTTACTTATCTGCTATGGATGGACTCCATGACATGAGGGTTACTTCCTGTCTTGTTTTTCAAGTACCTTGTGATTCTCACTGAGGAGTGCTGTAGAAAGGCACAGCAGACTGATTGATACAAGAGAGTTATAAAAGAATGCCTTATCAGAAACACAAACATTACTTTCTGCATCTGATTGGCTCCAAGTGTGAAAAGTTGGAATTGAGCTCTGCCCTGAGTTGCTAAGGAAGTGTGATGTTAATGCTGATGACACAGATGAAATCAGCTAGAAGCTTTGGCAGCACACTCTCCAACACAGCTCACACTTCTATGGGACTCCAATGGCTTAAGTAGTTGTTACAAAGATATCTAAACAAAGTTTCATTTCTAATCTTGTGGTTTCCAGCTACAGATTTCACTATTTAAGGGGCTGGTTTGAGCAGATTCCTAAAGCAAGAATTTGTCCAACTCTTTGGGGGAATGTAGGGTTGTGGTGCGGAAAGTACTCAATTCAAAATTAGAATCGTCTGATTACTTCACCATTTCCCTTAGCATACTGTGAACTCCTTGAAGAAAGGATAACATGTGCTACCTGTATCAACTGGCACAAAATGATCGATCATACCTAAAACAAAGTGAGTAAACTCTTCGTAGGGTGGCTGGCAATGGTTGAAATATTTGCTTTCAAAATTATTCTATATACTACCCATGGCATCTCTATTTTCCTTTCCTTTTTTGAGCATCTTTTGGGGAAAATAATTTGGTATTATCAAAATTTGGGTTGGGGAGGGAGTGATTTTTTTGACCTCCTACATAGTAAATCACCAAAGTCAAAAAATTACCTTGTACTAAGAATAAGTGATTTTTTTTTTCAAATTGATAATGTTAGCTTTAACCTAACAACAGGGCCAGACAGTTCAATTTAACATTAATGTACATTCAAAGTCAGATTCAGAGAATTTTCATTGGGAGAATTTGAAAGCTATGACTTTTACTAGCCAAAAAACTATCCAGTGGTATTAGAGAGAGTGAAAATAATGTCACTGGTCTGATGTCACTTTGTACTTCCCTACTCCACTCCTAAGGGTTGGAAGTTAACACTTCCCAAAGGACTTAAAAAATATATAAAAGATTATTTTCCTGTGAAGAGAGCATTGATAATTATTGATTAAGAGAAACTTCTTTCTCCTCCAATGACCAACTTTGGAAATGAGTTTTTCTCTTTAATAATCTGAAATGATTTGGTCACCATTAATAGTATTATGCTATGGTTTCTTAGGAATGTCAAGGATTGTCACTCTATGTAGGGTAGTCAGAAATTTAACAGTATCTTTGGTCTTGAAGTGAGTCCTCAGCATTAGAAAAATAAAGCAGATAATTTTTTGCTGTGGAATTTGCTCTTTTACCTGTACTCTCTGGTTATAAAGTGAGAATAAGCAGACATAATGAAGATACAGGAGAAGAGACATTTAAGGTCCAAACCAGTAGATGAAATCCCTGAAGCAAAAATGTCAAAAAGAAAAGAATATGCTAAGTATTAGAGATTTAAATAAGATAATCTGCTTTACTGGTCCTTCTAGGTCAACACCTAAGAGTAGCCCCAGATATTTTAGAAAGGTCAGGAAAATGAGGTCTTTAATCCAGGACACCACTCTTAGTCTGAGTCAATTTGTGAGAATGAATTGGATTTTAGAGGTAAAACACTGTAACTATATTTTAAACCAGAGATTTTTAAATGACTTACACAGTTCTTAGTATTCAAGTTGTAATCGGAACCTAGTTTTCCAGTCCATTACTTTATTCTTAGTACTTGCTGATTTTCCATTTTACAAAGACATTAATACATATTTACGTGATTATGAACATAATATTTATTCACAACACTGTCTGGATTAAATTAGGAAAAAGAATTAAAAAAAAAACAGTGCAACATTTATTATCTTTAAAGTCTGCAGGAGGAAGTATGATAGCAGGTAGCAAAGTGGTTAACACTGGGTTTAATAGCCTGTTTTTATGCCGCTTTGTAGCTATGTATAACCTCAGGTAAATTTTTAAATATCTTTAAGTCTAAATTTTCTTTTCTGTGAAATGGGGATAATATGTATCTATCATGAGGTTATGAGACTTAAATGAGATGATGCCTACAAAATGCCAAGTACAGGGTCGTTATTTTGTGTGCATGTACAATATGATAACTTAATTTATAATATCTTGATTTATGCATTTACTGACCTGTAGGCAATGAGTACGCTTCCTCAGTTCCTTCTTCTTCACTGTCATTCCTGCAGTTGTTCCTCACTTGCTTTAGTACTTGTTGGGTATCCTCAATAACAAATTAATGAAGATTGGACAACTGATAACAAAGAGGTTTAATTATGAAATAATAAACACTTGGAACTTTAGAATTGGACTGATCCTTAGAGTTTATGCAGCTCAGTGCTCTATGAGATGAAAACATGTCCTGTATAATAATCCATGGTTAAAAGTAAACAAGTGAACAAACACAAAACCCATCTGCAAGTCTTAATCCTATTCATCAATTCAACCTAACCTTGTTTATGTCATGATAATATTTACTGTCTACTGTGTTCCAGGTGCTGTGTTATATGTTGTACATGTATGATCTCAGTTAATGCTCATAATAATTTTATAAAGCTATATTATTCTCCCCCATCTCCATTTTTAAATATATGGAGACCGAGGTTCATAAAAGTTAAGCAAGTTGCCTCTGGACACATAAGAGCACTATGATTTGAAGTCTATTTAACTTCAAAATTAAGCTCTGAACCACTTCTATACAAATAATAAAGCTGGAATTATAATTTCTGGATTATATATGTTCACTTGCCTTAGTATACCTGTTTCTGATAAATCAGATAAGATGCACTAAGTTAACTATAAGGAGATTTCTCATATAATCTTTTTTTTCATTTATTTATTTAATATTTGTTTGGTTATTTATTGATTTAAATTAGTTTCAAGTATACAGTACATTGATTAGGCATCTATATAGTTCGTAAAACAATCTCCCCAATTGCTTCCTCTCTCTCCTGATTCCACCTAGCCAACATACTAATGCTAACTGCATTCCTAATGCCGTGTTCATGATCCCTGTGACCATCCATCAGCTACTAATCTTCTTTAACCCTTCACTTTCTTCTCCCAGCCCCCAAACCTTCCACCCCTCTGTCCATCACCAAATTGTCCACTTATATTTGAGAGTCTGTTTTTGATTAATTTGTTCTTTTTATTCCTTAGATTCCACATATAAGAGAAATCTAACAATGTTTATCTTTCTCTGTCTGACTTAAATACCTTCAAGGTCCACCAAAGCAATATCTTTCTCCATCTTCTTTCTTTTTGTATGTAGGGGTCTTGTTTACTTATATTTTCTGCCACTCCATCTTTTGGTTAGAGCACTTAATTCTTTTCCATTTAAGGTACTTATTGAGAGAAATGTAGTTGTTACCATTCTTTATTCCTGTTTTTGATACAAGTTTTTTCTTCTTAAAGAAGTCTTTCTAACATTTTCTGTAATACTGGCTTGGTGATGATAAATTCCTTTAGCTTATTTTTGTCTGGAAAGCTCTTTTTCAACTTTAAATGATAACTTTGCTGAATAAAGTATTCTTGGTTGTAGATCCTGAGTCTTCATTCCGTCTAATATTATTTTGCCAAGCCCTTCTGTCCTGCATAGTTTCTTTTGAGAAATCAGCTGCCAGTCTTATGGGTATTCCCTTATAGGTGATTATCTGTTTTTTTCTTGCTGCTTTTAAAATTCTTTTTTTGTATTTAAACTTTGGCATTTTAATTATGATGTGTCTTGGTGTGGGCCTCTTTGGATCCCTGATTTTGGGAATTCTTTGATCTTCCTGGGGTTTTATGTCTATTTCCTTCACCAGGTTAGGGAAGTTTTCTATTGTTATTTCTTTAAACAGTTGTTCAACATCTTGATTTTCTTCTGTTACACCAATCAGACAGATATTTGGAAACTTAATAGTGTCCCATATGCTCCTTAAATTATTTCTATAGTCTGAGTTTCTCATTTTCTTGTCATTGTGATTGAGTGTCCTTGGCTTTCTCATCCTCTAGATAGGGTATTTGATCCATTTCTTTATTCACTTTGTTTATTACATTTAAAATACTTCTAATTTCAGATAATGTGTTCTTCATTTCAGAAAGGTTATCTTTTATAATTTCCATTTCCATTTTTATGTTTTTTTTTTTATCTCTTTGGTGAAGTTCTCTACACTTCCTGAGAGTTCAGTGAGCATCATTATAACTGATGTTTTAAACTCTACATCTGTTAGATTACCTGACTCCATTGTATCTGGATCTCTGTTCTGTTCTCTCATATGGTTTTTGCTTCCTTGTCTTCCCATTTTGTCTGCCTTTCTGTATCTGTTTCTATGTACTAAGCAAAGCTTTTAAGTTCCCCAGTCTTATTAGTGTGGATTTGGGAAGTGGGTGTCCAGTGGCACAGTCCTGAGAGGGGTTCAGCTACAGGCCGAGTTTAGCCCAAGCCTCTACCCCTCTGTGGCCACATGTTAAGATTCAGCAAGCAATCCACAGATGCTGTGCTTACATTTGCCTCAGAAGAATCCAAGAATCCAAGGCCAGCTGGCTCCAGTGTGAGTCTAGGCGCTGCTCAGCAAGGAGCACTTGACTCGCCAAGGATATAACTGGATGTGGCATGGTTGGGGCCAGGAGTTGGTGGAGGAGGGGTTTCAAGGATTCCTCTGGTGGAGTGACCTCTGTTATCCAGTTTGATGACATCATGACTATGGCGGCAGTGTCCGGTGCATTGGAAGGCACTTCTGTCCCAAGAGGTCTCGCCTGGGTCCTCACTCCGACAATGTTTCCTTGTAAGTCCCTGGTACCCTCTGCATGCAGCTGAATAGGCACTGGTGCTCAGAGTGAGCAGGTCACCACAAAAATCTGCTTGCAATGTGGCTCCTTTAAGAGATTCTTGTTGCTGCCGCAGACTTCATCTCATTCAGCGGCTCCAGCCCCTACAATCCCATGTCCTGGTCCGATCCTACCTTTTGCCACTGCAGGATGATTTCTTGGATTTCTCCCTTTTTGTATGGCTTGTTCATCTAGATCCCAGGCAATTTTTCCTTGCTGTTGCTCCTTATTTCCATCACAACTTTGATTTGGTTGCCAGAGGGATGAACAGAGCCTCTACCATCTATGCCATTTTTTTCCTCCCTGTTATTTTCTCTTTTAATCAGTATCTTTAGAACATTCACTTTTAATGGATCTACTGATAAATTATGATTTAAATATACCATTTAACTTTTTGATTTATGTGGTTTTTTTTTTCTGTCTTCATATGGGATACTTTAACTTTTTTTTTGGATTCCATTTTAATTTCTCTGTAGATATTTTTTGGTGTATGTCTGTGTGTTTTAGTCTCTTTCTATATTTTTTCTCATGGTTGCTTCAGGAATTATAGTATACATACATAACTTTTTTACAGTTTACTAATATCACTATTTTATCTCTTCAAGTAGAATTGTAAATACCTTATCACCATTAAGTTTACTTCCCCTCTTGCCTTTATAGGTGTCATAAATGTTACATTAAAGGCTATATAATACAATATTATAATTTTACTTTACTTATCAAATACAGTTTTAAAAACTCAAGAATAGTATATTTATTTATATATTTGTTCTTGGCATTGCTTTTTCTTAAAGCTTATGTTTTTTTTTCTATATTATTTCCTTTCCATCTGAAGAATTTCTTAAGACGTTCTTTTAGAGTAGGTCTGCTGAGAAGTTCCATTTACTTTCCTGCATTTGTATTTATTTCACCTTCATTCTTGAAGAATATTTTCACTTGATATAGAATTCTTGGGTGAAAGTTCTTTTCTTTTAGGACTTGAAAAATGTTCTGTCACTTCTTATGGCCTTCATGATTTCTGATAAAAAATTTGTTGTCATTCAAATTATTTTTTTGTATAGGTACTGTATAATTTCTGTCTGCTTTTGGGATTACTTTTCTTGTCTTTAGTTTTCAAATGTTTGGTTATATGTGTATTGACATGAAGTTTTGGGGTTTATTTTGTTTGGAGTTAAGTCAGACTCTCAAATCTGCAGGTTTGTGTCTTTTGCCAAATTTAAAAAGTTTGGGGATATAGTTGTTCAAGTATTTTTTTTTAACTTTCTTTCTTCTCTTCTTCTGGGATCTCAATGTTATTGTCCACAAATACCCCTTCCTCCCCTTAAAAAAAATCCAGATATTTGTACAACCTATAAGTGAGTTCAAGAAAGAGATAATTTTTGTTTCATACAACATACAAGGACAGATATTTTTCCATGTCAAATTATGAGAGAAATACAATGTTGGTTCCAAAATCCAGGTAAATGTAGTACCAAAATACACACACACACATCCATTTTATTTATGAACATATATGTAGAGATTATAAATAAACTGTAAGCCTAAAATAAACAATGTATAAAATAACATATAAATATTTAGAATTTTTACCTTAAATGAAAGAAACAAAAAAAAAATCACATGATTATATAGTAGATTCAGAAAAGACATATGATCAAGTTTAAAATCTATTTGTAATTAGAAACTATCTAATAATAATGAGTTAAAGAATATAAAAATGTACATCAGACTTTATATTCAACTGGAAAACTTAAATGCATAGGAATAAAACAAGGCTGCCTATAATCACTGTTATTGTTCTACAGATAATAGGAGGCCTTGGCCAATATGATAAAAAATTAAAAAAAATAAAAGGTATAAAGTTAGGGGAAGAAGATAGAAAATTGTTATTATTCACAAGTGATAAGATTATATAGAAAATATAAAATCAGATTATTAGTATTAATAAGAGAATTCTATAAAATAATGTTCTTTTACATAATGTTCTTTTAATACTTGAACAAGTAAAAATAGAAAATAGAAGACTATTCAAAATATAATAAAAATCTATGAAGTATCTAGGAATTAGTGGAACTCCAGTGCTTTATAAGGAAATTTGAAGACTCGAAAATATACAAATGAAGGGTTATACTATTTATGGTTGAAATGAGTTAATATTATTACTACCTTTCAAATTTATTTTATATTGAATGAACTTAAAATTAAATGTTCAGTAAGATTTTTTAAGTAAATGAAAATATTTAAAATTAGGGTTCATGAATAAATGAGCTCAAAAGTAAAAACCTCCCTCCAAAAAAGAGCAGATATGTGACCTATGACATATGAAGACATACTGTAAGACATAGAAATTTAAAACAAAAGGGTGAACTGGTACAGGAATAGACTCAACAAATTATACACTTTAAATGCAAAGTGTATATATATATATATATATATATATATATATATATATATACACACATATATATATACACACATATATATATATACACACACACATACATACATACATACACATATATGTATGTGTGTATGTGTGTGTATGTATGTATGTGTGTGTGTGTGTGTGTATATATATATATATATATATATATATATATATATATATATATATATAGCAACTTAGTAGAATATAGTGGTGGCTGCAAAACCAGTGGAGAAAGGAGTGACTATAAAATGTCTTGTACAGCTAAAACTGGCTCACTTTAAGCAAGAGAGTAGTTTTCTTTTTATCTCATGCCATTTACAAAAGAAAATGGCAGATGGATTAAAACCTAAATGTAAAAGATAAAATTGAATAACTCATTTAAAAAATACAGATCTTTTTTTTGACATTGGAGTGAGGAAAGACCTCTAAAATAAGACCTTCAAAGCACAAAACAAGTGGTGGAAAATTGGTGGATTCAAGAAAAACCACTTTGGAGAAATGTTTGTCAATTACTTATAAAGTTAAATGTAAGATAAGCATCTGACCCTAAAATTCCACCCGTAGGTATCTACCTTAATTAAATGAAAACACATATTCATATAAAAACTTATATATGAATGTTCTTAGTCCTTTATTTTTAGAATCCTCAAAATATAAACAACTCAAATACCCATCATCAGGTCAATGAATAAATATACTGATATACACAACACAGACATAGCTCCAAAATCTTATGCTGAATAAAATAAGCAATACAAAAAGGCATACATTATATGATTCCATGTATATAAATTAACTGAACACACTAAAATAATCTACATTAATAGGTAGCAGATCAATGGTTTCCTGAGACAAGGGGTGAGGTATTGACTTTAAAGTATATAAACTTTTTAAAGTAATAGATATATATTATGTCTTTTTTTTAATTAATGTTTTTTAATTTTCAATTATAGTTGGCATATAATATTATATTAGTTTCAGGTGTACAACATAGCTATTAGACATTTATATAATGTATGAAATGATTACCTCAATAAATCTAGTACCCATCTGACACCATGCATATTTATTATAATATTATCGACTATTTCCTTTTGCTGTATTTTACATCCTCATGAGTGTTTTGTAACTACCAGTTTGTACTTCTAATCCCTTCCCATTTTTCTCCCACCCTCCAATCCCTTTCCCATCTGGCAGTCCTCAAAGTATTCTCCATATCAATGAGTTTGTTTGTTTGGTTTGTTTATTTTTTTCTTTAGATTCCACATGTAGGTGAAATCAGAAGAAATTTGTATTTCTCTGGCTTACTCCACTCAGCACAAATACCCTCTAGGTTCATTCATGTTGTTGCAGATGACAAGGTTTTGTTTGTTTGTTTGTTTTTCTAGCAATGTAATATTCCATTGTATATGTGTACCAAGTCATCTTTATCCGTTTATCTACTGATGGATACCTAGGTTACCTCCATATCTTGGCTATTGTAAATGATGCTGCAATGAACATATGGATGCACATGTCTCTTTAAAGTAGTAGTTTGGGTTTCTTCAGTAAATACCCATAAGTGAAGTTATTGGGTCTTTCTTTGTCCATTATTATAGCCTTTATTTTAAAGTCTATTTTGTCTGCTATAAGTATTGCTACCCAAGATTATTTTTTATTTTCATTTTCATGAAATATTTTTTTCATTCCTTTACTTTCAGAGTGCATGTGTCTTTTGATCTGAAGCAAATCTCTTGTAGACAGCATACATAAGGGTCTTGTGTTTTCATCTATTCGGCTACCCTATCTTTGGATTAGAGCATTTAATTATTTTTCATTTGAAGTATTTGTGATAGATAAGTAGTTAATGCCATTTTATTATTCATATTTTTGATATATGTTTTTTTCTTCTCCTTAAATAAGTTCCTCCAACATTTTCTGTAATACTGACTTGTTGATGATGAACTCTTTATATTTTTCTTATTGAGGAAGCTCTTTATGTGCCCCTTCAATTCTAAATGATAGATAAAATATCTTGGTTATAGGTGTTTACTTTTCATCACTGTTTATTTTTCTGCCAATCACGTCTGGCCTGCAAAGTTTCTATTGAGAAATCAGTTGATAATCTTATGGGAGCTTCCTTGTAAGTAACTAATTGCTTTTCTTTTGCTGCTTTTACGATTCTCTTTGTATTTAATCTTTGGCATTTTAATTATGATATGTCTTGGTGTGGACCCCCTTAGATTTATCTTCTTTGGGATTCTCTGAGGTTCCTTGAGTTGTATGTCTATTTTCTTCACCAGGTTAGGTAAGTTTCCATCATTATTTCTAGAGATAGGTTTTCAATTTCTTGCTGTTTCTCTTCTCCTTCTGGTACCCCTATGATGTGAATGTTGGTATGTTTGATGTTGTCACAGAGCCCCCTTAAACTACTCTCATTTTTGAATTCTTTTTCTTTTTGCTGTTCTGATTGAGAATTTTCTGCTACCTTATATTCTAAATTGCTGATTTGATTCTCTGCTTCATCTAATCTGCTGATTCCTTCAAATATATTCTTTATTTCAGTTATTATATTCTTTATTTCTGACTGTTCTTTTTTATGGTTTCTCCATTTTCATGTTTCTTAGCTCACTGAGTTCATCTACTCTTCTATTAAGTTCATTGAGCAGTCTTGTAACCAACATTTTAAATACTACTTGTGTGGGTTGCTTGTTTAGTTTAGTTTAGTTCTTTTTATGGAGCTTTGCTCTGTTTTGTTTTGTTTTATTTTATTTTATTTATTTATTTTTTCATTTGGGACATACTTCTTTGTCTCTGCATTTTGGCTGCCTACTTGTATTTATTTCTGAGTCTCCCAGTCTTAGCAGTAAGTGTGCTGTGGGGTCCCATTGTGCAGCCTTCCCTGGTCACCTAAGCTGGTTACTCCAGGGATGTAACTTCTATGAGTTGTGTATGCCCTCCTGTTGTAGTTGAGCCTTGGTTGCTGTTTATACATCAATGGAAGGGATGACCATTTTGCTGAGGACTGGCCTATGAGGGACAACCATAAAAAGCAAGCTCAGTTCAGAATGGGTCTGGTGTCTGCTCAGTCTGTCCTTCAGGTGTGTCTTCCTTAGATGCAGCCCTGCATGGTACTATAGCTCTGGTTGAAGCCTGACACAGGGTGTGCCAGCCCTAGGGCCTCCTGGAAGGGCCCAGCTGCAAACGAAGTTTGGCCATAGCCTGTGTACCTTGGAGATCATCTGGCAAGAGTCACAAAGCAATCTGCAGGTGACTGCCATCCATGCTGGCCTTAGAGGTGCCTAGAGGTTCCTAGAGGTGCCTAGAGAGGCCAATCCAGTAACCTAGGGCAGCTTCTGCTAGTACCTGGCTTGGGGCTGCTCAGCAAGATGTACAGGATATGCTGAGGCCAGATACTACTTGTTTGGAGTTTGTGAACCTTTGAGGAATTTTAGGAAAGTCCTCAGTATGAGCCAATATAGGACATTTGTATAAAAAAAACCACTGGAGGCAGTTTGGGTGGGCCTGCAATTTGGAGCAGATGGGGTCTCAGGGAAGAACCAGGGCAGAGCAATCCAAGTTGATGGAGTCTCAAATATGGCAGCCACCTACTACATCGAGATTGGAGAGTGCTCAACAAATGAACAATGAACTCCACCAGCACTTCTGTCTGGGAGAAAGCTGTCCTTCCAGCCGTCACCCTGAAGCCAGACAACTCAGTTCCTCCCCATGTGTCCCTGGCACTCTTTTATGTCTTTACTGTGTATTGTTACAAAGGTGATTTATTTGTCAAAAATCTTTGAACTTTAAAGCTGCATTTTTCTGTATATAAATTATATACTTCAGCAGTAATTAAAGGAAATAATATCAAAAGAAAAATATAATTACATTCTATATTCGTTAGACTGGAAAAAATTAGAAAGAATGCATTACCAAATATTTGACTGAGGGGAATGAGAATTTTCAGGTCAATCAGAGTAATAAAGACTGGTACAGATGTTCTATAGATGAATCTGGCAATATTAACAAATTAACAAATATTTGAGTGCTAATAATTGGCCAGAAACTATCTTAGGTGCTGATGAAATCAATAATGAATTTAAAAAGTATACAAATATTTACTTTATTAAGCTTACAGTCTGATGGATAGAGAGGACAACAAACAATTTATAAGTTAAATTATATGGTGAAGAAAAAGAATAAAGGATAAAATGGAGGGGATAACTAGAGAAAAAAAAACCCAGTACAATTTAAAATTTGGCACCTATGGAAGATTTCATTGAGAAGGAAACATTTGAACAAAGGCCTGTGAGGGATATACCATGTGCATATCCTGGAGAAAATAGTTCTAGGCAGTTAAAAGAAAGCACAGGGACAGTAAGAGAAAATGAAGTAAAAACAATAAATGGGGCAGATGAGAATCACATTGTATATATTTGGATACCTTAGCTCTTACTTTGAATAGGATGGAAAGCCATTCAAAGGTTTTGTGGAAGGACTTAGAGAAATTATATACATTATATACTGGCTAAATTCCACAGAAAACAGTACACAGGTGTATAATAATTTTTTTAAGTCTATGCATGTATGTGTGTGTGTTAAAGTGAGGAATAGAATGCAATTAAAGGGATCCCTCAATAAGAGAATGAATGAATAAATCCTTTCAACAATCAGATCAACACAAAAAGATACATATATCTTCTAAATTGTGTTGAATGAAACAGAAAAGAAGAAACAGAACATGTATTGCACAATACAATATATAAATTTTAAAGACATATATACCAACTGAAGGCAATACTATTTTTCAAAGATCCATAAATATCCAAGGATATGGATTATGTAGAGTGGATATCTATGAGGAGGCATGAGAATGAAATGAGGATTGGAGAATGTAAAATATAATACATTTTTAAAAAGAGAAAATGTTTATAGAGAGCTTTAAAAAATCATGTAAAATATTATAGCCTTTCAGACAAAACCAGCAGCCTATTTATCCTCTTTTTAAAAAAACATTTTTTACTATAAAGAATTTTAAATAATATAGCAAATTACGATGTAGTCACCACCCAGCCCCCCAAATCATCAACTGATGGTCAATCTAATATTCACAACCTTATCAATTTTCTTCCCCTTGTTCTTATTTATTTTTTGAGCATTTTAAATCAATCTTTTTGATATAATTTACATATCTAATAAAATGTTCTAATTTTATGTTATTTTGATGTATTTTGAATATAATCACCATCTCAATCAAATTACATAATATTCCGTCTCTAAAAAAATAATAACCTCTGGAACACCATTCCAGTCAATTTCTCATCACTACCCCTAAGCAAAGACTGATTGGATCTTCCTTCTGTTACTATAGATTAGACTTGTCTTCTCTGGATTTATTCCCAGAAAGATCATAAAATTTCCATTGTGTTTATGTTTTCTTTAAATTCTTGAACATATTTATATCTCTTTTAAAGTGTTTTCTGCTAATTGTAATCCATATCATTTCTAGATCTCTTTCTTTCTTTCTTTCTTTCTTTCTTTCTTTCTTTCTTTCTTTCTTTCTTTCTTTCTTTCTCTCTCTCTCTCTCTCTCTCTCTCTCTCTCTCTCTCTCTCTCTCTCTCCTTCCTTCCTTCCTTCCTTCCTTCCTTCCTTCCTTCCTTCCTTCCTTCCTTCCTTCCTTCTTTTTTTTTCTTCTTTTTCCTTTTCTTTTTAAACAGCAGAAATGATAGCTTTATTAGAAGGAAAAGTACACTTCCAGACATGGAAGTGGGCCTAAGCAAGAGAAGCATGGTTCAAAAGGCCTAGATCTGTTTCTAATGCCTGATTTTATTCCTGAATAGAGGTCACATTTTTCTTTATCTCCCTGTGTCTAGTAATTCTTATTTGGATGTGAGAGATTTAGATACTATTTGTTAAATGTCTGGATTTTATTGCCTTTATTTAAAGTGTTGTATTTTATTCTGGCAGGGTATTAATTTGTTAGGGTGGTGTGGTGCCTTTAGTATGATTTTAGCTCAATTATTAGGGCGTGGTCTTTCTGTGGTCTCTGTGGAATTCTCTGAGAGGTTGAAGGCCCTCACTTGTCTGGATGGAAATTGAATGTCTTCCAGTCCTGTGAGAGCCCTGGAAACTGTTCAGTTTACAATTTCCTGGTACTTCATCATTTTTTAGTGGTTGCTTTTTACCCAGCCGTGTGTAATTTTACCCTATGCACACATAGATTAGTATTCATACAAAACTCAAGGATGTATTTTTTCAAATTTCTTAGCATAGCTCCCTTCTCTCAAATACACCAACTTGCATATTCCAGCCACCCTAGCCTCCTCAAATTTGGTGCCCTATTTTTTTTTTAACCCAGCAAGAACTATTTGCTTTGCTATGGAACTTGCCTTCTACCTTTATGTTCTGAAATCTCCAGTCAGAAAGTAAGAGCAGTTGTTGTGATTATTTTATTTTCATCTACTCTTTTAGGATCTAATTCTACATTTGGTTTTTATATTTTGGCCAATTTACTAGTTATTAACATGAGAGAATGAGTCTGATACTACTTACTGTAACACAGACAAAAGAATATATCTAAAAATTCTTGGGTAGAAGCTTTTGTTTAAAAAAAAAATTGAGTATAGCAAGAGGCAATGGTATATATTTTTCCAATTCCTCAATTATTTTTACCTGTATAAAGCCAACAGTAATTTAGGATTTTGCCTATAGTATTTTGAAGCAAATTTAGGTCATATTTTATTTGTGAATATTTTACAATGTAAAATATACCTTTAAAAGATAAAGAGTATTAAAAAACACAATTTCAATATTATAGCTTAAAAATTTAACAATTCATCATTACATAGCCAATGTTTAAATTTTCAATGGCTTAAAATTTTTAAATTAATTTTTAAGAGTTCTGAAAATTCAATATTCAAAAAAGATTTACAAATTATAATTATTGATGTGTATTTTAAATATTTCTATATCTCCATGTTAACTCTTTATTTATTTTGTGTTCTTCATGAAATACATTGTTTTTGAAGAATCTGAGTGTTTGACCTATACAGTTTATATTTTTCTAGTTGCAACCCATAAGGTGTAGTTTCACATATTACTTTTTAAAATGCTCCTATTGGTAGTTGGAGAAAGAAATATGACAATTTACAATAATTTATGTTTCCATTCATGAAAATGTAGTCTCTCTTCACTTTTTTAGTTTTATTATTATTATTATTATTATTATTATCTTCTGCAAAGTCTTGTTTTCTTTTCTTTTCTTTTTTTTAGGTAATAAACTTCACATTTCATGTTTAATATTTTAGCTCCTTATAGTTTTTCTCTTGTTGTTATGTTTACATTGCATTTTAATTTCCTTCAGTTAGATTGGTGTTGGCTTTGCAATTATTGGGCAAACCTCATTGTCCAGATTTCTCTGTAGGAATGTCCATATTATATAGCCATATAATACATTTAACACCCTGGTTATAGTACAGAAATGCTTGCTGAAGGATTCCCAAATAGACAGGAAAGCCAAATAAATACAGTACATATATTGCAAGTGTCTATATCTGTGTGCCCTTGTGAACTTGCTTGTGATATGTTGTATTTTTAAGACTTGCTAGATTTCTTTAGCTGTTGAGGTGCATAACGGATTAATTTCCAGAGTCCAAGAGGCCTTTCTTAAGTTTTGTCTTTAGTTTCAGTTCAATCTAATGTACTGGAAGAGCCCTGGATTTCAATTAGAAGCCCTGGAGTCAGGCTCTGGCTTGCATTTTAAGGCTTAGTGAGCCACAACTAACTGCCTGAACCTTTGTTTCCTTATCTTTAAAACAGGAATAATAATACCTATTTGGATCAACTTATGAAGTTGTTGTAAAGAACGAACTGGTTGATATTTTTAAAATTGCTCTATAAAAGTGTGTTCCAATAGAAATATGATATGAACTAAAAAAGTAAGTTAAACTTCTCTAAACTACATTAAATATAAATGGAAGAATCCAGTGAATTTAATTTTAATGATATATTTTATTTAATCCAACATAATCAAAATATTATTTCAGCATGTGACCAATGTGAATAAAATTGTGAAGGAGACGGTTTACATTTTTTATACTGTTTATGAAATCTATATATTTTATTTTTGTTATGTATTTAGATTATGTAATATTTATAGTTGACTAAGTAAATATGTTCCCGAATTTTTCAAAACTTAAAAAGCTTTTTAGCACTGAAGAAAGTGTTGGTTTTTAAATTAAAATTAAACGAGTTTAGAAATTCATTTTCTTAGTCACATTAACCACATTTGAAGTGCTCAGTAATCATATGTGGCTAGTGGCTACCATATTGGATGGTGCCAGTGTATGAACTATTGCACTTTACATACCTGGGAACTTTTATAAAAGTTCTCAAGTTTTAGTTGGATGTTACACTGATTGTTTCATTTTGGATCTCAAAATGAAAAATAATTTCCCAAGGAAAAACTCTCAGCTTTTCCAACAACTAGAAAACAGATTGCTTCCATTTCAGAAATCAGAATTTATTTTGTCTAAGAGTAACTATACTTTCTTAAAAATAAGTACATCTCTAAGAGTGGGGGAAAGATGTCCAAAATAGACTATTTTTAAAGAGCAGAAAAATCAATTCCATGTAGCAATGTAATCTGGAATACATGAAACCATTTAGCACAGACAGCCCACTGTGAGGTCAGGATCTAATCTGAGCTGTGGATAATCAAGCTCCTGTATGTGCATTATCAAGAACAGACTATAATTCTGGATAAGGCTAAGTCCATCATTTCAAGGTGAGGAGCATCACGGGGGCACTTTTTGTTTCTGGGATCTGCTAGCAGAGGTGAGTCAGGGCATTAGAGCAATGACAAAGGACACTTAATCCCAAGCATTTTTTTTTTTCATGAATCCATCACAGGATTTAATGTATTTCTTTACTCCTTATTTGAGTAACAGAATAGAAAATTTTCACAGTTTTTCTTTGCCTCTATCTTAAAGAACCTATTGCATTCAGTTAGTTTGGACTGTTTTAACTAACATTTATCTAGGATTATGTCTCAGACTTTGTTCTAGGCACTTTATCTAATTAACCAATTCAAATTTTACAACAAGCTTATGAGGTAGATATTGTTATAATCTTTACATTACGGATTAGAAAACTGGGGCAGAGAGAGGTTAGATAGCTTGCACAAAGTCCTACTGCTAGTCAGTGGTGAGGTAGCATATGGAACCAGGTAATTTAGGTTTTTGAGCAATTACTAAAACCCATGGCTTATGCTGCTACTGAATGTGGATCAGAGGCTAAACTTCCAAACCCAGGTCACTAGAAATTCAGATGTCACATTCTCTAATTAACTAGAAATCAGAGGGGAGCTTTAAACATCATCTACCTCTATGGCTGTGCACCACTCCTCTACAATGCCCTCCATCTTTATGGCCTTTATCAAAATTCTACTTCATCCTTTAAGGCTCAGCTTAAAAATAACCTTCTCTAAAGGGTATATTAAGTCTCCAGAGCCAAAATTATTCTCTTGTTCATCTCTTCCAAGCTTTTACTTAATCGTAGATATTGAAATTTTTTGAAAGCTGCACCACCTCTCTCACTCCTAGGCTGAGTCTCTAGAGGATGGGAAATATACCTTATTCATTTTTGTACCCTTCATAGCACTTAACATGGAGCCTTTTGCCTTCTAGAAGTCCATAAAAATGTATTATTAATTTATTACTACTTATATATTTCTAATTTAAATAGAAATATAATATCTTAGAAAATACACTTTAGTGGGTTTTAAGAAACTTTAATTCTAAATCTAATTCTGTAATGAAGTAGCTGTACACATTTGGACAATCTATTTCACCTCTCTGAGGCTTAGTTGTCTGTAATTAGATGATATGATCTCTAAGGCCTCATGACATTTATGAAATAGGCTATTATTTACTCTGAATTTATGTACACAAAAGGTTTTAAAACAAGTCCCTAAATGGTGTTTCATATATTCTGAGATCACTCGTGGGCTATTGGGATGAGGTACTTCTAAACAGGAACACATGAGAGGGGTCAGCAGAAGCAGCCCCTTGAGATAGACCAAGGCTGGCTGGCTGGTTGTGCTTTAAAATTCCAGCCTGGTTAACAGCATAGATAATTAAGAAAAGAGCCCTACATAAAGTTGTAGATAAGGTAGAAGGTAGAAGATAGTTTCAGGAAAAAGAAGAGATAGTTCTCTCTTTAGTGTTCTTAACATATGATAGGAAGCATTGACTAGCTAGGGTTCCCTCAAGGACACCCTGGAAATAACATGCACATTCAGTTGATAAGGTGGTCAAACAAAACAAAACAAAACAAAACAAAACAAAACAAAAATATTGATGAGAATGTGGAAAAATTGGGATCCTTCTATGCTGCTGGTGGAAATATAAAATGGTGCAGCTTCTATGGAAAACAGTATGGATATTACTCAAAAATTAAAAATAGAACTACTATATGATCTAGCAATCCCACTTATGGGTATATATTCTAAAAATTTTAAATCAAGATCTTGAAGAAATATCTGCATTCTCATGTTCAATGCAGCATTAGTCACAGTAGCCAAGACATGGAACAACCCAAATGTTCATCAACAGATGAATGGATAAAGAAAAAATATATAATTATATATATATATTCACATACACACACCACATACATACACACACAATGGAATACTATTCAGCCTTAAAAAAGGAATCCTACTATCCATGGCAAAACGAATCAACTTGGAGGACATTATGCTAAGTGAAATAAGCCAGTCACAGAAGGACAAATATTGAATATCATTTATCTGAGGTACCTAAAGTAATCAAACTCATGCAAGCAACTATGCAAACTCATGCAAGTAACTATGGTTACTAGGGGCTAGGAAATGAGGGAAATGGTGAATTGTTAAATTGGTATAAGGTTTCAGTTACACATGATGGATAAACTGTAGAAATGTGCTGAACAAGTTAGTGTCTGTAGTCAGCCACATTGTATTGTGCACTCAAAATTTTAAGAAAGTAGTTCTCATGCTAAATGTTCTTACCACAACAAATAAACAAACAAACAAAACAAACAGATAAAAGCCAAAAGGACACAAGGAAATTTTTGGAGGTGATGAATATGGTAATGGTTTCATGGGTATATGCTAATGAATGAATTGCATAAATTAAATATATGCAGCTTTTTGTATATTAATTATATCTCAGTATGATAGTAAGTAAAATAAAAATTAATTTATAATCTCTGTAACCTAAAAATAAAAATATTTTCAGTTCATAAAAATATAAATTATACCTGGCTAGATTCCTCACTTAAAGTTACTTTCAGCTTTAAGAATAAATGAGGAGGGTTAGAAGGCAGAAAAAATGAGATAAAAGATCAAATATTTGGCAGTGTCAAATAATTTCAAATTTTCTAAACATCAAATATAAATTTTTAGGCTATGAAATATTGGATTTAAAAAGTTTGTTTTTTAAAATTACTTCTTAGTGATTTATCCTGATTTTTAGATCCATAGAACAGATTGTTCTCACATATTTCTTCTCACCAGATAGAGCAATGGCAAAGAAATTTTGTTGTGTTATTATTTTTGTTTTCATTCGCACATTAGCACATGGTGATACAAATTCTGGACTCTAACCAGGAGTTCTAAACTTCAGTCTTTACTCAGCCACTGGGAAGATAGAACATGAGTGAATCACTTTACCTTCTCAATGGATCTTAATAACAGCATGTGTAAAATGATGAGGTTAATGGTAAATGATTTCTAAAAGCCCTCTTGGCTGGACAAAAGCTCTGTGATAGTTAACTTATTCCACTAGACTATACACACCCGGAAGGTAGGGTCTATGCTTTACACATCTCTGCAACTCCAGGTGCCAGCAAAGTGGCTGACATACACTGGGGGGGTTGATAAATGTTGGTTGAATTGAAATTAATATATGAAGAAGCAACAAATGAGAGCCAGAAAGTTTAAAAACAGCAAGTTTTTCTCCCCTTAATGGGCAGAAGCTAAGAAACCATTTTGCTAACAGGTAAATACCCCAGATGAAGGACAGTGGAAGGGACATTCCACTACCTGGGCCAGTGGGAGCCCCTGGAGTTTACAAATTTCTTGGGGGAAAGTTATTGATTATGAAATAAATGAATGCTAACAAAAGATAAATCTAATCAAAGTCACCACTTAAATTTAAGCCTTGACATCTATTAAGGTCCAAAATTGTCGCTTATATTTTTAAAATATAAATAATTATTTTTGAGGAAGTAATGCATACACAGAGGATACAAGTTAAAAGATTTTTAAAAATTTTATAAAAAATATATATTTGGTCATTTTATAGCCTATTAGTTATTAGGAAGTAATAAAAATTCACTTCCTTTTTAAAGTGAGCACCAAGTGGAACTACAAGTTAGCCTGCCTGAAACTATACCACCTCGGACTGAAGGCCAGACCTCTCCAAACAGCTGTGTAGTATGATGGAGGTAAAATGTTGACACCTTGAAACTGAATCGGTGAGTAAGGTGTGGAGGAAATTGTGATCCCATTGCACAGAATGGGATCCTGAGGCCTAGAAATGACATAATTTAGACAAAGTTACTTGAATGCTGGCAGAACTCAAGTTGGAAAGCCAGCTAAACTCATTCTGCCCATTCATCTGTTGTTTTGTCTTTCTGTTCATCTTCTTGCCCAGGTCAGTTTCTTTGAAAGGAAAGCACATGGTAGTGCTGGGTCAGGACAGGCTCACGTGATTGCTCAGCACCTGCCTGCAGAGGTAAGTTTCTCTGGCTGAGACTTATGATAGTTTCAGGGAGAGTCTGATTCCTTTTGGAGAGGAGCACATTGGGATCTTTGTTCCCAGACGAGTCACATTTTCTCATGTTTACTGAATTCTCTCAATTACAAACTTGATCTCCGGGTCCCAGGAAGGGGCTCGCTAACTAAAGAACATGCGAAATTGAACTTTATTTATTCTTGATAAGAGAATCAAAAAGAAAGTTAACTTTTTACTTTCTCTTCCAAAAGCCATCAAAAGAATTATGAAATCTTTTCATGATCAAACACTGAGTTTCTTCACAAAGGTTGTCACAATTAATTAATCTACAGATCTTTCACTTTTCTTTCCCACTGTGCAGAAATAAGGAGCAGTTTTTCTCCTCTCTGCATGAGCATAAAGTCTCTCAGAGGGCTCTGCTTCCTCTCTCCTTGCTGTCCTCATCTCTGCCACTTTCCGCTCATTGGTATCTGTTCCACCTGGCAGAATTTGAGGAACCAAAACTAAAGGATAGGCCTAGGGACATTCTTCTGTCAAAATAAGAGACTGAATATATGATTTGATGAGGTACCTTTTGAAATGGCAATTCTAGAGAAAGGCACCAGTGTCCAGCAGGCCAGGTTTACTTCCTAACTTCTTTCTTTTTCCATGACAGAACTGCCTCTCCTCATTGAATACCTTGTCTTTATTGTCAGTGCTCCCAACTTGCTCCAATCAACACATTTCTAAGAACTCTTGTAAAATAAGCTTGTTAGAACTGTCTATAATGCCAGGAGGTTCCAACTTTCTCTGATTAATTAAGGGGTTAGAAATGTGTGAGTGTGTTTTAGAAACTGCCATGGGTGATCATAGCACTGAGCAAGTTCACTTATTAAATATTTAATGCTGAGCTATTTTCTACTCTAAAGGTAGATTGGGAGAAGGGACTGTGTGCTAGCCATGAACATTTAATTTTGTCTGTATGCTTTTTGGCACATGTTGCTAACCTATGTGGCTCCCCACATCTGCAGCCAAATAAAGAAGTAAAAGAAAGCAATAACAGGAGAGAACTATTGTTCTTCAGGCATGTACCAAAAAGAGGCTTTTCTAAAACTATCCAGACAATGTGGATTCTGGCTCACTTTGGAGGAGAAGGCTTTTAGGATATGTTCTCTGGTGATTTATTACAGGTGGCAAAAATGTTTGTTATCCAATGCGCCATTGAGCTTTCTGCTCCCCTGTTTTGCAGTTAATGCTAAAAGACAATACATTCTGGTGAACTTAGCCTGGGCATAGATATTTCTCCATCTTCTTAACTACTCATTTGCTGTTTGGTCTCCAGGTGGCTAATCTAATCTACTTTATTTTGTGTCTTATAAATTCATTATTGTATGTAACCTTCTCTAGTTTCCTCTTGATAGTTTATAGATGTATTTACCCAATAAATATTTACTCATAATCTCTGCTGGGTGTTGTGTGTCTAAGGATGAATCAGACAAATACATTTCTTTTACCTTTGAAGAGTATAGTCTAATCTGAAGATTGATTATTGAATAAGAAATTGCAAATGTGATGAGTGTCATGCTAATATGTGGGGAACTATGCAGAAGAGACTTAACATAGAATGCAATTGGGTCAGAAGTGACCTGCCTGATAAAGTGCCATTTAACTTGAGACCTAAAGGAAAAGAATGAGCAAGAAAGGTTCCAGGTAGGGAGGAGTCACGTGTGTAAAAGTCCTGAGGTAGAAAGGAGTGTGGTGTGATATAGGTAATAGAAAGCAAGTGTGGCTGGAGTATAATAAGAGTCTATATTAATTTGGTATCTTGTATACTTGGCGGTATTCAAAATGGTTTACATGTATTAATTTGTTTAACCTCCACAATTAGTCTGTGATGAAGAAACTGGTAACACAGAGAAGTTAAATAAATTGCTCAGGGTCACAGAGCTGAGATATGAGCCAAGGCAATTTAGCTCCAACTCCCTACCCTCTGAACACAGTACCAAACTCCAGAAATAATAAAAGAACAAACGAGGACCACACCATGTAACTCAGAAAAATAAGAGAGAAGATCACATTAATTAAGTCAATTTTGACCCCACTGAAAGTTAAGTGCAGTGCTCCAGTCTTCTAAGTATCAACTTCAGTTTCTTTCTTCATATGAAAATTGGGGGAACCCACTGAGAGTCTAGTTCTAAGGTGGGTACTAGAAACAGTCAAATCAGTCTTCAGCAAGCTAATAAGTTCCTCATATCCTTGAAGGAAAGAAGAAGTTGTGTGAAATAGAGAGCTGAAGCTCTGTACCTCCTGTGAGAGCAGGAAGCAGGCTTGTAGAAATAATTAGTGTCTAAGCTGGTGGAGACAATGGAAAGATTTTCAAATTTTTGCCTGTTCCTTTTCATTCTTTCTTTTTTTTTCTGCACAGACTTATTATATGCTTTCTATATGCCTGGTTTTCTGCTAGAAGTTGAGATTGAAAAATAAAGAGAAAACCTGCATGAACTAGGGCACAAGTGTGGGCGACATGGAAGAGACTAGTCTGGTTTGTGCCCAAGGGTCATGGTGAAAGTAAATGGGGGATGAGCTTAGAAGATGGTGAAACAGGGACAGGAGAGATAAAGAAATTGGTTGAGCAAGATTCTATCAGCATTAAGAATGAGAAAAATATTTCTTTTTTCTGACAGGTAATGGGGAACCATCACTAATTCTGTGCAGGTAAGAAAACCAATTAGTATCTAGAATGCTTTGACTGGCAACTGTGCACAGGCTACAAAGGAGCACAGTGAATGCCATGGTGTTAATGCAATATTAGATTAGGTAGGAGAAGGCACAGAAACAGAAAAGTTTATCTAAATGTCATTTATTCTTATCTCACCTGCCCTGAATATACTTTAAAATGAAATTTGCTATGGATAAGTATATCCTCTTATAGTTGAAGATCAGGATTAAACTATGTTCTTTTGGTCTCTAAAAGTAGACAGGATTTCTGGCTGGTAGATTGAATTGGTTTTATTAACCAAAAAGTACCTTTAAACTTGCCACTTTTTCAGCCAGAAACAAACATATTATTCACCCTGGACTAGCCTGAAAGAAATAATAGAAATGAATGTAATTTAAGGAGATAGTCCTTAATTAAAAGAGCCACTTGGTAAATTTCAATGACTGTTTTGTTTTGGCTAGGTTTTTTTTTTTTTTTCATTTTAATATTCTTTTCCAAATCCTCTTGTTGTTGGAAAGTTTATCACATTTGGCTTTTTCCTGGTAAATTTTTATTTAATCTGTAGCAGATGCTGTTCAGGTTTACTCTAATTCAAGACTGGCATGTGCATTTTATCTTAGCACCAAAGCATGAAGGAGGACGGATGGCCTTGAAGCAGGAATGCAGCTCGTTGTGTGGCTCTGAGTTCTCAAGATGGCTGTGTGATGCCCTGTCTTTTCAGTGTAGCCAGAGTGGTGAATGGTATAGATGCAGTCTAGGGTTTATCTCCTCCAACCATTTTCTATGAGTGAATATCTCTCCACTGCAAATGCATATTTTCACTGTTAACCTAACATCACACATTTTGTTCATTGGCATTATTTAGTGCAGGGGCAGAGGTGCTATAGCAATGAGTGCTGCTTATAATCAAACAAATCAAGTAAGAATGATTGCACTGTTTTTAAGTAAATACCCTTACTTGACCATTTACTGCTTGCACACACACACACACACACACACGCACACACACACACACACACACACACACACACACACACACACACACTCACAATCTATTTTTGACCTCAAGATTTAAAAAAATAGCATCCCAGAATTCTGAAATTTGGAAGGAACTTTACAGATGGTAAAGTGCATCCTCATTATTTGTAGACAAAGAGACTGAGACAGGAAAGGGACATTGATGCCAAAGGCCACAAAGCTAGTTAAGAAGTGCAGGGACTAGAAGGCAGATATCCAGGTTCTGGTCTTGGGCTCTCTGTACACTTCACCACCTAAAGTTCTCATCCTTTATAAAGAAAAAAACATGGACTTGCAAGGTGGGTAATTTATAGTATTAAAAAGTAATTAACTTAGAAGTCATTCTCATAGACATGTTTTAAAGTCTCTGGACTCCCAAGCCAGAACCATTCTATAGGAAAGGTACTTGGTTGGTGTTTAGAAGAACGTGGAATTGCAGGGGTGAAAATTGTTAAAAAATTCTCTGTCCCCTGTGCTCTGAGTCCTGACCCTTTCAAACCCTAACTCCATCATCCCCAGCAAGATTGCTGGCTAAATTTTTCTTAAAGGTGTCAAGAGACTGAAGACAGCATGGCTCAGAGTGTGCTGAAATGGCCACTGAATAGATATTCCAGGAAAACACTTCCAGTCACCATAGCTAATTACTTCATATGTACAGTTTAAGTGCAGGCAATGAATCAGATCAGAAACAGTTCCTGGAAATTGAACTTTGATAATGAGAGCTTTGGGAAGCAAGAGTTACAGTGAGGAAAAAGCAGCCCAGTGGTGTTCCAGCCCATTCATATGTCATTGCCATGCTGTGGTAGCCTGAAAGATAAGTGGCATCTGGAGCCTGCCACATTTGACTCTCTCATTGCAGAAGTTCAACAGCACCTCCCATCAGGGGCTGCCTGGGGCTGCCCACTTCAGCATGTTTTTCTCACCTGCCTTTCCTTGGCAGCAGTTTACTCTGAAACATTCATTTTCCCTTAGAACCCTTTCTTCTAGCTATATTGGCTTGTGTGAATTCCATCAGTATATTCTGCTCTCCTTTGCAATCATCAGGATCGCACTCATTCATCTATTTGAGAACATTAAGGGTGATATGGAGAATTTATATTTTTTGGGCTTTACAACTGTACTAGTCTGCTTTGTCTACCATAACAAAATACCACAGATTAGGTGGCTTCAACAAAGAAACAATGACAATAGTTTTCTCACAGTTCTGGAGGTTGGAAATCAAGATTGAGCTGCTGGCAAGAAGGGTTTCTCCTGAGGTCTTTCTCCTTGGCTTGTAGGGTGTTGCCTTCTTGCAGTGTCCTCATATGGCTTTTTCTCTGTCCACAGGCATCCATGGTATCTGTCTCTTTTTATAAGGACACCAACCATATTGGGTTAGGACACCAATCTTATAACTTAATTGACCTTGGTTACCTCCCTAAAAGCCCTATCTCCCAATACAGTCACATTGATGATTAGGGTTCCAATATATAAATGTGGAGGAGATACGAGTCAGTCATAACAGTACCATAACAGTTTCTCTCTAATAAAAATATTTTCAGCTTTATCCAATAACCTTCCAGTAGCAATAATGTAAGTCCCTTCACAGTCATATGAGGGAGGTGTTTTGGTCAGAAGCTTCTACTCTTCGACATACATCTCCTGGGCTTCTCACAAGTACAGCTAGTTCTGAACAACTAAAAACTTGTGTCCCCAATATCCATATGATGGATTAAGTAGAATAATAAAATCTTCAGGGTTGTTTCTCCTGTAGCAGCCCAGGGGGCACTTACCCTAGGTGCAAGGATTTACCAAAGTGACATGCCCACACTCTTTAGGAGCCAGCCAATTTTATTTTGTTTGATGACTTGAATTGCAGTTAAAATATTTAATTAAAAAAAAACCCAGAAAGATGTAGATAGCTATCTATATTATATACAAATAAATGTGTGTGCGTATGTGTGAAAGATTTTCTTTCATAATCAGCTTTAAGAAGGTTACAGAAAGTTCACAGACTAAATCAGAATGCTGGAGAAAAAGGTCATCTCAGTTAGGAGCTAAATTATGGACTGTGAGACCATGCTACTATGACATTGAGCCAGGCATCCTGCATTAGGCACTGTATAACATTAATAATATCTAACATTTAATGAACAGTTACTTTAAACAATTTTCACTGTATCTTGATGTGGCAAGTGTTCTATTATTCCTATTTTACAGAGAGGAAACTGAGAGAGTTTCCTCAAGGTTACAATACTAAGTGGGGGAGGGGTATCTATTTGATATAAAAATTCAGATATATTTGTGGTAAACTTGAATAGACAAAATACAAACACATAGAAATGAAAAGCTAACTTGTATAGCTGACTCAGTGCTATGGCATTTCAAAGAATGAGGTGATTAGTTTAAAGATAAGTTGTTAAAGAAAGTCCTGTCAAAGAGACATTATTACTCTTTGAAGTGTAGGTAGAATTGAGAGAGAGATAGAAGTAGAATAAAGTGTCTGTAGAACTGGAGGCAGAAATGGCCAATTGAGTGCCAGAAAGCAAAAAATTGTTAGCAAATCTTTATCTGAGGGTTTGGAAGTAAGAAAGAAAAAGGAGGATATGCTCATATTTGTCAAGATGGGTGCCGGACTCAGTCTTGAAGGGGATGTAAAGCTTGAGTTGAACCTTAAAAGGTGGATAGAGTTTAGAAACAGTAAATATAATGAACAGTGGTTCACCTGGATCCTAGAAGTGAGCTTTTGAGTCAACTGGTGGGAATTTGTATATCAAAACTATTTTAATAGCAAATAGCCACCAGCTCCTTTGTCTGCTGAAAAAAAATATAATTAAATGTCAGGAAAGTAAAAGAAAAACCCTTGACCTTTTTCTAGCTTTGTTCTTACTTAGGTGCAGATGGACTTGTATGGAATTCTTCTTATAAACAGTAGGGCCAGAGTCTGGGGGAAAATGTGAGTCACAGTTCTATGTGTTTGAGCCAGAATAAACTTTTTATGTAATCAATCACCTTAGATTCTCACCAAAAAAACATGTTTCACATTGTCAGCTCAGACTTTGAGACTCCTTCACACACCCAATTACTGTGAAGTCATTTAACTCCCATCCATGAAATGGCAATACATATGAATATTGACCTCAAAATTATTTTCAACACATTTTGTTTTTTTCTTTTATAAATTTAATGATCAACTGCTTTAGTCATGTCACTGGGTGTATCTGGTATGTTTCCAACCAAAGGCAGCTTCTTATGTTTCTGGATCTTATGTAAATCCAATGGTCACATTGTCTTTTTCCTTTGCTGTAGATTTTTTTTTCCTTAGGAGATGAAGTATTAGGGGATAATGAAGAACTTAAGTTAGAATTTTTGTCTTATGATAATTTTGAGCCCAAGCAATTGTTTCACTGAGGTGGTATCAGGAGTAAGTTGCTGTTGAGAGTAAGAGAGTACTGACATCATTATGGAGAGTAAGGACAGCCTGGAGAGGGAAAGCTAGCTGAAAAGGTTTTCAAAATTCTCATTCTTTGCTAAATCTTCAAGGGCTGAGTGATTAGACATTTGTAGGCTTTGTGATTCTACTAAAATGAAGTCATATAAAATCAGCAGGTTCTCACCTGTCATCCTATAGTATTAATAAAACCCAAATTACCAAAGCTTGTATACAGACATTTTCTGAACACTTTTTCTTATGTCAGAGAAGGAAAATGTCAAGATAAAGCAAGTGATGGTCGCAGTCTAGAAGGAGATTATGGTTTGTGTTTGGAAGCTAGACTGAACTCATGAAAATTAACACACAATACATGATAATTTATAGCAAGTCCTGAACAATCACACAAAGCCCAATAGTTCTCAAACAATGTCATGAATCAGAATCAGCTTTGTACTGGTGAAAGTACACATTCTCAGGCTTTATTCCTGGAAATTCTGAGTTCAAGCCTTTGCATCTGGGTCCTTTAACATGCTCTGAGTTCACTAAAGAGCAATTAAAGAAGACAATAATGAGAGAGAGGGAAAGATCATTTAAGGGTGGAGCCTATGGGATGCATTCAGCACTGAGAACAGATGTGGAAGAGGTGAGTTCATGGAGCTGAGGGAAGACAATCAGGGTTGTGGGGGGGATTTTAACAGAAGGTAATGTCCATCGGGTAAGTGCCTAGGTGGCCTGTAGAGTAATTACACCTTGTGAAAGCAGGAAGATAAAAATGGTTTAATTATTTCAAATAAGCGTCCTGATGGAGGACGTGATGAGTTAGACAGGCAAGTAGAGGAGAGAGAAAGTAAGCCTTTGATCATCAGGTGAACATTCAGTCTAGTGAAACCCCTCAGGAGAAAGAAGAGAAGTGTGGATGCCTATGTTCTTATCCCCTCCCTATCTGCTCAGTAAAACTAACTGATTTCCAGCACAATACTAGGTGCACTTTAAACAAAACATTAAGATTAGCCAATTCTCTTACATTCTCCAAAGGGGCTCAGTCACCCAGAGAAACCATGATGAATGATCATGTAAAATATGCTTTTAAGAAGGTATCACAATTAGAAGCTCTTTTAGGATGAATCTCTCTCAGCTCTAATTTAAGTAGCCAAGTCAATTAAGACAGAACTTAAAAGACACCATCTAGAAAGAAAATAACTAAAAAAACCAACATGTATTAGCCAATGTTACTCCAATAAACTTAATTTTTAAAAAAGAAAACATGGATAAGATGGATAAATAACTATAAACTACCACCACCCCTGAAGGATTTCTGAAACCTTATTGTTATCTATAGGTTTTTGCGTGATGATGGTCACATGGAGCAAGAGTACAAAAGAGGGGAGCCAAGGAAACTACACCATACTCCATCACAAGCCTTAAAGGGAAAACAACCCAAGGATAGAGGTAGGTTTGAAAAAAGGAAGAGAAGAGAGTCAAACATTTTTGAGACTGGAAGCAAAGGATGAATAGAGGGAAGAAGAGATGGAGGGAAGAAGGAACTAGTTCAGGACTGAAAAATATGCCTGAGGCTTAGCCATCTGACCTTGCAGATGGAAGCAGTGATAAAGGCGATATGAGGTTTACACCAGTGGTTAACCTCAAAGTGTTGGATTCCTACAAATCCAGAGTCAAATTCTGCCTTTTCCACCTACCAGCTATATTCCTTTGGAAAAATTACTTAATCCTCAGTTTTTCACTTATAAAAAATTATGTGAAACAGTAAAAGCAATAACAAAAACAATAGAATCTGCCTCCTAGAGTTGTGAGAATTAAATAAGATAATGTGCCTAGTAAAGGACTTGACATTCAACAAATGGCAGTTTTCAGAAAAGTAGGTTTTTAACAGGACTACTACCTCTTTGGATCTCAGTGATCCTGTTGGATAAACAGTAGCTCCAGCACCCATTTAGCTAAGCCCTAACCCTCTAGGTTGCTAAATAGACCCTGGGCACTAGAATACTGCACATGCCAGGTTGTGAGAAGGATATGTCAGTTGTTTTCCAGGATGATGGGCAATCTATGGGGTGCCATTTAAAGCCAAGAAACTCAAATGAGACCCAAAGGAGAGAAAGCTGCTAATGAGCCCATCAAGATAAAGAGGTAAGAGTGTCAGTTTCTGACCATCTGTCTTGTTCTGGCAGCTCATGCTGTCCAGACCCTACCCCCTGAGCCTGATCTGAAACTTGCCAATGCCATTGATTTATATTAATCTGATTGAGCATACATTACTCCAACTACCAACCTGTCACTGTTTGCTTAGCTTGCATGAAATTGGAGCTACACAAAAATCAATGTGTGAAATCTTTGTATCAACATATAAGAAATAAAAAGGTTTATGCTGGCAGATGTAGGTTTTTAGAGAGATTAAAACTGACAAATTGGCATGATCCACGATGAAGGCTATGATGAGGTACAGTGAAATGTCAAAGTTTTTGAAAACGGCATGCTGAGAAAAGAAATGCATTACTGTTAAGGGAAAAGGGGGCGGGGAAGAGTGCTCTTTATAATAAAGGGCATTTGGGTTTAGACAAATACTGATGGTTTTTTTCTGAAGAACTGACTTGTTTTCCGCAGGGCTGGCATGATGTAATTTTTCCTTAGGAACCAGTAAGAAAAACAAGGGGTTAATGACTTGAGTAACGTGCCAGGATAGAATGAAGGAGCCCACTTTCCCCAGTCACTGAACCTATGACATTCAGAGGGAGAAATTCACCTTTTGTCTTCTGTACAATTTCTCCCTCCAAGAAAATGACTGTGGGAACTCTTCCCATTCAAACAATCATTAGCCCCAACAGAATTATAAAGCAGAATGATGAGGGCAGAAATCTGCAAGTTTTGTACAACACTGTGTTCTGCAATACCACTTACAAGACACTCGGGCATTGAGCAAAATTTCTTAGCTTTTATTGAAAGCACACTTAATACAGATAATGGCCAATTTAATAAAGAAGAAAAGTCACTTCTATTTATGACATACAGCTTCATTATGTGTACATATATTCAAAGCACCATAGCACTTCATAACTGTGACAAATTTTCTTTTAATTTTGATTTCCCTTTGTTTCACAGCATACTCGTGGACCATCTGCTCTCAACATTATTAGACTGTACATGCTTCTGGAATGCAAATTCCTTTTTAAAAAAAAAAGTAGCCAAGAAAGGTAAATATTCTGCTACTGAAGAAAAAACAATGCACTTCAAAAAACTCACAAATCATCAATAGCACGTGTTCAAAAACCAAAGAGAAATCATCTGTGGCAAATATGGAAGATGATGTAGTAGAAAGAAGTAGAAAGAGACTGAAATCAGACTTGAGTTTGAATCTTGTTCCAACCATTCACTGGTGTGAAATTTAAAAAGAAAATAATGTTCTACACCATTTTTTTTATCCTGTAAAATGAGAGTAAGACTCTAGGAGTTTTATGAAGATTAGGTGAGAAATGGAATGTGAAAGGTCTAACATTTTGCCTAAAACATAATAAATTCTCAATGCAGTTTTTTTCCCCTCCATTTGATTATTCCTTATTATAAACAATTATCTGCATCTACACCTCCTTTTAGTAGAGTGGATACTATAGAAATATTATGATTAGTAATTTGTTATTTGGTTATAAATAGATACACAAATATTTCCCAGCTCTAAAATTTTTACCTTTCACAGCAATTGAGACACAATCAAGTAAAAACAAAACAAAACTGACCTTTGTTACCATTTAGCCAGGATTCATCAGTGTGCCTATTGGTTGATCTGCCAGTGAATCTTTCTTCCATTGGCTGCTTTTCTTCTGGTTATCTATTGCTGCATATTGAAATCATCCCAGATCTTAGTAATTTAAAACAACAACAATAATTTATTTTGATGATAAATTTATAGTTTAGAAAGACTCAATCTGGAAGGCTTGTCTCTATTCCATGTGACATCACCTGGGTCAGCTCAACTCAAGGCTGAAGGATATACTTCCAAGAAGACCTACTGTGAATAACTCTGGCTATTAAGTTGGTGCCCTATGTTGGCAGAGAGCTCAGCTGGGACTGAGGGTTAACGTCCTCAGTTTCTCTCCACATGAGTCTGTATGACCTGTTTTTCTTACAGCATGATGGCTGGCTTCCCAGCACAAGCATCCTGAAAGAGAGAGAACCAAGTAGAAACTATATCACTTTTCACAAAAGTCTTGAATATCACAGTGTCGTTTTTGTCATAAGCTCTTAGTAGAGGAAGTCACAAAGTCCTGCCTAGGTTCATGGTGGGGGGAAAGGTGAGGGTTATAGACTCTAATTCTGGATGGGGAGTGACAAGTTTCTGAAACACATGGGATGGCAAATATTGTTATGGCCATTTTTGGAAAATATAATCTGCCACAATTTTTTTCCAGTTCTTTTGATTGCCATCTGGTTCAAACCATTATTACTAACTTGGACTTATCTCCTCCTTTCTATTTGCTTTTTCATTTGGTGTCTTTTGCTCTTTTTCTATATTGAATTACACTCTAAGAATAGCAAAGAAAATTCTGATTATTCCATACCCTACTCCATCTAAAACCTCCTTGAACTGCCTTTTGCCTATGGAATAAGCTTCACATCTAATATGGTCCTCTGATTTTGTATACTTCATGATTTGGCTACAACTTTGCAGCTCTAGCTCATTCTTGTTCAATAAATAAAGCCTAATGTCTCAGTGAAATTGAACTATATTTCATTTTCTCAAGGCAACCCAGTGAAGTGGAAAGACCATGATCTTGTAGGTTTTGGAGTCAGTTAGACCTGGACTCAAATCCTAGCTCTGCCACTAGGCTTCTAGTTTATAAAATAAGCTCGGTAATTCTTATCTTCCAGAATTGCTATGAGGATTAAGTAAAATAATATAGATAAAGTGACTGGCACAGAGTTATAAATGAATAAGATTTTCATTCTTGCTCTCCATTTCCTTTCAAATTTTATTTCAGCAACTGTTTTGAAAGCGTGTTTTTCCAAAGCACATTATGGACTTCACTCCCTACTCCAACACTTCCCTCCACATTGCCAGTGTTCCAAGCAGGAAATATGTGCAGGGCAACCGGGCCCGTGAAACCAGCTTTGCTTCACTAGCCACAGAAACCCATATGATGAGTTGGTTGGACCAACACACAGGGTAAACTTCATGCTGTCTTTCAATCTTAACCTAAATTGCATGTCATACATGAATAAAAATGTATCCTGACTTACATTCACTTCGAGGTAGTTGTGATGCTGTGGTTTGAATTCCACAATTTCACTCTGGACTAGGCAGATGTCAAAAGCAGTGTTGCTATAATCCCTATGAGCATCCAGTAATTTCCTTTTCAGTCTCCTTACTCTTTGGGACCTGCTTACAAGTCTCCAACCAATTAGGGCATTTTTGAGGGTTATTTCTAACATTTTACCTAATCGGTTCACTCATTAGTTCCATTAAATATATGCCTTTCAAATTAGATATCCATTTAGCAGATGATTTACTTAACCAGTCACTAGGAAAGTTCCAAGAACTGTAATCTCCCTGTGTCCAATAATTTGCAGTCTTGGAGAGGTCATCTTTCTCATTTATATTAGAAACAGCACTTTTTTCCCAGATCTATGACAAGCAAGCCGAGTTATTAGACTTAGTCTTTTAAGTTTTTCACACTAAGAATAGTTCAACATTATCACATGCTCAATTTTTAGTGGAGTTATACTGAAGCTATACTTCATTCTATGATAGAATTTGCTTTAAAGCTGGTATCTCCTCTTGTCTCCTGTAAGCCATTTACATCCAGCCTCTCCTATGACATTCTGCTATTTCATTGTTTCACAATGTGTTTAAAAATCTGAAAGGCCATGGAGACAGACAGTTTGGTCATCCACATTCAAAGACTGACATATCTATGTTTATGGGAGGCTAAGGGCAGAGAAATAATCTCCTCTCTCATTTTCTTCACCAAGCCCCTATCCTGCTTTCACATTTCTATTGCACCTTTATTTTCTTCATGAAACCTTTCCAAATTTAAATCCATTCAGTTCCATTGCTCTATTCATTCAATAGCATGTATAGTTACTATGTAAATGTTTATTCAGCTCTTCCTGTCAGACCCTGTGCTAAGTACTTTACATTAATTATCTATTTACTCCTCAAAAAAAAAAACAACTTTGTGAAAAAGGTATTATTATTCTCATTTCATGCATAAGGAAACTGAAGCTCAGAGGTGAGTGAACTTGTCCAGTGTCACACTGTATATGTTAGAGCTGGAGCTGGAAATGAGGTCTATTTGTCTCCAAAGTCCTCCTCCTCCCCCCTTGAATAACTTGCGGTGCAGGGTAGCTTTGCTGCTGCCCACCTGGCTGCCAATTTCATAGTTCCTATGACTGAAGACTTTATGTGTGTTCAATTTTCAGTGAGTCTTTATGTCCTTTTTTTGTATATCTGCCTTTCTTTTCCTTAGACTAAGAATCACAAAAACAGGACATATATAGTTAGTGGTCCCGGGCTTTATTTACCACATAGGAATCACCTCTGGTGTAGTGCGAGCGTTGAGCTTGAAACATTGTGATTTGAGGGCCAACTCTTGGCTTCTGTTATTATCTGTGCAAATGCTGGTTGAGTCAATCTTGCTGAATACATTTTCTTATTTTTCAAATGTTTATTATTACGACAATAGTGGAAGTTATGCATGCACATGTTATGTAAAGCACATAAAAATATAGAACATTCTTTTATGTCATCTCTCAAAGCCCTTTGCACAGACTTTTGTTTTTCAGAGGGTGATAAGTCACTTATGATAATTTTAGAGTCCTGGGAGAACAGTGCCCCAATTACGTACCTGACATAACTGCAAAGTAACTCCTCAGAGAATCCTTGGATTCAAGCTTGTGTTCTTCTTGGGTGATGGGGAGCCAGTCAACAAATACTTGTAGTGTTTCCTCTTTTGAACAATAGGAACATGGAATGATGTGACAGGCAAGGGGCCAGGCAGCTGTTTTAGACTCCCATTGTGGATGGAGATTTAAGTCAAACCTGAGTATAAGCACTGTGAGACTCTGGAGTGCCAGATTAAGGAAAAGGAGGCTGAAATGTTCTTCTTTTGAAATACTGAAAGAGCAACAACAACAACAACAACAACAAAAACCAATTTACTTGAATGTTGGGTTGCTTAGAGGCAGCAGAATAGATTAGTTCCTTTCAGACCAAGAAGTTAATATTCAGAAAAGAGGTCTGCTTCTTCTTCATCTCACCTTGCATAACGCAAAACATCTTTTCCATGCTCCTAAGAAGTAAACTGTACCCTGATAATCATCCCCACACCTCTCCTTTTCCTCAAACATATGGTCCAGCTATCAACATTGTTCCATCAAGGGGGGCTAACTTCTTGTACATGGAGTCCTTCAGGAAGCACACATTCCCAGGAGCAAGAGCCCTAAACCTAAGAAGTCTTCAAAAGTTCATATAAACCATAAAATACACCATGTAAATGCTATAGGAGCACTTTATAGGTAGCACTTAACCATGGATTTTACTTTGCAACTATGACCTTAAGCTTTCCACCAATCAATCATCAACCAACAAATACAAGTTTGGTTTTTTGAGCAAGAATGCACAAAACTCTTTCTTTCTATTGTCATTCCTGTCAACATAAACTACACTTAATTAAAAGTCATTGGGAAATACTCCAAACAAAAGAGAAATGAAGCGTTTGAAAGGTGCAACATGTGTGAGCTCTGGGACTGAAAAATCATTAACCTTTGGAATCCTAGGAGTTGCCAGTGGAGTGGTGAGGAGTATAGCATTTTTCTATATGATGTGGAAAGTGTGTCAAAGAAATATGCAGCCCCACAAATAACTTGCAAGGCTGCCTCAGTTTTATCAGTGGTTTTAACTTTCTCAGTGTCTCTGAGACATAATTGGTGCAGGTGAGTGATAACAGCAATGTGTGGTGCTACAACTTTAAAAAAAATTCTCAGTTCCAATGTTTGTCCTGTCCCCTCCCACCCCTAAAAGCCAGACTAATTTAGTCATTGTTTTAGTCCATGGACAAATGCCATTTTCTTAGTCCTAAAATAATATTAAAGCCAGAGTTTTTAATTTGGTGTTTAAGGATGGGATTTAGGATTTTTCAAACCTATTAAAATTATGTCCATAGTATTATGTCTGTATACATTTTTCTGGAGATATTAGTCTAAAGCTTTCTTCGTATTCTTTTGGTGGTCTGTGATTGCAAAATATAAAGAACCACTGGTTTAAACAAACTCCCTTCAATCAACCCTCTGCCCTAGAGCTTCTCTATCACATGCCCCATAGGTCTCTGGTCATTGATTTGCTGAGGGAGATACTTCCTTTGATGGTAGCATCAAAGCAGAAGCAGGAGAGGGATTTCTCATTAGATGCAGCAGAGGTAGAGAGATGATCTTGGTGGTCTCCAGGGTCTCTTTTAATTCCAAGGTTCTAGGACTCAGTGAACTAAGAGCCAGAAATGAGAACTTTGGATTACATAAGAGGCATTTTATTCCTGCTTTCTTTTAAGTAAATTCTATCCTCATTGCTTAGGAGATAGAGTGAGTTTGCCACAGGTAGAGGCTGGGGGTTCTCTGAATCAGGGGATGTGGAAAGTGAGTAGATACATGAGATGTCAAAGGCACAAAATATGTGGTCCTAGAAAATATGGGTGATGCTGATATAACATCTCTGTACGGGAAAATGCCTGTGGCCTGAATGTATTTAAAAAGGGACTATATAAGTTTTTTTGGTATTTCCAGGACCACTTTTAAAGAGATGATAGTCCCATTGTCTTTCCTCTCCTTTTCATTAAATGGAACTAGGAAGGGATTTGGTTGTCGTCCTCCACCTACCATTTCTGGTCTCACTTGATTGTGGTAGAAAGATGTTCCAAACAAAATCAACAAAAATAAGGCATCACTGTATGATTATTTCATCTGCATCCAAACCTTCCTCACATTCTGGGTACCTAGGTCTGAACATAGAAGGGGCAGAATGCCCAAGGAATGACTAAATCAGTAGCCACAGGCCAGTAACCTCAGGCAGAGGAGATCAGTGAAAAGTTACAACAAACTCCTGTTGCCCGGTGGAAGAAACAACAAAAGCCTAACAGAAGTTGAAGTAAATTAATTGTTAATTAACTAATTTGTTCAAAAAATCTTAAGGTTCTTGCTATGTAGATAGCTCTGCAACACTGCATGAACCACTGTGAGAGAGTCTTTCTTCAAGGAACTTGTAAGCTACCTACATAAAACAACAGTACTTTGAAAGTTGAAATGCGAAGAACCCAATTAACTAACTGAGTACAGATAGTAAAGTTGTGGAAATTTAGAGAAAAGAAATATCTCTCTATGTGGGGATGGTCAAGAAAGGTTTTATGTAGGTGTACAAATTCAAGTGTTCTAGAAGATATATAAGATTTGGAGGAAGTAAATTATAGGGAAAATTCCAGATTGGGAGGGAAATATGATCATAGTTGCAGAATATGAAAATATAAGGTATTATTGATCAAATAGTGAGGTAGAATGAAGCTATTGTGAAAGATCTTAAATGTTTTGCAAAAGGGCTTAGATTTTATTTTATAGAAAAAGGTTTCAAAACTTTTCATGTAAATAACAATTTACAGTGTTTTTCTTGTTCTTTCTTCCTTTCTTTTTGCCTCTCCTTCCCTTCCTTCTCTTTCTTCCTTTCTTCTTTTTGTCTAAATTTCATTTTTAAATTTTATACAAATACAATTATTTACATTTTATTCACAGATGAGCCATAGAGTATACTGGGATTATGACAGTTTACCTCTCCCCCTAGAATTAATAGTTGTATTATTTAAAAATTAATTTTCAATTCACTTACCACTAATTTACACCAAACTTCACTTAAGGGCAGTCTTCTCTCAGAACCTTTGTTCAAACATATCCAAATACTGTTTGTTTCATATTTTGCTGGAGACACTCTTCTGGATTCGTCAGGGTCCCTACTTCAAACAGAATGGGATGCTTGCTAGATTGGCTACACAGTGACTCTCTGACAGTTCCCCCTTATTCTTGTTGAATATTTATTCCACTCCTTTCCTGGGTTGGATATCCTGTTTCTCAGATTTTACATTTCCCTAATTATTGTTTATTTTCTATTTTGGTGCAGCACACCCTCCAGTATCTGAAGAATGAGTGCAGAAAAATTACCTTTTTGAGACATTGCTTGTCTGTAAACATCCTTACTCTTTATTGATGATAAGTGTAAAATTTTAAATTGGAAATCATTTTCTTTAGGAATGTTTAAAGTGTTTTTCTGATGTCTTCTAACTTCCAGTGTTGCTATAAAAGTCCTATGTTATTGATACCTGACTTCCTTTGTAATTCTCTGGTTTTATTTTTCTAGTTGCTTCCAATTTGTTATTTTTGACTATGGTAACCAATTTTGCTGAATATCTGTTACTATTTTTATCTAAAAACATATGTCTTTGAGTTCTGGAAGTTTTTCTTAAACTATTCCTTTGACAACTTTCTCTTCACTGTTTTTGCATTTTTTCTTTTCTTTCTTGGAACTCTTCTTAATTCAGATGATAAATGTCCATAACCCTCTAATTCTTTTTTTGTTTGTTTTCTATTTTCTATCTGTCTTTTTGTTCCATCTTCTGTGATATATCTTCAGCCTATTTTCCAATTCTTATATTAAATCTTTTATTTGTGCTATCATGTTGAATCTTTCTAAGGGTCCTAATTACAGTTCTCTTTTTCCTTCTCTTCTTCCTCCCACTCCTTTTATTGTTCCTGGCTTGTCTCTATTCATTCTGAGTTTCTTTGTCCCACAAATTTGTTTTGGCCTCTGACTTCTTGGTTGGATTTTTTCCTCAAGTATTTACTGATCCTTGACTCTCTCTTCCTATTGAAGAGATCAATATCAAAAATCCTTCTGGAAGCTCTTCTTACTTAGTGCTTGTCCATTGGTAAACTAGTAGGTTAGTACGTGTGGGAAACCACAGTAGTCAAATAGGTCTTTTTTTTTTCACAGCCAGCAATATGTTTCTTGTTTTTGTTTGTTTGTTTGTTTTCAGAGAGAAATCCTTCAATTTTTTGACTGGTTTGAAGAAGCAGTACATGGGCCGAAATCTATCTGTTAGCACTCATGAGTGTAATAGGAAAGGTTTCTGTGGATCTCACTTTTTAATATATAGATTTTTATTTTATTTCTCTGGTTTTAGTAACACATTCCATCATCAGCTAGCCTCTGGTTTCATGTTTAGAGTCTTGGTTAATCCTCTTTGGAAAATAAACCTAAAGTCTTTGCCACGATAGAGAGGGACAACTTGTTACTGCTCCTTATATAGGTTTTTAACTCATTTAAAATTGTTAAGCCCACCTTTTCCCTTGATTTGAGAGGTATTTGGTATTTCCAATTCCTAAGCCACAATGAAGTTATTTGGAGCAAAAACACTTTGGCTTTGCAAATTATCTAAATCAGCTATGGCTTTGTTGGCTTTTCAATTTCCAAAGTTTTGAATTTCGTATCTTCTTTTCCAGTGTCTTAAGGATTTGTGTCCTTTATATATTTCTGGTTTGTTTGTTTGTTTGTTTTTGTGTGGAACAAAATGGAGGGAACAGAAGTAAACATAATATTTTAATCCATTACTATGAACTAGAAATCAGGACAACTTCTATAAATAAAACAAGGTGCACATTTAAAAGACATTAACACACTCATGTGCCAGACATGGTCTTTTTTAAGTCCGGAGGTAGGTTGAGATACATATATAGATATGTATACCTGTGTTATAATCACAGAAATGACACAGCATTACAAGCTGGTACAAATCCTCATGCTGCTACAAGTTGCTGAAGGCTTTTTTAAATGAGATTAAAAGAATAGCAGGGGTTTTAGAAAATGGATCTTCAGAAAATAGATAAATTGGATGTAGGAAAGGGTAAAGAGAAAAAGAATAGAAGCTTTTTAAATAGCTGGGCATAAGATAATAAGGTCTACACAGGGGAATAAGAGCCATTCATTAAATAGGCCGTATATATTTATAGAGAGACCATTAAATGCCAGGCATTTTGCCAAACTCTGTGTTTATAACTGTGGGCAGTTGTATTTTCCAAAGATTTCTGCATGGATAAATCCCATCCTACATGTTTTTCTTATAATGTGATTTGACCTTCCATGGAGTTTAGAGGTGGGTTATATTTCCTCTCCCATTGAATCTGGGTGGCCTAAGACTATAGTAAAATAGGTACTGTGTGACTGGGCTAAGGGATAAAAGTCAAAACGGTTTCTGCCTGGTTCTTGGGACACTTGCCTTTGAAGCTTCAAGTGGCCATGTAATATATGCAGCTTTTGTGAAGCTGCCATGATGGAGAGACCAGGAGTAGAGTCCACTTAGGAATGAAGAGATACCCAAAGGGCCCCAGCTGTTTGAGTTTTTCCAGAACAGGCACTGGCCATGTGTGTGATGAAGGCTTGGAGATGATCTCAGCTCTAGTTCCCAGTACTACTGATATCGCTACTCCAATAGTAGTTGTGGAGGGATTCTGAATAAGAACTGCATAGCTGAGCCTAATTGAACTCCATAATCTTGAAAGATAATTATAATAAATGTTGTTCTAAGCCACTAAGTTTTGAAGTGGCTTGTTATGCAGCCATAGAGGAGGGTAAATAAATGATTGCAGTACAATGTGATATATCTCATAAAAGCTGTGTTGGTATGCTATTAAAGCATAAGGAACAAAATACTTGATTCTGCCAGCACATTGTAAGAGGGGAGGTGGTAGGATCAGGGGAGTGTTTATAGAAGTGAAGTATGAGCTGCAACTTAAAGGAGGAGTAGGTGAGTGTCAACTACATACTGGAAATGGAGAGAAAGAGAGAAACATAAGCAGGAGAAAAAAAGGGAAAAAGTTGATAGCATTTTGAGACTACCTGGCTATGGGACAGGGAACAAAGGAAAAGAGAGACAATAAATGGCAATGAGGTCTTTACTCTCTTTCTCTAATTAATTTAAAGATATTCCAGTACCAGTGGCCACTGCCTACATAGCATCTTTTCCCTCATTTCAGTTAATTTTACCTGAATTGGTTAAAAATATTGTTATAAAAAAAAGAGTTCTATTGGTAGAAACAAGGCAAAGCCTGGAATCTAGAGGCTGTCAGTGTTACCCTTTAATATCTAACTCATGACCTTCTTTCTCTATGTAAGATTAAAGGATTCACTGAAGTTATCATGAAGTTCAGCAAGACTGTGTCTGTGATTCATGTACCTGTCAGGGGTTTAGGCTCTGCTTCTCCCCTAGCACACATACCTACACATGTATTGAGCTAAAGAGGACTCAGTTCTCAGTCCTTTGGCTTATTTACTTCTTGGCACCAGCTCACTTCTAAGTGACATGTTGAGGATGGAGAAGCAGGGTGGGTGGTTGTGGAGGAAACTGGAGGAGAAATAAACATTTTCCTGGAAAAGGACTTCTTGGTATTCTCTTCTGATCAAGAGTGCGGAAGACAACTTAATTAAGAGACTTCACTTAATGCCAAGGGAGTAAAATGTTTTTTGTCTTGTGGATTTCTTTGCTAATGGAATCTTCCAGATCACCCTGGCTAAGTGAATTGACTATACTAGAAGGACTTATTTCCCCCAAAGCTCTAACATTAAATTGTCTTCATAATGTGTGCACAGACTATAACCATTCTATCTTTTTGGATGCCTCTCTAATGTGGAAACATACCCGAAAGTATGTACCTGGGACTTTTCCAGAAAATGAAGGCACTCTGAATGACTACATTTCCTTTCAACCCTCATGCATGAGCCACGTTTATTCCATTTCTTTTATACTTGCCCTGTTATTTCTGTCTGAATTTCTCTTCCCTCCCTTCCTCATCTAACAAATTAATTCTCATCCTCAGAAGCAGACTTTAATTGTTCTTTCTCTGTAAAAGAGGAAAAATTGATTGTTCCTACCAAATTTTACCTTAGTCCATTAGTAGTTATGAATGTGGATTTTAGGGTCAGATAGACATAGACTCAAATCTTGACTCTGGGGATGATTAATTCTGTCATTTGGGAGGATAGTTGTATTAGTTTCCTTGGGTTGCTGTTACAAAGTACCACAAACTTAGATGGCTTAAAAGAAGAGAGATGTATAGTCTTACCAGTCTAGAAGTTAGAAGTCCAAACTCCTCATGTTGGCAAGGCCATATTCCCTCTGAAGAAACTAGGGAGAAACCCCTTCATTTCTTCTCTGATATTCCTTGGCTTATAGATGCACAACTACAATTTCTGCTTCTTTTATCATGTACCCATCTTCTTTGTGTGTCTTCTCTGTGTGTCTCTATGATGTTGTTCCTTTGTTCTTGTCGGTCTCTGTGTCCAAACCACCTCTTCTTCTCAGAACTCTAGCCATATTTGGATTAAGGCCCACTCTAATGACCTCATCTGAAATTGATTACAACTATAAAAACCCTATTTCCAAATAAGGTTATATTCTCAGGGTCCAAAGGTTAAGACATCAACATAACTTTTTGAGGGACACAATTCAACCCATAATAGCAATTAACCTTCCTCAGTTTTAGTTTTCTTATCTAAAAAGCAAAGGTTTACAATAGTATCGAAGTCAAAGAAATATAGTGAGGGAAATATCTGAAGTGTTAGACATAATCCTTTGTAAATAGGTCTCAATCAAAGGTGAAGCTTTTTAAGGAAAACAGCCACATGGTGAGGAGCAGATTGTCTTTGCATTCTCCATTCTCCTCTCCCAAATTTCACCTTTACCTTGAGATTTTTCATCAATCTCACTGCAACTGCTATATGTAGAGAAACGTTCTGAGGCCTGTATGGTGGTGGACGTGTTAATTAGTAAAAGATTACCAATGGGGTAAGTGACTTTCAAAGGAGAGAAGGGGAGGTATATAGTGTGACCCATTTTTTCCACCTCAAACCATTGGCTGATCCAAGTTTGATTTTATGTACAGAGCTAGGAGATCTCATTATACTTAAAAAGGTACCATTTGAAGGAGTAGCCATCAGTTTGACTTTATTTCTTCCTTGTGTGATTCATTGGAGAGACTTACTATTTTGGAGACTTACCCAGAAGCACTTTCACTCTCATCCTGGGGTTTTAGTACCTGAGGCCCTGACAGAGGTCTGGCTACACCAAGGCTTTCCTTGTGTGCCTACTACCTGGGCCCAGACTTGGTGACATTTGCCTAGCCTGTGGGAAGAAATGCTGGGGATAAAAAGCAACTATATGACTAGAATACTTATGCCTGGCCTTCCTAGCCCCAATGAAGCATCATAGAGCCCTGATAATTCTTTTATATCAGTTCTCAAATGAAAAATCACCACCAAAATCTATTTTACTTGAGGAGTCCTTCTGATCTGGGCCCTGCTGCCTTTGTTACATAATCATTCCTTGGCCATTGAAATCATTAATAGTCAAAGTGCAATAGATTAATTTATGCTCTAGAACTTAATAGTGAAGAATATCTTATGTAATGGTTTGTGATTGGTTGATTTAAGAAATAAACAACCCTGACAGCTAGACATAACAACACAACAGGAATGATGAGATGATCATATATTCTGTCTGGTACCATACAAAGCAATTGAAATGCAATTCAGCAGATCAAATGTAGCTTATGTTGGCTCTTGCTCTTTTTCTTTTAGAAAATAAATATTTCCAAGTATTTCTTATAAATATCTTATATAAATCAGTTTTTTAAAATACTATAGTTGATTTTTTGCAAAGATAAGAATATAGACTTTTGGTTTTGAATGCCTGAGTTCAGATGCATACACAGCTGTTTGTGAACTATGTGGCCTTGGACAGGTCACTTATTATATTGGTTCCTTAGTTTCTTCAGCTGTAAAATAGAGATAATAATTGTATGTATCTCATAGGCTTGACCCAAAATAAATGTTCAGTGTTAACTCTTTGCTTTCTCCCTCTTTCTGTCCCTTCCTTTCATCCTTCTTTGTACATTTATAAAATACATACAAGCTTGGGAGTATAACGATAAATTCGACATAATTTCTGCCCTTGAAGAGTTTATGGTATACTATGAGAAGACAGGCTTATGAACAAGAACTACATATATATGTATTACCTGAGACAGAAGTATGTATGATTCACTGTGGGAGCATAAAGAACATCTGCATGGCAAAATAGTTACAGGTTCTGCATAGCTTGTTTTTCTGATGTAAGATGTGAGATAGAGTTCCCTATCTAAGTTCCCTGAGTAAGTAATTTGGCAATTACTTACTCAGACTGGGACAGCAATTGATAATTGCTCTTTAACTAACTCTGAGCTCCTTCCTCTCTTCATAGCCATGCTTCTAGAAATGGTCTACATTCTATTTTCCTAATGCCAGGCTCCCCCTCATTCGCAAATCTATCATAATAAGCTTTCTATTTTCATTCTCCTACTAAAACTTGTCTTCTGGAGCCCAACATCAATGGTCTCTTTTTCAATTTTCTCACTTTGCTGTTTTTAATTGACTTTTTGATTTCTTCTTTTTCAAAACTCCCCTTTTTGACTCCTGGGACACTATTTTCTGTTTTCATTTCTTTCTTTCTTTCTTTTTCTTTTTTTTTTGACTTCTCTTTCCTTCTATCTGCCCTCTAGGTATTGCATTTCTCCATGGTTCCTGTTTTTCTTTTCTTGGCCTATCCACCCTCCAAAGCTGATCTCAACTCTGACCTCAACTATCACATCTGTTCTTTCAACTCAGTTCTTTCTTTAAGACTGCTATAACTCCTAAATGTTTCTACTTTGATATTTTCTAGTACCTCATACTTAACACTTGTTTTTGATATTAGTTTCTGATACTATACTCCTCAATCAACTAAACAAGTAACCTGGGAGTCTCAGATTTCTCTTTCATGTCTGCTCAATTCTATAAATAATTTGTCTCTGAAATTTGTCATCTCTTTTCCATTTCCTGTTTACAGTGTTTTAACTCTGACCTTTATCATCTCTATCTCACCCCATGGCAACAAACTCCTGACTGGCCTTAATATCTCCAGCTTTTCCTTGGTCTGAACTGCTGACTTCATAGTGTCAGTTACCTTAGACACAGTCTGATCAAGGCACTTCCTTGCTTAGCTCTATTAGTTCAGGAAAAAGTTTAAACCTCTTAGTTCAACCTTTAAAGTTTTATATAATCTGATCTCTAGCCTAGTTCCTCTAAGACTGAAATATGAAATAAATTGTGTCTTCTCCAAAATTCACATGTAAAATCCTAACCACAGAATATGACCATATTTGGATACAGGATCTTTTAAGAGGTAAGTTAAAAATGAGGTCATTAGGTTCCTAATCTAATAGACCTATGTCCTTAAAAGAAGAGAAGATTAGATACTTGGACAATGAACTATCCAATAAAAAAACTAATAAAATATTCCATTTACAACAGTATCAAAAGAATGAAACACTTAGAAATAACTTTAAACAAAGAGGTGAAAGATCTATACATGAAAACTATAACACAATAATGAAAAAAATTGAAAAAGACACAAATAAATAAAAAGACATCCTATATTCATAGACTTAAAAGAATTAATATTGTTAAAATGTCCATACAACCCAAAACAATCTACATGTTTAATGTAATTCCATGAAAATCCCATTGACATTTTCCATAGAAATAGAAAATATATTCCTAAGATTTATATGGAATAACAAAGACTCAAATAGCCAAAGAAATAGTAAGAGAGCCAAATCACACTCCATGATTTCAATCTACATTATAAAGCTATATTAATCAAAACAGTATGGTACTGGCATAAAAACAGACACACAGACTGGTGGAACAGAATAGAGAGACCAGAAATAAACCCATGGATATGTAGTCAACTTACCTTTGATAAGGGCACAAAGATTATATAGTGGAGAAAGAATCTTCAATAAATGGTGCTGGAAAAACTGGATAACATGCAAAAGAATGAAATAGAACCCCATCTTATGCCATATGTAAAAATTATCTCAAAATAGATTAAAGATTTAAATGTAAGACCCAAAACTATACAACAAGAGAAAGATCTTCTTAACATTAGTCTTGGCAATGATTTCTTGCACATAACACCAAAAGCACAAGCAACAACAGAAAACATAAACAAGTGGGACTATATCAAACTAACAAAATAAAAAGGCAACATATGGAATGGAGAAAGTGTTTTCAAACCATATATTTGATAAGGGTTAATATCCAAAATATACAAAGAACTAATACAACTCAATAGAAAAACAAAATAAAAGAACCTGATTAAAAAATGGGCAAAGGATCTGACAGGTATTTTTTTCCAAAGAAGACATACAAATGACCAATGGGTATAAGAAGAGGTGCTCAAAGTCATAAATCATCAGGAAAATGAAAATCAAAACAACAATTAAATTTTACTTTATACTTATTAATATCAGAGAAAGCAAATGTTAGCAAAGGTGTGGAGAAAAGGGAACACTTGTACACTGTAGGAATATAAATTAGTACAATGATTATGAAAACAGTATGGAGGTTCTCAAAAGATTAAAAATAGAACTACCATGACCCAGCAATCCCATTTCTGAGTATGTATCAAAAGGAAGCCAGTATCTCACAGAGATATCTGCACTTCCATGTTCATTGCAATATTATTCACAATGGTGAAGATAAGGAAACAATATGTTGATGAATAAATTGATAAAAATGTGATATAGACATACAATGGAATATTATCCAGCTATAGAAAAAAAAATTCTGTCATTTGCAACAACATGAATAAACTTGGAGGATGTTATGTGAAGTGAAATAAGCCAGATACAGAAAGACAAGTATTGTATGATCTTGCTTATATGTAGAATCTAAAATATTTAAACCCAGAGAAGCAGAGGGGAGAATTGTGGTTTCTAGGAACTAGGGGATGGTAGAAATGGGGAAGATGTTGGTCAAAGGGAAAAAACTTTCAGTTATAAGATAAACAAGTTCTGGTGACTACAGTTGATAATACTGTATTATATATTTGAAATTTGCTGAAAGAGAAGATATTAAATATTCTCACCACACACACAAACAAAAGGTATCTATGTGAGGTGACAGATCTAATTAATTTGATTATGGTAATCACTTCACAATTTATATGTATATTAAATCATTACACCCTAAAACAATAAAACAAAAAAGAAAATAAGCCCCTATCTCCTGAAACTGGGGAAAAAATATTAGCTCTACTCCTTATGAAGAAGAAGAAGAAGAAAGAAGAAGAAAGAAGAAGAAGAAGAAGAAGAAGAAGAAGAAGAAGAAGAAGAAGAAGAAGAAGAAGAAGAAGAAGAAGAAGAAGATTAGGACACATATGTACACATAGAGGGAAGAGAGACCTTGTGAAGACACAGAGAAAAGACAACTTTCTACAAGTCAAAAAGAGAGGCCTCAGAAGAAGTCAGCCCTGTCAGTAACTTTATCATGGACTTTTAGGTTGGGAATTGTGAGAAAATAAATTTCTATTCTTTAAGTCACCCAGTCTGTGGTACTTTGTTATGGCAGTCCTAGCAAACTAATACACAGCCTATAGAATATATTACTTAGTCTAGACTACTATAATTTAGGAAAATATTATACATTTGCTTATTCAATTTCTTCTGCTTAGTATCCCTTTCTAGCTAATATTTATCTTTGAATATCTTTCTCAAAGTATTTTTCAAAAGTCTATGCCTTCCAAAGCTAAGTAATTTTTAGCTTCCCATATATTTCTTTGGTAATTTACTCTTCTAACAATACATGGAATGATGTAATGATAGTGTTGGTGGAAATGTGTGGAAGGAGGTGGAACTGATAAAACATGGTAGTTTTATTAATTGTAGAAGGTCAAGGTGAAGTTCAGATGAAGAATGAAGTATAGATTTCTGAGTTGGATGACCTGATGGATGGATGGTGATTCCAGTAGCTGCAGAAAGGAAGTTCTAGAGGTATAGTGCCTTTGGAAGAAAATAAATTAGTTCAGTATTGCACATGAATGAATATCTATGAAGATCTTGAAGATAGGTAGATGAATGTATAAGTCTGTTTCTGGGGGAGAGATGTGTTAAAAATCTGGCCTTATAATATTCATTAACTCTTCTTTTGGTTAGCTATGGGCACCAAGTCACAGTTTCCATCAGAAAATTACCTTTAATTACCTACATGAAGATTGCCTTAGACTTCTATAATTATGATAAAAACTAGTATAGTACTTTCAATAAATCCTTAATGATTTTTTAGGCAAGTGTAGGCATGTTTGTTTTATTTTTTAGTATCTTCTATTTTTTTTTCTTGTCATATCGTACTAGCTAGAATTTCCAATATGATGCTCAGTAGGAAAAGTGAGAGAGGACATATGTTTGGTTTTAAAATATCTGTATTTAACCATAGAATGTGCTAGCATAATCTGATTTAATTGTAAAGTAAAGTTGCCTTAAAACTGGAATAATATTGTAGTAGTTGGCTTCTATTACCCATTCTCCCTTTCTTATGTTGTAATAAGATTTTAGCTAAATATCTGATTTCCCAGAATAATGACTTTTTCTTAGCTCCCTTACAGATGTTCCCAGGTGACAGAACATTGAGAGTAAGCCTAAATGTGAAGTAGCTTCTAGGGTATTTTTTTTTCACAGAGATGGCTAGTCAATACTTGCTCCCTCAGTTCTTCTCTGTTTTGTGCTCCTTTCATCATCTGAGAATGAAGATGTGGCAATCTTGGACCATAGTATAAGAGGGCAAGAGTGAAACTATGAACTAAAAGGAGCCAGAGAGCTTTTCTGGAACAGAACTGTCATATTAACTCTGGACTGTCAACCTGGGGTGACTTTTATATGAGACAGAAAAAACTACTTTTTATAAGCCACTATTTTTTTTTCACTTTCTGTCAATATAATCCTAACTGATAGAATAAAAAAGAGAATGTTAGCTCACCCATTTCCTGATACTTCCCATTTTTTCTGTTTCTATAAAGCTTTTTTTACACTGTTGTCCCAAGAAAAATCTTAAAATATTACACAACCAGCTCATTGTCCTGGCGTTCCCAAAGCCTAATGCTATGGGAAATTTATGCATATGGTTTCATGAGCGCTCTGAGATGAGGGCACCTAATAGGAAGAAACTGGAAAAAGCCATTTGGGTGATGGAAATTATAAACAGAAAGCCAGAGAGAGAGAGAGAGAGAGAGAGAGAGAGAGAATGAATTGCAAAGATTTTGGCATGACTGAAGTGTAATTTGTGCAGCTGAGGTTGAAGTAAATGAGGTGAACAAGAGTCTGATACCAAAACATCTCTTTTTCTATGCTAAGGATTCTGGCTCTCTCATGCTCATTTACAATGGTTTTGTTTTGTTTTGTTTTGTTTTGGTTTTTGATTTTTTTTTGCCAAGAATAATAATAAGAGAAGACTATAAGACTATTTTGGCCATCTACTTACCTCTGTAAGCACAGCAATTAAGGCATCCTCATACCATACAACTTAGGGAAACTCATGATCAAGCAATTCTAAGGGGGTGGAACTGGAAAGAGGGATAAAAATATCAGAGTCGACACTGCAAATAATCAAGTAGCTCTAGGAAGATCACCTTCCCAAAGCTGTTCTCCTTTTCAGTTATCACGGACCTAAAATTCTACTATCAGCAGCATATTTATTAATTATTATTTAAGATGTTTCTGAATTAATATTAAAAATAGGGGACATTAATAGGAGATAAAATCACTTATTGCCAAGTTTTGCTATTATCTGACACTAGGGAAGGCTCCTGTGACAATGAAGCCTGATCAGAAATTGAAGAATGGAAGTGGTGGAAGGTGCATGAGACCAGGGAGGAAATGCTTTGAATAGCAAGAACTGGAATAGCAAACTGCCTGCTATAGTAGCAGGTATAGATCAAATAATAGGGCAGAGGGCTACTGCTGCTGACCAATCTTCCTCACAATTGTTTGTGCAGACAGTCTGGCTGGGTAGGGAGGGAACTATCACAATGGGCTGTTAAGGAGAGCTGACAAACTAAGGGAAGAACAGCATGTAACTAATGCTACAACATGGCAAGCAAAACCTGTTGACCACCTAATGTGAATCATCCATCCCGCTGCTGCTCTTACATTTATGTTCCCTAGAGCAGGCTCAGCCTCACTTGTCAAAAGAGGCAGGGGGTGAGAGATTGTTGGCCTCATGCCTACCTGGGTACCTGCTGGGAGAATTTTGCACATACTGCTAAGTGCTCAGTGGCACTCAGAGTTCCATTTTACTTTCTTAATTATGTTGAAATTCAGCCACATGTCCTTCTGCTTGTCTGGACCATGTAGTTGATGGCAGCTGGTATTAGAAAACCCCTGTGTTCCCAGAATTCTTAACTTCCATCTTCACTAATCAAGGAGGGTCCTCCCAAATCATTGAGAGAAATTGTATTTATGTGTGCATATGTGTGGGTATATATGTGTACCTGGGTTTATTTAATTACATCTTGGTTTCAGACAATGATCTGCACGTGTATCTATATGTGGAGGAGAGGAAGTGCATGCTCATCTTAGAGGCATTCTTTTAACTATTGATGATGATTTGGAGGGGAGTGTTATAAGCTTTCTCAAGGAAACAGAAATGTTCCAATCTCAATATTTCTGTGAATAAGCATGAAAACATTATGGTAAATAATAACTGTGTTTCTTTTTCCTGGTAGAGAGGAGGCAAAGTCTTCAGAAAATTGTTTCTGGATATTAGGACAGACTGGAAGGAAGTGAAATTGAGGAAAAATTTTAAGTGGTAATCACTTCACCCTCCCTACACAAATTTCCCACAACCCCCTTCTCTTGGTTTTGTTTTGGGAGAAAGGTTTTGAAATTGTATTTGAGTGGTGTATAATTGTACACACATACACTCATATGCCCATATATATGTGTGTGCATTAACATGCTTACTCAGTACATACAATGTGCAAAGTATTTTGCTAGAAACTTTGGGAATTGGAAAAATAGTTTTCAATACATCCTAAGAGATATCAAACTCTATTAATGTAGAAAGATATTTAAATACACAGTTAGTTTTAGAAGCCAAATAGTTGTCATCATTCTGAGATGGAGGGAATCACTCCCACTGCAGTGGTCAGGGGAGTCGTCAGGGAAGAGCTGGATCATGAACCTGATTTTGAAGTATGAAGACACTGTTCTTATATGAGTTCTTATACATTCTACATATAAGCATATTGCAGAAAACTACTGCTGAGGGAGATAATAAGAAAAGGGCAAACCAAAATAATAGGCAGGGACAAATTACAAAGTTCCCAGTAATCTCACTATGTGCTATGACTTTTGTCCCAATGGTGAAGAGTGATTCACCTGCTGATTTTGTAGATAGCCACTCTCTTGGAATCCTAGTGCTCCTCTATGACATTACAGGGAGGGCTCCTTCCACTTTTCCTCTTTGTAGTTCTAGGACTAAAGAGCCAGCCAGTGGAGATGCCCATTCAAGATGATTGATTGATTGAATGGGCTTTTCTTTCATTTAACACATTTAACAAAGCCTGCATTAACTACCTATAAATACCTTGGCTCTATGCTAGGCACTGGACTCAAAATGCTTACTAAAGGAGCCATCATAGAAAGCCAGCTGCGCACAGTGAAGTGTGTGCAGATATTCTTGGAAGTCCTGAGCGAATTCTCAAGAACACTAGAAATCAAGGATGGCTTTATGGAGAAAGAAAACTTTAACTAAGTTTATTTTACTCTGAGTTTATAAGAAAAAGTAGGAGTTAACTTGATGAAAGGAGAACTTTGTCAAAGGTGGTAAATTTATATTTGTATGATGCCAACATAATAGCAATTAATAATTACAGGTAGACTCTCTATAGGACATTACTTCAAACTTGTTTCCTGGACAGATTAATTTATTTTTTTAGCTCATAGCACCAAATAGCACAGAGAAAGTGATTACATAAGAATAATTATTTTTTTAAAATATAGTAGGATCTAAAACAGTTTTTTAAAAGAAATCAACCATTGTTTTTGTTAAGTCTTTAGCTGGTAAAACACAAGGCTTCACAATGTCATTTGTCATAAATTTGGTTATAAAATTGACAGTAAATGTCAATAATTATCTTTGAAAATATTCTTTTTAAATATTTTTTAAAGTTTACACGAATTAACAAATTTAGATATATTAACAAAGACCAAAAAGTATTGCAAGTGTGTGAGCAGTGTGTGTGTTTAGAGGACATGACTAACAAAAGCATGCTGAATCATCCTTGGAGTATATCAAAGAAGAAATAAAAATTACAATCACAGTCTAGTTAGAAAATGATGACAATGAGAACTATTTACCAGGATATGACCAAAGTTCTAATCTGATGTAAATTCACAGATTAAAATGATTTAGTTATGCAAAATATACAATAATTGTTGAATGGTGAGAAAACTGAAATTAATCTCAGGAAAGCAGAAAAAATAAAATAGTAAAGTTAATAATAGAAGGAAATGAATTAGAAAACAGAGAAATATAAGTAGAAAAAAATTTAATTGGGAAATTTAAAATGTATAACTTTTAAAATAAATTAAAAAATATATAGGATATAAAGGCACACACACATATATGCTATTAAAATAATTTTAATGAGCATGCTATGTGAAAAACTTTATGCTACTTTGAAAAACACAAAAAATGGTAAATCTCTAGGAAACTTTTAAATTACCAAAACTGACATTTCAAACAAAAACAGACATTTAAACCGATGAAATGATATAGCAAAAAATTTCAAAGAATTATTATGGAATTATATCAGATGAAAGTTGTAGGGACAGAGTTTCACTGAAGAGTTCTTTAAGACATTAATGTAATATATTAAAGCACAAACCAAAGTATTGATTATATCTAATTTGTTTCATAAAGCAAATAATAAACAGAATAAATAAAATAATAACAAAGTTGACAAAGAAAATGAACATATCTAATTCATTTAATATAACACTGATATAAACTACAATGCATATAATACTATGGAAAAATATTATTTATGAATGTGGATATAAAAAATTCTAAATAAAACATTAAGAAATAAACAATAAATTAAATAAACTAATAAAAAACTATGCAATATGATTAAAAAATAAACCATTTTTTCAGAGGAGAGTGTATTCCTGTAGAAAAGAAAAAAGTTTATTAAAATACTGTGTCTTTCCAAAAGAAGAAAGGTCACATGATCATGTCAATTGCATCTAATAGAATTTAGTATACAGTATTGAAAAAAAACTTATAGTGAAGTGGGACAAACAGCACTCTTTGCAAAGAATTCTATGTCTTAAACCAATTATAGATATCAAGCTCAAGAAGTAAACATACAAAACAGAAATAAGAAATAAAATTATTTGAAAAGAAAACAATATTAATAATTTTCAGAATACTTTATATTCTATCAGAAATCCCTAGAAGAAAAAGGAATAAATTATTCTTGAATCAAGTTGTGGGTTATAAAGTACATATATAACATTTAATTACTTTATACTGTAAATATTTAGAATAATTGATTAAAAACTCACTTAAACATAGCATGAATAAAAATATAAATATAATAAAATATGTGAAAAGCTTAATATTAAAAAACAAAAAAATAAATCAACAAAAAATATTAAAAATGAAACACATTGGCAAAGCATATAAAGAGGCAATCCTTCAAAGAAACTAAATGCTTAATGACTATAAGAAAAAAGCTTTCATGTCATTAGAAATCAAAGAAAATCAAAATTATAAAATACTATTTTTTTAACTATCAAATTAGTAAAACTATTTTAAAAATAATACTTCATTTAGAAAAGAAAGTTGAGAAAGTTATTTTTTTGAAAATTTCAAAATCTGTTAGACAGAAATTATGAATAAAGACAATATTTTGGATTGTATTTTCTTTTGCCAGGACCAAACATGAACCTTTGCTACAGCATATATGTTTTGGCTAGCAAATTTATATTGCCTTTTTCTCATTCTGATTTCCAATTCTTATTTTTTAATTTTGAATTTTTAGTTTTCTCCCCAATCCATAACATGGTCTATTTTAACATTTTGTGGAATGAAGCAAGGGATTAAACAAATAGGCAATTGGGAAGAAATGTGAATTGTATGTCACAAGTGATTTCCATACTCTGATCTTCTCTTTGGTTCAAGTCCAGACCACATTAGGAACCTGGCCTCAGAGCAATAATCTCCTTGGTCTGATTAAACAGCCCAACAGAGAATGATCAAGGGCCACTGACTCGTCAATCTCAGAGCTCCTGGGAGTTGTAGCCCTTCTCATCTATATGTCAGTGCTGGGTAAAAGCAGTAACATCGAGAAAGAAGGCATGGGAAAATCCTACTACATCTCCACTTCCTATGCCTAGATCTGTGCTTGGAACATTAAACATGTTCAGTGCTCATGTTTAATAGACTAAATAAGAGGGGCTTTCTCATTTTCTGAAACTCTTTTTGGTATGGAGCCAGATTTTCCCACAGTTTACTTAGTTTTTTAAAAAATTTTTTTAGTGTTTGAAATTAAAACTAAATTTTAGCTATAAAAGTTTGAAGGGGAGTTGCACAAAACCACCTAAATTTTCCCTTTTCTTATGAGGAAAAAAAATTATTCTATGAACTATTTGACATAATTCTACTCTAAATCTGTAGTGTGAGTCACTACAGAACCATTCTGTCAACTCAGGATGAAAAACTTCTCGAAATTACTGGGTTTTTAGTCCAAAGAGTTAGGTATTTGGAATTCCAAAGTGCTTTGTGGTATCATGACAACAAAGGGAGACACTCATGAAAACAATATATTGTTGAAATTTGGGTCTCAGCTCTAATGGGTTCATAAATGGCAGTTGATTTTTGGAAGATCTGTCTTAATTAAGGAAACGATTAGTGAATTAAGGTGTAAAGGAATGTTTAAAATATTTAATATGAATTATGTTACATATTGGGGGTTAATTAGAAGCTATGTATTTCGAAAGTTTTGCTTGTGTTTTTGTTTTTTTTCCTTAATAGGACGAGATATAATGCAAAATTGTATACATATGAAAGTTAATTTTGTTTGGAAGACAGAATCTAACAGTGTAGCAATTATTGGAAATAATGCTGGAGAATTATGACCTACTGTCTTTAATTCAGCTTGTATGAAAGTGTATATGTATCTATGTACATGTGAGATTCATTTGTTGTTGGAAGAGCAATAGTTGCAGAAACCAAACAATAGCTCTTTTTGTTAATGGGATTGAGTAACAGGTGGGAATAACAGGTCTATCAGAGTTGACCTGTAAGAGTCATAAATTTAATGCTAAATGTTGCTTTGCTTCCTACTTGAGTTTCTGTACTATATCTGCCCTCCTCCCTCCCTCTTTTCCTCCCTCTAGCCTTCCTTCTCTTCTAACCTGTTTTTTTCAATCTTCTATGTAACAACAGAAAGCTCAAAAGCAATGTTAAATCCAGATGTGTAACTAGTTGCTTTAATTCTAATAGATATTGCATTTATTCCACTTTGTACGTTGACTTGGCCTTTCAACTTTTCTCCATCCTACTTAGAAAAAAAAAAAGAAAATTTTCATTATATAATCCTATGTTTTTCATTTCTCTCTCAATAAAGAAAGATTTTTAATTGTATGAGCAAAAAAAAAGAGTAGCACTTATATGGGTTCATGAAGATTTGCTCCAAACACACACACTCTCTCTTTCTCTGACAAGGAACTTGAACCTCAAAGCAAACAAAAATGTGGCCCTCATTTTTAGCACTCATTATGAGAAAAATATTCAAAAACTATTAGGAATCTTAAAATATCACCTTCCATTTCCTTTATGTTCAATAGAACACATTGTATTATTGTTGCTAATGTTTGCCACTGTAACAAACAAACTCAAAATTATGTAAGGCTCAAACATGGAAGAAGTTTACTTTTCTCTCAGATAAAGTATAAATAGATATTCCTTACTGATGCACAGCTCTCTCACAAATGCTGATTAAAAGACAGATTTCTTCTACCTACTACTTCATCATCAACACTTGGCTTCTAAGACTGTCATCGTTAATCGGTTTCAAGCTAGAAGATGGAAAACAAACAGAATGGTATGAAATGTTTTGTTTGTTGGTTTTATTTTGTTTATTTGTTTTTCTTTTTTTAGGGCCAGGCCTTGAAGTAAAGCTTATGGCTTATGTTTAAATTCCACTGGTTAGAGCTCAGTCACATGGCTATGCTCAATGGAAAAGTGGGGAGTATAGTCTAGATATTTGACAAGAAAAAAGAGAATACAGTCTAGTGAGCAGCTGGCAATTCTGTTTTCTCAAATAAAAATTTCTAATTGTTTAGAGCACTATAAATGACATTTTGCTTTATGAGAAAATGTATTGGAGAATATTAGGAAGATAAGACAACTATCGATGAAAATGTGAATTGAGCATAGCCTCTGTACAACACAAGAAGGTCTCAATAACTTTAAATCTTTCTTTTCATCTAATTCAAACAAAATAAATCAAGGGTAGTTTCTAATGATAAATTAATAGGCATCTGGAGACATCTGTTTGGTGACTAACACTATCCATACAAAGAGAAAAGGAGGATGTAACCAACAGGCAGAGAAAAATTATTCTGGACAGAAGTTACAACCTGCAGGAACACTAGAAAGTTAGAATTTTGTTCTAGCCATCTTGCTAAGGGCTAGAAATGTTGACAACCATTATTATAATAGTATAGTAATGACAGAAGTTCAAGGGTTAAAAATTGAAAGCCTAAGCATAGTTGCTTTCAACTGTTCTAAAACCTATGTTATGTCTTCCTTACATTTTGTCCCAGTCAAGCAAACTGATTTATAAGTTATAGTCTTTAAGCCTCAAATAGTTTCACTTAAGGTATTTCACACTTGTATAATAAATGTTTGAATTAAGACATTTCTTTTATTCAGAAATTGAATTGCATGTTAACTGGTTATTGGCTGTTACTGGTGGTCTACAAAATTACTGATCTGGCAAGAAAACAAATTGGCTCTTTAAAGGGCAGTTTCAATTTGACAGGTGATGATGATTAGGTGTCTCTTTAATGGATACTGTGTATACCCATCAGAGGTATGAAAGATCTGCAAACCCCTGCTCCCAGCTGCCCACTTCCACCAAGAAGAGCTGCTTAAATCTTCATTTTCAGCACAGATAGGTGAATCCCAAAGTTATCTGGATGGTTGGGGAATACTGATATCAAAATCATACCTTAAGATAGGCAGAGTTACTAGAAGAAGCCTTCTTTGTTAAATCGGGTAGCATTAGAAGTGAAGTTAGTTTAAACTACAAATGCCTGACAGGCAACAGGCATAAACAATCTCAGCCAAGCATGGCAAAGTAATTCTCCCAGGGATGCTAGACCATGACAAACAGATATCACTGCATTGCGGAGAACTCAAATTCTGGTTGCCCTGACTATAGGACATCTAATTCCATGTACAGTTAGTTCGTTTGCCCTGAAGTTTATTTGCTGGCTTTTAGGGACTGGATATGTGTTCAATTATTTTGGGGGAGAGTGACTCAGGTCTGGCTCTATCTAGTGGCCTCAGTATAGAGCTAGAACCCCCTGCTTCCTTATCACTCCTCTACCCTATTCAAAGTAGAAGGCTTTTAGTAAACAACTCAGTATTGCCAACCAGATATCTCAATTGCCATTAACCAAAGCCAATTTGAGGTAGGTTCTTTTGATTTTTATGAGTCACCTATACCAGCGGTTCCCACCTTTCTTGGCACCAGAGACCAGTGCTCCTATCAGAATCTAATGCCTAATGATCTGAGGTCGAGCTGAGGTTGTGATATTAGAGCACTGGGGAACAGCTGCAAATACAGATGAAGCTTCACTCAACCCTACCCCTCCCTGCTCCACAGTGCTCACCTCCTGCTGTGTGGCTCAGTTCCTATCAAGCCATGGACTGGTACTAGATCACAACCCTGGGTTTGGGAACCCCTGATTTATACAACTTTTCAAGTGTAAGGTAATCTCATTATAAAAATCTCTCTGTCTTCAAGAAAGTGATAAGCAATGCTCTCTTTAAAAGATTCAGGTCAAAGTCCAAATTTCCAGCTTTATTCCAGCTCTGGCTATTTCTAAAGGAGGCTATTATGTTCTAGGTGGTATCCTTCAGATCTTAATCCATCAAGAAGATAGTAAAAAAGCACTTGTAGTTGGATTTTATTCATCATTTATATGATCACTGAAATTACAGATGAAATAGGCCAGTTTATGTTTATTTTCTTTTTATCACTTACCATAAAAGCATCCTAAACAGGGTAAAATTATAATAATATCTTGGTCATTTGTGGTACATGCATATTATTCCAAATGAACTGAGTTTTTGCCTGATTCCCATCTGGAAGACACTTGGGATGGCTCAGTCTGAGAGACTGAGCATCCCCTGTATATCTGTGATGCCAGTATAACTAGCTATGCCTGGAAGTGGTGTAGGACCATATCATTATAGACTCTGATAGAAGCTAGGGTAGTTCCCTGGTAATATTTGTCAAACAGGAATATATGGACTTTTGGTTGGGGAAGCTAGAGACATATTCTTGGAAAGTCAAAAGTTCTCTATGAGAAGTTTTCAATGTTATATTTTCATTTTGATAATTAAAAGAAACTCATATGAGCATACTCTGGAGCATCTATAAGTCATTCTTATAACAGTACTTTCATGCAATTCCAGTGCCTCAGTTGCATTTGCTTTAGGGAGAGTAATATCACTTTAAGTGTCTCATTTATGAGAAAAGGGCTCAGGTAGAACTCATTTGAACTCTAGTGAAGATCAAAGGACATAAAAGTGTGCTAAAAATGGTGTTTTCTCAGAATTTTCACAGAAAGAAGTACTGAGGGGATCGATTCATTGCACAGCATGTAGCAGACCAAGACCAAAAACAGATACAGCTCAGCAGTTGGAACCAAACTCACATTGTGAGCAACGATTAATTTTTTTATCAAATTGTCATACATCTTACTAAATTAATGGTAAAAATTCCAATATTATTTTTTGTTGTTTTGCATTTACTTGCAAATTAATTTTAACTATATGTAGAAGGAGTTTATGACTAGTTTTAGGATTACACATGTTTTAAAAACATTAAAATAAAAGAAATTCAAATCAACACAGGGATCCATGAGAGTTTTTTTTTAAATGACATCTATACATTATTCAAGTTGAAGAAATACTGCTTTACAGGATTACCCTGGTCTTTCCAGAGGTGACTACACTTGATCTGTTTATAACTCCAAGAGGTGTTTACAGAACACACCATTTCTTAATTTCAGTGACTTGAGAGGCCAAAGTATTGGACTAGACTGGACCATATTTAAAAAGAAGGAAACTTGATTTTCTTTCATTTGCACTTTTTCTGAAAGATGCTCTGGTCACATTATGGGAGCAACACCTCCTATGGACCAATTTGAGCAATTTTTCACAAATATTGTGAACTAATAAAAATATATCAGTTGCACATGCTATTTCTAGTTACTTCCTACTGTTCTCTGAGGAGTAGAAGGTGCACTGTAGCTGCTGCAGAACTTTTGATAATGACCTGTCTCATGGACAGTGTTTAAAAAACTGAATGAAAGAATGAACCTGAGTCAACAAGAATCCATTAAGATATGACATAGATATTAACAATTGAGTAATTGATCACAGAATAATCCAGGAGGATGGAGCACAACGCTTAGAGCAGTCTTTGGAAAGCTCCCCAATACACAGTATATTGAGTGTTTTTCTGGGAGCCTGGTGTATATTAAGCTCCTTCTTTCATGTTACAAAAGCAGAAAAAAATCCAGTCTACTAATCCTCTAGACAAATGCTTGATTATTATGTGATATGAATCCCCTCACATGTCAAAGTAGGTGGGTTTGGAGGGAGTGAACCATTTGGAGATTTATCTAATCATGCAGAATTAAGTAATGAACAGAAAGGTGCTCAAGGGAGTTGTTGGGAAAGAATTATTGCTACAACACAGTGAGTAAAGAGGGAGGAGGAAGATGGGTAGGCAAAGGCTGTTAAAAGTTACTTTAACTCATCCCTATTTTGTGCTCTCTTGCTTGGGTCTCAGCAATGATATAAAGAATTAATTGAGACTGGGGTACCAGAAATAGGCATGCTCATCCTGGTTTCTCCTTGCTAACAAATGGCATGATGTGAAGAATGACTTCTTTGGAAGTAATTTCTTCTCTCCTACTGAGTACTCATCTCTGGGTAGGAGAGAACATATACCCAGTGAGTATCAGCAGGTGAGTGGGTGCTGGTGAGCCCTGAATGATGAGGCTACATTTGAGTCATATTTCTATCTGATAGGGAGCAGATGGAGGTTTATCTCCAGCCTAGAAAATACCTTTGCACAATTCAATTTTCTTTTCATGAATCAATTTTCTCACCTGTAAAATAAAAGCAGTGATGCTCCTTACTCTTGGAACTATTATTGGGATATGTCTGAACTTAAATTACTTTGATCCTTATGGAACAAAAGAGTTCATGCAGTTCTTTACTATCCAGTTTATGGACTATGTACATCCTGAATGTTTTGGCTACAACTTGAATGCCCTCTGAATCTCCCTTGACTCAGACAAGGAGTTTTCAGAGGTGTAACTTTAATGCACTGGAGATGCCCAATAATGTCAGTCTCCCACCCTTTCCAGTGGAGTCTTTAACAGTTATGCAGTGTCAACTTCCATGTACATTTAGCAATAAGGCTTCATATGGAGGCAAAAATGAGACTCTGTGGGCATATTTAATAGTTTTTTCTCCTTTGCCTCAATAACATCTTGAACTTTCCCCACTTATAACATTTATGACCCTGACTCATAATTACTTACCTGTTTGTCTCTCCCATTGGACCATGAAACTCTTCTAGGGATATAGAGATTATTCACTTTTAATATCCAGAACTTAGCATAGTGTTTGTTGCAAGGTAAATGTACAATATTAACTGGAGTATTTCTACTAGAATTTTCTCTCTTTCTTTTCTATTCATCACCTACTTCTCATCCACAAGAGCTCTTGTACTGGCAGTTTGATCATGCCTTCTATTCTGACTAATCAAAACCCATCTGCTCCCACAAATTTAATCATTCTCCAGACATTAACTACGAACCTTTACCTGGCACTGCTCAAGACCTCACGTAGAGTACATATTCCCGATGGTAAGTTTCATTAGTTTGTATGATCTGCTATTTCTGAGAAAACTGGTGAAAGTGTTACATGAGTGAAAAAGGGAGAGAAGGAGATAAAAGGAGGGATAAGAATATACATAGGAAAAGAAAAATATAAACCCAGAGGACAGTGGGAGAGTTGTAGAGGGAATGCCCAAGATGTTAGTGGTCTTCAAAGTCATTATGAGTTAATAATCAAGATGGATACCAAAACATATACCTAACTGAAAACTACATTGAAAATTATTTAATGTTATCAGATCAAGGAAGAAAACAATCCAATTGCCTTTTGCTCTATTAGACCCTACATTTTAGGGATGGATTAATAAACTAAAATGTTTCTATGTGAGGATAAGATGGTGATGTGTCTGGAAGCCATATAATAGAATAAAAAGTCAAAGAAACTGAAGATGTTTCTCCTCAAAAAGAAAATGGTTAGTAGGAGAATGTAATGTATATACATATTTTTTATTTTTTAAAATTTATTTATTTAAATTACTTTCAAGTCTACAGTATATCAGTTAGACTTCTATATAGTTCATAAAACAATCCCCCCAATTGCTCCATTCCTCCTTTGACCCTCTACTTAGCCATTGTATTAATGTTAACTGATTCCCTCTGCCATGCTCCCCATCCCCATGACCAACTATCAACTACTAATTTGTACTTCTTCAACCATTCACCCCATTCTCCCAGCCCCACAACCCTCCCCTGTCTGTCACCAAATTGTCCACTAAAGTTGTGAGTCTGTTTTTGATTAGCATAAATATTTAAAGAGTTACATAAGTGTTATAGACTAAATTGTACCCCTCCTGCCAAATTTCTATGTTGAAGCCTTAACTTCCAGTTATTTTGGAATGTAGAAATATTTGATAATAAAGTCTTTAAATAAATAATTAAGTTAAAAGAGGTCATTAGGGTGGGTCCTAATTCAAAATGACTAGTATCCTTATAAGAAGAGGAGATTAGGACACATACACACACAGAAGAAAATAAAAGACCACATGGAGACACAGAGAGAAGGTGCCATCTATAAGCCAAGGTAAGAGTCCTCAGAAGAAACAATCTTGCTGACATCTTGATTTCAGACTTGTGGCTTCCAGAACTATGGGAAAGTAAATTTCTGTTGTTTAAACCTCCCAATCTGTGTTGCTTTGTTATGATAGCCCTGACAAACTAATACAGGGGGTTTACCAAATCCACTAGATGGTAGACTTTCTGAGGAAGAATTCTTGTCCTACATATCTTTGTATACCATCTTATCATCTAATATGGAGCCAGAAACATGCTGAATAAAAGAACAGGGAATTTCTCTGGGTTAGAAGAAGAAAAAACTAAGGCCAACATGTGGAGTGACTATTGTGAATTGTGGCTCAACTATGATATGTGGATGGTTTAAAGAGGTAGTAAGTTCCCAAGTCACTGGAAGTGTTCACAGAGATTGACTGACCACCTGTTAGAGCTGTTGCAGAAAAAATACCTGAATTGAGTAGGAGGGGTCCTAGAAAACCCTAGGAGTCTTCCCCATGGATCTCTGATTCTCTGAAAGAAAGGAGCTTACGAAACACCCAGATGATAAAATAGAAATGACTCCTTTCCAGTACCATGCAGAGATGGCCAAAGCCTAATATGCCCATCTTTCATAGGCTGTGAAAGTTGCAGGGCCAGTGGGACTTCTGAAACATTTATTCGTGTGTGACTTTTGATGTACGCTTGTATGTAGTGTGTGAACAAATCTATTCTCATTCGGTTCAGTGTTCCAGAAAAAAAGAAAAATAAATGGACAAGTATGAGTGCAGGACGGCATGACCTTGATGTGGCAGCCGTAAATTTATGTGAAATAAAATCTTCCAACCTGTTAACTTAAGTGTGGCTGGCTTGAAAAATTTGAATGCCACCTTATTTCTCACAGAGGGTATGCAGAGGGCTCTGGGCTTTCTTGTTTATCATTCGTTTTTCAGGAAACACTATGATGCAGGGTAGTATGGCTTCCTGAGTGTTGTTAACACAGTCCTACTTGTAGATCAGAGGTATGAATTGTCGTCTTAGTGGATTTGGATATGCTGTCTGTGTAGATGCTGTCTTCTATGTAATTAAGTTAATTAGAAATTAAACACTTGAAACTCAAGAATGTAGATTTAGGTGTGGGGACTCAGGAACAAGGAAGAGAGCAGGGGAAGAGGAGAAAGAAGGTGGTCCAGGTCAGGGGCAAAGTAGTATGAAAATCTGCCTAGGCCATGTGGCTAACAACTTGCCTGACGCTTGTTTTGACTTCTCTAACTGCACAAGTGGTGCATGCAGATGACTTTACATCTCATAGCAAAATGTGCGACAGCAATGTGCTAAGCAAATGCAAACAAAAATATGCTTTCCCCACTCCAAACAAATCTCTCACATATCACGATGATCCATGGCATGGTGAGAGACAGGAGACAGAGACCACCAGGAACCAGATTTGTTCATTATTTAAATTGGTCTCTGGGATCAATACATATGTTCTGGGAGATCAACTTCAGCTGCATTGGATTATTTGCTATTATTTGGATATAGAATGCACTTTGATTTCACTCATTTATGCATGCATGAAAGCATTATTCATCTAATTCACTCAACATTTATCGTGAACCTACTGTGAACCTGGGCATAGCCAGGCACTAAAGGAGGCACTGTGAAGGACATGGAGCTAAGCCATATGCATATCCTGTCTTTGAGTGAGAGTTTTCAGCCCATAATGTACTTCACACTACTTTCTTTCTCCAGAAATCTTTCCCATTCCTTAAAGGCCAGCTTAGAGCTTTTTATTTTGCTCGTCTTTCCCATTCCTCCCCACAGTGAGAATTTATCACCCTTTTTTCCAGTGCTCCAAGAGGACAGTGATTCTACTCTGAACTTGCACAGTAGGTATGGGATAAAAGTACCTGCTGCTCATTATTTTTCCTTTCTTTGTTTTCCCCACTTTCCAAAACTTGTAAGACCAGATCTTTTCTAGTTCTGGGAAAATTCTAACAGGAAGAAAAAATGTATTGGTAACCTAAAATGGAGCATTATAATTAAGTTCATAATTTTCGCATTGAAAATGTATTTTGAGTCAAACATAGCTGTAGAGCTACATTGTGCCTTTCTCAAAACTTCTCATCAAACTAGAATAATAACAAGGAATCATTCTACTTTCTCCTCCAGGATAGTATAGCATGGTAGCTAAGAGTGTGAAATTTGAATCCAGATTTGACTGGCTTCAAGTACTAGATCTACCATTTATTAAATGTGTTACTTTGGCAAAATTATTTAATATTTGTGCCTAAATTTCTCCATCTTTATAATTGGGATAATAATAGCACATGTTTTATTGGATTGACATGAGGATTAAATGTGTTAATATATGCAATTACTTGGAACACTGTATGATACTTAACACATGTTCAAAAGATGCTATTTATTTGCTATTATTCTCCAAATGAAATATTTCCTACCTGGAGTTTACTGTGGTGCTGTATTGTACTGTTGATGGTTCTCCCTAATCAGATTTATGTTCTAAGTGTTCTAAGGTTTAATTTTTCAAAAAGTTACTGCTGAGAATAGATACTTCAAATTTTTGTAGTTTTGAAGAGTGAGCCACTTGGAGATAGATTTTAGAACTTAAGCTTTAATATTTTCACTATTATTGGCTGTCTTACATGGAAAAAATTACTCAAACTTCCTAATCTTTTATTTCATTAACTTAAAAAGGAGGGATAATCATACACTCCTCACAGGGTTGCTGTGATGATAAAATGAGTGTTGTGAGATTGAGTTAAGTAAATAACATATGGAAGTGTCTAACATCTTACGTGACAGTCTTAATAAATGTTCATTTCATTCTTTTAATTAAACAAAAAGGGCCTTCATGGCTGCTGAATTTTATAGACCTTAGATGAGCCCTGAACATTTTGGCAGTGTCGAAAGACAATAACTTACATAGTGGCTTTTAATGTGCTAAGTGTGATCTAACACATGTGTGTGTGCACACATACACACACACAGAGATCTAGATGTAAGATCTAGATCATAATATTATTATACTCTCTCTCGCTAGATAAGGAAGCATATGAGGGTTGCGTCTCAGGCTGGGGTGCTGTTTTGGGTCTGCTCCTCTGTCTTTTCACACACCTATTCTGTTAGCTTTTCTGTTTTCCTTGGGGACTGAGTCTTGTCCCCAAAGCCCAGCTGGTGGAAGGCCTCTGCTGTTGCATCACTCACCTCATAATCTGGGATACACCCAGTGTGTTGGGCTTTTGTGTTGAATGGGCTCATCTTATAACCTCATCCTTTACCCTGCTTTCCTTCCAAATGACCATTGGCCTGTGCCTTTTGTGCTAAGAATTGTTTGAACCATGCTCTGTGACCACAGTGTCTTGGCCAATCTGGTTATCTTCTGCAGAGCCTACCTATACCACCAAATTTGTCCCCCTCCTGTTTTCTGCCTTAAAGAACATGCCTTTTTCTATACCTGGTCCCTCCTGGTCTTTGAGAATCATGTTGCTTGTTAAATTAACAGAAAATTTCAGTTCCTATGGGTCAACTGCCTAAATGTGAGCATTGTCTCTTCCAGGTGCTAGTGTTCTATTTTGTGTACCAGTGAATTAGAAGTGACCAAAGTCATTACAAGATCCTTAATTCCAGGAATAAAACTATACTCAAAAGATATTCATGTAAAGAAGATGTGCATTATGTTTGGGAAACAAATGATGCTGGACATAGTGTGGGAAATAAAAAGGCTTTGCATCTGGGTTCCTCAAGAAACTCTGCAATTGCCCTGGAACTGGAAAATATGGCAGTAACATGTTGGGATGCCACCTCTTGGATAATAAATGCAGATTGTCAGGTGACAGAGGAACCCTGACCAACTGACATTGATCCTTGGTATAGAAGAAAGCACTGCAGAAGTCATCCAGGGGAGAGACAAATGACTGATGTGCTGTACGGTGAATTTTTATGTATTTAGTGACCAAACTCGTGTTGCTTTTGAAAAAAAAAAAATATCCACTGTTCTTTTTTAGAGTGGCCAGTTTAAGTAATAATCAACATGAGGAGAGATGGGGTTATTTTCTAAATGGAATAAGAGGTGATCAAGGGTTAGTAACTTGGACAAAATGGTGGCAGATACGAAGTGACAAGTAGTGTTTGTCTCCAGCATCCAGCTAAGCAGTTTTTTTGCCAAGACCCTCACCTTTGGCCTGTACATTTTTACTGGGTCAGAGCGAAGAGCAACTTCCTGACCATTTATTCCATGGTCTCTTGGCTTATGAAGAAAGGCCAATAAAGTCCAATTGTGTTGGAAGTGGGAGGGTAAGTTTCCTCTATTCTACTGACCCTTGGAGTGACTCTATCTGTCCTGGAGGCCACAGGGGTAAAGGGTGGTGGTGGTGGTTGCTATTATCTACCTTATTTGTCCAAACTTCTCCCTGCATGCAGTGACTGGTTCAGGTCCTTAGCCTTATAACCTAAGGTTCCTCTGATCTAAAGGTTTGGCAATACCCTTATGTCTTCCCCAACTATAGAAAATTACACAATTTTTATTTCAGAAGATGGATGTTTGGAGGGGGGAGATAAAACATAAATACTAGTTACTGGTCCACTGTCTGTTTTGTTTTAGAAATAGCTTTTCTATTGGTAAAGGGTGTCAAATCATTCCCTCCTGTCATCATCCATTTTCCAGAGCCTTCCTTTTGCTTACCATGTGATACAGTGAATTAATTCATAAGTACTATTTCAGGTAAATGCTAAAATCTAACTGATCAGGGTTCTTCCAGAAAGTTCCAACTAGTTTAAATCTAACAAGTTTCCTAAACGTTAAGGATCCAAAAACACCCAAAAGATTATTAATCATTCCAGAGATTAGAATCAATG